>OU343217.1:92992084-93296340 GCA_910596185.1 Chrysanthemum makinoi | reverse complement strand
ACTGATGATAACATGTGTCTAAAGTTAAATTGACATTTTCATTTTTCTTTTGAAGTTTTTCAAGCTCCTTTTGGTATGCTTCATTCACAGCAGTTGTATGTTCTACCTCTCTTCTAAGAAGAATTATATCATCATTATATTTTGAGTAATTAGCTTGATAGTGCTCTATTTGTTTTTCTAATACAGCTAAAGCTCTCCTAAGGTTAGACACAAGTATAATTAGCAGATACAACTCTTGTCTTTCATTAGAATATAAATCATTAAGCCTTTCAACTTCTTTAGCAGCCCTACATGTTTTAGAACAACTTTTAAAGTTTTGTACCTCGAGTCGAGAAAGCCATGAGAGCAAATTCAGTAGCAACAAGAGCAAAGAGAATGTTCTTCTTTTGTTCATCATCCATGAAACTCCAATCATAGCTCACACCATCAATTGCCAGCATCGCCTTTGGTTCTTCTTCCACGTTTGGTCCCTTCTTTTGCTTGTACCAATTAGACTGTTATCCTTGGTCTTTGGTCTTCTACATTCTCTAGCAAAATGTCCAAACTTGTGGCAGTTAAAGCACTCCACTTTCTTCTTATCAAAACCTGCAGTTTCACTCCCATTGATGTGAATAGGCTTGCCAGTCTTCTTATAGAATTTCCTAGCCCTCATGCTAAGAAGAGCTATCTGCCATTTAATATCCATCTCCTCCAAGTCATCTTCATCAATTTGCTCTATGTCTTCATGAGTTAAGACAGAGCCATCAACTTGTGTGGATATAAAAGCATAAAAGGTAGAGTCTCCAATACTAGCAACCTTCTTCTTTGAACCCTGCGGGTAACATTCACATTTCCAGTGGAAACTTTAGAACCCAGAATGGCAACTTCATCATCACTGTCATTCAGAATCATCACACCAGAGGTTGACAACAATGCCAAGCTACTAGAGCTTGTGCAAGTTTCCCCTTCTTCAACCTTTGCTCAATTAGTTTGAAGTTGTTGTAAAGGTCATTGAGCTTCATTGTTTCTATGTCTGATTTGTTTTCCTAGACAGTAACATTAGTTTGAAACTCTGAAGGCAAACTACTTAGAAACTTCAAATTGAGGTCTTCCTTTTCTACCTCAATGCCAAACACAGTTAGTTGTGTAACAATCTTCTAAAGTTTGGTAAAAATGCTATCAAGTGAGTCATTGCTTGAAGCAAAGAAGTTCATAACATTTGCTTCAACAATGTTTTTTGTGTCTTCTTTGTAGCATCATTACCACCAAACACTGAGCAAATGTCTTCAAACAGTTCTTTAGCATTCTTGTGCTTGCTGAATGCAATGATTTGATCTCTAGGAAGAGTCATTAGCAACAAACTTCTAGCCTTAAGATCATTTTTCCTGCAAGCCTTTTCAATACTAGATTCGCAAGCACACTTTCACAACATCTGTTTCACCAACCTTCACGTACTAGTCACAGCATGAAACAATCACCAGTTTGAATGATCTCCCATAGAGCATAGTCCTGAATGATAAAGTATTGCTCAATCAGTATCCTCCACATCTCAAACTCATTAAGTTTGAGCTTTGGTAGCCTTGGTGTAGAAGAGTTTGATTGGTTGTTTTCCATCTCCATTGAAAATTGAGTGAGTAGGTTAAGCTTATTCCTTGGATCTTCTAAAACAAAATATCAGAACCTTCGCTTTGATACCACTTGATGGATCTGGACACACTCCTTGTGTCAATGATATTTTGTATAATATTATTAAGCACGCGGAATTTACTTAGTAATACTTAGAAGATGGATTTTATGATGTATTGTATGTAAACACAGATTAAACACAAAACTTAGGCTCCAATATTATTAAAGAATAATACGAGTGATCTTGCTTATCACTAGGGTTACACCTGAAGCTCTTGTAGTATACGTAGATAATTAGACAAGTATCTAAAACAATGACCTAGGACCTCCTTTTATACAACAAGGAGTCCTTTACAAGATAAGTATAAAGCTAACATTATAGAATATATACAAGATCTATTCTATACTCATCTAGACGCGTTATTCTAATCATAAACTGATAGCAGTGGTAATAATGTACTGGCAGTGGGAATACGTTTCCACTGCTAGTGTTAATCTGAGCAGTGTAAACTACAACTATCCGTGGTAATGAATTATTCCCAACAGATATCTCCCATTACCTAGAAAATATGAGTTCAACAATCCCTTATGCTAGAATAAATCAAAGCCGAACACCTCACGAAATGGGAACAAAACACTCAAATACTCTCAACTAGTCTAAGTGTCAACTTCGGGGATCACTCAAAACAGTCATAGCATGTATTTTATCATAAGCTTGGCGGTTACACAAATCTCCACCATTAGAGTTAAGGACTAAACAATTCTTGAAGCCAATATGGGTAGACACGACATGGGTTAAAGGTGAATTTTCATTACTAACATATCACGGCAAAGTGGACAAAATCAATGATACATGGCCAAGACACCAAAGATTGCTCTCTTCATCACCTAGACACGCTTCATGGCTAAAAGGTAGGATAAGACATGGAATTTAATTGGTGTAAAGTAAAAATAACAAAGCAAATAGTATTAACCTATAGCCGTCATCACCGCTACCATTCATCCAAAGTTCAAGTTTTAAGGCGAAGAAACCGGATCATGATATACCAAGTAGATGTGCCATTAGCGGACGTCATGATGGGCACATTACATGTTGTTCAACTGTTGGCGCAATAATTACCAACTAAATTCTTCAAATGTGACCGAGGTGGCCTCCTCAATGTTAAATCTTTGATGAGCTCCATAGTGCTTATAACATTACACTTTACAATAAACAAGAACCTATTGATAATTTTTATTTTATTTTATTTTTTTTTTTATTTTTACGTCATAATAAACATAACATCCCCCCACTTAAGATGAACATAATATGAGAATCTGGGGTCTTCAATGATCTTCAAATATATGTCTTTGACGAAAGCGTGATTTTCGAACCTCTCTACTTGAACCTTGAACTTAGGCAACCAATGACTTCCCGATCACAAATTATGACTACACGGTAGACTAAGGTGAATGGGTGTAACGAAACAATATATATTAGGTGAACAAAATGAAATGAATGGCTCAGACTGCTGTATCTAGAGGTATCTTGCACTAAAGGTGAGTGCAACAAAAGAGTTTAACATGTGGGTCGAAAAGTCGAGGTGACTAATCGATTGACACACAAGGATAGGCTATTTGGGTGATAATCCTATAATATTTCCTTCTTAAACTGATTATTCCATATACATTAAGCGAACTCAATATACTCGTCTATGGTCTCGAAATGATGCAAAAGCCAAGTTCTAAAGTTTACAAGCTACCAGCACACTCATAATTTGGTGGATTTGGGTAAATAATAGGAAACGGGTAAGGCTAATCTAACCATATAATATCAGGGGTTATAATGTGCCATAAGGTCTAATCTAGTTAGGTTAAGAAAAACATGTCAAAATTTTAAAAATGGCATAATTTTTCAAAATAAACTAGAAAAAGAGGGCAATAAAGTTCAATTAATAATTCTACTCCCGTCCCTCCACTTGAAATGTACAAAGTCCCTTTTGTACTAAACATTAAATAAAGATGAAGAGAAAGTATAATTAGATCAAGAATTTCCCTGAAATTCACTCCTAAAAAAGAAAGAAGGCCCACGAAGAAAATCGTACATTTGTTAAGCATATTGAGCAAACTTGATCCCCTGAAATCACACTACCCAACAAGTATAATTCTAAAAAAGAAAAACAAAACAAAAGAAATCTAACTCACTTTCATAGGAATCACAGTTGCATTTAGCATATGCAACAAGCCTTTTAAACCATGTGGACGAGTGTAGTCTTGTGAGGGCTTACAGGGAAAATACCCACAAAGTTCATTTAAAAACTAATACAAGGTTATTGTGTTATTATAGGAAAAATTCAAACTGTAGGATAATTACGTCGTAACCCATTAAAGGAGTTACGCTGCGTATTTGCGCAAAACCGGCAACACTATGGAGAATAGCTACGACGTAACCATGGGATGAGATTACGTCGTAATCGGTAATGCTTTGGAGAGAATCGCTACTGATGATATGTTACGGCGTAATCATGGGGATGAGTTACACCATAACTGTTGTACAGATCTTGTCCCCGTTTTAGACACTTGTGAATTCATCTCCACTTCCTGCAAAAATTGTTAAAAACACAAAACCCACAAAAAATAGAAATAAAAGAAATAAAAAGGATAATTCGGGTTGTCTCTCGAAAGAGCACTTTTCTTTATTACCGAGTCTTTAAGTTGGACTCAAAGCCATGGGGCTTTACGGTGGTCTTAGAACTTGGCCAACTTCTTCCATATCTTTCATCAAGTTGTGTCTGACCAAAGCAACATTAGTAGCTGTGCGGAGATACTCCTTTGTCTCAATCTTCCGAATCTTGCAAAAATTTGCGTCCTCCTTAGAGGAAGCATCTACTTTACCATACTTGATTTTAACCCAGTCATCAAATCCCAACTTATCCAACCAAGGCAACTCCGTTCTCTCATCATCATTGGTTGAGGTCCAAAAAAAATTCGTCATCCCCAACTCTAGCTATGCTACTCCCCCCGTTACAGTCATCGTCAAATGGGTTACAAGATGCCCAAAAGACTTCACCAAAGGTCTTTATCTTCTCACACCAATGCTTCCAAGCTATTTTGTCGTTGGTGTTGCTTGAGGGAACATCCTTGCAGGAGTTATCATCTTTGATTGGATTTTTATCCATGGACTCTCTTTGTTGGAGACAATGTTCTTCGTAGTCGAGCTTGAGCTTCCTTAGTAAACCCGCATTAATAATAGCATCCCCGAATATTACCAAATACCAATCATGAAAGGATAGATCTCCGAACTTGACGTCATGTCTTTCTAGCTCATAGGGGCATGTCCATTCTTCACCCTTCATATCACCACCCCCGTTGCAATACTCGCGGAAAGGATTGCATGTAGGCCATGCTCGTATGGAATCGTCTTCCATGATCATTATTGGATTGCAGCAGTGCTTAATAGGGGGTTCCTTTATTTTCTTGATTGAGAATTTTGCCAACCTTTCATCATCGTTAGTTGTAGACCACATGTATTTCTTATTCTTAACCCTATCCTTATTGTCTCCTCCGTCGCAAATGTCGTTATGAGGGTTGCACGAGGCCCAAAGATCGTACCACTTATCATTATCCACTGGTATCGCTTTGCACAAGTGATTCTTCCTCTTGGATGGGGATTGTGGGCACAAGTTTGTTTATCACCGACCACCCATTAATGACATGTGTTCCCGATTCATCAAACTCGAGAAATCTGTCGGACCAAGTATCCCAGTTACGTCATAATTTGGATAGGGGTTACGGCGTAACTGGCTTCTATCAGTACTTCCAGCATCATTTTCCTGCACCATGCTAGAGCTATCGTTGGATCTGTCTTTTTCAAAAAATACGGCTTTGCATGCTATTGGTTTGCTCTTTTTCTTCAATCCTTCTCTGCACCTCATCGCTAAGTTTTCCAATCATGGTTTCCATGTTTTTAGCGATTCATCATGACTAAAAAGGCTCTTGTTTGTATTTTCTTGGAAGTTCTTTAGCCATTCTTCTTGCTCATTTTGTCTCTAATCGAGTTCGAGGTATTTGCTGATCGTGTCCTCCAAATTAGATCTTCTTTCCCCGAAAGTCCCACTGTAAAGATGTGAGAGGTCCTCCATGATAACCATTCTCGTTCCCATTTGTCCCTTGAAACAGTCAATTTTCACCATATTTCACTTCTTCAACCTTGCTATCTTCGTTAATGAGAGGACAATTTTTTGTGAGATGTCCCCCTTCACAGCTTTCACATCCTACTTGGATAGCATGAACACATTCCTTGAGCTTAAGCATGTCCCGACCAAGATTTTCAAGCTTGCTAGTAATGGCGGCAATACCTTCAAGATTTCCGCCTAAGCTTCTTTGGCTTCCTCCATCGTGCCACTTTTGAGAATGATCGGCCATTTTTTGAATGGCTTCAATGGCGAGGGTAGGAGTCATGCTTGGCATTGGTCCCTGGTAGTGCAACATTTTTCTTATAGCCACGTTGATACCTTTGTAGAAAATGTTGACCTTTTGCTGGTTGTTTAGGTCATGAGTGAGACACTTGTAGAGAAGATCGTTATATCTATCCCAAGCTTGATACAACGTTTCATCGCCTTCTTTCTTAAAATTATAGATCTCCATGAGTTGATTAGATATCTTTGAAGGAGGACAATATCTTTGAATGAAATTCTTCTTTAGGAGAGCCCATGTATCGACTGCCCCGGCGGACAATCTATCAATCCATCTTCTTGCTGCCCCAGTAAGTGTAATGGGGAATACTCGGAGCATAACCGCATCATGAGAAACACCAGGTATGTTGAAAAGGCTTGCGATATACAAGACATTTTCAACGTGTTCATAAGCATCTTCATCTCTATTTCCCGAGAAAGGGTTAGCACGTAGCTCCCTCATAAACTGTTCTTTGATCTCGAAACGGACATTAGCTCCAATATCCGGCCTTACGAGCCCCCGCCCTTGTTCCTCCCTAGTGCCAAATATTCCTCCAGAGTGAGGTCATCAATGTTTACAACGTCTATGGTAACTGAAACTTAAAAAGAAATCATGAGAAAACAATAATTCAAAATAGAACAAAAATAAAAGACTTAATAAAAATCCTAATATAACTCCCCGACAGCGGCGCCAAAAACTTGATGCAGGATTTCTGACCAGGTTTTAATATTTATAAAGTCTCGTTTACCTATGGTCCACCTTATGCACTCACGGGCAGTGTACCCGGTCGTGTGTAGTATAGTAATAGGTAAAACCGAGGTCGTCCCAAGAGCTATGTGAGTGGATCTTAATTAAGTCTAGGTGTCACTGGTTTTAATTGTTTTAAGGATTGAAATGACTAACAAACTAATTAACAAGAAATAAAAGCAAAAAGTAAATGGTGGTTTTGATCAATAGAGGTAAAGTGTGCTAACCTAGTTACTCTACCTATAATGTGATGTTCACGCTTTACTACTTCCAATTGATTCAAGTGGGGGTTTAAGTCGCTAGGACAACATTTGGTCAGTTCGTCCTAACCTATCAGCAAAGGCTTCCACCCGAGATCAAGCTACTACCCTTGAAAGTCGAGTTTTTTTTAGTCCCTTAAGCCAAGTCATTAAGTACCTCTACATGCAAGATTCGAAATAATGAGTGCCCGGGCGCTAGCATCTTAGACACTCATCCCTAACTTCTTAAGTTCATCCAAACGACCGGTTATCATTTGGTCAGTTCGCAAGCGGGAAGGGTCGTTAGTTGGTCAGTTTTTACCCTCCCCTACTCAACCTAACTACTTAGGGTCAGTTGGTCAATTCTCCTAAGCAACTAGATACGATCGCCATTCAAAACTACCGAAGCTAGGGTAACAACCATCGAACTATGCATGCATACACTAGAAACAATTATGTGGAAGCATGAAAACGTAAACAAAACAATTAAGGAATCATAACTAGGCTATCACCAAAGGTGCTTAGCCGATCATATTAAAAGAAACCAAATATTCAATATTTGACATAATGAAATACATGAATCGAAAGTAAAAGATAAAATAATCGCTAATGCTTATCGTTAGGGAGTGATTTCTCCCTTGGAGATGGCTTCGTATGCTCTTCAATATCCGCCATTGGACCTTGACGCTCTCGCTTTTGGTGTGAAGTGAATGATTTAAATTCCAGAAATTAGGGCTAGTATTTATGAGCCCGATCTAGTTATGGCGTAACTTGACAGTGATACTGGCACATAATTCCTCAAATATGCTCTCGTAAGTCTGGTTACGACATAACACTTGGGAAGGGTTACGATGTATCTTCAATACAGGTTACATTTGGTATGATTACGCCGTAATCCTTGAAAGGAGTTGGTGTACGATCATGGCGTGAAACATTTCTTGACGTAGTTGGTTACTGCAACCCTTAGTTGGGGAGTTACGCCCGTAATTGATGTTGAGTTGGTCTTCTGAGTCAATGCGCTAGCTACGGCGTAATGTGAGAGATAGAGTTACGCCGTAGCTTCTTCACAGTAGGCATACTATCATAAATCTCTAAGAAAATCTCCAAAATCCGCGTCTCATTAGCTCCAATGCTCGTAATTTACCTGAAAGTAAAATATAAAGGAAAACAAGCGTAAATCCATATAAATGATATAAAATACGAGCATTATCGGGGGAAACTGACACTTAATATTCAGGATTATTTGATGTTATCAACATCTTGGAGTGTCTTCGATCTTGACTTTGCCATCTTCTTCATGTTTTCGCTCCTTTTCATCCAAATATGCTTCTTTCCAGCATTTTGCTTCGAAAAGACCTAAAAAGTGAAAAGGAACGATTTTAAGCAGGAACGGATATAAAATGTGTCGATTTAGGACTTAAATGACCCCCTAAAATGTGTGTTTTAAATCCTTATCAGATGTGCGCCTTCTTCGATAGCTCAATATCGTACCAGAAGGGATAGTGCATCGGTAACTCCCTCAACAGCTCCCTGACGTAGTTACTGAACCATCAGAGTTTTTTTCTACATGAATGAACATCGTTTGATCATTCCAGTCAAACTCACTCTCATGCGGGCCATAAATTTCCATAGCTTTCCTGAGCGCTAAGTTTTTTTTTTGCGCACGCCTTGGTTCGTCCTGTCCCCTTCCCCTGCCCCTTTCTCTTCGAGGTTGCTATCCTACAAATTGAATTGAGTAGAAATGTCATAAAATACCTACTAACCAAATTCAAATTATCAAGTTTAAGTTTCTTTTAAAATAATCCAAAAATTCTTACCTCGGCAACTGCTACCAATATTACGGGGAGGTGGAGGTGGGTCACCGGCACCGTTACCACCGTGACCGCGTGCGACTGCTACTGCCATATATAAAAGTACACGTTTGATAACATATATAAATTCACGAACAAATTAATATAAGCATGCACACATTAAAATACATACACATTCAACTAAAAATACACATTTAAACAAACCATAACAATTTCATTCAAATAAGTGTTGTTTTACAAGTTATAATTTAAGATTAATCGGGCTTATCACTATCATAAACAACTTGATCATCAGAATTTGTTAGGATTCACTCTAGAAGTGTTATTATTCTAGGTCTCGTCTTATAATAAGTTAGTCTTTGTTTTGTATTTTCCATCGAGGTTCGTCGCCCAAACGATGTATAGCAACGAGGTAACCGGCCCATTAATGCCCGTTTCGCTACCTCGCTGCATCTCCCTACCTCGCTGGTCCTTTAGTATAAATATCCCTTTCCTCCCTTGAGGCAAGGGGTGTGGTTGGATAGGTTGTGTAGTTTACTCTTTCATAGTGAAATAATACTTTTTCTCTCACCAATCTTTCTACCTCGATTCTCATCCTCTTTCTCATATCTTATATCTTTCTCATCTACCTCGTTGTTCCTAACTCGCTGTCGTACTTCACTTCTACCAAAATTACTATTTTGCCCTAACATTATTGAACACTACCTCGTTGATTAAACTTGAAGACTTCACAGAGATTTACTACATCGATTTGAAATATACAAGACACATCTTTATCATTTACAAGATCCATATAATCATTTAATTCACACAAACCAACATGTCTGAATCACTCAAATTAAATTCAACAAATCACCAGCGGACAACAATCCATCATTGATGCCGATTCCGAACTAGAGGTATTTCTTGGTTTGAAACATTATCACATCCAAACCGGAGGTTGGGACATATGGTACAAAATTCATTTATAGAGTTAAAGTCCAGAATCATACCAAAAAAAAAAAGACAATCGATCCAATGATTTAGTTCCATCTGTGTCCAAGTTATCTCTATGAGTAACAAGAATCTCCCTCATTGCATGTATATTATCTATCCCAAAGAATGCAATCAAAGAAAAAAATACCTGTACAAATAAACCAATGTTAACAAGTTTAAAACTATACTAATATGACAAACTGACAAGATCTAACTCAAACTTTTGACCGACCTCAGACTGAAAAAATTGGAAGATGACACCGAACCACCTCCCGTTGCCCCATTTGCCAGTGCATTTTTCCGGGGTCTTGCGTAAGCTATATACAACTTCCTACACATAAAAAAATGTTATAAGAAAAGGATGGTGCATACTTCGAAAGGGTTGATTCTCAAGGCTTCCACGAAACATAAACTCATAAACAAGCAATCTATGATCATTTTCACAACAATATCTAATTAATTTCACTATAACATTCTCATCAATATAACACCTTTATAAACCGTCACCATCCCGAAACCGAAATCGCCGAGAATATAACCATCCAAATTTGCTTACTAAAAGCCTATTTATTTATAATACATAAAAGACAACATGGCAAAACTAATGAATCACTCATTTCAACATATTAGTCTACGTGTTTGACCTTAGAAAGTGACTAACGAATAAATTTACTACTAGTCATTATAGATGCTTAGCCTAATGGATAAAGTGACTAAGGGCTCACCCAACTGTGAAACACACAAAACAGAATCACAGTATACAAATATATAGGTCGGTTGTTCTTGAGTACGTGTTTGGGATTATTTATTTATGACTACTTACGAGCTTAATAAGCATTTCAGATAATCAAACCCGGACATCTTTTAATAATTCAATGTCTAGGAGTGTATACCTAAGTGTTATAGAAGCAGATAGCAAATTAGCAAACACTTACTTGTTAGCATAACTGCATAAGATTACCCAAACACATCATTGGTCTACAAACCATCTTAATCATATTCCAAGTGTACCTAAAATACCACTTTACACATTCATAACCATCGAATCTTTGAAATCAAACAGAAACATTCAATAAAGATCAACAACTCAAAGCATAATAAATATCACTACTTAATAAAACAAAAAACATTAAAAAAAAACCCTTACAAAATCAGAATTGCAACATATAAAAACTTAATTGTGATATCAAGATCACTCACTTTTAGGGGTCTACTATGGCGGCGTTGGCAGGTGACTAAGGTGGTCAGGTGAAGAGGCAGTGGTGGTGGTGTAGATGGAGAGAAAGAAATAAAGAAGTTTGAGAGAAAATAGTGTTTTCATTATTGGAGGGAAAAAGTAGTTACAAGAGTATTCAAAATGAGAATTCTTGATTACAGAAATGTGAGATACTCCTACTCTATATATACAAGGATTAGGCTTCTAGAAACATTACAGAACTACTAACATCACATTCTATTACAATTCACTTGAGCTTGATATAGTAATTTGTGCTTTGATGGGAGAGTTGACTTTTGCTTTGACTCCGTCTTTGACTTTACCTTTGACCTTTGGATGTTGTTGATTTGATGAGTTGTTGTTGTTTGATCTTTGATACCTCCATTACCCCCCCCCCCCACCACAAGTTGGCACTGTGAAAGGATCACAAGTGCCAAACTTACTTATACAATTGTAATGCAGAACTTTAGGTAATCCTTTGGTTAAAACATCTGCTGCTTGAAACTTTGTAGGGATGTAGGAAGGTATGATTTGGTGATCCTTAATCTTATCTCTGACAAAATGACAGTCAATCTCAATGTGTTTAGTTCTGGCATGAAGGAATGGATTTGAAGCAAGTGCAATAGCAGATTCATTGTCACATAGGATAGGAACAGCAGTGAGATATTTTGAGGTTTAGATCTTGTAGTAAGCATTTGAGCCAGGTAATCTCACAAGTGCAATCTGCTAGAGCTCTATACTCTGCTTCTGTGGATGATCTTGAGACAACAAGTTGCTTCTTTGAAATCCATGAGATGAGACAACAGCCAAGAAAGATAGCATACCCTGTGACTGATCTTCTAGTGATTGGCCAAGCTGCCCAATCACTATCACAATAGGCTGAAACAGATAGAGTAGTATCCTTTGGAAAATGTAAACCTTGTCCAGGACATAGTTTGATGTATCTCATGACCCTTAGTAGTGCTTTCATATGGATAGTGGTTGGGTTGTGAGAAAATTGGCTGAGAACTTGTGCAAAGCAGGAGAGATCTGTCCGTGATTATGAGATAAATGAGTTTTCCAACTAATGTTATGTAGAGAGAAGAATCAGGCAATGGTTCACTGGATTCATCATTGAGAGTGACAGTGGGATCCAGTGGTGTGATGGCAGGCCTTTCATTGAGAACACCAGCATGTTGAATAAGCTCTAAAGCATACTTCCTTTGGAACAGAACAATACCAGATGAATTTCTTGGAGATGAGAATCAATCCTGGATGATCAGGTTGATGCAGAAAGAGAGGATGATCAGAGTTGATTGTTCCATTGAGTGTAGTGTTCATTGTCGATGTATCTTGTGATGATGACGATGAATCAAGAACCATTTTGAACTGAATGGTGGTTATAACTGATTTTTAACAGAATAATGAGTTTTGATGAATTGGATAGTGAATTGGACAGTAAATGATGAGTTTTGGTGTCTAAATGATCAAGAAATGATGCTGAATGATGAAGATACAACAGATTATGACCGATTTTGGTGGTGATGATGAAGAAAATTTTGGCGGATGGTTGTGGCGCTGAAAACGGTTATGGTAAGAAAAGTTGTTGTAATCAAGGAAAAATCATATCTTGATCGAAGCAGTTACTCACCACATTTTGTGGTGGTGTGCTCTGATACCATAAAGAAGTTTGAGAGAAAATAGTGTTTTCATTATTGGAGGGAAAAAAGTAGTTACAAGAGTATTCAAAATGAGAATTCTTGATTACAGAAATGTGAGATACTCCTACTCTATATATACAAGGATTAGGCTTCTAGAAACATTACAGAACTACTAACATTACATTCTATTACAATTCACTTGAGCTTGATATAGTAATTTGTGCTTTGATGGGAGAGTTGACTTTTGCTTTGACTCCGTCTTTGACTTTACCTTTGACCTTTGGATGTTGTTGATTTGATGAGTTGTTGTTGTTTGATCTTTGATACCTCCATTACCCCCCCCCCCACAAGTTGGCAGTGTGAAAGGATCACAAGTGCCAAACTTGCTTATACAATTGTAATGCAGAACTTTAGGTAATCCTTTGGTTAAAACATATGCTGCTTGAAACTTTGTAGGGATGTAGGAAGGTATGACTTGGTGATCCTTAATCTTATCTCTGACAAAATGAAAGTCAATAGCAGATTCATTGTCACATAGGATAGGAACAGGCTGAGATATTTTAAGGTTTAGATCTTGTAGTAAGCATTTGAGCCAGGTAATCTCACAAGTGCAATCTGCTAGAGCTCTATACTCTGCTTCTGTGGATGATCTTGAGACAACAAGTTGCTTCTTTGAAATCCACGAGATGAGACAACTGCCAAGAAAGATAGCATACCCTGTGACTGATCTTCTAGTGATTAGCCAAGCTGTCCAATCACTATCACAATAGGCTGAAAGAGATAGATTAGTATCCTTTGGAAAATGTAAACCTTGCCAGGACATAGTTTGATGTATCTCATGACCCTTAGTAGTGCTTTCATATGGATAGTGGTTGGGTTGTGAGAAAATTGGCTGAGAACTTGTGCAGTAAAGGAGAGATCAGGTATGGTGATTTTGAGATAAATGAGTTTTCCAACTAATGTTCTGTAGAGAGAAGAATCAGGCAATGGTTCACTGGATTCATCATTGAGAGTGACAGTGGGATCCAGTGGTGTGATGGCAGGCCTTTCATTGAGAACACCAACATGTTGAATAAGCTCTAAAGCATACTTCCTTTGGGACAGAACAATACCAGATGAATTTCTAAGGATTTCAATGCCTAGATAGTAATGTAGTAGGCCAAGATCCTTAATGTTGAATTTTAGATGAAGTTGTTGTTTGATAGAGTTGATGAGAACTTGATCATTGCCTGCCAAGAGAATATCATCCACATAAACAAGAAGGGCAATGAATTGATGTCCTTGAGTAAGGGTGAAGAGAGAGGTATCAGCATAACTTCGTTAAAAATGGAGAGATTGTAGAAATACTGTAAGTTTGCTGAACCATTGTCTATTTGCTTGTTTAAGACCATAGAGAGACTTGGTGAGTTTACACACAGAATTGGGTGGAAGGTCTTTTGAGTAACCTTGAGGAAGTTGCATATAAACTTCTTCATGTAAATCTCCATGTAGAAAAGCATTGTTGATATCCAGCTGCTCAATGAACCAATTATGATGGACAGAGATGGTTAAGAGAGCCCTCACACTAACCATCTTTGCAACAGGAGCAAAAGTTTCCTTGTAATCAACTCCTTCTCTTTGTGTGTAACCCTGTGCTACCAACCTTGCTTTGTATCTTTCTACAAAGCCATCTGCATTGTATTTAATCCTGAATACCCACTTACTACCAATAGCAAATTTGTTAGCAGGTAACAGACATACTTCCCAAGTATTATTATCTTCTAAAGCTTGAATTTCCTTTTTCATAGCTTGAACCCATTTTGGATCCTTAGATGCTTGTGCATAGGTGTGAGGTTCAGTTGTTTTGTTAATGTTACTGATGAAGTGTCTTAGTTTAGGTGTGGAAATATTTGAATAATTAATGTATTTTGTGAAGTGATATTTGGAAATGTGATGGACATTAGATTTTGGAAGAGTGTAATGAAAGTCTTTTAGTTTTGTTGGGATTATTTTGGATCTGTGAGAAACTCTTAAAGGTGGAGGTGGTGTAGGGATGTGAGGAGAAAGTTGTGTTGTTGATGCAGGAGATGGTTGTTGAGATGGATTGAGTGTATTATGGGTTGACTGAGGAGTGTCTTGTGCAGTTTGGATTTCTGGTTGTGGGGATGAGGGAGTATTAAATAATGGTGAGGTGGTGGTTACTTCTGTTGTGTTAGTCACTTCTTCTTCTGAGGTGTGTGGGTCAAGTGATGTAATGTTGGGAGGAGGAGTAGGTGGAGGTGAAGTAGTTGTGTCAGGTTGTAAGAAGGTGGGAAGGTTGGATGGATTGATTTATGATTGAGTTGTTGTTCTGTTTGTGGGTTGAGAGATGGTATGGAAAGGAAATTGTGTTTCATCAAATTCAACATGCCTGCTTGTGAGAATTTTGTGTGATTTGGGATCATACAAAAGGTATCCTTTTTTATTAGGTGAGTATCCAATAAGTACTGAAGGTATTGACCTTGGTTGAAATTTGTCTGGTGGGTGTTGGTGAACATAAGCTCTACATCCAATGGTTCTGATATGGTCTAAAGAAGGTGCAGTGTTATGTAGGAGCTCATATGGTGATTTGTTCTGAATTGAGGTTGAAGGGAGTCTATTGATGAGGTATGTGGCAGCTAA
The DNA here is from genome assembly GCA_910596185.1 of Chrysanthemum makinoi. Classification (NCBI taxonomy): domain Eukaryota; kingdom Viridiplantae; phylum Streptophyta; class Magnoliopsida; order Asterales; family Asteraceae; genus Chrysanthemum; species Chrysanthemum makinoi. The sequence continues at coordinate 93,281,033 of OU343217.1, read as the reverse complement.
TATGCAATAGCCCCAAAAATGGATAGGAAAGTTGGCTTGAAATCTGATTGCTCTTGCTACTTCCAAAAGTTGTTTGTGTTTTCTTTCAACTCTAGCATTTTGCTGAGGAGTATTTGGACATGAGGTTTGGTGTACTATTCCAACTGATTGAAAAAATGTTTTGAGATATGAATTTAAAAATTATGCTCCATTATCACTTCTCACTATTTTAATGTTTGTTTTGAAGTGTGTTTGAATGTAGTGATAAAAGGTTTTGATGTGGGTCACTGTATGTTGTTTGCTAGGCATAAGATAAGTCCATGTGGCTCTTGAATGATCATCAACTATGGTGAGAAAATATCTACATTTGTTTATAGTTTTATGCCTATAGGGACCCCAAACATCAATATGAATAAGATCAAACAATGATTTAGCATAAGAGTTGCTTGATTTGAAAGGTAAAGCATGCTGTTTGGCTAACATACAGATATCACACTTGAAAGTTGAATTTTAATGCATGAAAGGAGAAATTGTTTTTATTTGTTTAAGAACTGGGAATGAGGAGTGTCCCATCCTTGAGTGCCACAGGTAAGAATTGTTGTTGATGCTGTAAACAGGTGATGCAGATGTCTTGGTTGTAGAAGGTACTGATGATGGTAGAAAGTAGAGACCATTACAAAGGATTCCATGAACAATCCTCTTGTTCTGGTCCTGAAACACACATTTTTTGTCAGTAAGGGTGAGTGAAATGTTGGTTCCTTGTTGTAGTTTACTCACAGACATAAGGTTGTGTGAAAAACATGGTATGTACAAGACATAGTTAAGGGTGATGTAGTTATTTATGACCACTGATCCATAGGTTGTAACTTTAACATTATGTCCATTAGGTAGTGTAACATATATGGGTATAGGGAGTGTGTGGATGTTAATCATGAATGAGAGAGATATGGAAATATGATCTGTTGCACCACTATATATGATCCAAGCATGTTTGAGATCAGAAATGAGGGAAGCTACAAATTTAGGAATTCCAAAACTTTGAGAAGAAAATATACTTGAGAATGAGCCCTTTTGAGTGCCCTGCATCATGAGTAGAACTTGGTTCAATTGGTTCTGCAACTGATCCATTCTAGCAGCCATGTGATTTTCAGAAGGAGTGTGTGTTGGAGTGGTTTGTGTGGGTTGATTGGTGTTGTGTGTTGCTGTATCTCCTTGACTTTGAACCATATTCACTGTCCTTGGTGAGGGTTGATATTAAGTATGTGGTTTTGAAGGTTTTGCAGGGAATTTTCCATGAAGTGGATGTCCCACTAGATAGCCTACAATTTTGTAACATTGATCCTTTGAATGACCTTCTTTGAAGCACTGTCCACATATGACCCCCTTTTTGAAATTGCTCTTTCTCTCAGATGATTCACCATGACTATAGGTAGACCTGTTGAACCTTTGAGATGGATTGTAGTGTTGGGTTGAATTCTAACCTCTGTGATTGCTCCCAAATGCTGCAAAGACTGTGGGTGTGGAAGACTTTGGCAATAAACCTTCCCTTTGTTTTTCTTCTTGTCTTACCATATTATAGGCTTTAACAACTGATGGTAAAGGCTGCATGAGAAGAATTTGACCTCTGATGTTGGCATAACTATCATCAAGTCCCATCAAGAATTGAATCAATCTTTTCCTTTGATCTCTTTCACTGTTTTCCTTCCCATTCTCACAATTACAAACACAGATACACAAATATGGTGCTTCTAGTGAGTCAAATTCATCCCACAATCCTTTCAGTTTGTGATAGTAAACTTCAATGGTACAATCATGTTGTTTTAACTGAACAATGTCATTTGTGAGTTGGTAAATTCTGTGACCATCAATTTGTGCATAATGCTCATGAAGCTCACTCCATAACTTTGAAACAGAATTGATAAAGTTCAAGTTGTTACCAATTTGTTCAACCACAATATTGAGGATCCATGAAATCAACATGTCATTGTTTCTTTCCCAAAGTGCTCTAGTAGCATCAGTTGTGTTTGGTTCAGGATATTCACCATTGATTAGCTTCATCTTATTCTTAGCATTTAGTGCAATAACCATGGATCTCTTCCAAGAACTGTAGTTATCAGATCCAGTTAACTTCTTGGAGATGAGAATCAATCCTGGATGATCAGATTGATGCAGAAAGAGAGGATGATCAGAGTTGATTGTTCCATTGAGTGTGGTGTTTATTGTGGATGTATCTTGTGATGATGATGATGATGAATCAAGAACCATTTTGAACTGAATGGTGGTTATAACTGATTTTTAACAGAATAATGAGTTTTGATGAATTGGATAGCGAATTGGACAGTAAATGATGAGTTTTGGTGTCTAAATGATCAAGAAATGATGCTGAATGATGAAGATACAGCAGATTATGACCGATTTTGGTGGTGATGATGAAGAAAATTTTGGCGGAAAAAACGGTTATGGTAAGAAAAGTTGTTGTAATCACCGGAAAAATCAGTTATCTTGATCAGAAGCAGTTACTCACCACAGTTTGTGGTGGTGTGCTCTGATACCATAAAGAAGTTTGAGAGAAAATAGTGTTTTCATTATTGGAGGGAAAAAATTAGTTACAAGAGTATTCAAAATGAGAATTCTTGATTACAGAAATGTGAGATACTCCTACTCTATATATACAAGGATTAGGCTTCTAGAAACATTACAGAATTACTAACATCACATTCTATTACAATTCACTTGAGCTTGATATAGTAATTTGTGCTTTGATGGGAGAGTTGACTTTTGCTTTAACTCCGTCTTTGACTTTACCTTTGACCTTTGGATGTTGTTGATTTGATGAGTTGTTGTTGTTTGATCTTTGATACCTCCATTACAAGAAACGTGACTATTAAATTACTTTTAGGTGTCAATTGAAAATTTTGAAAAGAATGTAAATTAAATCTCGCCTAAAAAGGTTATAGACCCGTTTATTTGATTATAACAGGTCTAAAAGTGACATCTAAACAGGTGGAAATGAATGTCACCGGTCCAACAAAGCAGTCTTTTAGACCCGTTTCTTTGATTGTAACCTGTCCATATATTTTTTGTATTTAGACGTGTTGTTTTGATTGTAACCGGTCCAAATGACTTTTTAGCATGCTAAATTGCTTTTTAGACGTGTGCCTTTTGGAGAAGGTCTTTATAGGGAGGTCTAAAAGCCCCTTTTTGTAGTAGTGGAGGGAAATTGATCCAAGACTTTGTAGTTGTCCATATGCTCAACAACCTTGAAAACTGAGGCAGGTAACTCAAGAAGAGCATTTAGAATGTCAAGGTTCTTGCTTTCAAGAGACTCCAGTCTTTGTGAGAGGGAGGAAAGGATGTTGTTCAGCTCAATTACCTTGTCAGGCAATGCTTCATACTCAGCTGGGAGCTTCTGTTCCATACCCTTAACATATAGTTGGACGGATTCCAACTTGTGAACTTCAGTAGGTAAATTCTTGAGTTTAGCTAGAAGTGCTGAAACAAGGTCTTCAGGTTTGATTAACCGGTCTGTTGAGTTCAGGGTTGATAGTTTCAATGAGTAAGGAGGTTAGCTGTTGAATATTTGGGTAGGAAGGTTGTGCCTTCGGACCCTCAAGTTCGGCTGCAGCTTTTTCTTTGTCATGCTTGAGCTGGTATGTTTGAGCTTCCAGTAGTTGAACCTGAGTTGTAAGCTCCTGAATTTGCCAAGTTCTGGGTGATGGAGGTGTAGGAATCTCTGCTTCTTTTTCATCATGAATTGATAGAATCAAGGAAGCATCATCGTTAGCCATGCACTTCCTCTCCATCTGATTGGGCTGTATTATACTGGCCTTTAGAAGGAACAGGGGAACTGTAAGTGGACAGGGCTTGATCCACAAAGTGTGCAGAGTTTTCATCCATTGTTGTATCTTTAGTGGTCATAGGATGTTCAGCATCCTTAACTGCTAAAGTTTTCCTCCTCCTCTTTGTTCTTTTACCCTTTGGGATGACAAGGGTCTTTGTTGGTAGAGACGCACCGGTTGTTGCCTCTTTGCTGGTTTTGAGTGGCCTTTCCATTTAACCTTGCTTTTCTTTCTGTTGGCTCCAACATCATGCTCTTGTTCCTCAGTGACCACCTCTTCATCTCGAAGAGTGGTAAGAGGAGTATCCTCATCTAAAGGCATTTCAGGGTCAATGTGTACTTGCATGTGAGGTATTTGTCAGTGTGAAGTCATCATTGAAGGTTGAGGTTTCAATGACGTTAGAGTCATTTGTAGGATATGCCTCCTCCTTTTCAGTTCTAAGACCAAGGAGATGAACCTGGTGTCGTTGACTACATGACCTCTTGTTTTCTTTTCCAGCTTCTGAAGGAGGTCTTCAATAATGATTTGGCCAAAATCTTATTTGAATCCATTCACTAGCCCATACATTATTAATGTATTTGTGGCATTGATTTGGTCATATCCCCAGTCGCCCCTTCAAGGAAATGAATGATCTAGGATACTAGTAACTGCCACTTTAGTGGAAGATAACTCTTTTGAAGAGTCTCGATGGTCAACAAAAAAAGAAGAAAAAAAAACTAATGTACTAATTGCAAAGGTTAAAATGATAATTTAATAACTAAAATTTGTATAAATGTCACATATCATAAATTGTAAAAACTTTATTTGCGGACTAGTTCCTTTAGGACAGACGAAGTAACAAAGTATACTTTACCTATATTGGACCAAGAATCAGAATAGGTATTAAACTAAACTATTTAGAAATTACTAGACGATTATTGACGCATAATGGCAAAGTTTTATAGTAGAGAGTTAAGCAAGTGAGAGTGAAGAAATTTAGTGATTCAAATTATAACTAAGTATTTGAATATTTAATAGAATTTATTTTCTTTTATGATTTAAGTTCATTTATATACCAAACATTTACTCACATACCAAGGGACAAATCTCAGTCACTCAATTTTAAAAAACCTACTTTCTTCTTCTTTTTTATAAATATCAACATCTCTTAAACCGTTAATCGTTAAGAGGAAAAAAAATATACCATCGCGACGAGCATTTAATTATATTTTAATATATATGCACTTTCATATACTTTCGACAAACCTTTTTTTTCGTTTTTTCATATTTTTTTACCTTTTTTTCCTTCGTTGTTGAAACTTGCATGAGAAATTACATGTGATTAAATACTAATTTGAATATTCTAATAAACACATGTTATTTTTCCCAAATGTGATCTTAATCACATGTGATTTTTTACCAACTGTGATTTTTTCACATTTGATTATAGAAGTTTTATAAATGAACTACTATAATCTATAATTCGAGTATATAGTGTGTGTGATATGATTGTATAGCTAAGAATATATATTTTCCATTGCAAAAAATGAGATTTTTTTATTTATTTATAGACAAACACTTATTAGTACGGATGTTTAGTGTTCGAACTTCGATATTAGTGATAAATCACATGTGATATGTAATTCGAAGTTTGGTACACCTAAGACAACGTGAAAAGAAAAAAGATATTTTTTGTCGAAAGTATATCAAACTGTCCGTCTATAAAAAGATAATTAAATGTTGATCGTGACGATATAACTTGTTTTGTCTAACGATTAACGGTTCATGAGATATTTAAATTATAAAAGATAACTGTAATTGAATTTTAATTTAAATATAAATTAATATTTTTTTAACAAGAAAATAAGTAGCTAAGATGTGTATCTTGATATGTGAGAAAAGTTTAGTATGTAAAAAAAAAGTTTTATCCTTTTTTATAAGTTATAAGTACTTCAGTCAAACAACATTATTATTTTTAAGTTTTTAAGAAATAATAAAATGTGTTTTTTCATTATATCTAGTATAGATATCTTTTATATAATAAATGAATTACATCATTTCAGAGTGAGTTTGTTAATTCATTCTTATTGAAAAAACAATTGAACCAATAAGAGAGCTCGATTTCGCCACGTAAGCAAAATAATGTGATGTGATTGGTTAATAAAAGTCAAAATTAAATTGATTTTGCTCAAACTTTAATAAATTTCGTGGAGAAATTTGATTGATAAAAAAACACATAAAAGTATAGGTGTCAAATTTGTGAAAACAAAAACCTAAAAAAATATGAGGTAATTAATAAAACTTTAGTGGTTGAATTTTTAAAAATTATATAGAGTTAAGTGTAATATTATAAGCCTCCATGTTTTTTAATAACTTTGGATTATAAACAAATACCCCCTTATACTTTATACCCTATATACTTTATATCTTAAAAAATACAATGGGTGGCGCAAGGGGCTGGGGCTTTTATTTTAAGCCGAAGTTGAAATTTGTATTTTTGTAGACTTGTTTGGCAAATGGGCTGGGGCTGGGGCTTATTATTGCAAAATGACTAAAAAGGATATAATTAAATGAGTTGTGTGGTATATGTTAGATATTTTTGTGGGTAAATATGTAATTAATGGTTCATAAGCCTCGGGCTAAAGTTTTTAGCCCCTTTTATGGGGCTAAAGTTTTCAGCCCCTTTTAGGGGCTTATGATTTCATAAGCCCGCATGACAAACGAGACTTATTTTATAAGCCGGCTTATTTTAGAAGCCCAAGCCCCATAAGCCCCTCCATAAGCCCTCCCCAAACACACCCAATGTATATGTTGTTTTAAAATAAAACATATAAATTTGTATAAAATTATAAGTATCAATTTTTTTTACTACATACGTTAAATAAGGACTCATTTATTTCATTTTTAAAAGTTTAACCTATGTGGACATGAGTTTACATTTTAAATATGGCTAAAGTACTGAAAACGGGAATACAATTATCAAGTTTTAAGCACGGGTTAATTTAATATAAAAATAAATATATGTGATTTTACTTATAAAAATGACTCATGTAATTCTTATTTATTTATATAAGGATATCTAGAAAAACATTTTTAAAAAACTTTAAAGAGTATACTTTAACTTTATCAACACTCATTATGTGCTATTAAACTTGCATCATGTATACACTATAATATCAGTAGTGAAATTTAAATAACAACATCAACATCTTTGTCAGGTAAATAAAATTAAATTTTGAGTTACCTAACAGAAATTTTTACAAATATATTACTAAATTCAAATGGATATTAATGCATAGTGAAAAACTCGTCCATAAGTATTAGTTGTACTTATATCACAATTTTTATGGGCAAATTTTTATATGTGTATATGCTAAACTAAAATGTTAAAATAAATTTGATTTATGTGTAAACTTCGTGCGTGCACGAAACTAATAACTATATAAATATAGAGGAGAGTTATTTTACATACCAAACTTTTCTCACATACCAAGGGACTCATCTCTACCATCCATCTAAAAAAAATCAATGACTGAGATAAAAAACATTTTTTTATTTCACATATTTTTTATAATTTCAATATCTCTTAAACCGTTAATCGTTAAGCGAAAATAGTTACACCTCGGGACGAGCATTTAATTATCTCTCTATAGACGGGCACTTTGATATACTTTCGAAAAAGGGAAAAAAAATTCAGGTTTTTCGTATTTTTTTCGTTTTTTTTCACGTTATTGAAATTTGCATGAGAAAATCATATATTATTAAACACTAATTTGAATATTACATGTGATATTAGTGTTAAATCATATATGCTATGTAATATCACATGTGATATGCTATGTATATCATATGTGATTTTACACTAATATCACATGTGATATTAGATATCATATATGATTTAACACTAATATCACATGTGATATTCAAATTAGTGTTTAATCATATATGATTTTTAATGCAATCAGTAACGTAAAAAAAAAAAAAAAAAAAAAAAAAAAAAAAAAAAAACGAATAATACGAAAAACATTTTTTTATCGAAAGTATATCAAAGTGCCTATCTATAGAAAGATAATTAAATGCTCGACGCAATGATATATTTTTTTCGCTTAACGATTAACGGTTTGAAAGATATTAATATTTGAAGAAAAAAAAATGATGGAAGTGAGCTTTTTAAATTGTTGTGATTAATCTCATCCATTAGATCAAATAAAAATATAAGGTGGAGATTGATATCTTGGTATGTAAGGAATCATTTGTCCTCAAATGATCTTAAGGGGTGAGATCAATAAAGATCACATAAAAACTAAAGATCAAATGGATCAATCTCAACGATTCATTTTTTATCAAATTAATTAAATTCATTTTCACCCTTATATTTAAAAATTAGATATCTCATAAACCGTTAATAGTTAGATAACACTAATTATACCATTGTGACAAGAATAAAATTATCTTTCTATAGAGATCTAATATTGTATACTTTCGACGAACTTATTTTTTATCGTTTTTTGCGGGTTTCGATATATTACACTATAAATGAAAATTTTAAAAATATTTTTTTGTGTTAACACAAACCATAAACTACAAATCCTAACCCCTAAACCCTAAAAAACCCTAACCCCTAAACCCTAAAAACCCTAAACCTCTAAAACCTTAAACCCCTAAATACCCTAAACCCCTAAAATCCTAACCGCTAAACAAAAAAAACCAAAACCCTATCCGCTAAAGCGTAAGAAACCTAAACCCTTAACCCCTAAAAAGCTAGACCCAAAAAAGTCAAACCCCTAAACCCTAAACACCTAAACCCTAACCGTTAACCCTAAACCCACAAAAAAGTCGGAAAAAAAATTCGTCGAAAGTATATGATGTGAGATATCAAATTAAAGATAATTTTATGTTTGTCGTGATGGTATGATTAGTTTCGTCTAACGATCAATGGTTTGTAAGATATTTAGTTTTTAATAATGAATGTGAAATTTTATTTTATTGTTTTGATGAAAAAATGAGTGGTTGAGAATGGTTTATTTGATCTTGAATTTTTTTTATCTTTATTGAACTAAATTCATGATCTTAAATCATAATTATATGCAATTACCTTTAAAGACACAATATTTATTATTAATACAGAATAGTATTTTTTTGTCAAAACCCCGTACGTGCACGGGTATTATAAGTAGTGGAATTTACGTTATTAATAGTTATGCTTCAAAAAGATTTTTTCCTTAATGGCCCTTACATTTATAATCGAATGTCAGATTCTGAAAATTATCAGTAAATACATGTTCGTTGATCAAAAAATTCAAAGTAATGATAAAATTAGATAATTAATGATGTATAAAACACAACTGAGGGATGAATTTTAGCTAAGATAAAAATGAGAGGTACCTAATATGTAAAAATCTATAGTTATTTTGGATAGAAGTTATTTATAATCGAATATAATTCGTTACGCAGAAAATATATGATCAGTTATTAGCAAAACCACCTTAATTATAAACTGCCTTCTTCACCCTTTTTTCTCACAAACACACCAGAACGATCAAAGTCGGGGTTATCACGAATTTTGTAAGTTTATCTTATACAAATTACCTTTTCTTTTAGATTATATAGTCGTTCTTTAGTGCACGTAGAATTGTTAATGGTGACTTATAGAGGCCAATTATGGCCATGTGTGTATATGGCATATATGACGGTATCGAAACTCTTTATGGTTCACTTGTTAACCATGCAAAGTTATTGTTCTGAGTAGATATGTTTTTGATCATATATATGTATGTTTAATTTCTTTATTTTCTTTAGTTCATTTTAATTTTATATTCAGTTCCAGTTATAGAATGAACTTTTTTTTGTGGGTAATGTTAACAATAGTTGGTATGGTTAACAACAAACTCGTCTTTTTAGCTAAAAAACTGTAGTTTCATCAGGAAATTAACCAATTAATAACAACAGCATCTAGCTTTTTCGCTTGTTAAACCAATGACAAGATCACAAGAGTGAATTGTAAATGTGTTTGATAAATAATAGTAGGAGATAATAAAGTGTTGATGGCGATTATGTTTGACATTGTAATCTTTTTTTTTTGATTTAGAAGATGTAAAGATAGTTGTTAAGTAAACCCTAAGTTCTGCTGTTGTTGGACCCTGTATAAGAAAAGTAATCTGTTTATTCAAAAAATGATAAAGCTAGTAATTATAAGTATTGGCCGGAACCAGCAACTCAGTTGGTGAATCATAAACGGTTTTGTTGGATTTGGCTGGTTTAGTCTGGTTTTGATAATTTGATCCGAGTTTTAAAAATTATACCAAGTTCTTTCTTTAAAGTTATGAAATCATGATTTTGGGCATTTTGATAATTATTTGACTATTAAAACAACTCTATTTGAATCACAGATTATACAAGTTATATACACCTGTAAATTTCTGTATTTAGCAGAGAAGAGGTGCTGACAGAACTGATACATGTTAAAAGAAGCTATGATGGCAGAAAAAGATAAAATTAGCAATTTGCCAGATGATGTTATTCATCGCATTCTCTCGTTCCTTGACATGAAGTTTGTTGTTCAGACTAGTGCATTATCGAGGAAATGGAAGAATGTTTGGACTACAACGTCCCAAATTAGTTTAGATAGTCTCATGTTCGGTAATTCAAAGAGGTTTGCTGAATTTGCACAACACGCAATTTCTCACCGCAACAATCCTAGTTCGGTTTCCTCTGTTGAGCTTATATACACAGGAGCAGTGACCAAACCTGTTGTTAAGAGTATTGTAGACTTTGCATACACTTGTAGTACTAGCCAACTGACTATCAAGTTGTTCATTACCAAATCCATTATAATTCCACAATATTTTTTCATTTCTACGACTTTAAAAAACCTTTCCCTTTCATTGAATGAAAAATACACGTGTTGCTGCATACAAAACTCATACTGGGATTTAACGTCAATGGAAACTTTGTATTTGACAAACATCCAAATTGTGAATGCTAGTGGTAAGATCATCAGCCATTTTGCCAAGTGTGTGACCATTAAGGACCTTACACTTAGTTGGATGGACTTGCATGGCTTAGATATCTTCAGAATTTGTGCTCCGCAACTTTGTAATCTAAGAATTAAAGATCCCCATGGACTTTCGAAGGTTTTAAATGTGGCTTCTCCCCATCTTACTAATCTGACAGCATCAGTCAGGGCTCCTACCATGTGAACTTCTTGCTTTGATTTTCTGAAGTTGTCCACATACAGATTCAATTGTCTATAGAACATGAATCTCTCCATGTCATTCAGTTATGAAGAAAACATACATGTTCCTGGACTACTCAGATTGTTCCAGCAACTTCACAAAACCAAATGTCTTATTCTTGATATGAATATCGTTGAGGTATACAAATATCAATTGTAATTCTTATCGTTATGGTTTATTGTCCATTATCCTTTCTATTGTTGTTGCATATTATGACTAGTTAGTCTTTATCTACGTTAATTGTGTTGTGGATAAAAGATCAAACCCTTCCACTAAAGTATAGAATTTAGTTGTCTTAAGCCTTTCCCAAAAGAAACTCGACAGTATTTTTGGACATTGACTTAATTGTTCATACCAGTAATATTATTTTACCTTCTACATTTTATAGGTAGAAGAAGAAATTTATATTAATATGATAGTGTTTGAATAGTAGTTAACATGTGTTACCATTTTGTGTTGGTAAAAATGATATGAATTGAAAACCTACCATTACGGAAAAATATTTTGATGTAATTAATGCATGTTATCCTTTTGTATGATAATAAAGACAGAATTGAAAGTTTTTATTTCATGTGTATTTTCGTATATATATTTTCTTTTGATGGTTTTCTCATCGTCCATGGATGTGTCCTCCAAACCTATTCGATGACTTGAAGTGCTTGAAGATAGATGGGGTGGCCGGTGGCACTAGAGAAAATTGACCATTAGGATTAGTGATAATGGCCACTAAAGTCACAAATTACTTGCTTCAGAACTCTCAAAGTGCCACTTCATCATCGATTTACCTCCTCAGGTATTTTCATGACTTTATGATCTTTATAGTTTCCATCATATTCTTGCAGTCATCACTCCTTTTTTACTTTGATAATTTATATGGCCATGAAGTTAAAATTATTTTGTGACTAGATAGCTTCATAACTAGAGCTTTAGTTATTTTAACAGACCACGAGTTCTTAATTAGTCGTCATCTTGTTAGCATTTGGATGTTTTATCTATTCCTTTTTTCTAGCTTATTTCAAAGGTATATGTTTAGTATATTGGTTCACTTGACTAGTAATGCACTAATGCTGCAATGTTGACCCATTTATCTCAAAATGGGCCGATTTGGGTTATGAGAGTCAATTGTGTAACACACGGAGTTACATTATAGCTAAAAGGAAGACACATTTAATGGTTGAATCAATAAAGGTTTCCCCATGTATATAAAACTCCTTGCAAGATCCAAAATACTTTTTTAGAAAAATATTATTATTCTGATAAACTTGTCTTTCTTTCATACACACTAACTACAAGATATTGTCAAAGAAAAATCATCATCTTCCTATATAATGTGAAAAGTTGCATTGAATGTGCCACTTAAGAGATCAAGGGAGCTAGTAGATAATGACAAGAAAGCTAAGAAGGTAGCCAAGTTGAGTAAAAAAAGTAAAAAAGCAAGATGACGGTATTGCCTAGCTGAAAGAGATGCGCGAGCCTAGAGGCAGTGATGACGAAACATGAAATATTGACAACATGGACAATAAGGATCATTAAACACCGCAAAAGGGTGCATTCATTCATTGCGATGTTAATAATAAGGATCACAGTGAATGAATGAACCCTTTTGCGTTGTTTAATGATCCTTATTATCCATGGTATCAATATTTCATGTTTCGTCATCACTGCCTCTAGGCTCGCGCATCTCTTTCAGCTAGGCAATACCGTCATCTTGCTTTTTTACTTTTTGACTCAACTTGACTACCTTCTTAGCCTTCTTGTCGTTATCTACCAGCTCTCTTGATCTCTTAACTGGCACCATAAATAGAGAAGAATAATTACAAAAAAAGTGTGTTCACCTCAAATGCATCTTTTCATATTATATAGGAATATAGTGATTTTTTTCATTCAGAATATCTTGTAATTAGTGTGTATTAAAGAAAGACCAATTTATTAGAATAATAATATTTTTCTAAAAAGGTATTTTGGATCTTGCAAGGATTTTTATATACATGGGAAGCTTTTATCGATTCAACCATTAAATGTTTCTTCCCTTTAGCTATCATGTTACTCCGTGTGTTACACATTTGACTCTTAAAATTGCTTAACCCAAATCTGCCCATTTTGAGATAAATGGGTCAACATTGCAGCATTAGTGCATTACTATCCAAGTGAACCAATATTCTAAACATATACCCTTGAAACAAGCTAGGAAACGGGATTACATGAAACATTCAAATGTTAATGAGATGACAACTAATTAAGAACTCGTGATCAGTAAAAATAACTAAAGCTCAAGTTATGAAGCTATCTAGTCACAAAATATTTTTAACTTCACGACCGAATAAATTGTCAAAAGTAAAAAAGGACTGATGACTTAAAGAATATGATGAAAATCATAAAGTCATGAAAATACCTGAGGAGGTAAATCCATGATGAAAGTGGCACTTTGAGAGTTGAAGCAAGTAATTTCTGACTTTAGTGGCCATTATTACTACATTCTTATGGTCATTTTTCTCTAGTGCCACCCATGTATCTTCAAACACTTCATGTTATCAAATGAGCAGTGTTTACTGGATGACACATCCATGGAGGTTGAGAGAACCTTCAAAACCAAACATATACAAAAATACACATGAAATAAAACTTTCAGTTTGTCTTTATTATCATACAAAAGGATAACATGGAGTAATTAAATGAAAACATATTTCTATGGTGGTAGGTTTTCTATAATACACATTTACTACTATTCAAACACTATCGTATTAATATAAATTTGTATTTCTACCTAAAACTGTAGAAGGTAAAATAATATTACTTGTATGAACAATAAAGTCAATGTCCAAAAATACTGTTGAGTTTCTTTTGGGAAGGGGCTTAAGATAACTATATTCTCTACTTTAGTGGAAGAGTTACATCTTTTATCCACAACATACTTAACGTTGATAAAGACTAATTGGTCGAAATATGCAACAACAATAGTAAGGACAATGGACGGTAAAACCATAACGATAAGAATTACAATTGATATTTGTACACCTTAATGATATTCATATCAAGAATAAGATAATTGGTTTTGTGAAGTTGCTGGAACAATCTGAGTAGTCCAGGAACATGTATGTTTTCTTTATAACTGAATGACATTGAAAGATTCACGTTCTGTATACAATTATATCCAACTGTGGACAACTTCAGAAAATCAAAGCAAGAAGTTTCCATGGTAGGAGCCCCACTTGGCAAAAAGCCTAATGATCTTACCGCTAGCATTTACAATTTTTATGTTTGTCAAATACAGAGTTTCCAAAGACAGTAAATCCCGGTCTGAATTTTGTCTGCAGCAGCATGTGTATTTATCATTGAGTGAAAGGGAAAGGTGTTTTAAAGTCTTAGAAATTAAAAAATATTGTGGAATTATAACGGATTTGGTTGTGAACAACTTGATAGCCACTTGGCTAGTACTACAAGTGTATGCATACTCTACAATACTCTTAACAACAGGTTTGGTCACTCCTGTGTATACAAGCTCAACAGAGGAAACAAAATTAGGATTGTTGCGGTGAGAAAGTGTGTGTTTTGCAAATTCAGCAAACTTCTTTGAATTACCAAACAAGCGACTATCTAAACTAATTTGGGACGTTGTAGTCCAAATATTCTTCCATTTCCTCAACAATGCACTAGTCTGAACAACAAAATTCATGTCAAGGAACGCGAGAATGTTTAAAAATACTTCAAAAGTCAAAACTGGACAATTAATATGGGACGGAGGTTGTAATCGTTAGAGTTTTTCCACTTTACAAATCAAACGGCAGTTTCGGATCCTAAGTTAATATCACAGCATTCAACTGATTAAGCTAGAGACTTTCATCATAAATATGTTATTTTTAGTTACCACTTTTTAGTATAGCCCATTTGTGTTTCTAATAAAGATTAAAAATGAGTTCTAAACTTTGAGGGTCAAACCTGGAATTTATCTCAATTTGAAAGAAATCTAAACCTTAATCATAATCCTCTTCTTTTTGTTTAACCAAAGGTATATTGTTAAAGATTGAATCATTGTAATGTGGATTAATATGGGTTGATGGTGGATGTGTATGTTAGACATTCGTTGATTAGTATGTATGCGATTTGTGGAGATTTGGGGTGTGCACGTAAGGTGTTTGATAAAATTGCTTAGAGGGATTTGGTGTCGTGGAATTCTATGATTACTGGTTGTGTGAAGATGGGGTTTGCGAAAGGTGCATTGGAGTTGTTTGAGGAAATGAAAAGGGATGGGTTTGAGCCGGATGAGATGACGGTTGTGAGTGTTCTTAGGGCATGTGGGGATATTGGGAATTTGGAGTTGGGTAAGGTGGTTGAGGAGGAGTATGTTGTGGAGAATGAGATGAAGGTGAATTCTTATGTTGGTTTGGCGTTGATTGGTATGTGTCGAAAGTGTGGGGATTTGGTGTCGGCGAAGAGGGTTTTTGATAAGATGGGTAGGAAAGTTTTGGTAACATGGAATGCTATGATTACAAGCTAAGTAACGAATGTACTTCCTTTTTTCATATTAAATTTTGTTGTTTCGTGGTTGCTTAAAGTGGGAAATCAAAACTGTTATAATCAGAATTAAAAATGACTGTTTTTTACAAGCATGTTGCATACCTAAAGTATTTACAAATATAAGACGACATTTGCTCCATTTATACCACTTAGAAGCTCTAAATAATAGTGGTAATGTGATGGTTGGAGAGATAATGGTCATATATCGAGAACAATATTTGAAATGGGCTCATTTCTAATGGGCATGTCGGTACAAGTTTGGTATGGGTTTGCCGCAGTGACGGAGCTAGGATTTTAGTTATGGGTGGGCCAAATTGCAAAGTACCGGTTAACAAAATGTAGCATTATTAAATAATAACTTAATTCAAATCACTACTAGACAACTTTAGAAAAACAAAATCATATACTTCAATTATGGTTTAAACCTATATACTTAAAGTAACTTGAATGATAAATAGATTAATTTTAATAGAAGAATTCTATGATATGAAACATTGGTACGCGCCTAATTAAGAAAAAGAAGAAAAAAATATATATATATATATATATATATATATATATATATATATATATATATATATATATATATATATATATATATATATATATATATATATATATATATATATATATATATATATATAGGGGGCCTTTATTTTGAGAACTCTATTAAGTGCGAGAACCCCTTATGTACTCCTAGTCATGCATATTGTGCAACATATCAATGCAACATAGCATTTTTGAATTATAAAACTTTTTTATTTAATCCAAAAGGGTAAAATAGTAAAAGTCAATTTTATATTATTTTTGATTTTTTAAAATAAATCATGTTTTTTAAAAACATTCAATTTTCGTTTTTTTTTTTTTTTTTTTTAACATGTATGTTTTAAAACTGATTAAGTGCATATGTGTTTTTATGAATTATTTTGGTTTTTGATATTGTTTTTTCGACATACATGTTTTTCAAATGAAAATGTGCCTATGTGTTTTTAGATCATGTAAACTTATAACAAAAAGAACATAATGTTAAACACAAAATTCGATATAGATTGAAATACAATTAAAATACAATATATACTAAAAAAGAATACATGAATATAATCTATCTTTACACTTTTGCACTAACAATAATTAACGTAAACGGACATATGTGCACAAAACATATGTTTTTGAAGTTTCTCATCATATTATTTTGAACATGTGTGCATGTCTTCCAAAAACATACATGCACGCCTCCAAGAACATATATGTACTTCCAGTATGTGTGTAAGCCTTCAAAGAACGTCACGGCTAGAAAAAATAATAGCCAAGATTAAATATTTTTAAAATAAAACTTAAGATAACATAACATACATGGACAAGCTTAAAAGAAACACAAATAAACAGGAAATTTTTTTTTACGTATGCAAAACATATATGTTTTATACGTAAACACATATGTTCACCTAACGACTTCATGATCTCAACTGCTTCAATGTGATTATTACGTAAACATATATGTGCACCTTACGACTTACATTGGAAGTTAGATAAAATATTACACCAATACAAATTAAGCAAAACATATCGAATTAATTAAGCTAGATATTCCTAGCACTGCACTCTACACGTACTCTTATATATAACCAAACACAAATTAAAATAGCTAGCTAAGACACCTATATATCCAAGACAGTTCAATTCCTCAACACAAATTCATTATCAAGTCGAATTAATTGCAGATCGGAACCAATATTCATTATCAGGTCGAAAGCCAACAAAAGTTCATCTAAAAAAAAAATTCTCAGATCGAAGAAAAAAAAAACAAAAAAAAACAAACGATTGACACCTAATAAAAGAATTATTCATTATCACGTCCAAATCCAACAATATCCATTTGTAACAATATCCATTAAAAAAACGAATTAATATTGCAGATCCATAGTAACAGGTCGAAAAAGAATTAACGAATTAATTGCAAAGCCAACAATATCCATTGTAACAATATCCATTAAAAAATTGAATTAATTGCAGATCCATTTAAAAAAAAATGAATTATAGATGAAAGTCAAAACTTACATGTGAAGATCTATAGATGAAAGTGACGAGATTTAATTAGACTGAGAGATAAACGGCTAGGTTTTTTGTGTGTGAAGGAGATGGAGAAAGATAGGTGGCTAGGGTTCTTGAGGAAAAGAAAGTAGATCTAAAAATAAAACCTGTAAAACTGGTTTTGGGTATATAATCCTCTTTTTTTTTGGGAGAATTAATTTCCTATTTTGCCCCTAATTCAATTTTTTATTCAAATTAAGTTACATATATTTTCAAAAATGCCATTATGCATTTACATGATGTACATCATGTATTATTAGGAGTAAAAAAAGGGTTCTCGCAGTTCTCGCACTTAACACGGTTCTCAAAATAAAGATACACTATATATATATACTACACATGTTCTTATTGATCAATAATGACACATAATAAACTTTTATACAAGTCCGAAAATATGTAACATTCGTATCTATGTTTAGGCTGTAAACAAGTTTACTAATGAGATTTTGGGTGGGCCAAAGACATCAAAATTGATCAAGTAATTCAATTGTGCATTGAAATATTGGGTATTCTGGGAAAATGTAGGAGCTTTTGGGTTGGCCATGGCCTACCCTACCACATACATGGCTCCGTCCCGGTTTGGAGCTCAGGTATAATATACATGACAAGATCTCTATTATATCTAAAATTCTAGCATTAAAGAATTAAAGTTAGATATCAATTCAATTGTGATATTCAGTTTTTAAAAGCCCATCCTGTTTGCACGGGTATCAATTGTGATATTAAGTCTTATGATGTAGGAAGGCATCATATAGTAAATAATTCACTCAGTTTCTTATAGAATTTACTTTTTTGGGTTCCTTTATATGTCGCATTCATAATGCACTCAAAATATGTAAATTTTGGAATAAGGCACGCACCCGAGCATTGTAAAAATTGGAACATGCTAAGAGAATGAGTTGTAATATCACTAAAGTTTGTATGTTACCTTTATTTCTCTTCATCATATATGCGTCCAACACTTTTGATATCTTGGGTACTATTAATTATCCTTTAAGAAAGAAAAAGATTTTTTTTAAATACATTATTTGTATCGTCAGTAGTTGTGATTTGCTATTAGAGGATAATGAAATTGTTTGGAAAACATGCATGAATGATTTTTGTTAATTAATTTTCCTAAGTTAACAGAATGTGCTACTTCCATTATTGTAAAATATAAAAATTTAAACCATTATTTGGTTCCTGGATGGCAATTCACATTTTTCATCTCTAGGAAGTATGAGGTTGAAACAAACTGGCACTTATAAATTATTATTAAGAATTATGTCCTTTGTTTTCTAGGAGGAATGATCACCAGGACTTCTATAATGTTGGGGCTTGGAGAAACTGATGATGAGTTAAAGGAAGCCACGGCTGATTTACGTTTCCGTGTTCAACGCCTGTTTGATTAGCTCAAAAGGAAGCAGTGGAGTGTGTAGATGAGCTTTAAAGCAGGGCCACATATATTTCAAAACGGACCGCCCCGGGTTTTCACGAGCGTTGGCGGGTATGTATTTTTGGGCAATTTTTATATATCCATTCTTGAATTAATCAAAATTAGCCAAACACTCGTAACATTTGATTGTCTGACCTTTAAATCTGTTTATTACTATCACATTCTCAAAGGATACATCCACCCGCCTTATTCATGTATCACTTTTAAGACACCAAACATCATTTTTTTAACACATAGGAACCTGCTATTGATCGTACTAAAGTAATGGAAACCACTAATGAGACTCAATCATTCACTATTAGGTCGCATCTATCATATTGTTATAATCATAAATGCATTTCGACCAAAGTAGAGTTTTGTTACGATACATGCAATGGTTGATTGATTCTAACATTACACAGGGAACCAAAGAGATTACACCGTTTTGACCAGCAAGCTGACCGAGGAGGGACAATATGCAGTTGACTTCCATGCATTGCAAGCCTACTCCTTATGTGTTGTTATAATGCATACCTTTTTATTTGGATTTATGATACTGAGTTACTTATTTATATTTTAATTTTATCAGTATACTTTAATTTTCATATGAAAGAACAAAACTTTAGTCAATGAAGTGCTATTATAAGTTAACAATTAATACACATTAAAACTTTGTATACAAATGTTATATCTTAACAAAACAAATAAAATAAATAACTTGGTAAAAAAATAGAACAAAAATAGATCAATAACACGTGCTCTTTAAAAATACATAAACTACTTTATAAAATCAAATTAACAAAATTAATATTTTATCAAAACTTTGCAACTTTCTTGATCCTTTATTTCTTCAAGTCATATTTTATGGTTTATGGATCACTGTTAGGCTTTTGAAGTTGCTGATAGTTTATGGGTGACCGATTTGCAACTTTCTTAATCCTTCCTTTATTTCTTTGAGTCATATTTTATGGTTTATGGATCATTGCTAGGCTTCTGAAGTTGCTGATAGTTTATGGGTGACCGATCCTATTGCAGAAATCTTGTGAAGAACCTTAAATTTAAGGTGATTAGCTACTAATTATGTTAGATGTTGCAGAAATCTTGTGAAAAACCTTAATTTTAAGGTGATTAGCTACTAATTATGTATGGAAAATGAAAAATAAATCATTAAAATAACCTCATTAGATTCTGTAGAAAATGAAACTAAATCATTAAATATATGCAAAATCAAACATGGTCACATAAGACTGCAATGTTAGTCCCATCTGGATCATTTATGTATCGAATCAAACATGACTATTGAACAAAAATCATGACACACAAACTCACGCTTTTGTATATAATGAAATCTGTTAACTTTTACAATACACTTTGACATCTATATATACTATACGAACAGATACTACAGGTTCCATGAACCATAGCGACCCTTCGCTAATAACTACCTATAACTGCTATAACCGCTATTCGGTTAGTAACTTTAATCTTGACATATTTGGACCCTAAACTTATACACTTTACAAACTCGACTCTAAATACATAACTAATTACACTGCCACCCCTAAACATGGATTAATGAATTATCATCCAATATTCCTCCCTAATTTATTAATTCGTGTCTTCAATATCTTCATGTGTTTAACTCGATCATCTCTATTTTTGAACATGTTGTAGCAGGTCTGCTCATCTTTGTCTTAAAATACAATCTTTGATGACTTCATACCATCTTCATTCTTAATAGCATATGTCATCATTTCCAGTATCTTGTTTATCAATAGCAGCCTTTCTTTGATCACTTTTCATCTCCTTTTCTCTAGTTTCTTTGTCATATGCATCAAACTTCTATTCTTCTCTCTTTAATCTGTTTTTTTTTCATTTTTCCTTGAATCATCATTCTGTGTTGCTGCTGATGTCCTCATCAATTCTGACTTCATTCTTCACTTCTCTTGATCAATCTATCACAGATTGTTCCTTCGCGGTTGATTGTATCTCTAAACGCGTTCCACAATACTTCCTTCCTTTTTTTCTTTGTTCCACACCGTATGCACCACAACAAAAATACCCCACGGTATACCTATCTTCGTTGTTGTTGTCCTTGTATTGCTAGCGTGTCTCCAATCAATCCTAGATTGTTTCTCCTTTCTCTCGGTATACCTTTCTTAAACCAAGAAACCTTCTTTCTCTTCCAACGTATTGCGTTATGTTGCAATAGTAGGTCTTCTCTTATTCTTGACGTCTTTCTTCTTCCAAATTGCCGCGTTAAATGACAACAATAGGTCTCCTTTCTTCCTACCTGTTGCGTTGTAAGACAACCGTAAGTTTTCTTTTCTTTTTTGGTTCTCTTTGTCTCATCTCCAAACTTGATCCCTTGATCAAATTTCTTTTTTTTAATCAACTGATCCTCTGATCAGTTTCTATCTCTTCTCTATTATCTTCTCTAAATAAAATTTGGGTTTCTCTAACCCGTTAATGACGGCTGCTCACGTGCGCTCTTCTCTTGATTGATTCCCTAAATCAATCGGTCCCTATCTCTCTTCTTGATTAACCGGTATGCGCACGGTTTTCTCTTCTTCTCTTGATTGATTCCCTGAATCAATCGGTCTCTCTGGATCTTTTACAATAGCACTATCAACCACTTCTTTCTTTGGATCTTTTACATTAGTACTATCAACCACTTCTTTCTCTTGATTGAAACGATTCCCTGAATCGGTTTTCTTCTTAATTGATTCCCTTAATCAATTTGTCTCTTCCTCATTTCTGGAACGATTCCCTGAATCGTTAGTATTTCTTCTCTAAAAGCGATTCCCTGAATCGCTATTGAACTTGATTCCCTGAACCAAGTTGTTCTTCTCTCTGATTGGTGTCTTCTTTGTTTAGTTTCTTGTATGAAGCAAACTGAAACACCGGGTTTGATTCGAACATCGATGCTCGGTACCAATTGTTAGTCCCATCTGGATCATTTATGTATCGAATCAAACATGACTATTGAACAAAACTCATGACACACAAACTCACGCTTTTGTATATAATGAAATCTGTTAACTTTTACAATACACTTTGACATCTATATATACTATACGAACAGATACTACAGGTTCCATGAACCATCGCGACCCTTCGCTAATAACTACCTATAACCGCTATAACCGCTATTCGGTTAGTAACTTTAATCTTGACATATTTGGACCCTAAACTTATACACTTTACAAACTCGACTCTAAATACATAACTAATTACACTACGACCCCTAAACATGGATTAATGAATTATCATCCAATATGCAATGCTAAACTTTTATGAGACAAGTATTATACTTTTAGCTTATTCATTTAATCGGCTTTTGATTATAAATATATGCAAAATCAAACATGGTCACATAACACTACAATGCTAAACTTTTGTGAGACACGTTGATCTGGTCCGAACCGTCAAGTCAAACAGACTTAAAACAGCTTGGAACCAAATACAATGAAGTCCAGGAGAATATAGTGAATTCCCGGGTCGTTATGTCCCACGGAGACTCAATGGTGTGCAAACACTAGATCAGACGATAGAATGATCACTAAGGATAGTGATCGGAAAAGATTTGGATGGATAATTACACTACTGGAAAAGGTTATAAAATAAAGCGACTAAAATGCAAATTAAGAAAATTAAAAAGATAAAAGATATTAAATAAACGCTATCACTATATTTAAAGTGATGAACGTTTAAAACCTAAAACTTACGTTTAAATTAAAAACTATGTTAACGTACAAAATAAAACGTGCAAATAAAGAAGGAAAATACCTACGGATATGAAAAATACATTTTTACAATCCTAAATATATAAGAAAATTATTAGAAAAAGAAAATTATTTTTACAACTATTTAATTAATTATTATTAATTAAAAACTAATTTTAACTATTTAATAATACTCTAAAATAAAAGAAAATATGAAATAAGACTAGAAAAATAAAATTATGACTTAGAAAAATCTAAAATATTATAAAACTTATTTTAAAACTGAAAATATATTTTTTAGACTTTTTATGTATTTATTATTAATTTAAAACTCTTTAAATCTAATTAAAATGCTAGAAAATACTTTTTAAACTAAGAAAATTATGGAAAAATACTTTTTAAGCTTTTTACATTTATCTAAACTTAAGAAAAATGAAAAATTATTTTTTTGAAACTTTTCTTAATTATTTGTATTTAAAGCTAATTAAAAATGCTTAAAAACTAGTTTAAATTAAGAAAAATAGCAAACAAGCTTGGAAAAATCTGAAAATTTCAGGAAAACTTTAAAATAATATTAGGAATATGAGAAAAATGGAAAAACAGGCCCTTGTTTGGAGGATTAAAGATCTGATGAGGAAGTGCTTATGGAAATAAGCACTTCAATAAGCAAATTGAATCCAAAGGGCACCAAATCAAAACAGAAGCTACTATAAGCTAGAAGAACTAAAATGGAACAAGTTTCAACAAGTCCTAACCTCTGAAACAACAAGCTCAACAGATTTGGCTTATTGAGAGTTTAAGCTAAAACAGTTAGAGGGGTGTCAACTTTGAGCTTAAAAATAAGCCACACATTAAGCTCAAACTTAAAACTACCAATTGGAACCTACAGCAGACCTGGGTGAGATCAATTGTACCAAAAATCAGGCTATGATAAGCTCTTATGAGCTCTGTACATCAGCTGCAAGATCTGCACAAAACTTGTGCGGATCGGTCGCGATACCTGGCAGAGATGAGCTTGTTTTGACAAGCTCATTTGAGGCTTCTAAAAAATTGACAAAAATCTGGAAAAATGCTAATAATAAACAAGACCAGCTTAAGTTAGTACACCCACAATTTGATATCATTTGGCTCAAAATTGAGTTCATGAAAAATCACCTTAACTTGGCCAAAACTAGATATTTCAAGGTTTTTGACTTTTTGGCAAATCTGAAATGTTGACTTTCTTGAGTTTTGATCTAGAATTATGAACTAAAAAGGATATATTATGATGAAATAACTCTAATGTAAGCTAGACCTATAAGTTTGGAACACAAAACAAGCATTTGATATGCTAAAATTTCAACAGTGAACCTGCTGAGGACAGATTCATGGGGTTTTGACTTTGGACATGCTATAGGCACAAAAGTAAGACAGATGGAGTCTATATGACCTTAACAAACCCAAAGCAACAAGTTTTAAACACTGAACAACCCCTGAACACAGATACTACAGCAAACCAAACACTCCTTAATGAAGTTGTTATGAAGCTATTTATACTAAAACAAGTATTTATACCAAGAAATCTATTAAATAACTTACATTAGCTACAATAAAACAGATTGGAATTGAAATTAATACTATTCAATCACTTGAACTAGGAAATGCAAACTTTAATGAAATGACTTACAAAATGAGTTTATGCACAAAACAAGTGAGCTCAAATAACCATTCCTATATGCTTACCACTAAGCTCTAAACCACAATCAATCCAAATGTCACCATGCTTCAGTCTAGATCATCACTTCCCTTGCCTTTTTATTTTTAACTGAATTTTTTAGTATTTTTGGAAATTTTTGAGTTATGAAGCCAAACTGAATTCAAAGGTTTCTGACAGCTTATGAAGGCTTCCTAAGAGCTTATAGAAGCTTCAGAAACAACAATAACCACTAATAGCAACAATGGATTATTTTGAGAATTTGGACATAAAAATTGCAAGACTTGAATTCTTATGTAAAAACTGGAATTGAAAATGGAAATAGGTTTGTATTACACTCCAATAATATTACAAAGTACTTGAAAACTTAAACATGAACTAGAAAGTTTAAAAACTTAAAAACGACATTAAGCAAAAATTACAAAACTAACTAACTACTCCTTCAAGCTTCTCATTTCTTCTTTTTATACCCAAAAGCTTCCTCTCTCTTCCCTCACTGTTTCCCAGCACTATTTGAGACCATAGGATGAGTTTAATTGATCTTGGCCATCCATTGTGTTTTGGCGGGAAAAGGAGATTTTACAGATTGTGTGAGATTGAGTGAATGAGGGAGAGGATCATTTAATGGTTTTTGTTTTGTGTTGAGGTGGAGGAGACAAGAAGGTGATATGGAGAGAGGGGGATGGGTTTAGCTGAGTTTGGGAAGCAGGTGGGGATGACTTATTGGCGGGTTGAGATATTTGACCAGCTTGACCCAAGTGGTAAATAATGGAAGGGGGTTCAAAAAGGTTTAATGACAGGGGGTCCAAGGTGTGAAAGGGTCCAAAATGGTTTGTAAAGGCTTAATAATAAACAAGGACCATTAGTGTAAATTCTGAAACTTGGAGGACCTAGGCTGCCAATTCTGAAAAGTATTCCAAAGGACCACAAGTGACAACCTTCAAAAGTATAAGGACCAAACTTGCCATTTTCCAATTTCCAGGGGCCATTTTTGACATTTTTCAAACTTGAGGGACCAAAGTTGTAATTTTGCAATTTTACATTTCAAGGGTTTGTTTTGACAACTTTTGAATCCCATGGACCTTAAATGACATTTTTCTTTATTTTGATATACCAGGGACTGTTTTTGACAACTTTTGAAACTTGGGGGACTAAAACTGCCATTTTTGCAAATTTGATATGTTTTACATCTGATTTTGATATTTTTGCATTTAAAACACATAAAACACTGATTTGTGATATTTTCATCATTTTGATGCATTTTTGAGTGTTTTCAGATGTTTTTGCAGTTTATATTGTACAAAAATGATGAGTATTTAGACACTCATCACACGTATTAAAATTAGCTGTAATACAAACAACTTTTTTTCATTAAAGATTTTGTAGGTGAAAGCTTAGTGTTGAGAAGCGTGAACAAATCTTCCTTATTTTTCTTCCTGTATAGTTTGTAGCAATGTTGTGATTGATACCTAATAGGTTTTGTTGTTGCAGTGTGCTATAGAGAACTTAGAGTGCTTATTTAACAATTTAGATTAATCTGTAAGTGAGCCGTGAAGATGCAGTTGAGAATGAACCTAGAGTGTTTCATTCCCATTTTAAGTGTTTGATATTAGGAAATAGGAGTTATAAGTGCACGTAGATAAATGCATAGAATAAACCAACATGGACATGAACCTGCAATTTAATAGAAACTTGAGGTAGCATATTTTACATGTTTCTAAAAATATGACTATCTTTAAAACTTTTGTACAAAAAAAAGCGGGTCAAATGGTTGATAATCATTTAAGGGGGTGTCCGGGTAAGCTTATTGTTTTTTGCAAAAACCATTATGTACTTTGAAGGTGTTTGTGTTTGCTTATTTAAAAGGCTCATGCCTTTTTAGGGAGTAAATAAGCTAAGAAGCATAAACACTTAGATTAGGCCTTTGTGAAATGAACTCAAAACTTTTAAGCATAAGCCTACCGAAACACCCCTTTACTAATTTAATATTAGTGTAACATGTTCCGATTGCATGCCCTCAAATCATCAGTCCATAAGAATGATTAATGTTAGTCAAAAAGTTATTCAAAAATTGTTGTGGGTCGATACATCTTGACACGACATCTTTTTATAAAAAATTAACCAAATTGACCCGTTAACCGGTCATATTACCCATTTGCCACATTTGCTGACATAGCGACTGTTAGAAACACACACACAGACCTTGACAGATCTTGAGCACTCGTGGATCGTTAGTGTTGCCTATGTAATCACAGGCAAACTAATAGAAAATCTCTACAACTCGTATTCTATAGCGGAATGTAAATACAAGCTGTTATAACTAAGAACACTTAGATCCTCTTTGGTTCTTTTATTAACTGAAACTCTATGTTTCGAATTGTGTTATCTATTACAAACTATCAAGTTCCTTTTATAGACAAGGAACCCTAAACTATTACTACTCAATCGACTAAACATTCAATAATACATTTAATGACTAATACACTAAACAATATTGAGCAGTACAATAATACCCATGCTAACCTTGGGCAGTACAAGAATAATGATGAGTTAGCATGTAATTAATAAAGCGCATGCTAATCCTAGTCAGCTTCCACCCTTCAGCAGAAACACGGCAACGCTTTTAATCTTCAGCAGAATCGCTTCTTCAGCAGATTCTGCTTCTTCTTCAGCAGAATCCTTCGGCAGTATTGACACCAGAAATCCACTTTGCATAATTCCCAACAATCCTCCCCTAAACTGGAATTTGACTTGGTTAAGTTCCAGTTTCCTAACCTTGATAGATCTTAGAGACTCCAGTACTAGAGGATTGTTCTCAAACATCAGAAGCAAAGAACCAATGATAATCTCATCTCTATGATGACCAATCTATGAAACGCCAGGTCTTTGCAGCAACAAAAGACACAATGTACATCAAAACTCATTAGTTGCATACTATTCTCATCACATCCAGGTGTGTTAACTCCTGTGAGAGGTGAATCATTGAAAATAATGGATTTGATGTCTCTTTACCAATAGCCATCACTACTGGAGTAGCCAAATGTTTAAGTTCGAAAACTATGGTACACTGATAACCATCTGATTTATTGGCAAACCAGAAACCATATAAACGGATTTGATGTGTCTTTACCTGTAGCCGTTTGCTCAGGACTAGTCAATTCTTATAATTGGTGAATTGATAACCAAATATGGATTCAGTTTCCTTTACCACAAGCCATATACTTGTGGGCTAGCCAATTCTTGGATTCCAAAAAGGAATATACCATGGTGAATTGATGACCATACAACACTCAGCAATAAAGCATGGGTGGTTGCATACCCTATGATTTTGAGCAAATCATTACAGCTATCAACATATTTGATGTGTCTTTACCAAAGTTGTACCCTTTGGACTAGCCAACTCTTTGATATACACAAGGTATATCTGGTGAGTTAAAAACCATCAACAATGAACAACAAACTTGCAACAGAAAGTTAGTTTTTTTTTTTTTTTTTTTTTTTTTAACTAAGAACATAACAAACAAAAGAATACAGAAATTATTAATTATAACAAAAAAAATAATGCAAAAGACCATAAAAGATACCATTATGAAGATGAAGACGCAGCTTGTTCTAGAAGGAGCTGAGTCTTGATCAATCTAACCAGTTGTTCAGCCTATGGTCTTTCATTTCCCACTGGATCTGGAGGAATTTCCAGCTTCTAAGTCAGCATCCTCTCCATAAGTATTTTGGACAATGGATAAGTTCTTTCGGCAAACATGCAGACTGTGATTCCACCCTTTGTCTCAACTACATGCACACGAGGCAGAGGATAGAATCTCTAGGACTCGACCCGCCATAAATGTGAGTTCTGCCAAATGGAATGTCCTTTATTATTGGGAGATTGAGAGCTGAACAGGACATGAAGATCTCCTAATAAAAACATCCCGAAACCCTGTGGTGCATTGTTGCAGTAATGGGTGGTAACGAGAGTGTACAGAGTGAGCAAGTCCGCCCTATCTACCAAGTGAAGTAATTCCTTCAAAAAGGTGAATTCCATAGAAGTTTTGTCCTTTCTATGTATGACATTCAGCTCTTTGTTTTTCAAAGTCCAATTGACCAACACATTTTGATCTCCATCAGGAAAATCAGAGGAAGACCCTTCTTTAATAAAGGTTGATTCATCAGCCTCAAGATCCAAGGGAGTTACTTTGGCCATCCTCTTCTTTCTCCTACCAAGCTTATAGATTCCTAAAGATGGTGCATCTTTAGATTCTTCATTAGATTGGCTGGTACGACTAGAGGAAGGAGAAGCACCTTCACGAATGGCATTCATCCTTACTAGCAAGTTTCTAGCCATTCGAGTTTTTAAACTTGTTGTATCATCTTCTGAGCCAACAGATGCCACAGATGGAGTGGGAGCTGGTACAATAGGTGCTTTAGAAGAAATGGCAACTGGTTCAGCAGATGGAGCCTTGTCAGGTGAGCTAGCAATCTCTGCAGGAGTTTCAGCAGAAACCATAGATGGTTCAGCAGAAAACATCTTGTCAGATGAAGGAGTGGCTTGAGAAATTTCTTCAGAAGTAACCAGTTGAGAGATCGTCTTTGGTGGAATATCATCAAAATTATCCACTAGCTTAACAAACTTTGGTCTTTTGGCCTTTGGTGCAACTTCATTCCCAGCAATCCTTTTCAAGCAGGAAGTGTGAGATGAAGAGTGCTTCATGATTTGATTATATTTGTGAATCAAAACATGATCAGGGAAAGCCTTGACTTGCTTCATTGACAGCCCAGAGTTATATAGAGTGGAGCTCTGGTTTTTCACCACAAGTCTCATTTCAGCTTTAGTAGGAGGTCTCTCTTTATTCCTTTAAGTTGTGATGGCTCTCCTCTTTTCAACTGCTTCTTGCTTCTTTTGTCTTCCACGAGCCATCATCAGATCCACAAAACTTTCACTGTTGAAGTCTGCACCTAAGATACTCTGAGCAAGTGAAGGGTTTGCTATGACTTGCTGAGTGTAAGTATCCCAATGAGAGTTAGGAAGCTTAGTACGCATTTCATCTAGCTCCCTTTTTCTTTCAGGAGGCAAATCAGATGTAGGTTGATCTTCAATCTGTTTAGCCATTTCTTCATCTTTCTTTCTCTCATTACACTCAGCTAGCATTCTGTCTTGTTCTCGCCTTTCTTCTTCACTTACTAAGTATGGACCAAGCTCATCTTCTACCATTAAACCTTTCCCTTTATCAGCAGTCTCCTTAGCACAATCATCATCAGCAATATCGATAACAGGAATCTCAGTAGAAACACCCAAGTCTTCTTCAGAAGAAACATGTTGTGAGGGTGCTTCAGCAGGAGTGGACACTGATGGTTTTTGTATGACTGAAGATTGACCAAGTTCAGTAGCAACATCCTCCAGCAGATGCAGCTTTGACAAGCTCTGGATCCTTAGATACTTCAGTAGATGCTTTATTCAAGTACGATCTCTTTCTCCTTTTGTAAAGAACAGGCTCCTCCTTCTTTGAAGATTCCGCAACTACTGATGAAGGATCATTAAGAGACACATCAGCTAACATATCAAGAGACCCATACTGAGGTTCTTCTTCTTCCTCCTTAGAAGAAACCACAAGCTTCCTTTTTGTGCCCTTTTCAAGTCTGTCTTCTAGGTCCTTAACTTTACTCTGAAGTTCTACAATTTTACTACCAAGAGTAGACTTGGTCTCTGCAAGTTCCTTTTTCAGACTAGACACCTCAGCTGCATACCTGTTCACAAGAGCATACAGATGTGAGAGTAATAGGGTCCTCAGCTCCACCAGCAGATTGCTCTGTGGTAATGGGAGCTTCATTGGACCTTTCAGTGGAAACATGGTCATGCTCAAAATGAGGAGGTACCTCATCAATAGGTACCCTTGGAGGACTAGGTGTGGCCGTCCTGTTCGATCGGACTCAAAGTCATCAAAAGGATCTTGTCTTTGGTGGTGGACTAGGACAATGTGCTAGAGTTGGTGTTGGTGGAGGCTGGTCTGGAGCAACATGAGAAGCTTCAGCAGAAAAGGAGGGGCCCTCATCAATACTAACTGATGGAATGCCATCAGTAGCAACATTTGAAGAGGGTGGGATGTTAGCAACATTCTCCTCATCAGCAACCACATTGCCTTGAGGCAACATAGCTTCTGTTAAAGGATAATCTGCCCCCTCAAAGTTAGTTCTCATAGAGGCAAAAATTTTGGCTGACAGAGCTCCTACGGCATAAAAGGCTTGGGTTTGGGTAGAGGTGTTTATGATTATTTGTAAGAATCTAGGGTACATTAAATACTTATGTTGTTTCCTATTGATATTTTCAACCAAATTATCAAAAATAAATTTAGAAAAATTATAAGTTAACCCTTGTGAAAGACACACAATACCATATGCCAATTGTGAAGAGAATTGATCCCATGCTCCTGATTTGTTGCTAATGCACTGAAGCAACGTGTGAACCAAGAACCTCCACTTAGGGCAAAAGTGCTTTTTCAACCATATGTCTGTCCTGGTACCTTGATACCCAATAGCTCTCAGCCCCGTGAGTATATTCTCAGTACTAGTGTGATATACCCCATCAGCATCATCCAAGCGAAGCTTCCTCCTAATCAGCTCCTCTGTTACTACATACTCTGTTTTGTCAATCATGGCCGCAATCTCTGTTTCACTTTGCGTGGAAGCAGATGCCCAAAATTGTTCAACCAAAGATTCATATATTTCATTAGGGGAATGCGTTAGGGCATAATGAATCTTTGATCTTTTCAAGAACTCTACCATAGGCACATACAGCTCATCACCTTTTGCATTTCCCAGAAACGCAACTTTGTTGTGATCCTTCTTAAATTGAAGAGCCATTTGATGAATTGATATTTTAGGGTTATGTTTCTCGTAACAGTGAGGGTTTTTGGGTGTAGGAGAAGAGGGAAGGGTTTTGTTTGAAGTGAAAAATGAGAGTGATGGTTTGGTAGAGGTTTGTGCAAAAATAGTCTAAAGTATTGGCACTGATTTGTTTGACTACGCTTACGTGTACATCTACTTTGACCATAGACAATTTAACTCTTCAGCAGAAACAGATACTCAATCTGCTGAAGTTATACACTTCAGTAGAAACCAACCCAAGACTAGGATATCTTCGGTAAGATTCTAGAATTACTGTGCCAACTAACTCGCATTAACTTACATTAAACCTTGAACCCGTCTATAAAATCATCCCAATGCAAACTTCTCTCACATACTTTTACCCTAAATTACCATCATAAACCCTAGATTCATCAAAAACCCAATCAACCAAATTAACCATGAATACTTCACCAGAGGTTGTAAATCCAACCTCTTCTCCATCATCCTCATCATCCAGTGATTTTCTCCAGTTCTGGTCACCTCCACCTGACCCTCGCCCTTTGACATCCCCATTTCTCTCTTCTTCTGAAGATGATGGTGTAGTGGATCCAAGTGAGTCTTCTGATGACTTAGAGGAACCCACTACTGAGATATCTTTTTACTCCCAACCTCCAGCACCTCAACCTCAACAAAGGCCTCGTGCCGAAAGGGAGGTGGTACTTGCTCTACCTGCGCCATGTTTTGGTGCATCTTCACACATCGTATAGAGGAAGAGCTTGGTGAAGGAGAATGGATTGCTTTTTGGTGAAATCAGCAGATGAAGCACACAGGACATGTGTGGTCATCTTCATCATCATCGTTTTCATCAATCCATCCTTCCCATTTTGATCCTTAGCTTCCTCGTCCTAGTGGTCATGCATCTCCAGCCATCGAGATAGAAGAAACAGGTGGTTATGCAAGACTTCACAAACGCATATCCAGCATCTAGTGTGAAAGATGTGAGCGATCATGCATATCCAACAGCCTGTTAGATGTTGGAATAGATGATATGAACTAGATTAGGATTAGTAGATCATTTATAGCTCTTTTCTTGTAGTTGCATTTGAAGTTGATTGTATTTTGTGAGCTGTAAACTGTAAACTGTTTCTTGAATGAATGAAAGAACAATTTGACTTCAATTTCTTCTCTTCAGTACTCTTACTTTAGTAGAATCAACTTGTTTACTTCAGCACTTTAGATTCAGTAGAAACCAGCTTTAAAGCTTTCTAGACCATATACCAAAGGACCACACTAGATGAACTTGAACTGAACAGGGCATTCTGCAAAACAAACTCAGAGACACACAAGAGAAAACAGAGACAAAACAGACTAAAAACAATAGCAATCTAGTGATAGCAAACAAAATATATACAAAGAGATACAAAGTTTACTACAAAATCCTCCCCTGAGGCCTATGCCTCCCCTGAGGCCTATGCCTCCCCTTAAACTTTGCAGTTAAGGGATTCTACCAGAGGAGAAAGATCCACTATTGTTTTTGGGTTTCCATTGAAATTTAGGCCCCTTATCATTCCAAGAACATCCTTTCCCATTATTCATAGAGTCAACATATGCAGGCCTATAACCATGTTTAAAGAATGGGCTAGTAGGTTGCACATAAGGTCTATCAGCTGAACTTCTCCAAGGAGAGTCAGTATATTTAGCTTGTGGGACATAAGGTGGAATATTGTTAACATTGGTCCACACTGGTCTTGGTTTCTGCTGAGTAGCACAACCACCCAATCTTTGCTCATAAAAATCACAATCCTTAATAAGATGAAATTTACTTCCACACACAAAACATGTCTTCCTTTTGGAAGATTTATTCAACAAAGCAGATGTTCTATTACATGTAGAAGTACTTAAACCAGAAACATTAAAGGAATTGTTTTAAGATATATTATGCAAAGATTTAAAGGACAAGTCTTCAGGGGAAACAGGCTTGGAAGTAGATTCCTCAGTAGCTACCCTAGAAGGCTTGTAGATAGACTTGGGTGCAGGCTTGGGTGTAGGCTCAGGTGAGGGCTTGGGAAGGTCTGACTTATCACTTGAATCACAGCTAGAAGTAGACCGTTGATCCGATGAATTGTCTTTGTCGAGAGAAAGAGACAAAGTCATAAGATGAAGCATCGGTTAATGCGGCAAGTCTTTTGACTTTTGCCATACAAATGGTGTGATCCATCAAAGTCAACATTAATGGACAGATCGGTGGGCATGAATTCACCTCTAATAGGTCCAGGGACAGCATGTAAATCACCTTCCTTTTTAAAATGTTCTAAGCCTGCAGGTGTAGATTTATGCCCATCTTGCCTAGCTTCCAATCCTACATACTTTTGAAAACCTAAACCTATTCCAGAGTTCACTGACTGACTATTATAGAGTTCTCTAGCTAGATTGTCACCTGATATCAACCATTGTTTATGTCTAGCTATTTCCTCAGCAAGTTTCTCTTTAAGCTCTAGATTCTCAGTAATAGTATCAGCTTTTTCCTTTTCAGTGCGTTTAAAGTTAATGTTTGCAATATCTAGATCAAACTAAAGCACCTTAATCTTTTCTTCATAAGCTATCTGATTCTTTTGAAACCATACCTTTTGTCTTTCTAATGTTTTTAACGAAAGTTTATAAGCTTCATTATCAACATAGCATTCATTGTATTTAGGTTTCATAGCATCATAAGCTTCTTTAAGTTCATTGTATCTTTCACTACAACCAAATATACAGTTGTGTACCTGAGAGAGTCCCATCAAGGCAAATTGATCATGCCTATCTTCTGAAGTACACCTTGCCAGCAATCCAAGCTTCTGTCACAACAAAGCTTCCTCATTCACAAGGTTCATGTGACCCAGTTGACCTTTCATCCAAAGTGACAAGAGCTGCTGAAGTTCTAGCTTCCTTCTGATTCTGCTGATAGGAATTGTAGTTGGCTCCCTCTCCACTCTTCCTATCTTTGCATTCCCTTAAGAAATGACCCATCTGGTGACAAGAGAAACACTTGACCTTGCTCCTGTCAAAACGAGCTGGATCCTTTCCCTTAAAGCCAAACTTTCTTCCTGACCTCTCCTCAAACCTCTTGATATCTACTGAAAGCATGGCCACCTGCCATTTCAGCTTCATCTCCTCCATCTCAAGTGGGTCCACCTGGTCAAAATCTTCATATACAAGATGCTGCTGAGTATCATAATCAGCAACAAATGAATGAAGAACATCCTCCAATATACTACCAGTTTTAGCTTGAGGATATGATGGAGTGGGACGATAAGATGATGATGGTAAGTAAGTTGGACTTGGAGCATGCATCATCATATTGGAGTGAGATGTCCCAACAAAGGCTGTATGACCAGAAGAGGATGCATGGTAGGGAGATCTGACATCAGGTTCAAGAGATTTGAGTTTGTTGTACAGCTCATCAAAAGTGAGCATGTCCAACCCACCTTTAGCCTTAAGAGCTATACTGACATGTAACCATGATGGAGGCAAAGATCGAAGGAACTTTGAGTTGCAATCATCATTGTCAGGGTTTGCATTCAACTGGTTTAGCTGACTCAGAATCTTGTGAAACCTGTCGTATCCCTTGTGGATACCTTCTTCTTCAGAGATATTGAACTCTTGGAAGTGTTGTCTCAGCATGGACTTCCTCATTCTCATGGACTCTTCATTGCCACGAACCTTGCTTTAAGAGCCATCCATATGTCCTTTGCATCATCCATGTGGTGAAAATCACCCAAGTGATCTTCATGAATAGCTTGAAGAAGGATGGTTCTCACTTTGTCTCTTTGCACACTAAAATCTCTTCGCAGTTTTGGGAGGAGCAATGGTAAACTTACCATCAAGATCTGGGATAGTCTTCTTTAGACTGTTTCCTTTCTTTACAATTTCCCAAAGATTCCAATCAATATTGGAGATCCAGTTCTGCATTTTCATTGTCCACATATCATACTCTTCCTTTTTCAGATAAGGAAACTTACCATTTCTGTTGGAAAGACTAAGTTGCTGCATAGAGGTGGTGTTTTTGATGTTGTTGTTGGTGACTTCTGATTCATCATCAGTTCCAGGCATGGTGAATGTGTTTTGGTTGTATGGGGGTGAGGAAAAATATGATTCTCAGTATCGTAGAGACTTTCCCGAGGCTCTGAAACCACTTGTTAGAAACACACACACAGACCTTGACAGATCTTGAGCACTCGTGGATCGTTAGTGTTGCCTATGTAATCACAAGCAAACTAATAGAAAATCTCTACAACTCGTATTCTATAGCGGAATGTAAATACAAGCTGTTATAACTAAGAACACTTAGATCCTCTATGGATCTTTTATTAACTGAAACTCTATGTTTCAAATTGTGTTATCTATTACAAACTATCAAGTTCCTTTTATAGACAAGGAACCCTAAACTATTACTACTCAATCGACTAAACATTCAATAATACATTTAATGACTAATACACTAAACAATATTGAGCAGTACAATAATACCCATGCTAACCTTGGGCAGTACAAGAATAATGATGAGTTAGCATGTAATTAATAAAGCGCATGCTGATCCTAGTCAGCTTCCACCCTTCAGCAGAAATACGGAAACGCTTTTAATCTTAGTGGAGATAAATTCTTTGTGATTACGCTTCTTCTTCAGCAGAATCCTTCGGCAGTATTGACACCAGAAATCCTACTTCACATAATTCCCAACAGCGACTACTTCGCACTACCTCAAATCAGTGAATATTGTCTTCATAATATGATATATGCATGTCTTCATGATATTATAGTGGCTAATTAAAAATCCTACTAATCTTACAACTTTAATGTTAAGTATGCACATCTTCATGCTTGCTTAAAATTTGCATAATTTAATATCTTACAACATTTTTTTATGTGCTTAGTTCTAGACGATATACTAACACATTTCATAATAACTTTTCGTGTTTACTGCAGGTCTTGAAAACCATGCACGAGGCCGTTGTAAACGATTTTTATTATGAAATGAAATTCCCAACAACCTTGACCATTCGATGATAAAAAGAAGGCTAAGCACTTCAAGTGATCGAATACGTCTATCGTAATGTTAAAATGAAAAGTTGTTTCATTTAACTCACTTATTATTGATTTTTTCCTTTGCACCCATGAATTATATCCTTAGAAAACATTTATTTCAAGTAAAACATGATGCTTCCTAAATGATTATGTAACACGTAAAGATAATATTATAAAACTTTTAAGGTGCGTTTACATGGCAAATTATTTTATATGTATTTTTATTTAATAATGAATGTAAACTTTATAATACCATATTTTTTCTTTTACTTATTTGCAGGTTCCATTGTGCATGTTGGGTACTCTTCACAGGTTTAACATCGAGCCATCTTCGTTGCATAACTATCTTATAGTTAACCACAGTGTGTGTGTGGATTTGTGAGACAAAGTATACAGATAGATAAAAGATACAAAGATATGTAAACACTAGAAATAACATAAACTTGTAAACGAATTGTTGTAATACAAATGACTCCAACTAAATCCTATTTAACCACTACGAAACGACACAACCATGAGGATTAAACCATTGTGTCGATTCATGGTTTAACTGTTTTGTAACCACCGCTTAACAGGCTCTTAACAAACTTAACTAACTAATAAAGGGGCATTTGGATCAATACATGACCCAATCCATGTCCATTCCCCTTTTGACCCATTAACATAAAACATAAAGTAAATAATTTAATTTTAACATACAAACATTAAAAAGAAGGTTACATCTCCCTCCTAATTTTGTAATGTTAAATGCCTTGCCTCCCTTGGTCTTTTCCTTCTTCACGTGATGACGACAAAGTCATCACCTTTTGATGTGTTATCCTTGCTTCCTTCACTTGTGGTGCCTTCCATGTTACTATCTTTCTTGGCTTCCTCATGAGCGTACTTGCACTTTTTTCTTGGACTTTCTCCTCGTGCGTCCCCTACATCAACGCTTATCATTGCATCACCATATGGTTCCTCTTGACCGACCATATTCATCCTTGGCGTTCCATGGCCCGATCTCCGCGTCTCTTCGTAGTAAATCTTGACTAGTGCTATAAATTCCCTATAGCACTCTTTCACTTCTTGCTCATTTTCACGAGCCAATCCCAAAAGGATAGCAACATCACACCATATATTGTTGAATGATACGTTCATGTAACCGCCCATATAATCCACAAATTTGTATAATGCTAGCAAATCTATTTTTACTACCCCTACAACCGATGGTAACGTCCCCAACACATCTTGGCCCAAGTATCCCAGGTAAAACCACTCCAACAATTCAACAAATTTCTTTCCCATAATCTCCCAATTCTTAAACACTAGTTTTTTGATTTTAAGCAAATCTAAAAAAGACAAAAAGCGGGGAAAGGTGTTTACCTTTAAATGATATAGCGTTCCATTTAGACTAAGATATTCATCGTCAACGTAGTCTTGGCTATCCTCCCTATCCATCTCCAACTCTTCCATTACTTTGATCAAGGAACATTCGTCACTTGGGTCTATTGACTTGTAATAATCCTCCATGAACTCGTGGTGATCTTTAACCATCCTTTCGTCACCCATATCCAAGGTACCTTCATCCTTGTCAAACATATACTTTATTTGACATGTACCATTGCCATAAGTCAATATGAACCCTTGGTCCTCCAGTTGGTTGATGCTTAAGACATTCAACGTGATTTTCGTCGTGTAAAGCATGTTTAGAATCACTACACTTCCTTCTTTGGTATCTACAACTGCCTCTCCAACGCCATAGGAGACTATTATAAACTTCCTTTCCTTATCCTCTTTGTCCACCATCTTAAAACGATTGATCATTTGATTGAACAAGGTCCTCGTAGGACTCATGTGTTTGGCATAGGCTTTGTTAACAAACCATATATTATCCCAATTCCCCTGGTCCATTCCCTCGACCATGAAATCAGTCTCAACGTGTACCTTTTTTGTTGGATAGTTGAGTTCTTCGTGAATTATTGGCGTAGTCTCCATGCTTTAATCTTGATCGTTTGTTTTCTTGTTGGTGCAATTCCAGTAAAAGTGACCTTTTTCTTTGCAAATAAAGCAGTGTGATCTTTTTTCTTTTCTTGATGTCGTGGGGTTTCCAAAGTTTTTGGATAGCGGTTGTGAATTGGATAACGGTTTGTTTTTTGTAAACGGTTGGGACTTTGAGACATTTTAGGATACAACTTCTTTTAGTTTATCCCTTAATAACCGTTTGCCTTCTTGAGATAACCGGTTCTTTTGTGTTCCCCATTTTGAACCGTTGGGAGTAACTTCCCTTTGCAGAAAATTTTTATTTAACGTCACTTTTACATTCCTTTGAGATGGCTCGTTTCAGGATTTGGAACATGGGCTCTGTTACCAATGTTGGGTACTCTTCACAGGTTTAACATCGAGCCATCTTCGTTGCATAACCATCTTACAGTTAACCATAGTGTGCGTGTGGGATTTGAGACAAAGTATACAAATAGATAAAAGATACAAAGATATGTAAACACTAGAAATAACATAAACTTGTAAATGAAATGTTGTAATACAAATGACTCCAACTAAATCCTATTTAAACACTACGAAACGACACAACCATGAGGATTGAACCATTGTGTCGATTCATGGTGTAACTGTTTTGTAACCGCCACTTAACAGGCTCTTAACAAACTTAACTAACTAATAAAGGGGCGTTTGGATCAATACATGACCCAACCCATTTCCATTCCCCTTTTGACCCATTAACATAAAACATAAAGTAAATAATGTAATTTTAAAATACAAACATTAAAAAGAAGGTTACAGTGCATTCGTAGGGGTTTTCATTTTGCATACATGTAACTTTTGCCTATGTTAATTTTGTTCCAATCATATTTTCTTAAGTGGAAGTAACTTTCTATGTTTCACTTCAAGCCCAAGGTGAAAGTCTTAATCAATATACTTTCAGTCCTATTGTTGTGCTAAGACCTTATTTGATTGTATCGTTAATGAGGGTCTCTTGCAAAACCATTTCCAATTAAATGCATACAATAGAAATTATTGTTTGGCTGGGAGCTTTGTTTTTATTTTTTTATGATTCTTCATTATTTTTTTTTTTATCTTTTTACTTGATTTACAAGTAAAATTCCACACATAGGTATGCTAAAAATATGATATTTTTACATGGTTAACTGTATGAAGCAACTAATATATGAAAACGGAAATTACATCCTACCTCAGGTGACACGTAAATGGAGCTTTTATCGTTTTATGATGTATACGTTTAATGTGGAACTTATAATTGAGGTTATATGTGCACCTTTTTATGATGCAATTGAGCTTCTAAATTTTACATATGGCAACCAACAAAGTTTACTTTCTATGTGCAACTTATTATTGAGGTAGTAAATTGTAAATAGTTGTAGTGCAAGCGTTTTGTGTTAAAGAACTCATTGACATAACAGCAAAAGTGATTGACGACCAATGTTGGGTATGAGGATTTATTCGTGTTCTCAAGTATGCAAAGGTAGAGGAAGGAACGGGAAGTTATAAAAAATGGTGTTCTAGAGTTATTTTGAAGATGGAAAGATGGGGGGAGGGAAGGTGTGAGGAGGGGAAGTTCCATGCATTTTTGTGTTGAAACGTTCCGTGAAAATGGGGGGATTTGGAAGGGAACATCATGGGCCTATGTAAAATGAAAAATATATCCCTGATTATCCTTGCACAGGTATATTGATTTTTACCCTAACAACAACAACCTGATAGTTCGATACAACGACCACAAATCAAAATTCACAGCAGTTTTCTCTCCTTCTCAAGGCAAACAAGTAATTGATTTCATTCTACAAACCTGCATATGTGTTTTTGCTAATTATCCATGCACGTTAAATAATAAAATCAATAACAAACCTGCATATTTTTTTTGGGTTGTTTGTGTTTGTATTGGATGGTAGGTGAAAGAAGAAGAAAAGATCACATTGGATTTATCTATGAAGACGACTATTATTACGTTGATGATTGTGAAGAAGTTATGGTTTCAGATGGAATGGCAGATCTTGACCGTGATATCGAACAGGTACCTATGTACATCTCTTTTGTTAAACACGTGAACAAAATGTGTTTGATTGTAAACGGTTATACGTTAAATCTTGAAAGTTATAGTTTATGATAAAATGTTGTATCCTAGCCTCTTATATTTTAGGAATATGATTGTATTTATTTCGAGTATAAAATAAGCTTGGGAGCTTATGATATAACACTCGATAAAATGGATTAAAAGATTGAGTTTCGGAATACAAGGTATTTCGCTTGATATAAGATAGTTTTGGAGTTAGTACTTTTTGGATTTTGGTTCCACATGATGACATGAAACTTATAGATATTATATAACAAATTAAAGCACGTAGCTAGTAACTTGAAAGGATAATTTGTTTTAAGCTGCATATATAATTGCCGGAGTTGTTTTGAAGTTAATAAGCTATTTGAGCCAATGATTTAACAATGTAATAAGTTTATTGTTGCATATTCTGAAACTTTTCGAATCAATATCATAAAAGCTACTGTGAATGATACGGGATTTGTAAAATATCATAATAACAATCCATTATGCTTGTATGTGTGTATCTTGTTGCACCATAATTGTATAAGTCTTGATAGGCTCGGTGTACACATGTAAATAACGATAGACAAAGGAACAATATTGTTAGTTTGATAGTTAATAACCGAATAGCGGTTATGGATAGTTACTAGTGGTTATAGTTAGTTATATTTGGAAAAGTCACAATGGTTCCTAGGTGTCGGTTGGAAACGTATATATACACTATGTGACAACTCGTATTTTCAGGTCATATTTCAAAACATTACTCATGCTTCATCATTTATTATTTATCGTAAACTAGATTTACGAGTATTAAATTCACGTAACCTTAGTGGTTTAGCTGTGAATTCATGAACATTTTATCAAAGACATTCCATATAGACTAAGTTGGTCTACATTTCATTGACATCATTATCATCATATTAGTTCATGCATGGTTTTGCATTTTTCATTAAACGTTCATTTTTTCCTATTAAATAAACGCTATCGCGTAAACATTTATTTTGAACATTTGATCCGACACTTCCAAAAATATTCCTAATATATTTTTTATACTCATTTTAAGACTATAAAAATTATATTATTAATTTACCCGATGTTTTCAATTTATTTTGTATATAAATTGTTATATTTATATAATTACGACGGTTTTCTTAAAAACTACACGATAATTATTATTTATCTCAACTCATGTAAGAAATGTATTTTTATAATTTTTATGACTTCAATATATTTTATTTTGACCCGTTAAAATTTATTTTTAGCTAACGCTACCCTAAATGCTTAAATAAATACACAAGTTATTAATCATCCTTAATTAACTACACTTTTCTACTACACATATGTACTTAGCTATTAAAATTTCATCTATCATTTTCTTCTTATATGTATGTCGACCACCACAAGGGTGAGTCACATAAGTTGCCTAAATATCTTTCTCTTATATGTATTATACTCTTATTACACACATTCACTTATTTGCAAAATAGCCATTTCCTTTCCTCTCTTCTCTCTAGAACCGGCAACCACAAGACCAAGGAAGAGATCATCACAAAAATTTTCAAGACAAGGTTTATACACTCTAGTCTCACTCTTTATTAAGGTTTTGCAATAAAAACCTAGGGTGATTAGGAAAAATCCTTTGTTCTCATAACCTCATCAAGTTACTAGTAAGCATCCATATTCATCATCATATCTCATATTTATTTTTATGGTCATTTCATTTTATTTGAGAAAACATGCAAGTCTCATGAGGTTTATACCACTTTTTCATTGATTTTAAGAGTTATATATATATTGTGTCATCCTATAATTACTCCTTGTTATTTATCACTCTTGGTGATGTCTAGGAAACCATGACACCCTAAGAAGGTGTATGGTAGGATTAGAATAGCTTCGGAGTTGTTTTGAATTGATTGGAATAGGTTTGGCGCAAGAAAAACTCATTTCGACA
Source organism: Chrysanthemum makinoi (assembly GCA_910596185.1). NCBI lineage: Eukaryota > Viridiplantae > Streptophyta > Magnoliopsida > Asterales > Asteraceae > Chrysanthemum > Chrysanthemum makinoi. The sequence goes on along the minus strand of OU343217.1, from coordinate 93,238,660 downwards.
AGTCTAATTAAGGGTCTGTCCTTATTTTGAAATTCTGGAATTTTCGACAGTAAGCAAAATATTTTGGGCTAGATAATTGGAAAATATATTTTAAAACGAAAACGTGGCCGCTTGAACGGGTTAAAACGGAGCTATAACGAAGAAGTTATGAATTTTGAAGTTTGACGACGAAAACTATTAATTCCAGAAAATTCAGCATGCTGTCTCGACTTTTACGAGTCAAAAATGAGTCTTAAGCGTTGTTAAATGTGTCGACTTATAAAAATATATTAGTATGTTATCACGACCGGATATAAAGAACGTAGAAAACGGACTTAAAACGAAGAAATTATGGCCAATTAAAGTTTAACGAAACTTATATTTGTTTTTACAGCAACTTGTAAAAATATACATGCTGATATGATTTTAAATCGAGGTTTTGACCCCTTTCGGGTCCAAATTGGCTTAAGTGTAAAACACGAAAGTTGTCCGAAATGATGTTTTACCATTAACCGCGAGATTTTTAAGCTTAAAAGTGTAAAATGAGAGATTTAAGCATGGTCAAAGACGGACGATTTTTCTGAAAAAGTCAAAGTACCCGTTGCTGATGGGAAATAAAATTGGTGTTTTAAGCCGCTTTTCGAACCGTTTGAGCTTTGAAAACTTTACCAAATGCTATTGTATCACCTATAAATTATTAGGGAAAGTTAGAAACCTTATAAAAACGATATTTTATAAGTACAAGGGTTTATTAAAATATAAAGGAGCGTTTGGATCGGTGTTGTTTTAGCACACGAGGCTAATCCTATGGATAGCTTGTTGTGGCTTAACGAACCGGATTAATATTTTTGAATGTGTAATTGTAATTGGGATAAATTATGGCTATCGTACTTATTTTCACAAGTATTAACACTTATATATTTTCTACTAGACCAAAGTGGTTATCGCAAGTAACCATGTTTGGAGCCATTTTTCATATCGATAGAATACTTTTGAGATAATGATACAAGCTTCCCAAAACCGTTGAGTTTGTTTCCTAACACTCGATGTACACCATTTTACGACTAGCTTTTAGAGGCCGTTTAGTCACTTTCATGAAATTTTCAACGACATTATTTTTTTACTAAAAGTTATAATTTCCTAATAAATCACTAAATGATTATCGTTGGATATCATTTCAATGTAAATACATTTGGAGTAATTTAAAAATGGTCAAGACATTAAGAGATTATTTCTCGAGAAATATATTTTCAAAAGTCATAAGTGGTATAGATATCATCCGAATTGCATGCATAACATTACATCATAACTTATTATGTATCATATCATTCATAATAGGTCAAGTTTAGAGATTCACGCTACATTTCGGTGTATCCACTTTTGTCATTATAATCATTGCAACAGGTGAGTTCCATAGCCCCATTTTCAATTGTTTTAATGTTTTTATTAAACTCTTTGGGGGAGATACATGCTCATCAACTTTTATGACATTCATGATTATTTGCAACTATATGTTTATCTGAACTGAATGTTTAGTCATATTCTATATCATAATTATTGAGCTAAAGGTCTTGGGATTATTATTGAGCTAAAGGTCTTGGGATTATCATTGAGCTAAAGGTCTTGGGATTGAAACAACACTCATATGTGTTATATCAATTGAATATTGATAGATTTAGTAATGTACTGTTATGTGAATTCATTTGACATCATGCATTTGAACATACACTATACATATTTTGGCAATGGGTTGTAAACACACAGGTTGCAAGTTTTGTATGGGCGGAACTTGGGACTGAGTGGATTTACAATGCCTTTGCTGCATAAACGATTTTGAAAGGCTTTACATTTCAACACAAACTCTATGAACTCACTCAACCTTTGTGTTAACACTTTTTAGCATGTTTTATCTCAGGTATCTAAGGCATTCACTTCATGGCATGCATGTGGAATTATCATAGAGTCGCAGGACGACGCTGCCACACATGGGATTTATGCATTTTAAAACATCGTTTGGATTGTAACAACTTATTTCCGCACAAGTTGATTTTCATTTGGGACCTACACTTTGTAAACTCTAATTATTTTATTAAATCAAACGATGTGTTTTCCAAACGACACTTTAGGTCGCTCAATATATCTCAGAACTATGATGCTATGACAGTCAATCCCCAGGAATTCCTTTCCGCTGCTGATTCGTTTGTTTGTGAGTGTGGTGAAATAAACACAATATCAATTTATCAAATTAACCGTGAAATTCGACAAATCAACCTTTTAGGAAAAGGGTTAACGTTCCAAAGCTCACGAATGTGAATAAAGTGATACCGAAAGTGATTTCCGGTCGTGTCCCAACGAGGTGTGAAATTGACATGTCGTTGAGTTTTGTGATTAGGACTTGAATTGGTTAAACGAAATTGGATTTTGATTATGCTAATCTACAAATTAAAGAACGGGAATGAAAATAAAGCAAGTAAAACAATGAAAACTCTAAATAAAATACTACTAAGCCTAAGTAACAATAAAACGACGCTAAACTACATCCTAGGGTGTTAAAATGTAACAACGCTTAAAACCGAACACACCACTAAAAGTGAAAAAATATTTAATTTAAGTCCTAAGAGTGCAAAACTAATTTTACTACATTCTAAATGACTAAAAATAATTTTAGAAAAAAAAGCCGGGTATTTTTTAGACTTTTATTTTATTATCTACGAATTAAAAACTAAAACTTAGAAATTAAATGATAAAAAATATTACATGACTTCAGAAAAATGTGAGCTTTTCATGAAAAATACTCTATGCTACTATAATCTAAGAAAAATGTAAAATTTGGAAAAAGCAAAACAGAATAAGCTAAAAATAAGCAAACAGTTGAATAAGCTTAAAATGGAAAATGCCTTTAAATGAATAAATGATATAAAATGAATACAAAACACTAAGGGAGGAGAGTTGGTAGTGTGAGTGAGGTGTGGAACGCTCTGAGGGGTCGGGCCCGTATAGGTAACAGGTCGAATCCCAATTCCCACTTTTTGGCTTTTTCTGTTTTTTTTTTTCTTTGCAACCAATAAGTGATCAAAACAAGACTTTTTCACAATAACTAAACTTGCAAAACTTCACAATAAGTCATGTAAATAGCCTAACAAATGCTGCTTTGGACGTAGACCTAACCAAACACTCTTTCTTGACCGACTTGGTCTAAAAAAACACTAATAAGCAATAAGAATAAGCATGGAAAGCACTATATAGGCAAGGCTACACAAAAACTAAAACATGAATTAGTAAGCTACAAAAAAGGAAAAATAACAAGGGAAAATCAGTTGGAAAGAAACTATCCTAGTGGGAATCCTATACTAAAATGGCAAAATAAGCATTAAAAGGGTACAATAAGCACTAAATTGTTATCAATTACACTAAACCTAAACTAACTAAACTAATTAGCACCTAAAAGACCTGAATAAGCACAAGTAAAACTTGGATAAGCACTAAAAGGGAGAGGGTATGCTATCAGCCGCAGTTGGGGATCAAGAATGACATACAAAACAAAAAGAAAAACTACCAAGGCTTCTTGAAATCAGAATTTATAACTTACACTTTGACCAATAATTCCCAAGGTCTTAACCATGATTTTAGATCAAATTGTGTCAAAATATGACTTTTGACCCAAGAACAAGGTAATCCAAACACTCTCGTTAGTAAGTAAAAATTTTGATTTTAACCTCGAGAAGTTTTGAATTTTAAAAACTTGTTTTTTTTATCATTAACAAATAACCAACATTAATCTAAAACGACTTTAGGCATGAAGAGCAAAATTTAAAGGACAAGGGAAAAAAAAAAAAAAAAAACTAAATCAAGATAAACAAAAGTACTTAAAAATTGAAAATTTGCATTACTTGAAATTTAAAGTTACATGTAAATTAAAAAGAGACTGAAAGTAAAATTGAGCTAGACAATGGATTCTAGACTCACTTTTACAAATTCCTAATATCCTTTATATACTAAAACTGAAAAAGGTCTTCTTCTCTCTTCTTGTTGTCTTGTGTGTTTGTTCTGTGAGTGTAAACTAACCAAAAACACCTTGTGCTTCTTAGATCTAATCCCCACCATCAATTGGTAGGTACTCTTTATCATCCATCTTAGCCGCCTATGGAACTTATGTGGGATTGCTAAGGTGGCATGGAGTCTTGACTTTTCTTGGGAAGGAAAGTGGGATGGGGATTGGGGAGAGAGTGATGGAGGAGGGGAAATTCTGGCTTCATTTTGGGTTTCTCTCGGGTTTGTGTGAGATCTTGGTTTTTTTTTGTTTTTGTTTTCTGGGATTAAAAGAATGGGAAGGGTAAATAGATGGGGTTAAATGGGGGAAGGTAAAAAGGGTGAAACGTTAAGTTGGTTTAGTTATTTTGTTTTAAAAAGAGTTTAAAGTGTAAATTTTTTGGAAAACTGAAATTGGGTTTAAGAAAAATTATGAGTTTTAAAAAATTGGTTTTGAGGTGAAATGGGATTTTTGGATTTTTGGGGAAAGGGTAATTTGAAATTATGTGTTTCTGGGAAGGTTTTAAGATTGCCCCAAACCCACTTAAAAACGGATCGGGTCTTCAATTGATCAACAATCAGTAGAAAATCACATCCCGACATCGCTTCTCAAAGACTTTTATAATTTTGGCTCGATTTTTGCTCGTTTCCGCCCTGTTTTCAATCCTTTTGTACCTGCAAGACATAAAACACACTCCGAGGATATTTTTGACATATTTTGATTGTATTTGGGTGTTTTTAGTCGTTATTGAGGTCTTAGGTGGGTAAAAACGATGAGTGAATAAGCACTCATCAGCTGCAAAACAGGTATTTTGGGGGTGTGACAGATTGGTATCAAAGCTTCAGTTATAGAGAGCTAGGTTGCATCATTGACCCTAGACTATAAGTACATCATTATAGCATCTTATCATTTCATCATAAGTGCATGTTCACTTTACATGCGGTTTACACGTACATTTTTCGAGTTATTTACCTTCATTTCAAATCGATTGTCACATAGATGCCTTTAAATACCCATCCCATTATCATTTCCTCCTTCTCCAATGTGGAGAATGTCTGTCATTCCCATCACAATTTTAATATCACTGATTCATCACCGATAACGTCGAATGGAGATAAACCTTTAAGCAAAAGTCACTCTCACTTTGTTTCACCATTAACATGTCGAAGTTACACGCTATTCACGCACTAAGTCACTAGACCATCATACGAAGCACTTACGCATTAACCTCATAACCCATCTTTTGGGAACCCGCCGATTATTTTGAAAAGTAACCTCAAACTTATCACCTCACATCACATCTCTTTAGAGCGCTTATTCTTAATATAGGACTTTGCTACGTCTCACCTTTCCTCTTATTTTGAAGAGTTTATGGCACCGAAGAAAGCCGCACTAAAATGACACTGCACGCTATCCAAAGGTATATAGAGGATAGTATAGCCGAGGCACTAAGGAAAGAACGAGCAATGGTAGTCGCTGAAGGCCGCTTGGCCGCTAGATTTGCTAACTGCATGTGAGCCGCAGGAGGGTCTGGAGTTCAAATTGTACATACAAGGACTTTAAGAACTGTGATCCTACAAAGTTCAAAGGCACGTATGAGCCACCGCTATGGTTCGATGGTTTGAGAAGATGGAGTCTGTGTTTCTTCTATGCAATTGCCCATATGACTACAAGGTGAAGTTTGCCACTGGTACACTCTTAGATGGCGCAATGTCATGGTGGAATTCGTGATGCCAGCCTATTGGTATCGAAAACGCTTACAAGCTCATGCGGGCTTAATTCAAGAACTGTAACTAAGAAGTATTGTCCACGCACGAAGGTGAAGAAATTAGAAACGGAATTTTATGAGTTAGTAACCTGGTTATGACATCGAGACCTATATTAGGAGGTTTCAAGAGTTGGTCGCACTATGTCCATCAATGGTTTCGACAATGAGAAACAACTGGAAATTTTCATGGAGGACTTCCACAATGTATTCAAGGAGATGTAACTTCTTCCGATCCACAAACAATTGAAGAAACTATCAGGATAACTCAAAAACTCATGGCTCAAGTTGTGAAGGGGGAAAACATTACCAACAATAACAATAACAACAACAACGACGATAACCAAACAACAACAAATGTAAGGAAATGGGAAAATGACCGTGAAGGTTATGATAACGACAACCAAAACCCGAACACTAATCATCATCAACAATGTAATAGTGGGCAAGAAACCGCAATGGTTTATGTTGTCTGCATCAATAGAAAGCAGAGGTTATGCCGAAACTACCCACTATGTAATCGATGTAGGTATCATCACCGGGTCCTTGTCCCGTTAAGTGCTACAAGTGTCAAAAACTAGGACACCATGCCCGGAATTGTAGAGGCAAGACCATAGTTACATGTTACGAATGCGGGGAGCAAGGACACTATCGGAATCAATGTCCTCAAAACCAAGGTCAACAAGTTGAAGGTGCTTTTGGGAAAGCATACATGTTAGAAGGAGGAGAAGCTCAACGGGATTTCAACAATGCGGAAGACTAAAGAAGTTCGGAAACTAACAGTCTCATTTTTCCTTATGTACTATGTCGTACTAAGTTTATGTCTTCCATCGTATTCGGATCTTATGACTTAAGATGTACTACTTTTGATAAACCACTCGTTGTAAAATATTCTCATTTAGCGTACTTTCTTTTCCTTCTGATTCGTTATCACATACAGGGTTTAGATCTCTGAAACATCGAGTTATAACAACTAAACCGAACGTCACATTATCGTTCCTTAATTATACATAGTCTAGCTAACTATGTCTAATTTTGGAGGGATATCGTTCTTAATTATACATAGCCTAGCTAACTATGTCTAATTCTGGAGGGATCATGTTATGTTGGGAGCCGTTATTTATAAGTCTTAGTGCAAGCAGGGTTTTCACATATTCATAAAAGTCAAAGTGTTATTCACGGGAGATTCATCCAATATTTTCTTTACAATGATGTTTTGTACGCTCTAAATCATCGATAACCGTAACGACACCTCTTCATGTATTCACTCATCGTTATTCATCACAAACTCAAAAATTCGATAGACTAACACTAACGAATCAATTCGTGGACTGAATTCCTTTTGGTTGGGCTGAATGTGACAACTCGTATTTTCAGGTCATATTTCAAAACATTACTCATGCTTCATCATTTATTATTTATCGTAAACTAGATTTACGAGTATTAAATTCACGTAACCTTAGTGGTTTAGCTGTGAATTCATGAACATTTTATCAAAGACATTCCATATAGACTAAGTTGGTCTACATTTCATTGGCATCATTATCATCATATTAGTTCATGCATGGTTTTGCATTTTTCATTAAACGTTCATTTTTTTCCTATTAAATAAACACTATCGCGTAAACATTTATTTTGAACATTTGATCCGACACTTCCAAAAATATTCCTAATATATTTTTTATACTCATTTTAAGACTATAAAAATTATATTATTAATTTACCCGATGTTTTCAATTTATTTTGTATATAAATTGTTATATTTATATAATTACGACGGTTTTCTTAAAAACTACACGATAATTATTATTTATCTCAAATCATGTAAGAAATGTATTTTTATAATTTTTATGACTTCAATATATTTTATTTTGACCCGTTAAAATTTAGTTTTAGCTAACGCTACCCTAAATGCTTAAATAAATACACAAGTTATTAATCATCCTTAATTAACTACACTTTTCTACTACACATATGTACTTAGCTATTAAAATTTCATCTATCATTTTCTTCTTATATGTATGTCGACCACCAAAAGGGTGAGTCACATAACTTGCCTAAATATCTTTCTCTTATATGTATTATACTCTTATTATCACAACACATTCACTTATTTGCAAAATAAAAGATCAAAAGCCATTTCCTTTCCTCTCTTCTCTCTAGAACCGGCAACCACAAGACCAAGGAAGAGATCATCACAAAAATTTTCAAGACAAGGTTTATACACTCTAGTCTCACTCTTTATTAAGGTTTTGCAATAAAAACCTAGGGTGATTAGGAAAAATCATTTGTTCTCATAACCTCATCAAGTTACTAGTAAGCATCAATATTCATCATCATATCTCATATTTATTTTTATGGTCATTTCATTTTATTTGAGAAAACATGCAAGTCTCATGAGGTTTATACCACTTTTTCATTGATTTTAAGAGTTATATATATATATTGTGTCATCCTATAATTACTCCTTGTTATTTATCACTCTTGGTGATGTCTAGGAAACCATGACACCCTAAGAAGGTGTATGGTAGGATTAGAATAGCTTCGGAGTTGTTTTGAATTGGTTGGAATAGGTTTGGCGCAAGAAAAACTCATTTCGACAAGTCTAATTAAGGGTCTGTCCTTATTTTGAAATTCTGGAATTTTCGACAGTAAGCAAAATATTTTGGGCTAGATAATTGGAAAATATATTTTAAAACGAAAACGTGGCCGCTTGAACGGGTTAAAACGGAGCTATAACGAAGAAGTTATAAATTTTTGAAGTTTGACGCACTAAAAACTATTTATTCCAGAAAATTCAGCATGCTGTCTCGACTTTTTACGAGTCAAAAATGAGTCTTAAGCCTTGTTAAATGTGTCGACTTATCAAAAATATATTAGTATATGTTATCACGATTCCGTGGATATAAAGAACGTAGAAAACGGACTTAAAACGAAGAAATTATGGCCAATTAAAGTTTAACGAAACTTATATTTTTTACAGCAACTTGTAAAAATATACATGCTGATATGATTTTAAATCGAGGTTTTGACCCCTTCTGGGTCCGAATTGGCTTAAGTGTAAAACAACTAAAGTTGTCCGAAATGATGTTTTACTATAAATCGCGAGATTTTTAAGCTTAAAAGTGTAAAATGAGAGATTTAAGCATGGTCAAAGACGGACGATTTTTCTGAAAAGGTCAAAGTACCCGTTGCTGATGGGAAATAAAATTGGTGTTTTTAAGCGCTTTCGAGTTCGCTTGAGCTTTGAAAACTTTACCAAATGCTATTGTATCACCTATAAATTATTAGGGAACGTTAGAAACCTTATAAAAACGATATTTTATAAGTACAAGGGTTTATTAAAATATAAAGGAGCGTTTGGATCGGTGTTGTTTTAGCACACGAGGCTAATCCTATGGATAGCTTGTTGTGGCTTAACGAACCGGATTAATATTTTTGAATGTGTAATTGTAATTGGGATAAATTATGGCTATCGTACTTATTTTCACAAGTATTAACACTTATATATTTTCTACTAGACCAAAGTGGTTATCGCAAGTAACCATGTTTGGGGCCATTTTTCATATCGAAAGAATACTTTTGAGATAATGATACAAGCTTCCCAAAACCGTTGAGTTTGTTTCCTAACGCTCGATGTACACCATTTTACGACTAACTTTTAGAGGCCGTTTAGTCACTTTCATGAATATTTCAACGACATTATTTTACGACGAAAAGTTATAATTTCCTAATAAATCACTAAATGATTATCGTTGGATATCATTTCAATGTAAATACATTTGGAGTAATTTAAAAATGGTCAAGATGTTAAGAGATTATTTCTAATGAAATATTATTTTCAAAAAGTCATAAGTGGTATAGATATCATCCGAATTGCATGCATAACATTACATCATAACTTATTATGTATCATATCATTCATAATAGGACAAGTTTAGAGATTCACGCTACATTTCGGTGTATCCACTTTTGTCATTATAATCATTGCAACAGGTGAGTTCCATAGCCCCATTTTCAATTGTTTTAATGTTTTTATTAAACTCTTTGGGGGAGATACATGCTCATCAACTTTTATGACATTCATGATTATTTGCAACTATATGTTTATCTGAACTGAATGTTTAGTCATATTCTATATCATAATTATTGAGCTAAAGGTCTTGGGATTATTATTGAGCTAAAGGTCTTGGGATTATTATTGAGCTAAAGGTCTTGGGATTATCATTGAACTAAAGGTCTTGGGATTGAAACAACACTCATATGTGTTATATCAATTGAATATTGATAGATTTAGTAATGTACTGTTATGTGAATTCATTTGACATCATGCATTTGAACATACACTATACATATTTTGGCAATGGGTTGTAAACACACAGGTTGCAAGTTTTGTATGGGCGGAACTTGGGACTGAGTGGATTTACAATGTCTTTGCTGCATAAACGATTTTGAAAGGCTTTACATTTCAACACAAACTCTATGAACTCACTCAACCTTTGTGTTGACACTTTTTAGCATGTTTTATCTCGTGTATCTAAGGCATTCACTTCATGGCATGCATGTGGACTTATCATAGAGTCGTGGTGACGCTGGCCACACATGGGATTTATGCATTTTAAAACATCGTTTGGATTGTAACAACTTATTTCCGCACAAGTTGATTTTCATTTGGGACCTACACTTTGTAAACTCTGATTATTTTATTAAATCAAACGATGTGTTTTCCAAACGACACTTTAGATCGTTCAATATATCTCAGAACTATGATGCTATGACAGTCAATCCCCAGGAATTCCATTCCGCTGCAAAACAGGTATTTTGGGGGTGTGACACACTACATATGTTAGTTTGTAAAGGTGTGTCTGAAAATACAATGTGAACACTTTTATGTTGTTTATCAAATAGAATTAGATTCTTGTATATCTTATAATTCGATCATGTGGAAACCCCAAGACCTGGTGGTAAAATCTGTATCGTGAGCAAGGCTCCAAGATTGCAAGAGTTTGATTCAACTTTTGATCAAGAAGATCAAAAGAATTAGAAGGAAAAGACACCAAGGAATACGCTGGCCAAGGAATACGGTGGAGACTTTGTTGGGACTGCTGGAACGCAACACAAAGGAGGAAAAGCAAACGTTTTGACGCTTGAAAGGATAGCGTGATACCGGACGGAAGAGGCTAGCAAGAAAGGACCGCTCTTGAACGTGACATAATGAAAGAAAATTGCAAGAATACATGGCCTGACAAATGGTGAAGAGGAAGCAACAAGAGATTGCTATAGAAGGTTCATTGACATTATAAAGGTGTACCATGAGACTGCTAGGTGCCCAGGATTGAGAAGCCAAGAAAAGAAGTGGGAGAAGAGACCCACAAGGCAAGCAGGAAGATGCAGAGATAGATGAGTCACAGAATGAAGAAATGAACAAGACAAAATTTGGGGTCATGATAGAAGGCAATGTGAAGGAAAACGAAGAGAAGAGCATGAAGATTTGGAGAACAAGACTAAAACAATTAGGGGGGAAATGTTGCACCATAATTGTATAAGTCTTTATAGGCTCGGTGTACACATGTAAATAACGATAGACAAAGGAACAATATTGTTAGTTTGATAGTTAATAACCGAATAGCGGTTATGGGTAGTTACTAGCGGTTATAGTTAGTTATATTTTGAAAAGTCACAATGGTTCCAAGGTGTCGGTTGGAAACCTATATATACATTGCATATGTTAGTTTGTAAAGGTGTGTCTGAAAATACAATGTAAACACTTTTATGTTGTTTATCAAATAGAATCAGATTCTTGTATATCTTATAATTCGATCCCGTGGAAACCCCGCAAGACCTGTGCAAAATATCTGAATCTGATTACTCATTTAGGTCTTGTATTTAATGATCTACTTTAGCTATCAGCTTGGTATTCATTTTACCCTATTTTTTTAAGGCACTCATTGCATTAAAAAAGGTACACAGTTAACAAGTACAACAGGAAAGGAAGGCCCAAGTTTCGTCCATTCAGACTCTCTCCGGTATGTTGTTTCTTGATATACCAACTTCTTAAACTCTAATACACATACTATATAGACACACTTTACAGGAAAATATGCTCCATCTTATAACCACACCCTACCATATGTACTCATTAGTTTGCCTTTTCGAGTATATGTCTTTCAGCAGTTGTTAATCACTTGTTTTGACTTTTCTTGAATCCTGGATTGTCACTAGCGACCAAACTAAATATGATTTGTTAAAATCTACAGGATGAAACAACTTTGATATGGTACTCTCGCGAACAACAAAGGAATCTGAACATAGCGTCAGTTTCTAAGATCATACCTGGACAGCTAGTTAGCTATTTTAAGTGATATAAATTGTTTTATGTGCTGAAATAATCATAAGAAGCAATAGTATATGCGAGCCTAACGAAATTATGTGCATGCAGCCTATTGTTAAACTATATCGTCGGCCTGAGAAGGAGTACTTATTGTTAATACAAATAAGCCGTAAAAACGTTTATGTATATTTTACGATCTTCTAATGTTTTGTCGATAACAAACGTAAAATCATTTTAACGAAACAAATAAAATACGTAATTAGTTTGAGCCAATAGTTTTCTAACACACTTATGTTTTCACATAAAACACTAAAACAAGTATGAGTGATTTTATGATTTCATATATATATATATATATATATATATATATATATATATATATATATATATATATATATATATATATATATATATATATATATATATATATATATATATATATGTACAACAACTAGTGTTTACATATTGGGCAAAATATATACACAACTAGTATATATTATATAAATGGGTAAAAAACTACAACCCATGGAAAATATCCATAACCCATGGTATTGACCCATACCCATTTGACTAGGTACATTGTACTCATGAGATACATTGTATCTAATAAGAAACCCATGGATCAACCCATAACCAAAATACCCATGGGCAAAGAGGAGCGTCCCACAGATCCCTAGCTTTACGCTAGACGGATCCCTTGTGGGAGGGGTCCGTGGGATCCGGGAACAAGAAGCATTTCTCCTCTATAAATAGTGAGTCATTTCTTCCTTTTGACTTGCCACTCTCACACATACTTTCCCCAAGTATTGTAACTTTCTAACCACTGATCCTAAGGGATCTTTCTATGTAGTTTATCTTTTGTTTTGTGTGATTCTCTAGGTTCCTCTTAAAGGCGAGATCACCACTTCTTGAAGTCGAACAAGCTCAAGTCCATGAGTTGCCATGCTTCATCATCATCAAGACAACCGAGGTTCTCTTGTTGATAGTTCTTTCTTCCTCCGTAGATATGTTGTGTTGAAGGCATTAGTGAAGGATGCCGAAAGAGTCAAGACGAAAGCATTAGTGAAAGGTGCTTAACGTCCGTGTCAAAAGCATTAGTGAAGAATTCTAAAGGTGTCAAGACGAAGGAATTAGTGAAAGGTGCCTAGCGTTGTGTCAAAGGCATTAGTGAAGGATGCCTAGGAATCAAATCAAGTGGCATTAGTGAAGAATGCCTAGGTCGTATAATCGATGAGGTGTTGTTATACGTATAGTGATTGTTTATATTCAAGGATGTTGATATCCTTGATGGTGTTGTAATAAGGAGTTGATCTCCTTTGCGATTAGGTGTTGTGTAGTGTTGGGTAGTAGTTCCTCCATTGTAATGGAACTCGGTACTTAGCCTAGTACTAGATAAAGGGTAGGCGACGTTGTGGTAGGTGTGGTTCACCTTGTTTTGAAAGAACCCGGTGGTTAGCCTAGTACCGGAAAAAGAGTAGGCGACGCTAGAAGGCTTCTCCGCCATAAGGAGTTGGTGTCGTAGTGTTTACTAACCTCGAGTAGGTGACTCTGGAGTTGAGTAGGCAAGGAAGGTGTCCTTGTAGCCGAACCACTATAAACACTCGTGTCGTGGTTATGTGCTTCTTACTCTTTATCTTTCATTGCACATTTATATATCTATCTATCAATGTCCAACATACACATCTAAATAGATTGACATAAGTCGATCTAAATATTTTAAAACAAAGTTTTAATTGGTAAAACTATTCAACCCCCCTTCTAGTTTTCCACAATTGGCATCAGAGCTTCGTTACCAAGTTTCTTAGAGTATGTTGTACTTTAAAAACTTGATACGATCCGTGTATGTTTGAAAACTACAAAGAAGGATTTTTCAAGTCATGTTTTTAAAAATCATTATAGTGTTTGGTGTTGGACAATGATAGAATGCTCTAACACTCTCCTTGTTAAGTAATCTCCATACTTGGATTTGGTCACACCAAGAATATCATGAAGAAACTATCTAAATATTTCTTTTCGTGAAAAGAATGTTTAGCATTGTTCTTCTCACACATGGATCTGGAGATTCCAAGAAGATCACAAAGCATTTCCTCTAAATACTTCTTTCCTTAAGAAGAATATTTAGCAAAGGTATGATCGTTAAATAATTTACATTTGTTTTTATTATTGTTAAAATATTAGTTGCATAATTAATCTCTATAGTAATTACTTAAGTACTTATCTATATTAAAGCAATCATCAAGAATAGTATTCTTCGATTGATTTGTATAGACTACACTAATAACTTGTAATAATGATTTCTTGGTTATTCGATAGCCTCAATCATTATTCTTCACAAAGGAATTATTGACACTTCATCTATGTCAACGAATTCCCATGTAAAACTTCCTATATTATGATAAAATGGGATTTTATCATAGTCTTCGATAAACCTCCCAAGAATTGTGACTAATTCTTAAAAAGGGAACCACGTCAAATAGGATTAGTATTAAAACCGTCAAAACCTCAAATCACAAGTTATAGAGCTTAAACATCAAACTCTAGGAGTCTTAGAACTCCCAAACCAAAGTTATCAAAGAATGCTTAAACTGATTTTTTGTTGTCAAGACGGATCCCTGAGCTTCAACTAGCCGGATCCCAAATGAGAGGGATCCGTGGGATCCGTGCAAGAGAAGACAACATAAGTTAGTAATGATCACTGTGGATGTCCCACAATTATTTTCCCTTCAAAGACTCACGAACAAAAACACAATTACTGTTCAAATGAGCAATCTGATCATTTCTCTCAAGCATAACAATCACTTGTGTAAGTATAATCTTCACTACATTGTTAATTTAATTCCTTGATTACTAGGATTACAATTTCTTCATTTTTAGAAGTTGGGTTCAAATGGGTTTATGATAATTTGTTACCACATTGTTTTCTAAGATAATCCAAATCAAAGAATTAACATTGTTAATACAAATTAAACTCATTTCATGAATTCAATAAAAATGATTTGAGCAAAATTGTAATCAAACCCTCTAGGTTACTATTCACAATTAACACCACATTGTGGTTGTGTTGTTTAGGAACAATCATGCCAAGCAATCGACAACAAGACTACCAAGATACCGCTCATTACATACCAATGTATCATAGAAAAGATAGACTTTGTCCCGAAGATAGGAAAGCCTTCAAAATGCTCGAAAAGAGACTTTTCCACGAAGGTCGAGTAGTAGAACCATCATTTCTTGCTAACACTGACATTAGACAAGTTTTTGAGACCATTGGCTTTGATTGTTTATTGGACATAAACGAACAAATTTGCCCGGTGTTCGTACTCGAGTTCTACAAGACAATGAGGATAGTTAGAAATGACGATGGGTCTATTTCGATTGTCTTCATCATAAATGAGCATGAGTACACCCTTTCACTTGTAGAGTTTGGAAGAATAGTAGGGGTTCCATATCAAGGTGTTTGCATGTATTCTAATGAGTGGTCGTTGGAAGAGATGCACTTTGTGGTTGATCATCATGAAATCTATCACATGATAATCCCGGAAGCAACCACGGTGAGGGACACCGTGTTCATGCCAAGAGCATCCCCATCGAGCTAGGAATTCGAAAGTGATCTATAGGGATCCTTTCCAAATGGAGCTCCCCGAGATGTGCGCATTGTATAGGAAATGGGAAAATGTGGTAAGGGAGAATGTGTTGTGCCTAGTAGGAAACAAAGATCACCCCAACGCATGTCTAAGTTTCATTATCTATTGCCTAGTGACTGAGACTCGCTTCAACCTTGCTTACTACATGATTAAGAGAATGGAAAGTGTAAGAAGCATGGACAAAATGGTGCTCCCATACGCAATGCTCCTAACCCGTCTTGCTAAATTTATCTTTGCATTAGATCCTTCTCCGCAATCCTATGATCATAGCTTTTGCAATAAGGTTATGGTGTCATTGACCGAGGGTAGAACTACAAGGTTTATGGTAGAAGGCAAAAGGCCTCACCCACCCACGGATTCCTCGGAAGAAAGGGAGAGGAAAAGAGAATGTGAATGTAGTAGCAACCTACTCGGAAATACCGATCTCGACCCCTTGGAGTACATCAACCAATTGCCGTACGTTCCTAGTGCATCACCCGAATGGCAACAAACCAAGGGAATCTTCAAGTGCTTCGCCAACTTCTAGAAGAAAAAGAAGTAGAGATGGTGTGATAAAGAGTGGAGGATGGGTGAAGACGGGGAGTGGTGGAGAAGCAAGGTAAGGTCATAGGACCTAAAATTTGTGAAAAACAATTTCAAACAATGGGTTGTAACACTTAAACAATGCTTATGTAGAATAGAATGTAGCATGTAGGTCTTGCCATAACTTGGCATTAAACAATCTTAACTTAGGAACATGTAGAATGAGATTTTACGACTCCTTGAAAACATTCAAGTAGTCTTCGTCACTCATTTTAGGAACTTTTAGTTGTCTCACATTTGCTATGCGTTATACTTGATGTGTTCTTGCTTTTAGTCCTTATAGAAATAACTAGGAGAAGCACTTGCTTAAGAAAGCAAAATGGCACATTTGCTGAAATCCTTCTGACTGCAAAGAGGCGGATCCTAGAGTTATAACTAGTCGGATCCCTCCCCAGAAGGGAACGTGGGATCCGTGACTGCAGATGAGCAATACAGACTTGCTTACATCAAAATAGCTCACTAGATCACCTCACACTAGTCAAACATAATACATTAGAACCAACTAAGTATTCCTCAAACATTTGGAAACCTCACACTCACCCATGGCTTACCTAGGATATATCTCAAAGTGTCTTTGATTTATCAACTCATCAAAACTCACCATATTTCCGCTCCAACGCTCACACATTATTTATCACATCTCATAACACTTAGTTTGATATATCCATCAATTTTAGCAAATTGGTTTTAGTCACTTTTGACTCAAAAATAGGCTCAAAACTAGTTTTTCATTTTTTCCTTATTTTTAAGATTTTAGTAAATTTTTCTTGAGGCATCATCTGACTTCTAGGACTAATTACCACCATTTCTCATCTCAAATCAAATGGTATCTTTCTCAAGCACTTAGTTAGACTATCTAAAGTCAACTTTCCTATCCAAAATCATCATTAAGCATCATCACCCCTTATGGTTAAGCATTTAAGACATCCACCACTCAAGATATCAAAATAAAGTCAAAACCTCAAGATACATAGGTATTAGACTTTACAAAAAGCATAATCATTTCATCAATAATTTGTCTGACAGACGGATCCCTAGTTTATAACCAAACGGATCCCTGGTGAGAGGGATCCGTGGGATCCGTGTCTACAGAAAGCTTTAATCAGCTTCCCTCTTCAAATTTAAGCCAACTTTGGTTATCTAACCACTTTTAGTTATCATTTAATATCCTCCTAGAGCTGATCAATATCCTAAGTGCATGCTTAATCCCCTTAGTGGCCAAGAATTTAATTCACTAATTCAAAATCATCCTTTATAAACCAAACACTCCTAAGGTTAAATCATCACTCTCATCTAGCTCTCAAAAATCAGTGATTAGAAGATTATTTTGCATCCTTACCATCACCATGACCAAAGCACTTAGCAACAACTCTTCAACCAAAGGCACATCCAAAAGAAAGGGTCACATGATTCATGAGATTTCATCCACCGAATCATCTCTCGTAAGAGATAATAATGCTAGAATACCACCTCAACAAACCCATCCAACAATTTCGAAGAGAACCGCAAGAATTAACATCAAACCCATCCAAAATCAAACCTTAACTAAATACTACTTAACATTAAATAACTACAACTACGACCTTTCTAACGATTACATATACTTGAGGTGACCGACACTTTAATAACTGGATTTACTAAATCCTAACAATCTCCCCCTAAGGGAGGTCACCTCAAATTACATTGAATACAAACAAATATTACATTAAGATTGTTCTTGGATCCTTGATAATGTTCTTTGCTCGAAGCCCGTAGTCATTGATTCTTCATTTTTGCATGTTTGGTTAATCTAAGTGGAGGTCTTTAACTGATCCACATGATAATGAGTTTTGAGTCAGCTTTGAGATCATTAGGTACCATAAATCTCAGACTCTTCCTTTGTAGTGTTGGTATTATGTGATGTTGTGACATTTTGGACCGACATGCTCACATTCTGGATCATGATTTCTTCTTATCAGAGTAGCAGAAGCTTTAGATGAATCATGATATTTGCAGCAGCGTAGCAGAAACATGGAGTGAGAATATCAGAGTCATTGATGCACTAATCATGATTTCTTTTGAAATGAATGTGTTGTGTGAGCATGTGGCTATGGATTGACCTCTCTATTCTGACAACAAGCAAACGTCGGGCGCACCTGCATACACCGTTAGCAATAAAGCGCAAAAAGTGTCTTTGATCACTTTCGTTGAATTGAGGTACACGCCCACGGTTCCCGCTGATCAAGATAAGTACCGCTCAGGAATGTATAATTCGAAGAATCTCCTTGACAGGGTTTTCAGACTGCTCTAGCCGTTCTCAAACCGAACGTCTCAAAGAAGACAACGGAGTGAGTGAACCAAAGAAATTTGAGATTCACTAATTGATGAAAAGAGATTTGAAAAACAATCGTGTATTGCTCAATAAAGTGTTTTTGCAATACAACGAGGGTTTTGAGAAAAATCAATTATCAATCATAAACACCTTTTATTATTTGAAATATTAGTACACAGTCGATGTGCTAAAGAAAAGAGTTTTAAGCAACGACCAGTTTTTCAAAGGTATCCATCAATCCATAACTCGAACCGTGATTGATTCAAAAATTTGAATCGCCCATTGTTTCGTTCAGTTGTCACATGGTTGATCTATTGGATAGATCTCACATGCCACCCACCGGGAGCTTGTTTGATGTTGGCTCCAGAAGGCTTTCCATCTTCATTGTGAATATGTTTGCATATTACTTGATGTTCGCAATACCACAAGGATAAAGCGTAAGACTCATAATATATAATATCTCTTTCCACATTGTGTGAAACAGAGAGTCTTCAATGACAGTGTCCTAATGAGATTTATTTGATGATCTCGTGGCTCTAGACTCAATAGTGCACATTTGGTTTCCTATATCAGAGACTAGGAGAGGGTCTCCTTCTTCAATATCAACAATCTCTAAGAGAAAGTCGATAGATTATGTAGGTTCCCGTGAGAATGAAACAAGACCTTTTAAGAGGAACTTGAGTAGCTTGGGAAGTTTAGTGCAAGGCCACCGGGTCCATGACGCCTTGTCTTTAATACCCAGTTACCTTAGTAACCACCAGTAGCATATGAATTGAACTCGGTTTCTGCCCAAAGGTTGAGTTATTGGAGGGCTATTTATTTTCACCTTTTTCTCATTTAATTCTTTTTCATTCTTCGACCCCTTCAGTGCTTACCGAGACTTCATAACTAAAACCTTGTTGGGTTTATTCCAGTACTAGCTCTGTCTCAGTCCGCACTCTTCCCTTTTTCTCCTTTTATCATCATACCTACGGACTTCTACACTATCTAGCGGATTGTCCCTGGGTAGATCCCTCCGGTTCTGGCGGATCATGGGAGCAAATACCTAACCTTATCATCCTTATATCACCATACATAAAGTAAATTTGGTCGGTCTATTTGGTATTGTTCATCTGCCATTGGAACCAATTGAAAACCATTTGAAAATCAATCCAGATACTTGTGATATATTATCAAAGCATTTTGTACCTGAATTTTTTTAGATATTTTTAGAAAAAAAAAAAAAAGCTCATTCTCAACATGTGCATCATGTATTTGAAATCGTTTTGGCACACGAAGGCAAGAGGAAGAATTAACTTCTTTGATTACCATTTTATAAAAGATATCAACATCACTTCCCTTATCAAATCAAGTAGATAAAGCATATTGGGGAAGGATGAGGTTTTCATAAATTTGCTCCCCCTCAATATGTGCCTCGAGGTTTGAAAGAGTTTTGCACATATTAGAAGGAACGTGCACTTAGATACAAATCAATCACGTTTCAATTCTTTGTGGTTTAAAAAGATGCTCCCCCTCAACATGTGCATGGAAAATTTGAAATCGTTTGGCACATGTGGGGAGGAAAGCTTGCTAAATACTTGTGAAACCATTTATCGAATCATCAGTTTAAATCCAATTTAAATCACAAATTCTACCCCGATCACAATTTTCAAATCATTTGAGATTTGTGATCTCTGTAGATTTAAATTGATTTTGAAAGCTTTTGAGGGGAAATGTGACTTGATTATAAGAAACATTTAACCGATAAGGATCAAGTTTGAGACTTTAGACTCCAAAGATTAAACATGCTTGAGTATCTTTTGAAAACATAATTATAACAAAGGTCATGTATCAATTGTATACAATATTGTAAAACATTGTTCTTTTTTTTTTATTCAAGAGTAGACCTTTCTCGCTTACATGTCAATTGTTTGAAAAATACTCTTTTTGATTGAAATCATTCTCCCCCTCAATCAATGACATATGTTGTTGATTGAAGGATAGAGATTTTGACAAATGAAAAGCCCAGATGATTTTCAAAAGTAGAGTCTGAAGTATTTTCAAAGCAATTTTGTTTTTATTAGATGACAGATATTTTTCAGAAGAATCATTTGAAGGAAAAATATTTGAAAGGAAACATTTGTCTTTTTAACGACAAACATTTATTTTTAGAATCAGAGCATGAGGTTTGAAGATATAAGATAAAGCATGGCTCTGTTCTTTCTTTGAGAAACGGGTTATTTATCTGCCGAAATGACAATAAACCATAGTTTTACTTTCTCCCAAAAATATATATATATATATATATTTTTTTTTTAATTGTGAACATTCGAACAACATCTAAAGACCGGGCGGTCATTCTACAAACGACAAAGACCGTAGATATTATCGAATCGAGAAAAACATGACAAAATGACAATATATATATATATATATATATATATATATATATATATATATATTTAAATGTTTCAAGATTTTCAAGTTTTTATAGATTTTTGAAAGTTTTATATTTTCTATTTGCTTTTGAAGGTTTTGCAATTTTGTATTTTGTTTTTCGAATAAATATTTACAATAGATGGATGAAGAAATACCTTTACTCCTCGTCTTCCTCTTGAAGACGTTTGAGTGTTACCGGTTGTAAACTCTTTAGACCAAGACGTGGAAGGATAAGCTCAAAACGTTCTCTAGGAAGAGCTTTGGTGAAGATGTCGCTAATTGGTATTCAGTCCTCACAAAATAGAGTTCCACCACACCGTTTCTACTTGTTCCCGATGAAATGATGTCGAATGTCGATATGCTTTGCTCTTGAGTGTTGAACGTTGTTGCATGAGAGAGCAATAGTACTTTTATTATCACAAAGATGCAGAGGGATTTTGTTGAATTCAAATCCATAGTCAGATAATTGGGATCTCATCCATAGAATTTGAGCATAACAAGATGACATGGCTATGTATTCAGCCTCTGTAGAGGATATAGAAGTACTCATTAGTTTCTTTGACGACCGACACAAGCTTATCACCCAAAAATGAGCACCTCCCGACGCGTGCTTCGACGAGTATCTTGACATCCTGCATGATCGGCATCTGCATAGGCCGTTAGTGACATACCGGTTCCCGGTACCAAAGTCCCATATTGATGGTTCCTTGGAGATACCGAAAGACCCGTTTAACCGCTTCAAGGTGCTTTTTAGTAGGCTTAGCCCGATATCTAGCACACATGCACACAACGAACAAGATGTCTGGTCTCTGGGTGAAGGTACATCAGGGATCCAATCATACTAAGATATTTCGTTTGATCTACCATGATCCCTGAGTGGTCCTTATCCAGCTTAGTACGTTCTATCATGGGAGTGTCAACATGGTCACAAGAATCAAATCCAAATTTCTTTAAAATCTCATTTGCATATTTAGATTGATTTATAAAAATGCCTCCAGGACTTTGTGAAATTTGTAATCCCAAGAAAAATGACATTTGTCCCATCATTGACATTTGAAATTTGAAACCCATTTCATTTGAAAAACGATCACATTCATTGGGGTCAGTCGAGGCAAAAATAATATCATCAACATAGATTTGAACGTGAATTAAATGTTTGCCTGACTTTCTGGTGAACAATGTCGGATCAACTACTCCTTTGGTGAATCCAGTAGATAGAAGAAACTTTGATAGCGTATCATACCATGCCCTTTGAGCTTGCTTCAAACCGTAAAGAGCCTTCTTCAAACGATAGACGTGAGTAGGATGCTCTGGATTCACAAAGCCTTCAGGTTGGCTGACGTATACGACTTCTTTAAGATCTCCGTTAAGAAAAGTCGTCTTTACATCCATCTGATAGACTACCATGTTCTTACTTGCAGCATTAGCCAAGAAGATTCTGATTGCCTCGATACGAGCAACTGGAGCAAATGATTCCTCAAAGTCAATACCCTCTTCTTAACGGTATCCTTTTGCAACCAATCGAGCCTTGTTCTTTAATACATCACCATGCTCATCAAGTTTTACTTTGAAGATCCACTTTAGGGCAATGATCATAGAACAGTCAGGAGCAGGTACTAATTCCGATACATCTAGTCGATCAAACTCATGAATTTCTTCTTGCATGGCATTGAACCAGCTATCTTCATTCATAGCAGTTTTAATGTCTTTTGGTTCGATCTTAGAGAGTACAGAGTTGAAGAAGCACCATAAGGCATCGGTTGCAAGTTGTCGACTAGTGGATACTGGACGAAGGGTTTCCAATGATGTTGTCCAATGGGTGATCATGTGTCCATTTTCTAAGGTGTTCATTTTGTTGTTGTTGAGGAACGAAGTAGCGAGTCGATTTCTCCCGATGAAGATGGTTCAGATGATGATTCAGGAGCAAATATGTTTTCAAAGGGTTCATCTTCTGAAGGAGCAAAAGGATTTTCGCCATCCGTAGAATGTGCAAAGAACATTTCCATTGTGTACACTAGATGATTGAGGCATTGATGATGAGACCGAGTGATCAGCAGAAGGTGCTTCTTAACTTAGTGACATAGAATCTGAAGGGTTAACTTCATTGACAGGTATAGGAGCTACCTGTTGATGGATTTGACAGATCATTAGCAATTGGCTCATAGTGTTCATCAAACATTGGATCAAACAATTTCTTCAATTCATCTTCTGAAGGGAGTACATATGGAGTTGTTGGTGAGGAGTTTGGTACAAGAGAAGAACTAATAGGACTATTTAGAAATGCGGGTCCGTAACTGGATTGTCCAGAGCCATTTGACCGGTCGTACTCATCAAACGTAACGTGAATTGTTTCCATGATATTTCGAGTTCTCTTGTTGTAGATTCGGTATCCTTTTATGTTTGGTGCATATCCTACAAATAATCCAATGTCCACTTTAGCTTTCAATTTGCCTAAATCTTGACCCTCATTAGTTGGGTAACATAACGCACCAAACACACGAAGGTATGATAGATCAGGTTTTCGATTGTGGACAAGTTCATACGGAGTTTTTCCATGAGTTGTGTGAAGTAGGGACCGATTTTGAGTGTAGCATGCAGTGGCAATGGCTTCAGCCCACAGAAATGTTGGAACCTTTGAGCAAATCAGCATTGTTCTTGTGGCTTCCACAAGAGTTTGATTTCGTCTTTCAACTACACCGTTCTGTTGAGGAGTTCGTGGAACACTTCTTTGAGGACTGATTCCAATACTTTCAAAAAATTCACTAAGTTCTCTATTAACAAACTCAGTTCCATTGTCCGTATGGACGATTCTGACAGTCTTGTTAAGTCGAACCTGCAACTGTTTAATAAGTTTAATGATGACATCTGGAGTTTCATCCTTTGTCCTCAAGAACTTAACCCAAGTGAATCGGGAGTAGTCGTCAACCACTACTAACACATATTTCTTTCCATTAATAGTTTGCACTCTCATCGGTCCACATAAATCCATGTGAATGGTATGTAGAACTTACATAACAGAATTTGTGGGTTTGGGTTTGTGGACATATTTCTTGCTTTTTCCCAATTGGCATGCTAAACAAAGATGATCATTTTCATACTTTAATCTGGGTAAGCCTCTTACAAGGTCCTTTCTGGAAAGATTGTTAATGGTGTCGAAGTTCAAGTGATAGAGACGACGATGCCATAACCATGACTTTGTTTTCGAAGCCTTTGACAACAAGCAGATTGGAGAAGACTTCATCATGTCTTCGATAGAGATGGTGTATAGATTTGAACCACGAGTTCCTCTTAACAATTCCACACCATCAAGTTCTCTAACAAAGCAAGTATGTTTTCTGAAAGCCACTTCTAGATCGAATCACGAATTGACCAACAGATAACAAGTTATGACCAAGACCTTCAACATAATATACCCTGGAGATTACACTTTTACCAACAACATAGTCTCCATAATCCATAATTGCACCAAATGATCGCTCCCTAATCTAACAGTCCATGAATTTACTCACGAAGTTCATGAGCCGCGACCGTCTCCAAATCATATGCTTGGAATAAACTGAGTCCGGTACCACGAACGATTTGAACGATCTGCAGTTGAACATAGACAAGAATGGATAACCGGATAATTGGGATCCCCATGCAAGAATGGGTTCCATTTGGTTAGTAACATTGATTGGAACACCACATCAGAAGTAGAAACAATGGAATCATCGGGATAGATGCAAACGGTGCTAGTGTCTCAGTAATTGACCTACTCAAGGTATGTTCACTTCTTAAAGGAATAGTTCTACCAGTAGGCATCCATTTCCTAATGGGCATTGATCTAGGTAATTTAGGGCACATCACATTAAGATTGAATTTGCGGCCAGTAGGTATCCACTGATAACCTATGTTACTAAATTTCCTTCCTGTTGGTTTCCAATGTTTTCTAACCTTCTTTCGCCATTGCTTTCTAGCCTTCTTAGCTTGATTTTTGGCATTAACAATTTTAACAGGCATTTAACAAAGCATCAAGCAAAACATTCACACCACATTCATGATCGAATGTAAATCAAACAAGTCATCATTACAAGGTTTGCAGATAGTAGCAGAATTTGAATTAATTACAGTACGCTTATAGCTAATACTAGAATCAACACGATTCATTTTATTCAACTCAAACTTAGTGTTCCTAGGGTGGTCTTCTACTCTCTTCCAATGCACATTCTTAGCTTGCGAGGCCCTATCTTGCTTTGTATTGCCTGGAGGCTTTGACCCGCTTGCTTTTATGTCACTGATTACTCCTGTAGAGGGAATTATGGGAACATTAGTAGCAATAGTTCTAGGAACTAAGTGCATTGGTGTATTTGGAGGATACACAGTAGCTGCTGGCATTTTCCTAAAGGGAGTGTTTGTTTCAACAAGTACATTAACTTTTTGTTTATCCATGTCCTTTTTCCAAAAAACTTGTTCTGGGGTTAATAGAGTTTGAACCTTAAACTTGTTCAGTGGAGATCCAATTTTCCTTAGTGTAATCATGGGGTTTGATCGTTATGTTATTCTCTTTACACGCAGGATCGTTAAGCTTCTTATCCATTTTCTCCCTAGATGCATCATTTAATTTTCTATCCTCTTCCGTGCTTCCTATACATGATGGTGTTTTCCTGGGCTTAAGAATCTCATTGCCATCATAGATTACCTTTCGAGCTTCTCTTGCTTTCTTACCATACTCATGGTTGGGTTCCTTAATAATGGGAATACTATGCTTATCGCTTAAAACTCTATGCTTAGTGACCATGTGAGCAGTCTGAATGGTGTTCCCTTGTACGTACAACTTATTTTCAAGCTTGTTTTTCAAAGTTTTTAGATTAGAAAAGTCATTCAAAAGTTTTGATTCCTTAGCGTTAAATTCTTGTTTAAGCACTTTAACATTTTCTTGAAGCTCTTGCTTTTGCTTAACAGTTTTAGAAAGGTTTTCTTGTAAGGAGTTTAACTCTTGTTTTAACACTTCTTCTCTAAAACTACTTTTTCTAATAATTGTACGCATTTGGTCATCCATTTCCTGCTCACGGGTAGTTAACTCAAACTTAGAACGTTGTTCATAAATAGCAACTTGTTCTTTATAGGCATTCAGTTCAGATGTGACAGAATCATCAGGCACATGCAAAGTGTATTCATCAAAAACATAGTCATTATTGATCGCAATCGATACATCACTTGGTACAGTCTCATTTTCACTTTGTGTCACATGTTGATCATATGGGACAATATTACTATTTCCCACATTAACAATATCCAATCATACGTTTCAAGAGATTGTACTTTGTTATGTATCTTTTGCTCATCAACCTCATCGTATAGTTTTAATACCTCTGAGATGATTGTTTCTTTGGATGGACCAAATTGTTGTGGTGATGAGACCTTTGGAGAGACCATATGTGAGATGCTAGCCATGAAGATTGTCTAGGCAGTAGGTTCATCATCGACATCAGAGTCAAATGCATCACAGTCCGCAACGTGAAAGGCATTTTGATGATTGTGACCTATTTCCTGAATTGGTCGCTCATCTACATCGCATCATATGTCTTAGCATTCCCTTCAGAAGAAACAACAACTCCTCTTCATCAAAGCTGCTCCATTATCTGAGCTTGCACAAGCAACATCTTGTCTCTCAAGTATTCTCGCATTCTGGACGCTTTTGGAGATGTGCGCCTCGCAATATGTCCCTCACCACCACAGTTGTAGCATTTGACTGGCTTTGCTTGCCCTTGGTTGGCATTTCTTCCACGATTATGATTTGCCACATATCCTCCACCTACTCCAAAGATTACCATAACCTCGCTCCAACCATCCCTTGTTCATATCGTCTTCCTTGCATATTCTGCACCACAACCTTACCATCTCTCTCATGTAGCTTGATTGTGTGGATTGGATGTCGCTCTTCGAGATTATTGTTGGTGTGTGGGAGGGAGTTCATATTTTGACTAACCATGAGAGATAGTTTATTAATGAAGTTTTCAATGAGTGTTTTTTAGTCAGGAGGCTTATATGCTGGATCAGGGATGAGCTTGTAATTACCATTACCCGTTGGTATGACTTGAGAGGCTTTGGTGGTAATTCCAACATTGGTGTAAAAGGTCAGAGTCATTTGACGAACTAGTTTCTCCCTGCTTAGATTTGAACTGTTCGAGAATCTTTCGTTCAAACATAGCATGTCTTTCATTATGAAGAAGGAAGGCATACAGTTGCTCATAGTCGGTGTTCTTCAATCCTTTGGTTAGCTTCACAGAGGTGACAAATTTGTGCCATTCGGGATTCATGTTGTTCACAAACTTTGAGTTCAGCTGAATATTTGGCATGGTCATTTTGATGTTCCTCGTGTCATTTACAAGCTTGTGGAATCTCACGTAATATTCATAAACACTTTCTTCTGGTTTCATCTTAAATTTCTCAAATTCATCATACGCTTGTGATTCATTGTCTTCCTTGGTAAGTTCTCAACCGAGAGAAGCATCTTGACATTGTCCCAAACTACCTTAGCTTCAGTGTTGTGATTGATCAGCTTGTAAATGTCTTTTGGAAGACCCCAAGAATAATGTTTGAAGCCCCGATATCAGCATCGAATCTCTTTTTCTCCTTATCACTGAGCTCATCATATGTCTTTGGTCCGTCCAATCCAAAGATCATTGTTCCATCCTGCAGCAAAGGTCAATTATGTCTCTTGTAGTCTCAATCGATAAGGTCCTTCATCAATTGACTTGAGAATGTTGACTCCATTTTCCTTTCCTAGACAAGCATACCGATTCGTTGAGCCCATGAGTCGTAGTCACAAGCATGGGTGGACGAGTGTCTCAACCAAATGCTTGAACGCCCTCGCCTACGAGAGATGATTGTAGGCACGCTGGTAGACATGTTTACAGATTTCACGGGATTTTATAACTCTATGATTAAACCGGGAAAAAGATTCTTTCACGGGATTTTACTAAATCAAGAGAAAACCGTATTAGAAACAAAAATCTACCAAGTCGCTAAATAACAACAACAACAACAACAAGCCCAATCCCGCCGGGGCGGGGTATGGGGGAGGTAGAATGTAGACAGATCCTACCCCTGCCCCCGGGTAAACCCGGGAGAAGGGAGACAGCTTCCAACGAGACCTCCGGCAAGTGCAAAAGGGTGAGAAAGTGATGAGAAGCAGAAAGTAGTCGACAAAAAAGCAATCACAAGCAATAACGAAAGCAATTAAAACAAAGCATAGGGGCACGGAAGAGGGCACAGGCAAAGGCACACAAACAACAAAAAAACAAAGGAACAAAAACCCAAAGAGACAGCAGGCAAACCAAAAGCAACAAAGAGCAGGGCAAAAACCAACATGCACGGGCCTAAAGGAAATGAAAAGCAACAAAACACACACGAGCCTAAAGGAAAAGCAAAGCAATAAAAACAAGGCACCCAAAAACGAAAAACAAGGCAAGAAAAGCAGGCAAACCAGAGAAACACAAAGCAAAAGCAAAGCAACGCACGAGGCCTAGAGCTACGGCAAAGCAAAAAAAGGGGGCCAAAGACCGAAAAACAACCAAGAAACGCCTAAAAGCCTATACCCACCAAAAACAAGTCGCTAAATAACAACTCGCTAATTACAAGTCGCTATGAATCAAGTCGCTGAACACAAGTCGCTACTGCACCAAATCGCTAAGCAGACAAGTCGCTAAAGAGCAACTCGATAAGTATCCAAGTCGCTGAGAATCAACTCGCTAAGAACAATAATGACAAGTCGCTAGAAATAATAAAGACAAGTCGCTAGCCGAAGTGGAGCCTCCACTAACTTGTACTGTTTGTCGGCTTGTCTAAATAGACAAGTCGCTAGGTTCAAGTCGCTACAACTTAAACTACAACTCACTGGAAATTACTAAAGCAAGTCGCTACGAAGAAAATCACTCCGAGACTCAAGTCGCTAAGTTGAAAAACTTCAAAACCACACTTTTCAATCCAAAACAAGCTCAACCACAGTGATTCAAGATTTCCAAATCAACACCCAAACACTTACAATGATTATAAACACAAAAGTACACTCAAAATTCAAACTTTAACACAAGAAATGATCCAAATGATGCAAAACCACTAAACTTTTTCAAACCCAAAAACCATATAAAACCACTAGAAATTCAAGGATAAGTAAGAGAGATGATCAAACCATGGCTCTTGATACCAATTGTTACACATTGGATTTCATAAACACATCAAACCATGTTCACACAAGGCGTATACTATTAGGTTTTAGAGAGAGAAAGAGTTAGAGGTTTGGGAACTTAGTGAGAGAAAGTGAAAATCTTATTATGAGCTCCAACCCTCTACCTTGGGAGGAAGAGGGTATTTATAGTCTTACATAAATCGCCACCTACGGGCTGTGGATCAGGCATACAGTGGGTAAAGACCCGTCCGTCCTCCACGGTGTTACTTAACTAAATACTACTTAACATTAAATAACTACAACTACGAGCTTTCTAACGATTACATATACTTGAGGTGACCGACACTTTAATAACTGGATTTACTAAATCCTAACAGTTTTTCCTTAAAATAATTTTATATTTTGTCATCAACAAAAAGGGGGAGATTGTTAATACAAATAAGCCATAAAAACGTTTATTTATATTTTACGATCTTCTAATATTTTGTCGATAACAAACGTAAAATCATTTTAACGAAACAAATAAAATACGTAATTAGTTTGAGCCAATAGTTTTCTAACACACTTACGTTTTCACATAAAACACTAAAACAAGTATAAGTGATTTTATGATTTAGTAATATATATATATATATATATGTACAACAACTAGTGTTTACATATTGGGCAAAATATATACAAAACTAGTATATATTATATAAATGGGTAAAAACTATAACCCATGGAAAATATCCATAACCCATGGTATTGACCCATACCCATTTGACTGGGTACATTGTACTCATGAGATACATTGTATCTAATAAGAAACCCATGGATCAACCCATAACCCATGACCCATGACCCATAACCAAAATACCCATGGGCAAAGAGGAGCGTCCCACGGATCCCTAGCTTTACGCTAGACGGATCCCTTGTGGAAGGGATTCGTGGCATCCGGGGAACAGTAAGCATTTCTCCTCTATAAATAGTGAGTCATTTCTTCCTTTTGACTTGCCACTCTCACACATACTTTCCCCAAGTATAGTAACTCTCTAACCACTGATCCTAAGGATCTTTCTATGTAGTTTGTCTTTTGTTTTTGTGTGATTCTCTAGGTTCCTCTTAAAGGCGAGATCACCACTTCTTGAAGTCGATCAAGCTCAAGTCCATGAGTTTCCATGCTTCGTTATCATCAAGACAAATGAGGTTCTCTTGTTGATAGTTCTTTCTTCCTCCGTAGATGTGTTGTGTTGAAGGCATTAGTGAAGGATGCCGAAAGAATCAAGACGAAAGCATTAGTGAAAGGTGCTTAACGTCCGTGTCAAAAGAATTAGTGAAGAATGCTAAAGGTGTCAAGACGAAGGCATTAGTGAAAGGTGCTAAGCGTTGTGTCAAAGGTATTAGTGAAGGATGCCTAGGAATCAAATCAAGTGGCATTAGTGAAGAATGCCTAGGTCGTATAATCGATGAGGTGCATCGTTATACATATAGTGATTCTTTATATTCAAGGATGTTGATATCCTTGATGGTGTTGTAATAAGGAGTTGATCTCCTTTGGGATTAGGTGTTGTGTAGTGTTGGGTAGTAGTTCCTCCATTGTAATAGAACTCGGTACTTAGCCTAGTACCGGATAAAGGGTAGGCGATGTTGTGGTAGGTGTGGTTCACCTTGGTGTGAAAGAACCCGGTGGTTATCCTAGTACCGGAAAAAGAGTAGGCGACGTTGTGAAGGCTTCTCCGCCATAAGGATTTGGTGTCGTGTAGTATTTAGGAACTCTCGAGTAGGTGACTTGGGGAGTGGAGTAGGGCAAGGAAGGTGTCCTTGTAGCCGAACCACTATAAACACTCGTGTCGTGGTTATGTGCTTCTTACTCTTTATCTTTCATTACACATTTATATATCTATCTATCAATGTCCAACATACACATCTAAATAGATTGACATAAGTCGATCTAAATATTTTAAAACAAAGTTTTAATTGGTAAAACTATCCAACTCCCCTTCTAGTTTTCCACACTTATCTTTCTCTCTTATTTACCAAAACGGTGAAATATCCCTTGACCTGGTTAGCACTCTTTAATACACTTCAATTTCTTCAAAAATTACTTTCATTTCATAGTAATTAACTAAGGTTGCATTACCGTAGATCTGCAAAGACATTGCTGAGGTAGACGTATGGCTTGCAGGGTTGAGACATTTAATTTCTCCTACAAATCGCAATAAACGTGCAGAGAGTGGTCTTTCAGATTTAAGAATTTCACTCAGTATACCTCACTTTACTTTTCGTTGGGTTCAATGTTTTTACAATTCCCGTTCGGCACTAAATATTTCTTGGTCATGTATCGCGGTTACAATTCATCTTCCACGAGTCTGATTAATTGTAATGATAACTTTTCATCGAAAAAGCCAGTAACTTTAAGTATTTCTAACCTCTAATTTTGTTATTTTAACTTTTCTGTGTTACAGGACACTGGTACTGACGCAAGTCAAAAGGGATATTCTTTTGGTGTAGTATTAGATTCCTCTTCAAGTACTTCTCGTAGTTCATTTTCTTCCGATTCAACAACTAATTTTCTCAGTTTAGATGTGGTATATGGACCACGTACAAGCATGCAAGGACGACCAAGTTGTGCAGATAGGATTAGTGTGTTGGCCCGTTTTTCTGGATCTATAATCAAAATATACCAAAATATAAGTTACAATTGAATCTGTAAAGGTTTTTCTATATATCAGTCATGAATTGTTTGTTACAGATATGCTATCTATTTATACATTTCAAAAAGGTACAAAGAAGGGTCATGTTGGTTCATAAGAACCAACAGGTATGTCGGTTATGAGGTTTGTAACTGTCATTTGGCGCTTATTTTGTAACTGTCATAAAACTGCTATCTTTGACTTTCTTCTTTGACTTTTGGGTTGACCGGGTCGTTTGGGGTGTGGCTTGGGTCGATTGGGATTAACCCAATATTCTCTCCCTTAATCACAATCGCTGCGACGTAGGTCTTTAAGTCTTCTTGATTCATCTTCTAGTTAAATCCACCATCTGAGCTTTTAATTTCTTGTAGTGCTTGTGATCATCCTTATATCCAGGTAGATCAATTTTCCTTCGGTTATTTCCACCTTTTCTTCTGTGATCTTCATTATGTCCATGTTGATCTGGTTATTTCCACCTTTGTGATCTTCCTTAAGTCCAGGTTGATCATGTTCTTCTGGTTATTTTCACCTTTGTTGTTGTGATCTTCCTTAAGTCCAGGTTGATCATGTTCTTCTGGTTATTTCCACCATCATTTTTGTGATCTTCCTTAATTTCGGGTTGATCATATTTTCTTGGTTATTTCCACCTTCATTGTTGTGATCTTCCTTAATTCCGGGCTGATCATATTTTCTTGGTTATTTCCACCTTCATTGTTGTGATCTTCCTTAATTCCAGGCTGATCATATTTTTTTGGTGCTTCTTCAACGGTTGCCATAAGCAATGTTGGTTCTAAGTCTTCTTTAATGAGATTAGATTGTTCTTCTTTCTTTGATGGACATTTGTTTGCAAAATGCCCATACTTCTTGCATTTAAAACACATCACCTTACTCTTATCATGAGTAAATTTATTTGAGTTGCTGTTTGATTTTTCCTTGAAATTATTTTCTTGGTCTCGCAACAAATCATGTCCACATTTTTCACAGTGTCTTCCGTGAGTAATGTTATTGTTATGATGTGTAAACAATAACTTATCTTGATCGTTATTGTCCTTATTCTTCTTAAACTTTATTCTTTCCTCGTATGTATTGAGTCTCCCAATTGCTTCTTCCATAGTCATTTCACTTAGGTCGGAATATTGTTCTATAGATGCGACTATTTGCAGATACCTATCGAGTACAACATTTAATAGTTTCCGTACTAAGGTTTCATCTTCTATGGTGTGTCCTAGACTAGCGGCTTTGTTTACGAGAGTTCTAAGTTTTGTAGTGAAGATGTCGATTGTCTCGTCTTCCTTCATGTATAACATCTCAAAGTCGGATTTGAGTGTTTGAAGTCTTGCTTGTTGGACTCTATTTTCGCCAACGTGTCTATTTTTCAAAGCATTCCAAATGTCTTTGGCGGTTTTGTGCTTTGTTATTTGAAGTAATTGTTCTTCGGGTAAGGCTTGGTAAAGGAAAGCAATAGCGGTTTTCTCTTTTTTCTTATTGGGTTGAGTCGACTCAGTCGGCTCTATTGTTTCCCATAAGCTATTTGCTTCGAGAATGATTTGCATGCGAATTGCCCAAAATGAGTAATTCGCGGGCTTTAGGATTGGACATTGAAATTGGGGTGTACTACTTGTAATATTAGTACTAGGTTCCTTATTACCACTTTCTTTCGTCATATCTTAAATATATTGACAATAAAAAATATCTCCAAAAAATCTAACACGAGGTGTGTTGAAGAAATGTTTTTTTTTCTTATAGGGTATAAAACTTTATAGGACTAGTTTTTTAATCCAAAAACTATCCTCGGAGATTATATATTTTAAAAAGCGAATAACCTAAGGTTAATTCCTCCTTATATGTTATTCGTAATTATAATAAGCAAGAAAAACACTAGGTTATTATATTCAAAAATTATGATAAGATACTATAATATAAATGAAAGTAACTTATAAAAAAAACTATACAATATATACTACTAAAAGTTAATATATGCTATATAAAATAAAGTCAAAGGTGTAGTTAGCAAATATTGTGGAACCTGGGGGGTTGATAGTGTAACCCGTTGCCTAAATAATCCTTTGTTGCCCTATCCTTTTTTTGAGCGCCTCTTTTTTTAGATGAAAAAGGAAAACGTCTCTTCTATTATTTCTGAGATGATAAAACCTCTGTCTCTCTTCCTTCTGGGTTGAAACCCGTTCTTCTTCTTCTTCTTCTCCAAATCCAAAGGTTAACCTTCTGGTTCTTCTCCGGTAATTAATATGTGTTCTTCGTGAACACTTATGATTCCTCAATGAGAAACCTAGGTTTTCGAATGAATTGGGGCTTTTTTTATCCGTGAGTGATTTGGATGATTTGGAGATGGGATTGAGTCGATTGGTGACTCAAATAAAGTTCTGGGCTCGATTTCTTGAATGAACAGGTGTGTTTGTTCTGATTTGTGAATCGTATATTTTTGCCCTAATTTGATGACTTTTGGTATATGGTTTTCTTTGTTTCTGAATCAAAGGTATACGATTTTTTTAATTGTTTCTGATCCTAATGGATTGGATAAAAGAAAGTGTTTCGATGTTAATTTTGTCGACAAAATTTCTTGCAAAAGTTATCTGATTGTCGGTTGAGTAGTCACAAATTTGTGATTGTTCCCTTGTTGCGACAGATACAAAAACACAAAAATGATTTTATTGATTTGTGTTTGATTATTATTTGCAAAAAAATTTCAAACAAAAAATTGTTCCTTTGATTTTGAAACAGAAACAAAAGATTGGTATATGATGATTTTGGCTCGATACCAATTGTTGGCCCGCTTTTTCTCGATCTATAATCAAAATATACCAAAATACAAGATACAATTGAATCTGCAAAGGTTTTTCTATATATCAGTCATGAATTGTTTGTTACAGATATGCTATCTATTTATACATTTCAAAAAGGTACAAAGAAGGGTCATGTTGGTTCATAAGAACCAACAGGTATGTCGGTTATGAGGTTTGTAACTATCATTTGGCAGTTATTTTGTAACTGTCATAAAACTGCTATCTTTGACTTTTGGGTTGACCGGGTCGTTTGGGGTGTTGACTTGGGTCGAACTTGGGTCGATTGGGATTAACCCAATATAGTGTTTCATATACTCCTAGTTTTTCAACAGCTCTAAGTTCTGGGCCCGATGACATAGAATCATTAGGAGATGTTTACCTTTGGGGAAACGTTTGTTGTGACGGGACTTCTTCCGATGGTTTACCATCACAAAAATATCTTTTAGTTCCTAAACTATTGGAATCAAATGTAGTTATAGATGTTCACCGAATCTGGTGGTAGGCTTGGCTATGGAATTGACCGAGACGTTGGTAGGCCTCGCCTTGTGTAATTTCTTTCGGTAACAAATGTTGACTTTGTAGCCTGTGGTGAGTATCATACATGTGTTGTATCTTCAACTGGTGATTTATATGAATGGGGTCCCACAATGCCGGACTTCTCGGTCATGGAACTGATGTCAGTCACTGGATACCATAACAAGTTTCTAGCCCTTTATAAGGAATTCAAGTTATATCAGTTTCTTACGGTAATTGGCATTCAGCAATAGTAACTGATAGAGAAAATTTGTTTACATGGGGTGACGGGACTTTGGGTGCTCTAGGACATGGAGACCGAGAGAGTACTAAATTCCCAAAGGAGGTTGAATCTTTATATAAACTCAAAACTATCAAAGTCGTGTGTAGGGCATGGCACACTGCAAAGAATTATAGAGATCATAAATCAGCAAAGTAGACAGTCTACATCCAAAAAGCTATTCACATGGGGCGACGAAGAAAAATATCGTTTGGGTTATGGAAACAAACAAACATATTTGGAACCAACTTGTATAGCATTACTCATTGATTACAATTTCCACCAATTAGCATGTGGACATAATACGATTGTTAGCCTTACAACATCCGGTCATGTCTTTTGGGTAGTTACTCGCATGGTTAACTAGGTAACCCATCAGCCAATGTAAAAACACCTTGTATAGTACAAGATAAATTAGTAGGTGAATTTGTTGAAGAAATCGCTTGTGGTGCCTACCACTTAGCCGTCTTAATAGCAAGAAGTAAAGTATTCAATTGGGGAAAAGGTGCAAATGGAAGACTAGGACATGGTGACATGGAAGACTATTCTTGATTTGAGAGAAAAGGTCAAAGATAATATTTGCACTTTAAATGGGAAAATACTATGGAAGACTACTAATGGGAAGGAAATTGAGTATTCCACTAAAGCTGTGTTTGAGGAAATAAGTCACCCAAGAAACATAGTTAATTCTCTCAGGGAAATCCTAGAATGGCATTCATTTTGTGGATGGCTATGAGGGGAAGATTGCAGACTCAAGATAAGATTAGTTTATGGAAAAATGACCCTGATATGAAGTGTTCATTATGCAAGGAGGTCCCTGATTCCCATAATCACCTTTTCTTTGAGTGTGATTATTCAAAGAGTATTTGGAGTAGCCTCAAATTGAAAATGAATCAAGGTGGGATGACTGATACATAGGATAGTATTGTTGTTCAGTATGCTAATAGTCCATGTGATAACACAATTAAAAGTGTCCTATCAAGGATTGTGCTAGCTACAGCAGTGTATTACATCTGGAAGGAAAGGAATGCTAGAATGTTTACTGATGAAAAAACGGAGGTGGATGTATTGAGGAAGCTGATAATTGAGAAAGTTAAACTGCAACTAATTACTTTGAAAGTGGAAAAGTCAGCACAAGTTTTGAAGATTGCTAAAGATTGGGAAGTGGAATTGAATGTGGATATGCAGAAAGCATAATAATGACAAATGATGCTTGCTCTATTGATTGTCCAACTTAAAACTTATATGTTTTTGGGTTGGTCCTGAATGACATGGGTGTTTGTTTGGTGGTCATTTAGGATTGCAGAGGGCCTTGTAACTTGGCCTTGAGAACCTTTCTATGAATAGCCAGTCTGTATTGGAGTGGATGGGTAGTATCTCTTCAATACTTGATTGGTTATGCATAGTCAAAGGCCCACTTAAGGTCATAAAGTAGGTTGCCTGCTACTTGGTGGAGTGCCAACCAGATGATGCCTGTTCTATAGCTTCTTAAGTCCATTGTGAGGATGTAGCTGCAGTGGTCTTTAAGGTAGTTATGGAATGGGAAATGTAGTCTAGGTGGGATGTATCCTTGGGTAAGTCCAGTCATATGAGTGATGCCAGTTTTGGAAATGTAGCTCTTTGGCTGTGGATCCCCAATGGAACAGGAGTTTTACACACTCTCTTGGTGAAGCCTTCTACAAGAGCCTCTAAGTGTGCTAGTATAGGTTACTGGTGTAGTTAGGTAGGGTGTTTGTAAGTAGGAAATGTAGTCAAGGTGTGTGGTTTCTCCATTGTTGCCTAGGGCTAGTATATTGGTTCACTGCTAATATGCTAGACTAGAAGAATGGTGAATGTATATAGTTTGTATTCTGTTTTAGCTATGTTGCTGTTCTCTGATTTCAGTCTCAATGGGATATGTCCATTTGATGACTTTTGAATTGGTTGTAAGTGTTATAAGCATGCTTATGTTATAATAAAAGCATTCACCTTTTCAGAGAAAAAATGGTGACATGGAAGATCGAAACACACCAACATTGGTTGAAGCATTTAAAGATAGGATTGTGAAAAGTGTATCTTGTGGTGCAAATTTTACCGCGAGTATATGCATTCACAAGTGGGTATCAGGAGCAGATTTATCTGTTTGTAATGGATGTCGACAACAATTTGATTTTACTAGAAAACGACATAACTGCTATAATTTGTTGGAAAATTTAGTGCACTTGTGGGATTAGTTCTCACTTTGTAATGGGTTAGGAGGTACGGAGTTTACACCCATTAGGTCCATGAACACCCTGACTCTAATAGTGGTTTGTATTGGTAGTGCTTGGTGAAAGTATTGTTGTGGTTACCATCGACATCGGTGTTTCCACTAAAGCGAGTACTTCCACTGGATCGATGTTTCCAAGGTGGTGTTTCCAACGGTGATGTTTCACCAAGTAGTGTTTACACCGGAAGCGTGGTGTTTCCACCGGCGTGTAACCACTGATAGCACTATGAAAGTACTGATGATAGTACTGCTTGCAACGGCTTTGACCTATTCAAGTGGCAGTTTAAGCTGCATTATGACCACTTTTAATTGGTCATGTAACCACTAACGGCTATAATGGGGATAATTATAAGGCTATTAATGGGCCAATTAATACTCGTAATTCCATTGACTAGCTGAGAGTATTTTCCTATATATAGGAGATCTGTTTATGCATGATAGATACACAGAAAACACTAAACACTTATAAGCGCAAGGGTTATTGAATTGTGCCTAATTCTATAACTACATTTGGTCTTATCCCAAGTAGATATTCGTGCAACCCAGGCATTAGGGTCGAATAGTTTACTTTGGAAAGTGATTACACGATTCCAAGTGATATCCGGTAACCACCCAGTGGTATCTGCTGACCTTTGTTTTGTTTATGCTGAACAGTTGAGCATTTCTGCTGAAGTTGATTATCTAACCCTACTACTGGGACACCGACTCCAACAATCAAAGTAAAGTATTTTTTGATAATCAATGGCAACTGCTGCAATGAAACACATGGCTTCAAACTTTGCTAAGCTGGACAAGTTTGAAGGGGTGGACTTTAGGAGGTGGCAGAAGAAGATGCACTTCTTGCTTTCAAGTATGAGTGTGGTGTATGTGCTAACCACACCCATTCCTCGATGATGGTGATGATGCCACCGTGGAGCGGATCGGAGGAGGAGCAAATGGGAGAATGATGACTACATATGCAGAGGTCTTATTCTCAATGGTATGTCCGATTCTCTGTTTGATATTTATCCGAACTTTGAATCTTCCAAAGAACTGTGGGATTCCTTGGATGCCAAATATATGGGTGAGGATGCATCAAGTAAGAAGTTCCTTGTTAGTAATTTCACAAATTACAAAATGACTGATTCAAGACCAGTTATGGAACAATAAAATGAACTTCTTGGAATACTTGGAAGGTTTACACAACACAATATGAACATGGATGAGGCCATTAAAGTCTCTTGTGTCATTGACAAACTCCCTCCTTCTTGGAAAGATTTCAAGCATACCTTGAAACATATGAAAGAGGAGTTAACTCGGTTGAGTTGAAGGCAGTCATCTACGCATTGAGGAATCTCTCAAGATGCAGGATAATGACAAGCCAAAGAGTAGCAATGCTAATGGACCATCTGTTGTCAATATGGTGGAGCATAACAACTCCACCAGGTACAATGAAAACAAAGGCAAACGCAAATTTCATGATAACATAAGGGCAGATCCAAACAAGAAGGCAACACCTACTTGTTGGAAATGTGGCAAGGCCAGTCACATTAAGAGGGACCGCAAGGGTGTTAAAGTTGGTGGTAAAGCCAATGGATCGTGCACTAATGGTTCAGGAGTGGTGGTTCTTCCAACTCACCGAAAGGTCAGAATATGGTTAATAAGTCTTTTCAGATTTATTATGTTACATATGTAACTGAATCTCATTATGTGCGGATGATGATGTTGCGTGGTGGGTTGACTCGTGCAGCAGTTCATGTGTGTAAAGATAGAAGTCGGTTCAAGACCTATGAGTCACCGAATGATGGTTCTATTCTTCACATGGGAAATGAGTCAACAGCCTTGGTGCATGGTCGTAGTTGTGTAGATCTTATGTTTAGTTCGGAAAGATTGTAACTTTGTTTAATGTTATTCATGTTCCTGATATAAGGAAAAACTTGGTTTCAAGTAGTGTTTTGAATAATCATGGATATAAACAATTATTGAGTCTGATAAATTTGTGCTTTCTAAGAATGGTGTTTTTATTGGTTTTGGTTATTTATGTAATCAAATGTTCAGGCTTAATATTACCACTTACAGTGCTATTTCAGCTTTTGTGACTACATATAACCAGACTGACTCTACCCTATGGCATGCTAGACTTGGCCATGTACATTATAAAAGAATGCAAGATATGTCTAGGGATGGTTTAATCCCAGCATTTGACATGGACACTGACAAGTGTAAAACTTGTATGTTGACCAAGATAACCAAGAAACCCTTTCAGGGTGTTAGTCGTGAGACTAAGCTCTTGGAGTTAATACACAGTGACCTGTGTGATTTGCATGCCACTCCTTCTTTGGGGAATAAGAAGTACTTTGTGACGTTTATTGATGATGCTTCTAGATTTTGTTGTCTTTTTGTTACATACCAAGGATGAAGCATTAGATAAATTCAAAGTGTTTAAAACTGAAGTTGAATTACAACTTGGGTCTTTGATCAAAAGATTAAGGACTGATAGGGGATGTGAGTACATGGATACTCATACTTTTAGTCTATTGGTATTATCCATGAAATGATCGCCTTATACTCCTCAAAAAATGGTATTTCGAAAGGAAAAACAGTCGGAAGGAGATGGTTAATTCCATGTTGTCCTATTCAGGACTGAGTCAAGGGTTTTGGGGTGAATCTATGTTAACAACTTGCTATTTATTAAATATGGTTCCCAAAAAAAGGAACAAGGTTACCCCTTATGAACTCTAGACTAAAAGGAAACCCAACTGAACTATCTCGAGTGTCAGGGTTGTAGGGTCAGTTGTAAGACTCCCGATCCAAAGCAAAAGACTTTGGGTGAAAGAGGCATTGATTGCATCTTTGTTGGATATGTTGAGCATTCCAAGGCTTTTAGGTTCTATGTTATTGAATCTAATGAACATGTTTCAGTTAACTCTATAATTGAATCAAGGGATGTAGACTTTGATGAGAATAGATTCT
This sequence comes from Chrysanthemum makinoi, assembly GCA_910596185.1. Lineage (NCBI taxonomy): Eukaryota > Viridiplantae > Streptophyta > Magnoliopsida > Asterales > Asteraceae > Chrysanthemum > Chrysanthemum makinoi. The sequence goes on along the minus strand of OU343217.1, from coordinate 93,197,961 downwards.
CATCAGTCCCTAGACCAAGTCAGAGGATTCCAAATGGAACTCATGACACTGGTGTATCGAGGTCCCGATGATGAATCATCGTGGTCCTGATGAGGTTGTGGTTCAACAACTGAACCTCGTGCTTCAGGAAGAGCAAAAGGGTCCGGAATCCAAAGTCATTTGGACCTGAGTTTCAACTATACTTAGTTGAAGGAACAAGGGATGAGGTCTCGGACCAATACTCCTATTGCTTCATTGTTGAGGATGATCCCAAGACATTTGAAGAAGCAATGAAGTCCCAGGACATTGCCTTCGGAAAGAAGCAATCAATGATGAGATGGATTCCATCATGGGGAACAACACTTGGGTGTTGGTTGATCTACCTCCTGGTTGCAAACCTCTAGGTTGCAAATGAATTTTCAAAAAGAAAATGAAGGTAGATGGAACTATTGAAAAGTTAAAGGCTAGATTAGTTATTCAGGGCTTTAAACAAAAGTCAGGTATAGACTATTTTGATACTTATGCCCTGTGGCTCGTGTCGATTACCATAAGATCGCTGCGATTGCTATGGCATCTATTCACAATCGATTATTCATCGATGGATGTGAAGACGATTCTTGAATGGTGAATTGGATGAAGAGGTTTATATGAACCAACCTCGGGCTTCATCATGCCGGCAATGAAAACAAGGTGTGTAAACTGATTAAGTCTCTTTATGGACTTAAGAGGGCACCTAAGCAATGGCATCAAAAATTTGATGAAGTGGTTTTGTCTAGTGGTTATGTTCTTAACCAGGGTGACAAATGTGTATATAGCAAATTTGATGAATCTGGTAAAGGAGTCATCATTTTTCTATATGTTGATGACATGTTGATCTTTGGCACTGACCAAAATCAGGTTGACTTGACAAAGGAATTTTTGTCATCAAGGTTCTCCATGAAGGACATGGGGGAGGCTGATATTATCCTTGGTATAAGGATTAAACATGAAAGTAAAAGAATTTCTATCTCTCGGTCTCATTATATTGAGAAGGTGTTGAGGAAATTCAATTACTTTGATTGTACTCCAGTGAGTACACCTATGGATACTTGTGAGAAGCTGATGCCTAATCATGGCAAGGCCGTATCTCAACTTGAGTATTCTAAGGTGATTGGTCACTGATGTATGCCATGACTTGTACAAGACCGATATTGGTTTTGCGATTGGGAAAATTGAGCAGGTATACTAGTAATCCTAGTGCTCATCACGGCAAGCATTCAGAGGGTATCTGAAGTATTTGAAGAGAACTATGGATTATAGTCTCTCATATACTGGTTACCCATCATTGTTGGAAGGATACAGCGATGCAAGTTGGATCAGTAAACTGAAGACAATTCGTCTACCGATGGTGGGTATTCCTACTTGGTGGAGGTGCAATTTCTTGGGCATCCAAGAAACAAACTTGTATCACCAGTTCAACAATGGAATCTGAATTTGTGGCTTTAGCAGCATTTGGTAAAGAAGCTGAATGGTTGAAAAACTTGCTCCTTGAGATTCCATTGTGGCCTAAACCTATAGCACCTATTTCTATCCGGTGTGATAGTGCGGCTACATTGGCTAAGGCTTATAGCCAGATGTACAATGGTAAGTCTAGACACTTAGGTGTCGGGCATAGCATGATTCGTGAGCTTATCATGAATGGGGTGGTATCTATAGAGTTTATGAGATCTCAAGAACTTAGTGATCACTTGACGAAGGGTCCGGCTAGAGACTTGGTTATAAAGTCTGCTAAAGGGATGGGTTTAAGTCCAACTTAGTCCCTGAATGCTAGGACACCCAACTCCCTCCTAAGGAAACTTGGGAGCTGAGTTCAATGTGGAAAGTGAACATTCAGGTGGACTGGAGCACATGTTTTATTTACATCCCAAGGTTGTGCTCGTGAACCTCTGAAAAGAGGATGAAGTCTTTACTTCTTAATGGTTAATTTTCTTTGAAAAAGTGCTTGGCACGAGCATGACTAAAGAGGAACCACCTATGTAAATGTTGAAGTTTTGCCGCTTCATGAAGCTTTGGACTTTAGCTTTTACAACATTTATGAATTTGGATATGGACACATGGCTTGTATAGTGTCAGGAGCTTTTAAGTGTTTGAAAACTTGTGTGTATTTTATCTTCAGGTATTCAAATGGGTTGATGGGTTCAATTCTTAGAACACCCTGATTCTCGAATATTTGAAATGTGTAATTTACTAAGACGGAAATTCAATCCTCAGGACATTTTCATTTATGCACATGTTTTGCTTGATGTTTGTTTTCATGCAAAGGAAGTGAACTAAATTTGGGGAGGATTGTTGGAAAATTTAGTGCACTTGTGGGATTAGTTCACACCTTGTAATGGGTTAGGAGGTACGGAGTGTACACCCATTAGGTCCATGAACACCCTGACTCTAATAGTGGTTTGTATTGGTAGTGCTTGGTGAAAATCTGCGTGGTTACCACTTGACATCGTGTTTCCACCGGCGGTACTTCCAATGAAGTGGTGTTTCCATTGAAGTGATGTTTCACTGAAGTAGTGTTTCGAAGTAGTGTTTACACTGAAGCGGTGGTGTTTCCAAGCTGTAACCACCGATAGCACTATGAAAGTACTCTTGATGATAGTACGCTTGTAACGGCTTTGACCTATTCAAGTGGCAGTTTAAACTGCATTATGACCACTTTTAATTGGTCATGTAACCACTAACGGCTATAATGGGGATAACTATGAGGCTATTAATGGGCCGATTAATACTCATAATTCCATTGACTAGCTGAGAGTATTTTCCTATATATAGGAGATCTGTTTATGCATGATAGATACACAGAAAACACTAAACACTTATAAGCGCAAGGGTTATTGAATTGTGCATAATTCTATAACTACATTTGGTCTTATCCCAAGTAGATATTCGTGCAACCCAGGCATTAGGGTCGAATAGTTTACTTTGGAAAGTGATTACACGATTACAAGTGATATCCGGTAACCACCAAGTGGTATCTGTTACTGCTGACCTTTGTTTTGTTTCTGCTGAACAGTTGAGCATTTCTGCTGAAGTTGATTATCTAACCCTACTACTGGGACACCGACTCCAACATAATTGTGGGCTTGTGCATTGTCACGGTTGTAGTTCCCGCAAATCTGTGAAAGCAGCATTGGCTCGAACTCCGGGGAAGCCTCATCGTGTTTGTGATTCTTGCTTTATAAAACTTAAGAAAGCTGCTGAAACCAGGAATAATAATAAAAATAAAAGTAATAATAGCAGCACTGCTGCTATTATCAATAGAGGGTTAGACAGGTATGGAAGGACTTCAAGGCCTCTGATCTCACCCATCACATAACCAGTCAAGTACCACGAGATAAAATCAGGGAAGTACATATCAAAACCTGATTTGTATTCTATAGTATGAACGTCTCAAGTTCCATCTTTTCAGAATTTAAAAGATGTTTCATTTCCTAGCTAACTCAGTGCAGAATGCTTTGAAACCGGGTACAATGAATCCACAGTTTTCACATCCACAGAATATGACATATCAACAACCACCAATATCTACTTCGCCTTACCCAAGAAGATCTAGCTCTTCATCTTCTAGTACTCGTGGATTCTCACAGGGAATTGTTGATGGTCTTAAAAAAATCGAATGAACTTCTGAACCAGGAAGTGTCCAGATTGCAAAACCAAGTAGGAGTTCTTGTTTTACTAATATTTCCTTATTTGTGTTTGTACGCTTTAATGATATTATGGACGATCTACCTATCTATATGAGGGTGTTATACAATATTTATGTTATATGGTAGGTGAAACAATTGAAGCAAAAGACTGATAAGTAAGAATTGGATATACGAAAGCTACGTAATGCTGCTAAACGAGCTGAGTCAATAGCTGCAGACAAAACTGCCAAATGTAACATTGCTATGGATATATTCAAATCCATAATATATCAGGTACTATTAGTATCATATTTGATTATAATTTTAGAATTAAGTGATCACGTATTTCCCATAGTTTAAATGTAGACAAACAAAAGTTTTTAAAAGTAATCACGTGTTTCTAATATTCTGCTGTTATCTGCTAAACGAGTTGGCAGAAAAATTCCTCCTGATATCGCCAATGATGAAACCTTCAAAGCCTTAATTGATAAAGTTAATGAATACATTAAAACCTATGGAATTGATGCGTCTTCAAGTCCTCCACCCTCACATTATGACCAGCTTGACGAGAGTCCTTCGTCCAGTAAAGTCAGAAGAAAGAAATACGATAAGGTTTATGAAGATGATGATGTTGATGAGACCAATAAGTCGAAACAGAATGATGATAATGTTGGTGCTGTTTCACATGAAAAAAATGAATCTTCTGGTAGTAATACAAAAAAGGTTAAAAGACAGAATTCAAGGAGTGATGGAGTGAAAGAAGTAATTGAACAATTTGAACCCGGTGTTTATGTAATGCTGCTTCAACTTTCAAATGGTACTAAAGTATTCAAGAGAGTTAGATTCAGGTACTATGACCGAATTCTGACTTCGCGCTTTACATGTTCCTTATGCTTTAGTATCGGCCTTATAGGTGGAAAATTTTGACCCATTTACTTATTAATGGGTCAGTCTGGGTTGTGTTTAACTCAAATGGGTCAAAATGGTTAAAAATAGTCAAAACTCTATTTTGAATGATACAACTTTCTTACTCACTTTATTTATAACAATATATTATAATTGTAATATGTTTTTGTAGCTATAATTACCATATTCACTACTTATATAAAATTAATTTATTGTACATATAGTGTTTGCATGTTTAACCAACCCAACCCGCTCGACCAGAAATCCACACGTTTTAGGATTCCGAGGTGCTCGATTTATTTCTTTTTCATTAATCCAAATTGTCTAAATTTTTTGTGCAGCAAAAGGAGGTTTAATGCGCAACAGGCTGAATAATGGTGGAAAGAAAACAAGGATAGGGTGTTTAAGAAGTATAGTCCGGCAAGAACACGCGCAGTTCAAGTGCACCACCTGAAGATCCAAAGCCACCAACTGAGGAAAATATTGAGGAACCACCACCCGCTACATAACTCAGTTTTGTTCTCAAAGCATCTGAATTGTGTGCGAGTATTTGCCATTCAGAACTAAAACATGTGATCTTATCAGGCGTGGCAAGGGTTTGAAAATTGTAGTTAAGAGTGCACTAAAGGACTAAACAATTTTCAAATAGAAATAGAAGGTGCAACCTGTGTGAGTTAGAAATTTACCTCAATTTTGTTTCTATATTTGTACAGTATATGCTATCTAACTTACAAGTGAGGAAACACAAATATATGTACTGGTTGAAATAAGGCACATTATTCATTTTTGACCGACTATGTATATGAGCTGGTATTTATGCTAGAACTGATGTCGATAACATAACTTAAGAATTCTGCCAGCACTATTAGTAAATTTTTCTCATTTTGGCTTTAAACTTTTTGTCGCAAATTATTGGCATGAATTATTAACAAAAGGCAATAATTCTAGCGCAAAGCATCCTTGAGATAATTACTTACGCAAAAAAGTCAAGCAAAAACACACAAAAACCATCTCTTTCATTGAAGGTTTTCTCTTGACATTTTGACTTTCAGGCATGTCAATAGTATGTGTTAAGAATGAAGCCAAAATGGGCAAACTACTAGGATGGATTTGCAGTTAACTCAAAATACAATTAAAGTAGTGATCGCCATAAATTTGACCCATCATAGTCACCTAGACTATCACTCATGCCATTGTTAGTTGGCATTATTAAAGTAGGTACAACTGCATGTGTTAACCCCTTGTCTTTATACGTAGATCACTTATTGTCATAACTTTAACAAATAACTACATTTGATGATGACTGAAGTACACTTTTGGAACAAAAGGAACAGACCTTGCACCACCAAGTAACAAACACAAAATTCGTCCTTGTCGTTAAATGTGATCATGGAAACAGTCCTCATGTTAAATATTTAACTGTTTATGTAAAGACAAATTACACAAATATTCCCTTCAATTACCTATCAGTTTCGGTAGCGGTCCCTCAAATAATTGTAAAGATTGTTTATGCTACAAAATATTACATAATTAGTCATGTCAGTTACTTCGCTTTACAAAGAACATCAATAATTTCAAGATTAAATAAGAAATATTATATCAAATATAGATGTTAACAAGTAATTATTTATAGATTAATTGAAGCTAAAGAAACTGAATACTTTTTGTTTGATTTTTTATCTTGCTGCAAGTAGCGGGTAAATCCTACTCGTTAAATAAAGAAAGTAATTCGTTTTACAAGTAAATGATGCGTATCCTAATAACTTGCCGACAACTTGTATGTATTTTAAGAGTTTTGCTAAACATAATATTTAAGATTATATCTAAGAAATAAAAACGGCCATGATTGATGGTACATAAAGTTTGTTGATAGAATTTAAGTACAGGAATGAACAATTATTATTAAAGGTACAAACAATTTTGCATGTTTAAACACTTTTCAAACGTTACATTTTGGTATATGTTTAGTATTTTTTTTAGGGGCAATTCTATATTTACCCAACTTAAACATGATAATGTCATATTTACCCAAAACATGCTTTAAATGCATTGTACATCACGCATTCAAAAGTTATATTTTGAGTATATAAAACATTTTCATGTTTAGATTGAGTAAATATGAAATTATCCTATTTTTATATTTTAATAATCATCTATAAAAACAAATAAATTAACCAAAATTACTATTATCGGTTACTCCTTTCATCCTATACACTTTCAACAAAAAACACACAACTTAACAAAACATAATTATTACTATTTTTTCTTACTTTTTAACATAATAACATTTTACTTGAAATAATTAAATAATATCTTATTTAAAATTTATATTTTGTAATAATGGAATATATAATAATATAATAAACTCGACTAAACTTTTTTATCTATTTTAAATATTTTACAATTAAATTAAATTGATACACCCGAAAAAAGGAAATTTCCGATGAAGTATTAAGGGTGCGTTTAGTTGGAGAACATATTCTTTTATTTTTTATCTCTAGTTTTGTAAAAATTTGGAAGGAGAATTAATCTTCACAAAATACTTGAAAATATAGAAAACATGTTTAGTTGATGTTTCTATTTTCTGTTTTGAAGAAAGGGAGGGAGGGTTGAGGGTTACAAATAAAAACAAGGAAAACAACTAAAATTTGTTTTGTAATTTTCCTTATTATGTTAGGAAATAGGAGATTTGTGTTTTGCAAAACATTTTGTTAAAAAACGTTGATTTGAATGCGATCTCTGTTTTCCTTGTTTTTCACAAAACATTTTTGTGTGTTTCCTTCAACTAAAAGCAACCTAAACAATCTCTACTATCTTAAATGAAAAAAGGGTCAAAGGGGAATTGTGAAAAGTTGAAAATTGAAATTGAAAGTCAAATGAAAGAGAAAAAAAAAACAGACACACAAATCAATAGACACCGTATTCTGTAACCTAAAAAACACCACATCTCTCTCACTAACCTAAAACAAATCACGTATCTCTCTCACTAAACCAACAGCCGCCGCCATCATAACCTTATCTCAGCCACCATCTGCCGAAATTGCCACCATCTTTCGATGGTTTAGGTAGTTTCAGGTAGTTGGGGCTGGGTTTTTGTTGTTATTAGTAGTTCGGCTCTCCATAGCCACCGGAAATAGTTTATGCCGCCGTTGTGGTCGCCGGAAATATCTGCTACCACTGTAATTAATTGTTGTCGCGGCTGTCTCGCCGAAAACCACATGATCGAGACCCACCACCACCCTACATTTCTTGAGGTTTTTCAAGTTTTGATGTTTTCTTTTTGAAGACTTTTTTTTTCTTCATGTTTTGAAGGGTTTTTTTTACGATCTGTATATTTTGAAGTATTGAAGGTTATTTTTTTATTTATTTTTTATTTTTTTAATCTGTAATTTTTATATAAAGATTTGTGTTATAACATTCTTCACATATTTTTGTAGAACAGTTGCTGCCGTCGCCGACATCTTACGGCGTCTCGAATAAGGATATTAAGGTAGTTTTTTAGTTTGTTTACTTGCTTGACGTGTAAAATTTAGATGTAATGGTTTGGTTGATGTAATTGAGTGAATGTTGAAAGCTTTTTGCTTTTAGGCGGTCTGTTTTTCTAGCAAAAATTAAGCTTATTTTAGTGTTTGGATTAACTTTTTTGTTTAGGCTTATGAGCATGTTTAGGGGATTTTGATAAGCTCTTATTTCACATTTGTTTTTTAAAATGAGCTAATTTAAATTATATGCCATAGCTTATGTATAATAAGCTCAAGCCAAAAAAAAAGTTTAGTTAGACACCCCTCTTAAGTTAGTTAAAAGGTGAAATAAGTTAATGAGAAGCAATGTTTATTGAAGGTATATAAAGAGCCATGCATAATCTTAGGGGACAAACCGCCGTTGCCACAGATTAAAACTAATGTGGGACGACAACCTTTTTGTAGGACGACAGCCTTTTTGTAGATTCATTATGTTCTTAATAGGATAAACCAACAATTTAAAACTAATGTGGGACGACAGCCTTTTTGTAGATTCATTATATTCTTAATAGTAGTTAGGATAAACCTTTTAAAGAGGAGATGTATCAAACCAACTCAATACATGGCTATAGAAAATTGACATGTTTTCATTTGTGACTAACAAAGCCCAAAACAGGACACGCAACAAATAAACATCGAATTAGTTTAAGACCAAGGTTGAATTTAGAATTGATGTTGGTCAATGGTCATGATGGTTTACTATAATCTCTAGATTTTGTAAAATGGTGTTAGCATTTCCATACAGTTTAAGGTTTATCAAGCAACAAGTAATTTTAAAAATATATATTTTGCCGGTTATTCGCGCGGAATTTTATTTCCTTTTTTTATGCACTACCTTGATGAGAACGAATCTTTGATTCTCAAAATTGTTGATGGCCAAAATTCTGGGAAAACGACTGCGTATGCAGAACCAGTATTCTTATTTTTTACCCGTATTCGTATATTATACAGATTCATTATTTGTTCACATTCATTTGAAATCATGTGCTATTGATGTAGAAATATCCATTGCTTAAAATAAAATATTCCCTTAAACTAGAGTGTTAAGGGGTGTTTGGGTAAAGGTTATGTTAGGTGCATCACAACCATTTCTTATCAGAATATCAGTGGCACTCATCATCTCTGATACAGATATTGAGCATCTCATGGACAATTTGGAAGATGAGATTGATGAAAACTGGCAGCGTCACGGTAAAAGAAATAATTCCCTCTTTTATTATCAACGATCTATAAAGCGGTCGCCTGGCGATGGCAACAACGATGAGTCGAGTGTGTGGCTCATTCCAAAGTGAAAAAGATCCACCATCTCTAACAACCACACCAAGGTATATTTGCTTTAATTCTAGCTTTTCTTTTCTATGTTAATTGTGTTTGCTATTATTTTTGGGTTTTGTTTAATAAAATTTCATGTATTAGAAATTCAATAATCTTTAACACCATTTTCTTAACGCATATAGGTAAAATGTGTTTTTAAGAAGGACGGCGATAATGGCGAGGCCGAAAAAAAGGAAGAAGAGGAAGTACATAAGCGGTAAATTTTGTGTTCTTTTGAATACCCATATTTGCATTTATCGCCGAACTTTATTCGAATTTGTGTGACGCACAATGATGTATGCAATTTCGTTCAGCGGCGTACTACTTTAGGGGTTGGGCTTATCGGCAAGGTTACCATTGCATTGTTTTTTCCAATTGCTTGCCTTTCCTCATGTTTCCTTAAAGTTAGACTACATGTTTTTAACATCATGTTCAGCCGCATCGACGACTCCTTTGGTGTTGGACTTTTGTGAAAGAACGATTCAGCCTGAGGTTTTTGACGTTCGCATACCTGTTGATAATTCGCCTGCGTTGCTTGGTCTGGGGTTACCATCACAGTGCCCTTTTCAGCTGCTTAGCTTTCCTTATGTTGCCTTAAACTTAAACTAGATGTTTTTAATATCATGTGCAGGCAGACTGACGACTCCTTTGGTGTTGGACTTCCGCACACGAACGATTCAGTATGAGGTTCCTGAGCTTCGATACATGTTGACAGTTTGACTGAAAGGCCTGTTTCTAGAAATAAGAGCAGGGGCGTCTTGGCTTATGACAACACCTTACAAGACCACCACCGATGTATTCTTACCACTTAACTTACTGGTTTCAACCTTACTTGATAATGGGTATGTAGTAATTCCTAATGTTTATTACTTTTCTTTGTTTCCTAGGATCATACTTTTAAGTAGGTTACATATGATTTCGAAAATGCTCATATAGTGTATCAACTTTAGTACGGTATAGGTACATGATATCCTGTTAATTTGACGTGGAATGTTGGCTTAGATAATATCATCCGTAAGTTTTATATTTGGGGTTGTCAACCTTTTTGTAAGAATTTTGTTTTGAGTTAAATTTATCATATGAGTGCACCATTAAATCTGAGCTATTCACCGCGACTGTGAAAGTTTTATGGATAGTAATCTTGCGAAATTTTACAACTTGATTGTCTAAGATCCATTTTAAAGGTCTGCTAACAGCCTACCATTTTTCATCATTACAGTTATATAGAAAGAATGGACGGTCACTGATAACGCTGTTATTACCAAATGTAGGCAACTCATATCTGACAAAGTGGAACAACCAGTGAAAGGTAATGAGATGCTGTTACATTGTATGCCATTCGCATGTTTTCGTACATAAATGCTCAATATGTGTAGACATTTTCTGAGTTTGCTTTTTTATTTGTTTTTTGGCTACAGATACAATGCACGCGTAGCAGCATCCTAAGCCCGCGTGTGAATATACAGACAATCTCTACTTTACCTTGGGTATGTCTCCTTGGGTTGTCAACTACCGTTTTTCCTTTCTATTCATTTACCTGTGTAACTACATGTTGCTGACACCATTCAAATAACAACCAAGGAGCATAGCACGTCTGTCGTTCGTAAAATAAGATGTAACCAGCCGTGCACAGGAAGTAATCTTTCTATAGACCAGGTGAACGGGTTTGCAAGCGAAAAGCTTATGAGGTTGAACCGGTGCTGACTACCGATGACGGGAGTGGTAGGATGGAAGTTGAAGGGTTGGTGTTTCAAGCTTATGGTACGTTTCTTTTCTAAATTTATGCAGCAATTATTTTCGTGGGTTGACATTTAGGTAGTTAATGGTTTGTCTATGTTTTTGTGTGTGTAGGGGTGTCTGGTGGTAGCTACCTTGAGGACAACGTATCGTATAACGCATGACGTGTAGGGGGAGGGGTTCTTAGAGTCTTGGGCTGATGGCGTGTGCAGTGGGTCCAAAAAATCCGGCCGGCTGCTGTTATTTCAAATTGTTACGAACATCATTTTACTGCTGTCATATGTGGGGATGCGCACACGTGTGGGTGTTGTACACAGGCTGTAAACAACAAAGGGAAGCAAAATCTTTATATTACATTCGTTTTAATGTCTTTTAGGAACTGACGTTAAGGGAGTGTTTGGATTAGCTTAATTTACGTTGCACTTGATCAGGTGGTGCACCAGGACATTTGCAGATGTGTTCTTGGAAGACTTGCCACGAAAGACTAAAAGACGTGTTGCAATATCGATAGATTAACGTATTTTGCAAAAATATACGTGGGTTAAAACATGAAATGGGTATTTGATGAAATTTTATTGCAATTCAGTTTGTAAGTCTTGGATATGGATGTTCAACTTTTAATTTTGTTGTTGTACTCATTTGGTTGTCAACATTTTATTTTGGCTATATTTGTGGTTTTCAGACTTTATAATGCTGCATCTCTCAAGGAATCGTGAATGTAAATAAAATTAACTCATTCGTCATTTTTTAGACAAAGGTGCAACAAGTTATACACCCCACCATAGCCATTTTTGAGGCGCTGCAACACCTGCAGTGGCAAAAAAATTATAGCAAATGCTCCGCCGCAACGCGGCGGGATACTGCACCTCGTTTCTTTCATTCTCTCATAGTGTGGTGTTTTTCTATGAAAAATTGTTATGGTCTATTCGAAATGAAGAGCAAAGATGGTTCATGAAGGATATCACTGTTAATAAATAGTAAATTTAACCTTATTTACGTGTGTCTTTGGCTAAAAAAGAAAGCCAACATAGTAAATTTAACCTTATTTACGTGTGTCTTTGACTAAAAAAGAAAGCCAACATAAGTCAAAGCTCTTCCTCTTGAATCTTAAAGTCAACAAAAGTCAAATGTCATAAATATTTCTACGGACCTACATTATACATTCAAATTTTATTTTGATATAGTAATATATGGTTTATAGGTTTAATGAATTTCATGTGACAAAAGATCATGAGAATGAACTTGATTCTTTGGAATTTATTTGCTGATGAAAGCATAATTGACTTTCTTTCTTGGTTTTTCCGTTTGTAGCTGGGAAATACAAAGAGGAGTCTACACCTCAAAGTTGATTGTTTTTCTATTATAAGCTCAAGCCAAATGTCGTTTACCAAGAAATTTTACGTGACGAGTAATGTGCATTGTTAGTTAGTATCTCATAATTGATGTAATGTTTTCTTTTTCAGTCTCACTAAATATTTTTATATGTCGTTTGATGCATGTTAAGAATTTTAACTAAAGTTGAATTACCACATGTTACAACCGTTTGCAATTACATTTTGATCTTTTCACGTTATACGAAACACTTACCACAATATCGCATTTCGTTAATTGTCTGCCGCTAGGCGCGGGTACTCGCCTAGTTTAAAAAACAGTTACAAGTTACGCGGAAAATTCTTGACTTATTGACTCTTAGCCAAGAAGATAACTCAAAACCGAATTCATATCAACAATCAAACCCTTGTCCACCCCCAATTCTTATTCTTTCATTATTTAAAACAACAACAAAAATCAGATTATGCATTTTTCCTACACAATATATATTCAATAACCCTCGATCGCTAATTAAAACCAAAACCCCTAATTTACATCGATCGAATTAAACAAAATGGGTGTACAGCAATCCAAAGACGAGCTTTTGTATCAACAAGTCAGTTACGGCAATTCTGAAGGTATCAAAACTCTTCGTAATGAAGGTGCTGCTCTTGAGGTATAATTCTTTTACTTTTAATTCTTAATTAAACTATAACTTGCTTTCGCCTTTTTGTCATCGTATATATATATAAAAAGAAATGACCTATTTACCGATTATATTTAATACACTTTCTGTTACTTACCATTACAAATGTAGTGGATGGATAAGGAAGGGAAGACGCCTTTGATATTGGCTTCGATGAATCCACAACTATATGATGTTGCTAAGACGTTGATAGAATTGGGTGCAAATGTGAACGCTTATCGTCCGGGTGAGTTGGTTTTTGATGTGTGTGGTTATGGATAATGTTGTGAACTTGTGATGTCTGTCTTACTTTTGGTAGCGAATTGTTTCAGGCCGTCATGCTGGGACACCTCTGCATCATGCGGCGAAAAGGGGCTTAGAGCAGATGGTTAAGCTACTGCTTATGAATGGAGGTATGCGTAAACAAGTTAAATACATCGGTGCAATGTTAAGTTAATTGCTTACATGACATTTATGATCTCGATTTTCAGCTAATGCTTTGGTGATGAATGATGACTGCCAAACTGCACTTGATGTTGCAAGAGTTAAGGGATTTAGCAATGTTGTTCGTGCAATTGAGGTACATATACACTGCAGAGACTTTTTTTTTTTTTTTTTTTTTCATTTCGTTATACCTTTTTTGAGGTTCGAATATTTGATAGTTTCATGATCTAATGTTGGGTTTATAATGCAATTTTTTCAGAACCATATTTGCTTATTTTCTGGTTGGCTGCTAGAGCATTATGGCCCAGGATTTCTCGAAGTTTTTGCTCCACAGCTACTTTCTAGAAAAGTGTAAGTATTGCATTGTATCTCACATTGTCTTCTATATTGACGTTTTGTCAGTTTTTCCTATACTTTGTTGGATGGTCCATGGTCATGCTGGTTATAATGTATTTAGGCTATCAGTCTATATGTCTTTGGTATGTCTCTCTTTCGACCCGTCAATTTTGCTGATTAACTGAACTGGTTGCAGGTGGGTAGTTGTACTACCATGTGGAGCTCGCAGACTTACAAAGCCTTACAAGCTGGAACTTGCTATATATTCCAGTGCACAGGTATACTTGTTTTCATCAACCATTGGCATTTAAAACTTTAAAATACTCATTGGATTATGAAACTTAAGCTGTTGGATTTCACGTCTAATTTTGAACTGTATTTTTATGAAAACAGGATGCCAAACCTCGCACAATTATTCCACTTTGGAAGGCTAATATGGATGAACCAAATTTTAACCAGCCTGATCCTGCAGTGATCATTTCTAGTTCCAGCAGTAATTTCTCGTCACCTTTCGATTATATAAATATTTGTTAGTGTCACATAGGAATTGTACTTTATTTTTTGTTCTTCTATATGTATAGTCCCAAGACGCTGGAGACGGAAGAGATGTATTGTGCACTCCCAAGTTAGGCGTAAGTTTATCGAGTTGACGCTAGCTTAGTCATCCCACACACACACACACACACACAAAAAAAAACATTCTTAGTTAGGAGTAGGGTCTTCACTTCATTACCTTTAGTCTTCAAAAAGTTACAGTGCACATAATGTTTCTAATGGGAGAATTTCTATGGTGCAAGTTGAATTGATCGGAGACTAGATTCTAAATATTTGTTAGTAGCATATTTTGGTACATGATGGGTGTATTGTATACGCATTGATAGGGACAAAGCTTAGGCATGTCACTTGACAAATGTGTATGGGTACCATTATTCGTCTTCATATATGCTTAAATGTGTTCATCATCATTTCTGTGATTGGTTATGTCTTCTTTATCTACAAAAACAAGGGCAGTATGAATACATGTCTTAGTGCCTTTTACGAGCAAGTAGCAGAGTTGATGTTGTCTGAACCTGAGTTTATTGTCAATTGCAGAGTCACGCATCAAACTTGCAGCAGTTAATGAAAATGAAAAGCAGCAATTGCAGCGGTTTTCCAATGCTTGCAAAGGAATTCCTCAGGTATAATCTTCTTGATACCCCTGCCAAATTTCTTGCTTAACTGTTCAACATGACCTGGTAGCATCTATTAGAGGTGGTAAAATGGGCGGGTCAGCCATATTAGGTAAAGGGTCAAAAGGGGTTATTCTGTATGGGGCATGCAGTGTTTTTAAAAAAAATAAGAATAAAATAATTTATTTAAATATTATTGCGGAAAAATCATATTTTATAAATAGTATGTTACCGGTTTGACCTATCAGAAATTAACCAGATCAGTAGTGACCTTTAGCTTCTAGTTCTTAGCGTTCTACCATCCAGTTTGATAGCATTTTCGGTCTGTTAGGTTTTTTAGATACACATGATACTTACATCTGCATGCATATCTACACATCTCAGGTTATGCATCCTGGATTTCCGTTCAACAATCAAGGCCCTAATGTTGGACCAGCTACCCAGACAACAACTACAGAGGACCCTGAATTAGCTATGGCTATTAGTGCTTCCCTCCAATCTAGTTCAGTAGCAGGACCAACTGCTCCTGCTACCCTCGTCAGCTCTGGTTCAACCCCATCTGCTGGTTCCGGTGATACCACACCCCATAATAAGAAAACCGAAAAATGGGAAACCCATGATGTAGGCGCTAGTAGCAGCGCCTCTACCAGTTATCATCCACATACGGATAGCAACGCTTATGCTCAAATTGTCCCAACAGCACCTGCAAATATCACACCGTCATTAATCCCATCAGCACCTCCACTGCCAGACATTGTGGATGATGGTCCGATTCGCTACCCATCAATTGATTATACCCCTTCTGATCTATCTGAGACTACACCTGCTGCTACGACAGGCGAGAAGGATAAAATGGAAGGCGATTCTTCATCATGTGTTATATGTTTGGATGCGCCAGTTGAGGGAGCTTGCATCCCATGTGGTCACATGGCTGGATGCATGTCGTGTTTGACTGAAATTAAAGGCAAGAATTGGGGTTGTCCTGTTTGTCGCACCAACATTGATCAAGTTATAAGGCTTTATGCTGTATAAGCTGGATCTGGTTTACTGGATGGTGAGTTTTATTCTTGGGTCATGCAACAGGTCATTATGGGGTGGGGTTGGGTGTTTTGGCTGTTAGGCATTCGTCTGTAGGTTTAGAGATGCTGTTCTATAATCTTGTGATGCGTGTTAAATATTTATTTACAATAATACTACGATTTTTTACTAAAATGATATTCGTACAAAACTTTTTAAGGGAGTTTGGGCGACTTTCATCGTGTCTGACCCATTCTCTTGTTTAATTTTGTTTTTTTTTAATCTTTTTTACCCGTTTAAGATAAAACAGAACCTAGATTGACTCGTCCATTGGTAAATGGTTTTGAAATTGGCATCTCTGATCAAACACATCGATTTGGTTCATGGTTATAGGTGTTGAACCAAATTAAATTATTCGTATTTATCGAGTTCAATTGAATCTTAGATCCTTACTATTACAGTCGTTATTTAAGTAAAATATGACTTAAACATTTGTAAAATATGGGACTAATTTGGTTTCTTTTGAGGGATCATGATCTTGTATAATCTGGTTTTGTTCCTAAAACAAAATTTAATCGCTTTTACTCCAGGATTTCTAACAACAACGTTTCCTCATTGGGTCATGCAGTGTGTATACCTATTGAAGGAACTGGTGAAAATAAACCTTGCCTGCTATTGGAGAAGTGGAGATTTTGAACCTGCTCATCAAGATTTTAACAACTTCTAGAGTTTTGGCATGTTACCAATGAAGTAAGCTCCTTGTTTCCTTTCATTTTTGAGATTGTGAACACTCCAAATATGAAGTATGTGCTGTATCGTTTGGAGTATATCTTTTGCTCCTTCCTGTCTAAAAGTGGGTGAAACCAGTAATTATTGTAAATTGTAGTATGTGGATTTAATATTTGTAAAATTGTGGTATTTATGTTGAACTTTTTGCTGAAGCCGTTTTTGAGTGTGGTACTACATGTTACTTATGTCCATGGACGGAGCCAAAAAGT
The DNA here is from genome assembly GCA_910596185.1 of Chrysanthemum makinoi. Taxonomy (NCBI): domain Eukaryota; kingdom Viridiplantae; phylum Streptophyta; class Magnoliopsida; order Asterales; family Asteraceae; genus Chrysanthemum; species Chrysanthemum makinoi. Next base: position 93,180,882 of record OU343217.1, on the reverse strand, counting down.
TACCGTTCAAGTGATATTTTATGTTGGTAAATTGACTAATATAATCTTAGCCAAGGTTTGAATTTATCTAAACATTTAATTCGTAAGGTAGAAGGTTTATGTTGTGTTCACTTTTTTTTTTTTTTTTTCTTTTTGTTTGTTGTTGTTGTTGTGTTCATATTAACGTGCCTGTTCGTGTGCTTCTTGTTTCTAACAATATATATATTTTACACTCTTAGAATTATGTTGCCTTACGAAGTTGCTCTCTACCAAAAACCCAAAAGAAAGTCATCAATTGATCGAGTAACCATTAGGCAATCTCCAGTGCAACAATAAAACCAAATTTGGTGTAAATGAAGCATCTTAATGGAATATGTTTACACCACAATTTTACATCAAATTTTTGTTTTTTTATTTCCTTCTTTTCTTCTTCTATTTAGCGGACTTATATTTCAAATTGTTTACAATTTTTTTTTTATTTATCAATTAAGGGTATTGAGGAGAGTTATTTTACATACAAAATTTTTTTTACATACCAAGGGACTCATCTCCACCATTCATCTAAAAAGAAATCAATGGCTGAGATTAAAAGAGTTTTATTATTTCACATATTTTTTATAATTTAAATATCTCTTAAACCGTTAATCGTTAAGTGAAAATATTTACACCATCGCGAAGAACATTTAATTATCTTTCTATAGACGGGCACTTTGATATACTTTCAAAATAAGAAAAAAAAAATCGCTTTTTTCACGTTTTTTCATTTTTTTTTACGTTATTTGAAATTTGCATGAAAAATCATATATGATTAAACACTAATTTGAATATCACGTGTGATATTAGTGTTAAATCATATATGATATGTGATATCACATGTGATATGATATGTAATATCACATGTGATTATATGTGATTTTATGTGATTTTATACTAATATCACATGTAATATTACATATCATATATGATATAACACTAATATCATATATGATATAACATTAATATCACATGTGATATTCAAATTAGTGTTTAATCATATACTCCGTATGATTTTTTAATGCAAATTTCAGTAACGTAAAAAGACGAAAAAACTTTAAAAAAAACGTGAAAAATACGAAAAACTTTTTTTTGTCGAAAGTATATCAAAGTGCCTATCTATAGAAAGATAATTAAATGCTCGTCGCAATGATATTTTTTTTTCCGCTTAACGATTAACGGTTTGAAAGTTATTAATATTTGAAAAAATAAGATGAAAGTGGGTTTTTTAAAGGGCAAATGACAAAAAAATGCATCAAACTTCACACTTTATGTGATTGTGTGTAGCCAACTATTTTTTTTCTTATTGTATGTACTGAACTTTCAAATTTCGATCATTATGTGTATTTTGTGACTATTCTGCCATGTAAAATGACCATTTTACCCTTCGAAATTTGAAAAAATTAAGGGTAAAATGGTCACAAAATACACACAATAATCGAATTTTAAAAGTTTAGTACACACAATAAGAAAAAAAATAGTTGGCTACACACAATCATAAAAAGTGTCAAGTTCAATGCACTTTTTTGTCATTTGCCCTTTTTTAAATTGTTGAGATTAATGTCCATGTAAAATGACCATTTTACCCTTCGAAATTTGAAAAAATTAAGGGTAAAATGGTCACAAAATACACACAATAATCGAATTTTAAAAGTTTAGTACACACAATAAGAAAAAAAATAGTTGGCTACACACAATCATAAAAAGTGTCAAGTTCAATGCACTTTTTTGTCATTTGCCCTTTTTTAAATTGTTGAGATTAATGTCATCCATTAGATCAAATAAAAATGGATGATGAAGATTCATCCCTTAGTATGTAAATAATTTTTTGTCCTCAAATGATCTTAAATCTAAGAGTATTTTCCATAAAGATTATAAGAAATATTTCATCTCTTTAGTTAAAATTTATATCTATACTATATATAAATAACTTTTCTTTAAAACTTAAAAATGAGTAATATGTTGTATCATCCAATGTAATCTTTAACTAAAAATGACAACATATACCACTAAATTTATAATTTAAATACAGCTTCATACTTAAACTTTTATCATTTTTCGTTTCTAATTTATAGATTTTTTTTCTCGTAATGATTACAAATTGAACCTGTAAGTGTTGCATCAAAGCCTCTTACAGAACCGCTGTTCGCAAGTATAATTATTTGTCATTATACACCGGTCACTTGGCATGGCATTATTCATTTATACGTTTATGTAAAACTAACAAAAAATTTAAAAAAAAAAACAAATCTTAATTTATATATCGAAACTAGAATAGTTTAAAGATATTGAGAAACATTTTCAATGAAAACTAGTTATATACCTCCAGACGTAAGAGGCTTTGACACAAATCTTACATAATATGCTTTAACATAAGTCACAATATATTTAAATTTTACTGTGATTATCTATGCATAGGAATTGTATATGATCCAATCTTAATAATACAATTGGTAAAGTATGTAAATTTTTAATCTTGTCCTGCTAACGCCTGTCTGGTGCATATAGTTATCCTACTTGTGCACACGTAGATTCTTACATAAATTTTTCATTATGTATTAATATCGATTGATATTTTGTATTGATTCTTGTTGGACGAAGTATTTAACTTTAATTAATTGACATGATGTAAGGTTGATCATGTATAAATTTAATTATTGATATCAAGTTCTAAACATTATGCGTGTTTAATATCACGTAATGACCATTGGAAAAAATGTTTTTAAGATATCCTTATTTAAACTTTAAAGAGAAATCACATGCGTCGTTATGACGTGCTTTCATTTTAATATTTATATTCATGTTAATACTAGTAATTATTTAGTTCTATTTAATTTTTGAATCCGTGTACGCGCGGGTTAAACTTATATAGAGGAATAACATAAAATCGTTATCAAATGTCATTAGTAAAAAAAGTACTTTCGCAAATCTCCTTAGTTAATCTCATAAAAAGGAATAACGTGACTGACAGGATTAGCGTGCAAAGAACAACGTCTTTCACAACTAGTACTCATAGAAATATTGATTGGTCACATCGGTGCACACGAAACAGTACAAGCAAGTTGGTAATCAGAAAAGAGATACGAAATGAAATAGAAATGATGAAGAAATGAGAATATGGTAATATTCTCATAACCGTAAAACGATAATTATCTAGGAGCATTTTTTTATCTAGGATAAATGTATAAGTAAAAGGCAAATCCCTAAACCCTTAAAGGTTGTGGGTTTTCAACTGACCCACTAGAATGGGGAGGGGCTCATTATCCTCTGACAGATCCTCCTCAACTAGATCCTCCTCCGAGGGGTCCTCCTCATCTGAAGACTCCTCTGGGTCCTGTTCGGCCTCTTGCGGATTGATCGGTGCAAAACCGTCAAGTTTTCTCACGCAAGCTAGCCACTTGTGAATGGCTAACCGTAAGGAACTTAAAACAGCTCAAACACCAAATGCAATTTAGATCAGGAGAATACAGTGTATCCCCGGGTCGTTAAGTCCCAACGAGGTGTGAACACTGTAATACAACGAATCTGTGATCGGTTGATATTGAATGGAAAAAGGGTTTTGAGTGATTTATACTAAGGAATAAAAGAAAATAGCTTAAACAAGCTATAAGAACAAGTACGTGAAAGCGTAATACTTAGAAACGTCTAAAATCTAAAAACGTGTACGTTTAGTTAAAATTCTACGTAAACGCATCTGAAACAAACGTGAAATTAAATAAATAAAACACCTATGGGTATGAAAATAATGTTTTTACAATCCTAATGATGCAAGAAAATTATTAGAAAATTAAAATTATTTTTATAACTATTTATTTAATTATTATTAATTAAAAACTATTTTTAACTATTTAATAATACCCTAAAATATAAGAAAATATGAAATAAAGCTAGAAAAGTGAAATTATGACTTAGAAAAATCTAAAATATTATAAAAGTTATTTTAAAACTGAAAATATATTTTTTACACTTTTTATCTATTTATTATGAATTTAATACTATTTAAAACTAATTAAAATGCTAGAAAATACTATTTAAACTAAGAAAATTACGGAAAAATATTTTTTTGGCTTTTTATATTTATCTTAATCTATGAAAATTGAAAACATATTTTTTTGAAGCTTTTCTGATTTATTTGTATTAAAAGCTATTTAAAAATGCTAAAAACTGAAATTAAATGCAGAAAAATAGTAAATGAACAGTGAAAAATATGAAAACTTCCAGAATATTCTAAAATATTATTCTAAATATAGGAAAAATAATAAAAGTGGTGCAGGTGTTCAATAATTAGGTTCTGTAGTGAAAAGTTCTTATAAATAAGCACTAAAAATAAGTTATAAGTACCAAATGAGCACCAAATTATCACAGAAGCTATAATATGCTAAAACTACTTAAAAGCAACCTATATCAACTAATCTAAACCTCTAGAGTGCAAGCTAAAGAGGTTTGACTTATTTGCTTTTATAATGAAAACAACCTCTACCTTACCTACTTTAAGCTAAAGCCACAGCTTATCCAATAAGCAAAACTGAAAACCAGATTTGTGGACCTCAAGACCACCAACCAAAGATCATTTGTACCAAATTTGAGCCTGATAGAAGCTAAAACGAACTTTCTACAAGCTCTGCAATATGCTTGAAAAGCTCAGCGTATGCTGAAAATCTCAGCATATGCTGAGTGAACAGGGCTGTTTGGACAGCTTATTTAGAGCTTATAGAGGTCTTCTAAAATTCCACAAAAATCACTTTTCAAAAATAGACCAACTGAACTTGTTTATCCCAAAATTTCACTTAATTTGGATCAGAAATGAATCCATGAAAAATCCACAAAGTTTGGTGAAAACTAGCTTTTTCTAATTTTGACTATTTGACAGAATTAGAAGTTTGACTATTGTGAACTTTTGATTTGAATTGATGAACTGAAAATGATATATAATGATAATTTAGACCTACTGCAAGCTTTATCTTATGAACTCAAAACCTAAATGCACAATCTGATATACCAATTCAAACAGATATGAACTGTAGAGAAGCTTAAGTTTGATTTTGACTATAAGTGAGTATAAATGCAGAATTATAACTAAAATAACTATAAGTGACCTATATGAAGCTACAGCAACCAGACTTAACAGGTAAACTAACCTTCAAATCAGTTAACACCTTTGATCCAAACACTAATTACAAAGCTAATATGCAAAATAGCTATTACTAGATACTAATCTAATCACTATCTAAATCCTAATCATGCTGAAATAAGATTCTAAAAATTAAATGATGCAATAATATCAACAATACCAATCTACTAATAACCAAATAAGATCAAATGATGTAAAATAGATGAAACAGTAAACTCACAATGGGACCAGCCACTATGGCTTGCAAGATAATCAAGTAACCACTATCCTAACTGATATCAACCCATATCCAACTCATAATCAACCCAAATCTACCATTTCATTAACCAGATTCCAATGAGCTTTGCAGGTTGACTTTTGTTGACCAAGTTGACTTTCGTTGACTTTTTCTATTTTCTTGAAATTAAACAGCACTAAGCAATAATAAGCTAACAATAAGTTGTCACTAGCTTGTGTTAGCTTATTAAAACTGAAAAGAGAAGCTTTTAATCTTTAAGTAACAACTAATTCGAATCACCAAATTAACATGAAACTTGAACTTGAATTAAAACTGGATTGGTACAAAGTTTTGAAACTGAAATTGAGACTTAAACTAAAATTACAAACCTTGAAACAAGTAACTTACAGAATTTAAAGAACATTAAGCTTAAAAACAGAGATTCTACACTATGAATGGTCTAAAACATGTGACAACTCCTTTCTCTGTCTTCTTTTCCTTTTAATAGACATCCAAAAAGCTTCCTCACTTCCTTCTGATCAAATCCCACCATTGGATAGGCTTGATATCATCTTAATCGTCCATTTGTCAATTTTGGCGGGAAAAGTCTTAAAGCAGGTTTTTAGCATTTAATGCTTCTTGGTGTTTGTGGAGGTGGAGGGGGGTTGGTATACAGCTGGGGAGTGAGGTGGAAAGTGGTGGTGAAATGTCAAGTGGAAGAAACCACTCTGGTTTCTGGTTTAACAAGCAAGGAGAGGAGGATGTACAGTGTTTCAGGTTTTGGCGGGTTTGACCAAATTTGACCGGATTGATATTAATAAAGGGGGTCATAATGGGTTATTGACTGGGTCAAGGTTTATTTGGCAGGGGTTCTTAATACAAAATGGTCCAATTGGTTTTGTATTAATAACAAGGACCAATTATGTAAATTCTGCAAATGAAAGGACTAAACCTGCAAATATTCCAAAGTTATCACAAGGGCTTAAATTGTAACATGTGAATAGTACAAGGGTATAATTTGATAAATTTCCATTTTTAAATACCCAAGGACTATTTATGTAATTTTTTCAAAGTCAAGGGACTAAACTTGCCATTTTTGCAAACTTGAACTTCAAGGGTAAAATTTGTCATTTCATGATTCTTGGGGGACTATTGTTGATTTTTCTTCAAAATATTTTATCCAGGGACCATTTCTGACAATGTGTGAAAGTTCGGGACTAAACGCCAATTTTGTAAACTTTATTGTTTTTCATCAGTTTTCAATCCTTTTGCATTTGTAATACATAAAAACACATTTTCATGATATTTGTAATATTATATAGTCATTTGTGTGTGTTTTGGCTGTTTTTGTGGGTTTAAATAAGGTAAAATATATGTGTTTTTAGACACATATCAAATCCCCTACACTAAACTATTGCTAGTCCCTAGCAATCTTTTATGAAAACTTAATGGATTTCATCTCTTTACCAAAAGCCATTACTTCTGGAGTAGCCAATTGTTTCAGTTCAAGTAAGAACCTTGGTACAATGATAACCAAATGATTTTGAGCAAATCACCGGCTTTCAACGGTTTTGATTTGTCTTTACCAGAAGTCGTTTGCTTCTGGACTAGCCAACTCTTAGATAAATTATAAATATTATCTTGGGTGAGCCGATTACCAATTATGGTTTTCCAACTGCCTTTACCACAAGCCATAAACTTGCGGGCTAGCCAACTCTTCACTAATTAAAGATATGGTGAGCTGAACACCATACAATTTTGGGCAAATTGCAAGCCATAAACGGATTTGATAAATCTTTACCAAGAGCCGTTTGCTCCTGGATTAGCCAATCCTTATGTGGGTTAGACATGGTGGACTGATTACCATTTGTTGTGTTTAGTACATAGTACTTCCACTAAAAAAAAATTTTAAAATTTGGCCATTTTGGGGAAAAAGGGACTAAAAGGGTACATTTTATGATCAAATTCGCGAATTTCCCCACACTTAGAAATGAATATTGTCCTCAATATTCAAAGTCCCAGCTATTATGCCGAAACTTAGAACGTACAAAGATAACATTACTAGCTAAGTGTAGAAACACAACAATTATTCTCTTTTTTAATATTTACAATTTTCATTCATTTTTTAGATCTCTATACAACATGTGGGGCATCTCCCCACACTAAGGTGGTACACACGGGTGAAAACCCATGTTTAACTACTGTTTTTGATTACCGAGTCGCTAGCTTGACTCGACCCGAATTAATTTGTTCATGGGGAAGTAAGTGGAAGAGACAATCTCCATCGGACTTCATTCAAGATGTTTGTATAAACATTTAAGTACGTGAAAGTTCCACACCGATGAGATATACATAGAACCGGCTCAAAAATGATAAATGAAAATGCCGGGGTCAAAGATAATGTCTTCATTCCCGAAGGAGTGAAGAACAGGAGAAGTCACGGGATATATGAAGAAAAGAAAGAAAATCATGATAAAAATCATGACTAACTCTTCATCCTTAATAGGAGAATTCATAGTTTCATGAATCTCATCAGTTAAGCTCGCTTGATCAAGACATATTATAGGTGTGTCTAGATCAAAGTAGAAATTATCATACTCCGGCGGAGATATGATATGAGTAAGTTCACAGGAGAACTCCTCGAAGGTGAATGAATCATATTCAGAATTGGTATCAGTGGGTTCACCGGTGAACTCCTCCAATGTAAATGATTCATAATCGGGGAGAGAATTATGAGAATGAAAAGTGGTACTGCCACTAATCTTCTCTCCCATATTATCAAAACCGAAGGCTTCCATTTCCAGAATAGAATCATCGGAAAAATGTCACTATCCTTTATGGGGATAGGAGATGAAATGGTTTTTCTTTGAAAGCCTCGATTTTAGAAATGAGAAGACTGACATTCAATAATGTTGCACGAAGTGCTTCATCTTTAATTTCGATGTCAGTAACTTCATCATTCTCTTCTTCTAAGCTAACAAGCTCCGAAGGTAATTCTTCCATATAACTGATGTCTCCACAAGATAACGAATCGTCATCAATAGAATCGGAGCACATCTCAACATGATTACTTTGGAAGACAAGAGGAGGAGGGATATCACACACATGGTCAAAAGTTCCCTGTGACTCTCTCGGAATTTGGACAAGGTTCTCAACACTAGACTTTATGAATTCGTCAGATTCCTTTTCAGGAACAGTGTCAAGATGCTCATCCCCCATGTTTAGAGAGTGAGTGGGAATATAGGGTGTGATAACAACAGACTGAGGGAGTTGAGAAGGACTAGCATACATATGTTTTATACTTTCCATTTGTTCTGCTAGTAATTCCATCATAGTCTTTTCTCCCCGATTTTTCATGGAAGGAATTTCAACTGATGAACTTGATGAACCGTTATAAAATTGTAGGATATCAAGGATATCTTCATCATCATCGTCATCGGGAATGAAACGGAATCGAGAGCTAGATCCGCTGCTTTTTCTTTTGCAATTGATTCCCTAATAGATTTTTCAAAGGCAATTTGGGAATTTAATTTAGCAGTCCGCTCTTCGGCTAACAAAACTTCCATGGATTTCTCATTTGGATTATCTTGGGAATGTTTACATTCCTTCAAATCTTTCACTAAATCCAAAAGATTAAGGAGAAGATTTTGAGGAAGTGGCTCAGGCTGAGGTGGTGCCTGATTCTCTTGGTACTGTGGAGGTTGGTCTTGAAATGAAGAGTCGTAATTGTTACCAGGAAATGGATTCCTTGTTTGACAATCAGAGCTACAGTGAGGACCTCCACAATACTCACAACAGTAAAACTGATGTGGCTGTGAGTTATACGTGTAGTAGTCATAATTGTTATCAGAACTGGAGTGTGAACCACCACAGTACTCACAACAGTAAAACTGCTGAGTCTCACAGTGTGGTAGCTGATGGAATAAATCAGTTGTGTTATGGTAGGAATAAGAATCCTGGTTATAGACGACCGCTTCCGATTCCACCATGCTACAACTGGGGCAATTGCCACCATTATAAGGACCACCACACCATTGACAACCAAGAGGGTGAGGATCAGACATATAAAGAATCAAATGGTTCCAGAGGGTAAGAAATGAAGAATCAAAAGGGTAAGAGGGTAAAGATGGATATTTTTGGATTTTTGAAAAACATTTTGTAAAAATAAGAAAGAAAATCTTTTTGGGTTTTGTGTTTGTTGAAAACTGATTTTAAAATGTTTACGGAACCGCTTTTGTTTTTATATAATAATAATAAGAAAATATGAACAAGGATGGTAAATATAAAATGGATGTATATTCAACAACACTGATGCTTCAAATTCGTAGTACGCATCAGCACACCTCCCCGGCAATGCGCCAAAATTTGATCGGTGCAAAACCGTCAATTTTTCTCACGCAAGCTAGCCACTTGTGAATGGCTAACCGTAAGGAACTTAAAACAACTCAAACACCAAATGCAATTTAGATCAGGAGAATACAGTGTATCCCCGGGTCGTTAAGTCCCAACGAGGTGTGAACACTGTAATACAACGAATCTGTGATCGGTTGATATTGAATGGAAAAAGGGTTTTGAGTGATTTATACTAAGGAATAAAAGAAAATAGCTTAAAAAAGCTATAAGAACAAGTGCGAAAGCGTAATACTTAGAAACGTCTAAAATCTAAAAACGTGTACGTTTAGTTAAAATTCTACGTAAACGCATTCGAAACAAAACGTGAAATTAAATAAATAAAACACCTATGGGTATGAAAATAATGTTTTTACAATCCTAATGATGCAAGAAAATTATTAGAAAATTAAAATTATTTTTATAACTATTTATTTAATTATTATTAATTAAAAACTATTTTTAACTATTTAATAATACCCTAAAATATAAGAAAATATAAAATAAAGCTAGAAAAGTGAAATTATGACTTAGAAAAATCTAAAATATTATAAAAGTTATTTTAAAACTGAAAATATATTTTTTACACTTTTTATCTATTTATTATGAATTTAATACTATTTAAAACTAATTAAAATGCTAGAAAATACTATTTAAACTAAGAAAATTATGGAAAAATATTTTTTTGGTTTTTTATATTTATCTTAATCTATGAAAATTGAAAACTTATTTTTTTAAGCTTTTCTGATTTATTTGTATTAAAAGCTATTTAAAAATGCTAAAAACTGAAATTAAATGCAGAAAAATAGTAAATGAACAGTGAAAATATGAAAACTTCCAGAATATTCTAAAATATTATTCTAAATATAGGAAAAATAATAAAAGTGGTGCAGGTGTTCAATAATTAGGTTCTGTAGTGAAAAGTTCTTATAAATAAGCACTAAAAATAAGTTATAAGTACCAAATGAGCACCAAATTATCACAGAAGCTATAATATGCTAAAACTACTTAAAAGCAACCTATATCAACTAATCTAAACCTCTAGAGTGCAAGCTAAAGAGGTTTGACTTATTTGCTTTTATAATGAAAACAACCTCTACCTTACCTACTTTAAACTAAAGCCACAGCTTATCCAATAAGCAAAACTGAAAACCAGATTTGTGGACCTCAAGACCACCAACCAAAGATCATTTGTACCAAATTTGAGCCTGATAGAAGCTAAAACGAACTTTCTACAAGCTCTGCAATATGCTTGAAAAGCTCAGCGTATGCTGAAAATCTCAGCATATGCTGAGTGAACAGGGCTGTTTGGACAGCTTATTTAGAGCTTATAGAGGTCTTCTAAAATTCCACAAAAATCACTTTTCAAAAATAGACCAACTGAACTTGTTTATCCCAAAATTTCACTTAAATTGGATCAGAAATGAATCCATGAAAAATCCACAAAGTTTGGTGAAAACTAGCTTTTTCTAATTTTGACTATTTGACAGAATTGGAAGTTTGACTATTGTGAACTTTTGATTTGAATTGATGAACTGAAAATGATATATAATGATAATTTAGACCTACTGCAAGCTTTATCTTATGAACTCAAAACCTAAATGCACAATCTGATATACCAATTCAAACAGATATGAACTGTAGAGAAGCTTAAGTTTGATTTTGACTATAAGTGAGTATAAATGCAGAATTATAACTAAAATAACTATAAGTGACCTATATGAAGCTACAGCAACCAGACTTAACAGGTAAACTAACCTTCAAATCAGTTAACACCTTTGATCCAAACACTAATTACAAAGCTAATATGCAAAATAGCTATTACTAGATACTAATCTAATCACTATCTAAATCCTAATCATGCTAAAATAAGATTCTAAAAATTAAATGATGCAATAATATCAACAATACCAATCTACTAATAACCAAATAAGATCAAATGATGTAAAATAGATGAAACAGTAAACTCACAATGGGACCAGCCACTATGGCTTGCAAGATAATCAAGTAACCACTATCCTAACTGATATCAACCCATATCCAACTCATAATCAACCCAAATCTACCATTTCATTAACCAGATTCCAATGAGCTTTGCAGGTTGACTTTTGTTGACCAAGTTGACTTTCGTTGACTTTTTCTATTTTCTTGAAATTAAACAGCACTAAGCAATAATAAGCTAACAATAAGTTGTCACTAGCTTGTGTTAGCTTATTAAAACTGAAAAGAGAAGCTTTTAATCTTTAAGTAACAACTAATTCGAATCACCAAATTAACATGAAACTTGAACTTGAATTAAAACTGGATTGGTACAAAGTTTTGAAACTGAAATTGAGACTTAAACTAAAATTACAAACCTTGAAACAAGTAACTTACAGAATTTAAAGAACATTAAGCTTAAAAACAGAGATTCTACACTATGAATGGTCTAAAACATGTGACAACTCCTTTATCTGTCTTCTTTTCCTTTTAATAGACATCCAAAAAGCTTCCTCACTTCCTTCTGATCAAATCCCACCATTGGATAGGCTTGATATCATCTTAATCGTCCATTTGTCAATTTTGGCGGGAAAAGTCTTAAAGCAGGTTTTTAGCATTTAATGCTTCTTGGTGTTTGTGGAGGTGGAGGGGGGTTGGTATACAGCTGGGGAGTGAGGTGGAAAGTGGTGGTGAAATGTCAAGTGGAAGAAACCACTCTGGTTTCTGGTTTAACAAGCAAGGAGAGGAGGATGTACAGTGTTTCAGGTTTTGGCGGGTTTGACCAAATTTGACCGGATTGATATTAATAAAGGGGGGTCATAATGGGTTATTGACTGGGTCAAGGTTTATTTGGCAGGGGTTCTTAATACAAAATGGTCCAATTGGTTTTGTATTAATAACAAGGACCAATTATGTAAATTCTGCAAATGAAAGGACTAAACCTGCAAATATTCCAAAGTTATCACAAGGGCTTAAATTGTAACATGTGAATAGTACAAGGGTATAATTTGATAAATTTCCGTTTTTAAATACCCAAGGACTATTTATGTAATTTTTTCAAAGTCAAGGGACTAAACTTGCCATTTTTGCAAACTTGAACTTCAAGGGTAAAATTTGTCATTTCATGATTCTTGGGGGACTATTGTTGATTTTTCTTCAAAATATTTTATCCAGGGACCATTTCTGACAATCTGTGAAAGTTCAGGGACTAAAACTGCCAATTTTGTAAACTTTATTGTTTTTCATCAGTTTTCAATCTTTTTGCATTTGTAATACATAAAAACACATTTTCATGATATTTGTAATATTATATAGTCATTTGTGTGTTTTTGGCTGTTTTTTTGGGTTTAAATAAGGTAAAATATATGTGTTTTTAGACACATATCACGAATCCTCTTCAAAATGGATCGGTGTCCACATATGACCCTGGTATATAATCTGGTGATCCCGGCACGTAATCCGTTGACAGTGGTACGATAGCGGATGAAGCGGTGTCCTCAGTCTCCGAGTCTGAGGATAGGATGATGTATGGGACCGATGAGACGTCGGAGTCCGAGGAAATGGAGATGTGGGAGGTAGAGATGATGTTGTAACAAGTTCGGTATAGATATAAATAACTTATATAAAAATAAGTAAACACGTATATAATGAATATGCGCGCGGAATGTTATGATGAAATATTATATCGCAGCGAAAAAGGTAACTGGGGTGTGATGTTTATAGCACAAAGTCAAGAGTATAAAGAACGACCTTTATATGAGTCGTTTAAAAGATACATCGTTTGATTCATTTGAAAATATAAAGTTATACAACAATATGCGTCTCAGAGTTTCACATCATAATGGAATAAGTTTTAGTGCAATAAAACGAATAACTTTATGCGTGAAATCTCCAATGTGACGCAACCACAGCGGTAACTCGAACATGGGACTCCATGAATGTTAGACCAAGCAAACCTTAAGCACCTGATAAATACATGCTAAAATGTAAACAATAATGCCGGTGAGTTCATAGGTTTATGTAAACGTAAATATCAAGTGCGGACCAAAAGATTTCAGGGTATGACCATTATACCAAATACAATGTCATATGAAAAGTAATACTATTGCCCAAGCTCATTACTCTAAAGCCTTAACATAATTTGTATTCAATTTGCACATAAATAAATGCCCCTGTAGGTGTTTGCCAATCACCGAATGTATCTCAAATGGTATGCGTCCGTTTACCCAGTTGGTGCGACCAACCCGGACGGGCGTATCTACCCAATAGATCTATCCGCAACATTCACGCTTACGAATAATTAATGGTTCATGATATGTGGGGACTTAATGGTTAATGTGGTAACTTAGGAAATTTGTAATTTTTTATGCACTTGTGTCCGTATGTAAAAGGAAGCATAGTATTTTCACCCCGAATATTTCAAAATAAGTACAAACATGTAAAAACGGGGCTATAAAACTCACCTCAAGTAAAGAAAGTATTCGGAAGAGTGTATTGTAGAATAACAACCGAGAATCCTAAACACGACCTAGAATAATAAGTCGTTTTAGGGAAAATGCACAATGTACTAATGCGTATGAGTTTTATGAAGTTTTATCACCTTTATATACTTGTAGTGAGGTTTTACAAATCAAAACTTAGTAAAACGTAAGTTTCACATTTTAATATTTTTCCAAAAGTGTTCAAAAACGAGTTTTGCTCAAGTTTAGAGGGTCGTAACTTCTTCATGTTTTATTGGTTTGGACCATTTCGAATTCTAGTGTCAAGTATGCCGAGAGGGCTGTAAAAAGTTCAACTAACGCTCTTTTATTTAACACTTTAAAAGAAACCTTAGAAATAAGTTTATTAACTTTTAAGTTTATCCCGACTTCATTTTAGCGTATCTAATTCGTGTTAAGCCCGATTTTCTCCGTTAAACTCTCTAAACGAAGGTGAACATGTCTAATTTCATTATTTTATGGCCTTGATTCGTGAAAACAAGTTTTGGGTGTCGTTTTATAGTAAAACAACTTGTGACCTGTTGTTACTCATTTTCAGAAAAGTTCAGCAGTAATTGGACTATTTCTCACTCGTTTTCCAGAGAATACACTTGTTTCAAAATTATAGGTTCACCGTTTTCGTGTCTACTTTCCAAAAATGTAAGTCACTCGTCTCGTTCCTCACCAATTATTTTATAAAGTCAAAAATGTACAGGCGTGTCAAAGCTGTTAGAAATCAGAAACTATAACCTGTCTTCTCGGGGTCGTATCTCCTTCATTATTTATCGTCACGACTCAATCTAAATTGTTTTAGATAGGTCTAAGTGTCCTATAAAGTAGCTATTCATACCATTTTTACTCATCACGATTAAGGTGGTCGTTTTCTCAAATTACAAACGAAACTCAGAATTATGTCGGTTTTGTTCAAGAGTGGCATATTATTTATTAAAATTAGTAAACCAACTTTAAAAATTATGAAATACTCAGGGAACATCCTAAGAGATATATCTAAGTATATAAAAATTGAATAGGTTCAAAAAAAGTTTAATATAGGTTTTCACGTTGATGTTCAAGGCTGTAAATAAGGGACATAAACTGTGTTTACAAGTCTTAACTTTATCAAATTTCTCAACACAACAAGTATGTATAGGTGATAAATATGAACATGGCATGTTATATAAATGTAATATAAGTATGTAAATGAATATTAGATGCTTACTTGATGTATGTGAGTGATTAGTGCCAAAGAACCGAAAGAAACCTAACTAAAAACCCAATTTGCAAAACCAAAACCCTAGATGAATGACAAAACCCTTGACCAAAATAAAAACAACTTAACCAAGGCTTTTTACTCCTCCTTTCCTTGTGGTTGTTGTCGTGCCTATGTGAGTGATAGTGAGAGTGAGAGTTTGTTTGTGATTTTATGAGTGGTAAAATGAACTAGTAAAGTCCTTATATATAGTGTCATAGTAGAGTAATGTTGAATAGTCAATCCAAGATCACAAGTGAGTCTTTTTTTGTTAAATGGGGTAATTTTGTGCATGGGTTATGGTAGCTAGCGGGTTGCATTTTGACTTGACTATATTTTTGTGTTTGCTAAAATGAGGTGTTGTGGTGTTTAGAAATCAAAAAGTGTATATTGTTTTGTTCTTTCCATGTTGGCCGGCCATAGATGGTTATGGGAGGAGGTTTTATTTTCAAATTTTGATAAGTATGTGTAGTATACAAAGGTGGTGCATTGGTTTGGTCATTGCATGCAAGCATGTACGTAAAATGTAAAACGTATGCCTTTTACGTAAAACTTGAAAAATATAATGCATAGACTAGTAAAACATGATTGTAAAATTCATATGCCACGTGTGTGATGTAGACTAAACTTAGTCTAATGTTGGTTTACATTTAAAGTCGTTTTTCGGTTTAAGCGATTTTGCCTAACGGTTATAGGTAAAAGTAAATGTTCAAACTTTTAAAGTAAAATGTTTTGAGTTTATAGGTGAATAAGGAACTTAAAAATACGAGTAGCTACATATATTTCTCTGAAGTGTGACAACAATTTTAGCTCGAATAGTGCCCAATTGTGTCTCGCGAACTGGGGGAGTCGGGATTAGACCCCAAACATATTTCACAAAAAGTTCTCCCATTTCTAGTCCTATAAACCTTATAAAGATGTTTGTTTTGGGAGAATAAACTAAAAAATTCTTGGTAGAAAGTTGTTACATGTGGATTGTAAACTTGAGATTTTACGGGATAAGGGGGTTTTGCTTATGTGGCTATTCATCCATTCAACTTTATTTGGAGTATAAAAAATAGTATGCAAGTAAAGTTAATAAATTTGAATGCGATAAAAGTCTTATATGTTTTTGTTTTGTTTTGGTTTTTTAACGACAACTATATATTTCACAATATATATACAACAAATTAATCTCACAATGTTCTAATCATGATTTAAACTAATAGGCGTTTAGTTAAACATTATCACACATGGTGTATCATTGAGACAAAAATCTATTAAGTATGTTATTAGCGTTCTAAAATCTATCAGTTCGGTTTGTATTAGCAAGGAGATTAAAGATGGCTAAAACGAAACACGATTAAAGTTGTCGATGTTAAAATATTTAAACTCTATGAAACTATTTTAGATTTTTAGTAAACTTAATTAGATTAATATCATATTTAAATTATCTCTCCATCCTAAAATAATTGTCATGTTTTGGCTTTTTAAATTTTTTCTTTTTCAACTTTGACCTTAAGTATTTTTGTTTGTGTTATATAATACTGATAGAATTATGCCAGTGAAAATACTTTTAAAACTCAACCTTTTTTTTTTTTTTTTTTTTTTTTTTTTTTTTTTTTTTTTTTTTGTGCATCAAGTATTATGTAACACAAAAACGAAATATTTAAGGTCAAAGTTGAAAAAAAAAAAAAAAAAAAAAAAAACTTTTAAAAGTCATAACAGGACAATTATTTTGGAGGGAGGACATCTTAATTGTATTAATCCAGTAATTATTGTGTTTTCTTTTTGGCACAAGTGTCAACGTATCTTAACTACATATAATGGAGGAGCCCCTTTTCCTCCATTAAATATCACTAAAACATCTCTTAAACATAAATTAAGTAATACAATGATGATTTATGGTCGGATCTGGGGTGGCTTCGAGTGAAACATTGGTGGTTAAGACCCATGATGCTTGCGATTACGTCTTTAGCGGTGATAGTCGGAGATTTGTGGCATTGATGAAGAGACGCGGAGGGCAGCGGATCTGTGGTGGTTACAAGTGGGGTGGCGAAGGTGGTGATTTGGTGAAGGGATATTAGAGTTATAGTGAGTGCATTGGTTCTTTAGTGATTATTATTAAAGCAATAAAGAAAATGATTCTTTTCCCTATAGAAGGGAAAGTTAAAATTCGTTAATCACTAGGAAAATCAATAAGCTATTATAAATTTTATATACAAGCATATCACTTACTTTATTTTTCGCCCGTTTGCTGTTTTTCTTTCTATAACACCTAACAATTAATAGCTGAATACTAATATGTAAAAGAAATAACACCAAATTGTTATTATAAGATATTTATTTTGCCATTAATAAAAAAAAGAGTATATCGTGTTTTTTTCTTCCATATCTATCTTTTTTACTTTGAGTTTTAGTATGAAAGTTGAGATATTTAATCATTCTATTTTAAGTACAAGAGGATAGTTTTGCATATTAAGAATAGCACATTTGAATTTCATTTCATTCCATTAGCATATTGTTGTAGTGTTCAAGAATTAAACACGTTTACGCATAAGGTAGTAGTGTAATTCAATATGGCTAGATTTTATTTTACATTAAATTAAACTTTGTTTTAGAAAATATATTTTTTAAGATATCTCTACATATAATGCATTTTAGACATCTCTTAATTTATTTTAAGATTCTAAAAACATATTTTAAGCATTACAAGTTCTAAACTTATGTTTACAATTATTTAATGCGTGCAAGCGTGTGCGCGCACACACACACTATATATATATATAATATTACTTTTAAAATATTCCCTCATTCAAAAATACAAGTTGTTAGTCTATGTTTACAATTATTCAATACACTAATACATCTATACAACACCTATAATTAATGTTAGCTTTAAATACCCTTTCATTCAAAAATACAATTAATATACCACAAGGTATAAACCAAACAAGCTACTAATGTGGTCATCATAACCAAGACTAGGTCTGCAAACAAACAAAATTTTATCAAACAACTCGAGCTTGAGCTTAAGCTTAACTCGATCGACTCGAGCTTTTATCGAGCTCAAGCCTGATCTTAAGCCCAATGAACCAGCTCGAAACACTTAATGACCCGAGCTCGGTCAATAGCTCGAGCTCGAGCTTTTCGAGCCTTCATGTACATATATATTTATTGTACATACTTATATAAACAACCTATATTAATTAAATATTTATTGTTGGAGGGCTAATTAAACCCTAATTCTCTCGAATGCTTTGCATAACTTCTTTGCTTGAGTTCATCACGTATTTTTTATTTTATTTTTTGACTTTATTGATGATTTACTATCGAATATAATGTTTATATGCAAATTCGAGCTTTTCGAGCCGAGATCGAGCCTTATTAGAGTATTAATGGAGCGGAGCTCAAGCCTAAATGATTAAAGCTCGTCGAGCTAGTCAAGCCAAGCTCGAGCCTACCTTATAGTTTTCGAGCCGAGCTCAATCCATTTCAAGCTCAAGCTCGGTTTGACTCGATTACATCTTTACCCAGACACTGAAATTCGATTGCAAAGAATCGTACATTTCAAAGTACGGGAAATTTCATATTGTTTAAAAGGTATAAAAAATGTTTATCTTTTGAATACAACAATTTATATTTTGTTAAGCAATGTCATATATAGATTTATTAATCATATATTTGCACGAACTAATGTCTGCTACTCTATGTTTACATGTTTTATAATATCATACAACATTTATTAACTAGCAGGTACATTTTACTGTCAATCGTCACAACTTCGTAGGCTACTAACTATCGTTTTCGTATAGTCATGGCATCGCGATGCACGGTTACTCTACCATATTTATATGAGATAGTGTGCGATAAAGTTATTTCTTAAAATTCTCGTCTTGCGTAAGAATATTATCATGAAAAGTATATAATCAAATAATATCGTAATGTCTTTTGGTCATCGACTCCTTATACATTGTTAGATCTGAATATTCAATATGGTTTTTTATTTCATCTGTGTCTCATTTTGATATGTAAAATTTTCCACGAAGTTTTGAAATTAGATAAACTTGATTTTGATATTTAGCTTTTTATACTTTGTAACACACAAAAATAAAAGTTACGGACATGAAAATGATAAAAATAATCCAAAAAGTCATATCTTTTCCGAAGGACAATTTATAGAAAACAAGCAAGTTGGTAGGAAAGTGATTACGAATAAGAAGAGAGGGCACTAATTAGAAGGTTTGTAAACCACTCAACCCAATTACAAAAGTTCTTCCTAAATCCATTTGAGAGAATTGAGTTTAATTTCATTTAGGGTTTGATCCTTGTTCGGTCTTTTGAGCCCAAAAGTTAACTCATTTATGTATCACCAGAGGGTCCAAATTGTCGATTGGATAAACGAACTACAGAAGATGGTAAGTTTGTTTGATTTGCTAAAGTAAAGAAGTCCTGAAATTTCGAGAAGTGTATGTTTTGCAGCCTCCACCATTTAAGAACATTGATGCATGTTACTTTTGCAACCGGGCGGAGATAAAGAGATGAGCTTCTGTTAGATATTTTTCAATTGAGTCGTTGCGAGTCTAATCTCATCAATGATAATTATATGAGATATTTTAATTGCCTTCAAAGATACTCCCTCCGTCCCAAAATATAAGTCAATATTTGACTTTTCAAAGTTTTGACTTTGACCGTAATTATTATTTTTCGTGCTATATGATACTTGATGAAAAGTATACCAATGAAAATACATTTGAAACACAAATCCATTTATATATTTTACATCAATTATTATATAACACGAAAAAAAATAATTACGGTCAAAATATGAAAAGAAATACTTTAAAATGTCAAAATCGGACTTATATTTTAGGACGGATGTAGTATAAATTAAATGTATGATAGTTATTATGACAACCCTTTAGTTATTTATCAAGTAAATAGATTGTTGGCAAATAATTGGAATGTAGTCCAAGGATAAAAGGATGAATTTGTTAATTATATTATATCAAAGAGATGATTTGTTCTTGTTTGTTTTAAAGGTTTAAATTTGTCACTAAAAGATTTAAAAGAGTAAATTTATCATCAGAAGATCAAATTTGTCATCCACCCTATGGGTGCGTTTGGTCTGCTATCGTGATGACAATGGGTATGAGTTTGATAGTAATGGTGGGTCACTCATCTATGAAAGATCTATTTTTACCTCTCTTGATGTATATGGAGTATGTATTATATCTATCATTCATTACCATAGTTGTAGGTCCCCTCATCTTAAACAAACACTTTTAATCACTTTCATAGTGATAGTCTCATTCCCATAGTGGAATACCAAATGCACTCTTTGAAATCGAATAATTTTTTTTCTGGTTTGCACATTAGGTTTTAAAATTGTTAAAGATGTGTTCTCAGTACTTCGAGTTAATTCTTTCACATGAAAAATATATCTACTTTAAGGTCCTATGCATGTGAATGAGTTTGTCTGCAATTATTAAGTCCATGATCATGTGGAGGTGATACTCACTTTTCCACAGCTGATATCTTATATAATTGCATTCTGGTATTTTTTTAAATGGGAAATAACATTTTGTCAATTATTTAGCGTGTAAGCTATGTAAAAATAAGTTGTAAGAAAAGATGCTTGAGTTTTTCAAATTAGTTTAAAGAAAAATGTCAAATATTACTAAGTTGTATTCTTCTCAAGACAAGTGACTTTACCTATAAATGAAAACAAGAAAGATAAATGATGAATAACATCTCAAAATTTATATGGGATAAGAGGGTTTACTAGAATGTATACTTAAGTTGACATAATTACCTTGTTACTTTAACTAAAATAATGCATTTCTTAAGAGATATGACGAAGGTTTTAAATAGCGCGGCGTTGCGGCATGATCAAGTTTCACGTTTTTACGATTAAAGCGAAGCTTTTGTGTTTATAAGGCCTAACATAAAGCGGCACAAAGTATGAAAATATTTATATATTTATATCATAATTCATATATTTTGAGTTTACAAAAACATGTAAGATAGCTGCATGGCGCTGCGACACGAATGCCTCCTCACGCCATGGCGCTTTTACGGTACTTTAGAACAAAGTGATATGACACATGTTGAATCTTTTATAATTAAGAGTAGTGTTATTTAGACTTAAAACAATGTCTAAATACATGACTAATGCATAAATTACTTCTATAATTGTATCATGTCCTTTTTCTTTCCAATGCATTTTCATTCTATAAACACACTTGATGACAAAATATTGCATTTTCAAGAAACTGGTTTCTAATTTGCTAGTTTTAGATAGACTCCGCACGCGGATGACATTGACATAAGTCGTAATATATGAGTTTTAAGATAAGTCATACTTAATTGAGTTTGCAACAAACTCTTCTCTAAACAAAAATATGGTAAATTATAACATAATAATAAATGTTGTTTTTAAAAAACATATATAAAGTTTATAAAGGTATTTGTTATATAAAATTTAAAATTTAATATTTTATAAAATTTTGAGCTTAAATGTAAATTTCATTAACCAATCAAAATATAACGTTATTTCAGATTTAACCATTCAACTTTAATTAACTGCCCCTTCTTTTTTTTTTAAGTTTTTTGATTGTTAATTTACAGCAATTCTTTATAGTTTATTTTTAAACATCAAGTTACATAATCGAATTTATTAACATATTGAACTTAGCCACTAAATATTCAAAAATAACACTTTTTTATTCACTTTCTTCTTTTCAATTTAACACGTATACTTTTATTCATTTCTTTTAATTGGACGAAAATCAAGCAATATTGAAAAAAAACAAAAAAAACAAATTAATAAAAAAATAAAAATAAATAAATAAAACCCTCTAACTTTAATTTTTCAATTGTTTAATAGAAGGCCTCGATTTTAAGATCGAACTCTCCAATTGGTAGATGCGAAAATTCGTTTTCAAACTTTTTTTTCTTTTCCTTTATTACATACTCTCTCCGTCCCATATTAATTGTCCACTTTGATTTTTTTTTTTTTTTAATTTTGACTTTAAATATATTTGCTTGTATTATATAATATTTGATACAAAATATATGAATGATTGAGTTTTAAATGTATTTTACATTATTGCTATAATTTTTATGAAATGTTATATGACACAAACGAAAATATTTAAGATCAAAGCCAGAATGAGTTAATTTCAAAAGTCAAAGAGACAATTAATACGATGTATGTAGAAAAGATTTTGTTTATAATTTGCGGTGCCAAGTACGTCACTTAAACATAGTTCGGTGGCTAATAAGAGACTTTAAAAAGATAAATGATAAACTTGTTCTTTTTAACATGTTTTAGATGGCAAATTTTCTCATTTAACCTAGTCCAAACTATTATTACGTATTAAAGACACTTTAACTAACAAGATCTATAAGTCCTTTCTTCTTGTGACCGGTGACCGGGCCGGATGTGCCCTGGCCGGTTCAACGTTGATTTTGAAGTGTTAATATCACTTCGCCAAAACCACACAGTGCATCCAATGTATTTGTACCTGTTTGTTTTTCAACGACATATGCTAATCATCATCCTAAAAAGTCCATAACGACTAGTTTTGACTTGTTTATTTTATGCCAACTTTTTTTTGTTACTATGTGGACTTATGGAGTGTGAGATAAAGAAAGGGTCAACATTTTATTGATTGTAAATCTGTCTTCTTTTTGGATGCAGATTCCACAGATTTAAGTGAATATTTGCAAGGGAAGTGATATGTACACATACATTTTTACTTTGTACACATAATTTTACTTGTCCCCACACATCATTTGTTTGTCTTTCACACATAAATTTTATGTAAGAAAGTAGTGCTTGATGCATATTATCAATACCCTATTTGCAATTGTAGTTGTACATTTTTATTTATTTATTGATTTATTTTTTTAATAATCATATACTCCTTCCGTCTCATATTAAATGTTCACTTTTGACTTTTAGAGTTTTTTTTTCTCAATTTTTGACTTTAAATATTTTTGTTTATAAATATAATACTTGATGAAAATTATATTAACGAAAATACGTTTAAAACACAATTCATTCATATATTTTGCATCAAGTGATATATAACACAAAGATAAATATTTAATGTCAAAGTTAATAATAAAAGATTTTGAAAATTCAAAGTGGACATTTAATATGGGAGGAAGGTAGTATCATTTTGAGACATTACTTCATAAAATTCGTCATTCTAAGAAAATCGCTAGAAAACCGTGTTGACTGGTTTTATTACTACCTCTTAACTTTTCGGGTTAAAAACAAGATAAATGATGGAGACACCTAAACTTAGGCCTAAACTTAGATCTAAAACTAAGTGGCATCATTCTGATGACTACAGACAGGGACCCATTTATGTTACAACCCATCAAGATGATGTCACCTGGTTTTAGGTCTAAATTTTGGCGTAAATTGAGTTGAAACATATATTTTGGGGAGTGCAGAGATTCCATGGATTTAAGTGAGAATTGAGTGAAAGGTAAAAATGTATAGAAAACCTGAAGGTGAAATGATTGATCAAGCATGGAAGTGTCTTATCATGGAGAGTAAAATAAAATTCTTTCCTCTGTGTTTCAACATATTTGTACAATTTTCAACTATCTTGCTTTCTTTTCTTGGAAGACATGACTACTCCCTGCATACACCAATCTAAGACCTCCTTTCCCCACTTTCATTTATTATTTTCATTTTCAAAATTGCATTTCCATATTTCACGTTTGATATTGTAAAATAAAGTAAGAGAAATTTTCCAAAATAGAAATCTTTTCACTATGTAATTTTAGTTCTTGACCAAGATGAAAATACCAAATGTCATTGTCTTTCTTTTTAGCCAAGGGGTGGCAAAAGACCACTTTATAGATTATACTCTTCCGCATCGAAAATAAGCTGTCGTTTTTTTTTTAAGGACATCATATATTGTTACTTGTATTTGTTATTTTGTTCGACAAAAATGTGTACTTTCTCCTAAAAAAAAAAGGTAATTGAATTACTTATTGTTCCCGTGTTTGATCTCTTCCATCGCGGCCTTGCTGCCTATATTAGCACGAGTATATAAACACCCACATTCCGCGTCGACCTCGCCAAGCACACGCCTTTTCTCCGACGACCGACGACGACCTGGCAATGGGCCACAAAATGCACGTGATTTTTGTTTTAAACCAAACGGTTTGATTTTTTGTCCATATGTATGCTTTAAACTAGGTCGAGTATACAACCTAGTTCGTCCCTTTTTGTACCACAACCGAAGCTCCCACAATGGAACAACCGGTGATAACCTGGGGTCAACCGGTTGGGGCAACCTTACCATTGTGTTCGGCCTAACTCGTGAAGTCGTGATAAAGTATCTGAAATAATGGTCTTGCTAGACCACCTCCACCAGAAAATGTTAATTATTGGGGTAACAAGAAGAAGATGTTGACATTTTACTGGTTAGCTTGTCTCATTCTGCATTTAATAAACTCAATTAATGAGTTTCCTTGCCCAAAAGTCTAGTTTTACTGATCTTCAGTAATCGAATGTTGATGCATCATGAGCTGTAAAGAATCATAAGATACATCGAATGTTTCTGGGATGGTACCTTATTCGATATTTAAGTGAAACAATTTCAAAAACTTTCCAATAAATCAGTATTTCTATAGAAATAATTACAGAAGAGTAGTACATGTATAATCTTACAATGGGGTGAGTTTTCCACACCCTCTCAATCTCCCATAAGAGGGTATTCAATCATTGGATGCATCATCACCAGACGGCTGCGGTATCACGACAGCATGGGGCTTGATCAAAACCTATTGATGTAACACTATAGGAAGGGTTTGTATAACATATCTCTCTTACAACATCATACAAGTAATTTTGCCTCAAAACATTGTTTTTAAGTTGATTTGTCTTCTTTCTCAATAACGAGTCCCCTATTGCTATTTTTCGGGTTATGGTACAAAAAGGTTATTAAAGTTTTATTTTGTTTCATTCCTGCAAGCATTTAACTTTAAACTTTGCTCACTCGGCAAGCACGAACTTATAAAAATATACGCTAGTTACAAAACTTTGAATCTGCTTCATTCGCAAGCATCGAACTTATCAAAAAATATAGATTAGTGTATACTTCCAAGAGTTCAGTAACTTAAGCGAACAAAATAAAACTTTAGTAACTTAAGACAAATTTTTAAAAAACTTTAATAACTTTTCTGTACCATAACCCTATTTTTCCAAACATATAGTCTAGACGTATATGGTGAAAACAAAATAAAATGCGTACACATTATTACTTACTTTTATTAAGCAATCTCAACATAAACTTCGAAACTTTCAAATACGTTTGAGGTTATTTTTTTCTCCAAACATAAAAACATGCAAGCATTGATTTGTTTATTTGATTATTTTACATCATATGTAACCAAATAGCTTGTGTCCCAATAGTATCGTATATTATGCGCGAAGCTCTCTAACCAAATAGTTATATACTCAAGTCGTGCTTAATACATGTGAGATAGATTTGTAATGTAAAATTGTAAAATAGTTAAAATTATTGTTTAAAAATAATAATAAAATAAAATAAATTTTCCATGATATGAAACAAATAAATTGATATTTACTTCCAAAATAAACAAAAGCATACTCCTATTTTCATTACCACAAATAAACAAGCAATAGAGTGTTGCAGAAAATATGAAAAGACCTTTCTGTGATGTGTCAATCAACCTTTTATAATTATTTATTTAATGATATTTTCTTTTTGTTCTTTTCGGAAAATGAAATAAAATACTAAATAAACAAGAAACTTTAAAATAATTTATAAGAGGACAGAAAACTGGATTTGCAAATCTAATACCAATTGGCTGCTTCCTTGTGATTCATGCTATAAAAATGAAATAAGTGAATAATCTTAAACATAATTCGGTAATATACAGTAATACGTATGCATAGTAAACAACAGTACAATTACTAGTACGAATTTAACAAAACCAAAAACGATGATAACATATTATATAACTTGAACATTTCAGTCGGAGTGTTTTGATTATGGCTTCCAAAAGAAACTCTTCCCATGGAAAGCTAACTTATTATCATAGGAGGGCATCTCACCCTTATTAAAGCGGGTTTAGGTAAATAGGTAGTCTTGGCATATATTACCTCTCTATTTTTAAGGCTCCTGAATTTTGATTGTGAAAAGGATAAATTCATAGAGAAAAGTTCTGTATAGATCAAATATTTTTTAAAGATCAAATGACTCTATCCCCACCATCCAATCCTCTAGATCTAACGGTATTCAATAAAACTGATTTTATTAACAAATAAAATACGGAGGGGCAATTTTGTAATTTTATAACTCCCATCTAACATCCCGCCCTCCCAAACACTCACTCTTTCTCTCTCAGATACTCATTTTACATACACATGCTCTCACCTAATCATTCTCACAGAAACCCTAACCCCCAAATCAAAAATCAACCGAATATCTTTTAAATCATGGATCTCGTTTATTTTACTAAGGATGACATCATCACCGATTAGTATAAGATGTATGTATTTCACTTTATATATATGTCTTCAGATCACTGATAAGTTTTAATAACAAATGATGACATCATCATTGATTGTTAGTAGTGTTTTTGAGATTATGTATTTGATTATTAGATCAGTGTTAGTATTTCACTATTGATGATGTCATCACTGATTTTTACTAGTCTTTTTGATTATTAGATATTTATATATATGTGCTTCTTGATCTAATCACTGATGTTATTATATTTTAGTTATTGATTAATCGATCATTATTATTTTGTGTTTACTTAATTGTCATGATTAGTTGCTATGTAGATATTTGGTGGGGGCTTCTAGATGTATATCACATGATTTCTTACTATCTGATCATATCGTTGACTGCTTTTTGATTTCACTAGATGTGTTTTTTTAGACAGTTAATTGTGTATGATTATATTTTTAGGATCAGATATATATATTTTTAGTAAAAGATGATTAGTGAACATATATAACAAACAAATAATGCTAAACAAAAACTATAGACTTGGGGCATTGGTTCTAGAATTTAGATCCCTTTTGTCTTTTTTGGTATGTACTAGTGATGGTCAGGTCCAATTCATAGTCGTGAAGGGATGGGTTACATTAAAATAGAGTAACTAAGGGATGGGTTACAGTAAACTGAATAACATGTGATAATTTTTTTATCTACAAAGAAGTAAATCGCACTTGTTTTTGTTTGTTTTGCTATAAAAATGTAAACCACGCAGTAACTTACTCTCTTTTTTGTGAGCCATTTATAGTAATTGAAAACAACCAAAGGAGGAAAGTGATACGATGACACAAACAATGGTAGGCTATAAGGTATGTTACTTGAAAGTATGAACTAGTAATTTGTTGTGAGATTCTTATATCAGAATCACATGTGATTCTTATGTGAATCACATGTGATTTTATGAATCACATGTGATCCTGGCATGAATCACATGTGTTCCTTGTACAAGATCACGTGTGTAAAATCTAATTATGTATTTCTTGTGTTGTGAAAAGGTACGTGACACGTGAAAAGATGGGTCGATGGTATGTTCAATATAAATAAAACAAATGAAAGAGGGGAAAAACACTTCAAGTTAAATCGAAACAAATAAAGGTTTGTGGGCATTGTGGATAGAAGATTAACTTGCATACCAAAACAACTCTTCTATTGAATCCAAAGACAAAGAGAAAAGCCAAACCAAGATTTGATTAAACACTTTAGAGTTTTGTAAATCTCGTTTACTTGAATATATTGAATTTTAGAATTTTGCAAAGTTTCTTAGTACATTGAATATATGGTTTAAAAATTTTATTAATAGTAATTGCTATAACAATCACATGTGATTTTTGTTGTGAAATCACGCGGTGATTGGGGTTCTGGTTTTGTAATAAGGTTATGTGTTTTGTTAAAGATGTGTCAGGGAATGTACTTGTAGTTGTTTTTCGTCTGATTTCTAATATGGAGAAAAAAATGAAACAAAGTTGATTTGAAAGGAGCACGAAAAACTAGAAGAGACAAAGCACTGAAGCTAGAGCTAAGCCGAGAAAGAAATGTGGATGTCTGAGAGAAGACTAACGAGCACACCAAATCAACATGTCCATTAAATCCAAAATTCATTGCAATACAATTGAAAATGGCTAACCAAGTGGCTAATGCTTCTTGAATTTTGTACCTTTTTTTTTACATGTTTGGTTTTTTCATTTGTTTGAACTTCTACAAAAGTATTATATGGATTTTAATTGAAATATATGGAATTTTACTTGAATATTTTTTTGTTTGATCTTCTAGCGATTTGGTATTACGATAATAAAATCACTCGTGATTCGTCTCAAAATCACTTGTGATTCGTGTCAAAATCACATGTGATTCGTGAGAAAATTACATGTGATTCATGAGAAAATCACATGTGATTTTCAGTAGTCAATCACATGTGATTGTGGTCGAATCACATGTGATTTTCACTTGAATCAATGTAATCTAGTTGTATAATTTATCCGACATTGACCATCAATTCTCACATTTATCATAAATGAAAAAGACACTTGCTAAAACATGCAGCAAAAGACTAGTTAATAAACATACGACTTGTTCAAAGATCATTATATACTTCTAATAAGATCATTAAAACTTGTACAGACTATGATAAACAAACTATGAGCATAAACATATTCTTTCAAAAGACTACCATTAACATATTATTACCAATAAAACCATAAGTACTACACCAAATCAGTTATCAACCATCAAAAGCTTACAACTATCATTAGATCATCAAAATACTACCAAATCTAAATACTACTCTTGACTTTACGCTAACCATCAAGTGTTAATTGCATTAACAAAAATGGAAATCCTTGTAGCATCATCATAATCTTGGTGCTTCCATTCTGATAAACATCTTTTCATCTCTTTCATAATCGTCTTTCAACTTGCTAGCCAAATCAGTTATCTTCTAAACCTGGAAATTAACCTTTGAGTACTTGGTTGACTTGCATAAAAAACTAACAGATACATTTTTGAGTAATCATTTATACATATAAATGTTTAAGAATCACGTGTGATTTACAGTCTAAAATATATACTTAGATTTCTTAAATTACGTGTGATTATCATACGCACATTTCATCAAACACATGATGTGCATCAACAATAATAGCAACAACAATCACTACAACAATAATCACAACACAACAATCCAAAGGTTAATTAATATGACTTAAATTTACTTACATACTTAATAAACATAATCATACACAATTTGTCTAAAACAAATTTCATGATTATATGCTTACTTGAGAATAAAATAAGTAGTTTGTAACTTCCTTATTCATCTACTTATCCCAATTATTCACCTCCTAAATCCTCAACATAAGAATCACCGCACATTCAAAACATTTGTTTATATCTACTAACATATTAATCAAATTTATCCCTAGTGTAAAAGTATTTATATATCATCCTTTTTGAACTTAATTGCTTTTGTTCAAACTGGAACTAACACCATTTATAACCACCAAATCTAACCATTAGTAGCAGCTCATCATTGTAAAATCACTAGAGCTCGGCTCATAGAAAAAACAACTAACCAAAAGAAATATAGAAGCACATATATGTTATCAAGTTCAACAGCGGACGACGGATCGACGGATCGACAGATCGGTGGTGGAATCATAGATCGGTGGCGAAACAACAGATCATCGGTGGATAGAAGGCGGCTCGACGAAGACGGCGGTTTACAGTAGTTTGTGTGTGTTTCAACGTTTATATGTGTTTTTTAAGAGAGAAGCCTTTTTGTTTTGTTGTTGTTAAAATGAAAGTAAAAAAGATATTTTTGGTATAATGGACAAATTTGCCCTTATTGTGTGATTGGCTTATTTGATCACAACCATTAGATCAAAATTAAATCAAAGGTCACGATTAACTGGTTTGATCTTTAAAGAATGCATGATCTAAGCGGATCTCACCTCTAAATTCATATATATACACCCACACTATTAGTGTGTTAATATTTTCTTTTTAACGTGTGTCACTAGGTAATCTATTTCACATTTTGTTGCATTTTCAGTAATGACACTCTTTGAACTGGTGACACTTTTTTATTTCTTTTTAGCGACTCTTCTTACATAAAAAAAAATATATATATATATTACTGTACCATTGAAGAGTAAATGATAGTTTACTTTGCAAGTTCTGATGATGGGTTAATTTAGAACTTCTTAGACTTTCATCTTATCAACTATAATTTCTAGCACATTTTTAAGGGCATGATGGTCCAACAACAACAACAAAACCTATTTGATTAATTAATTAAAATTAACTCAGAATATATCCTCTTTATATATACTTATGTTCCATCAAATGCTTTTCAATTTTTTTATTTTTATTTATTTTTAGTTTTTATAATTTTGTTTGTATTAAAAAACTATAAACTTGAAAGCACGGAACAAAAA
This sequence comes from Chrysanthemum makinoi, assembly GCA_910596185.1. Lineage (NCBI taxonomy): Eukaryota > Viridiplantae > Streptophyta > Magnoliopsida > Asterales > Asteraceae > Chrysanthemum > Chrysanthemum makinoi. Next base: position 93,149,955 of record OU343217.1, on the reverse strand, counting down.
ATATAATGTTTAATAAATCAAAAGATTAAAACTGACAGAAAACACGAAACATAAACTAATAAAAAACAGTATTGTATTGTAAACTGGGGGACAAAGAGAATTTTTTTTACCTTTACCACCATTTCTGGTGAGCGGGGGTACGTAATAAGTTTAGATACCCAAGATTGATATCAACTAAATTCCCAAGTCCCTTATTACTAGAAGTCGAGGCCCCATTGTTATTGGTACTACTTTTGGATGTCGATGCCTCGTTATTTTTCACACTTTCTTGCTTCTTGAACGTCCCAGGGCCACTAGGAATACATACAGGACGATGCACGAATGTGCTTTTAAGTTTAAAAGCCGTTGCTTATGTTATGTCTCATTTTTATAGCTCGAAACCCATCATTTTGAGCAAAGAACATTCTTTATAGGAATTGGACCACTTTGCTTCATCAAATCAGCTCCTAAATTCACCCTATTTATTTTAGGGCATTGACTGCCATCCTGACCAAAACAGAACAACTAACTCATCTTGGCGGTTTCTATTCATATTCCCCCTTGATTTTATGCAAATTAGAACATGAACCTTCCACATAAGGAATAGCAATTACCATAGTATTTTTGAAAGGACGAGCATCCCTTATGTCAAATAAAGCACGTGCAAAATCCAATCGACCCCATGAGTCTATACACATTGTGCTCGTATAAGAATCAAGCACGATTTGTGTACCCAATCTAGTATCTATAGCACTCAACTCATCCTTAGTAAACGTTGTAACCGGAACATCATGAAATTGTACCTACACAGGAACATATTTTAGCTCTTTTTTTAATAAACACTCGTTAGGTGACCATTTCTTAATAATGATTGGAGCATTACAAATCAACCATGGTCCGTTTTTCAATACCTCATCCTACCTGCTTCCAATGCAAATTTGAAGGAAAAAAAAAGCCTTACGAATTTGTCATTTTTTTAATAATACCAAACTTCTTCCACACATTCTTCACATAATGTTCTACAACTCTAGAAATGCTATTCTTTTTCCAAGAAAATAGCCATATAACGAGTGTTAATACCTAGAAATCGCCTCCAAAACCGATGACAAATGGATTTGGACCTTGGTTTAAAACTGCATTGTGCAAATTGCACGCATCATTGTGCAAATTGCACGCATCGTTGCATTGCATTTGAAATTTAGCAACATTGAGCTCAACAGACAATCGACCGGCAATCACCCACACGAAATCAACAAACTTGAAATCGAATAAGGTTTGAAACCCTGGTTTGTGTCGTTTGTGATGCGGTGGGTTCAAACTCGTCGAATTAGTCGGCTAAAATATTAGAAATAATGGTATCAAAGGGGAGAAAAGTTCAATGTAGATTTAACATTCTCTAAAGATCTAATTAATCAATCTTGGCCATTTATTTTTTCATCAAAACAAAAAAAATAAACTTTCACCCTATTTTAAAAATTAAATATCTCGCAAACTGTTATTCGTTAAGCAAAATGAATCATACCATCGCGTCGAGAATTAAATCATTTTTCTATAAAGGGGCATTTCTTTATACTTTCGACGAACATTTTTTTTCAAGACGCCGGAAAAATGCGTGATTTATGAAATTACAATCACATGTGATTTTTTCAGACGTAACTAAAAAAAAAATCGAAAAAAAGGTTCGTCGAAAGTATATCGAAGTGTCCGTCTACTGAAAGATAAAAAAATACTCGTTGCGATGGTGCATTTTTTTTCACTTGACAATTTATCGTTTATAAGATATATATATTTTTTTTTAAATGTGAAAAGTGGACTTTTTTTATTTTGATAAAACAATAAGTAACTTTATTGGATATTTAGATAATTTTGTTTATATATTGATCTCAAATATATCAAAGAGAGAAAAAAGAAAAGGGTTGATTAATGCGTTATTTACCTAAATGACCCGTCAGAGAAAAAGTTGTCCTGCAGAGGACCACTTTTTTTTACTTTTCCAAAATGTCAAGATTCTTCGTGCCCAGTTACAACCGAAAACAAAATACACACGTGTCGCCATTTTAGGTAAAAAAAAAAAAGGCATTTTGTGCCTCATTGTAACCGAAATGCAAGATACTTGTCGACATTAAATGAGAGAGAATTAAAATGCAAATCCACCTCTTGAACTATTTAATATATACAACTTTTTGTATAACGATTTTATTCATCAAATAGCTAATGAATATCTTGGAATTTCGCTAATGAAAAATATACAAGTAAGAGCTCTTTATTACGAACAAAACGTAGCCTAATATCGATATACTTTTGACGTATTGATATTATAAAATATTGAAGTTTGATATATTTTTAAAAAACTTTCAACACTCAGAACCATTGGGAAGACGGCAATTCTATAAATAAGAAAAATCATTTGGAATGACCGAATATCGTTTGGAAATAAAACCAAACATTCATAAATTAAAACGGTATCCTTGTATTAATAAAACTAAAAACACCAACTTTTTTCTATATGAAGCTAAAACTTTTGTTTATAAATTTATATAAACAAATTTAATATTATTATCCTTTTATTAATAAAGTTATTACGTGTTTTTTTTAATGAAAACGGTATCCTTTTATGAAACTAAAAATGGTATCATTTTATTTATAAAACTAAAAACGCCAACTGTTTTTTATATGAAACTAAAACTTTTATTTATAAATTTATATAAATAAAAGTTTTAGGATTATTATCATTTTATCAATAAATTTATTGCCGCGTTTATTTAATGAAAAAGTTATTGTATAAAAAAGTTGTAAATAAAACAAAAACGGTATCTTTTTATTCATAAAACTAAAACGCATCTTTTTCTCAGTATGAAACTAAAAATTTATTTATAAATTTATAAAAAAAAATTAGTATTATTATCCTTTTATTAGTAAATTTATTACGCGTTTATTTAATGAAAACGGTATCCTTTTATAAAACTAAAAACGGTATCATTATATTCATAAAACTAAAACGCCAACTGCTTTTTCAGATGAAACTATAACTTTTATCTATAAATTTATGTAAAAATTTTAGTATTATAATCCTTTTATCAATAAATTTATTACTCGTTTATTTAATGAAAAGTTGTAAAAACAATGTTACGCTTTTTATTTCCAAATGATATTCTCATTCTAAACGATTTTTATTTATAGAATTGCACGCCTTTGGTCCCAGTGGTTTACGAGTGTGTTTGAAAGTTTTTTGTTTTTTAAAATATATCAAACTTCAATATTTTTATAATATCGCACGTATACGCCAAAAGATATCAAAAGTATGTCGCATATACGCCAAGTATATATAAAACAAGTTGGCGGTTTGGTCCCGCGGGTTTTATTTCCAAACGATATTCGTCATTCCAATTGATTTTTCTTACTTATAGAATTGCACGCCTTTTGGTCCCCGTGGTTTACGAGTGTGTTTTGAAAGTTTTTTTGTTTTTTAAAAATATATCAAACTTCAATAATTTTTTATAATATCGTACGTACGTCAAAAGTATATCGATATTGGCTCGCTTTTGTTCGTAATAAAGAGCTCTTCAGAATTGTATATTTTTTATTAGCGAATTCATAAGATATTCGCTAGCTATTTGATGAATAAAATTAGTTATACAAAAAGTTGTATATATTAAATAGTTCAAGGGGTGGATTTGCATTTTTTTTAATTCTCCTCTTGCATTTCGGTTACAATGAGGCACGAAATGCCTTTTTTCCTTTTTGTTTATCTAAAATGGCGACACATATGTATTTTGTTTTCGGTTGTAACTAAAAGACGAAGAATCTTGACATTTTGGAAAAGTAAAAAAAAGTGGTCATCTGCATGACAACTTTTTCTCTGACGGGTCATTTAGGTAAATAACGCTTGATTAATTTGTGCTTCAAGATTTTCAATATGTTTATAACGGAAAGTACATACGAAATTGAAAGAGAGATTTTTTTTTTTTTTGAACAAATTGAAAGAGAGATTGACATCATAAGAAACTTTTAGAAAAATGGATAATGATGGTAAAAGCAAGATCGATTTCTTTTAAATTTCTGGATGATTTTAATTTAGTTGTCTATACGTTGGTTATGCATGTCCTAATCGCCTCTTTAGACATATTCATAACCCTTCGATCGAGAATGCCTTTAGGTGCACGTGTGTGAATATTTTATGTCATTGTATCTCATCTTACTATTATATAATAGTTAAACAATCAATCGTTTCAAAATTTAACATTTCTTCAATGTAAGTAATACAGATGATATAAAACCTAATACGTAGTAACATCTTTATTTTCTTTTCTATACACGATAAAAACTCTTGAAAATTATTTTTTGTTGAAAATTAAAAAAAAAACGTATGAGAATTACATATTTTCAGTGTAATTGCCCGTTTGGTATATAGATGGATTTAAGATTTGTATTTAGATTTGGGATTTAAATTTGAATTAAAATTTGGATTTATCGATAAAAAAAGAAGGAAAAAAATAAAGTAAAAAAATAATATAATTAAAGTGAAAAGGTATATTTTAACAACTAATTGATGTATTTAAAATTGGTTTTATTATTTTATAATAAAGAAAAAAAAAAAAAAAAAGAAAAAAAAAAAGAGAAATGCAACAAAAGTGGCACCATATTGTCAGAAATACAACCTTTCTATCAGGGTTTGATACAATGCAAAATTTTAGCATAAACTTCAAATCCAAAAGTTAAACTAGCAACCAATAAATCATTTTTATCTCAAATCCAATCCGAACAGTGTCATACCCTCAACCAAACGCTACCTAAGTATTTTCATTGAATACTTTAGGTGCATGTATCTCATCTTACTATTATATAATAGTTTATTACTTTTTTTTTGAACTATCAATACTATATAAAATGGAAAAATGGTCAAAGTGGAAAAAGTGAAAAATGTTGAAAGTTGAATGTTGAAAACATGGTCAATGGAGAGAGAAATAAATAATATAATTAATACTCTTATTAAAACACCCCATTACTTAAAAGTACAATAATGTATTCACATCAGACACCCAAAAAGCACATCTACCAAATTAAAACAACCAATTGAAACCGATACGGGTTGACCTTGAAACGATACGGGTTGACCTGTTGAAACCGATACCGGGTTGACCGTGGACGCTTCAAACCCCGCTATCGAATCTCGTTTAATTTGACATTTTTTTCAACCCAACCGATCGGTTTGACTCGTTTAAATCGAATTATCGAACGGTTCAACCAGTTGAACCACCCGGGTGAAATCGGGTTTCAAATTTTGACAAAATTATACGAAATGATGAAGAGTTGTGGAACCCGTGACAATTTTTTAAAGGAGAACCAAGTAATTGTAGTTTTATTTATCTTGCTGACGCATTTAATTTGTCATTCAGATAATGTTATTTTAAAAAATGTATTTCTTGACCATTTAAGGACTAAAGATATATGAATCAGTTTAAAAGTTAATAATATATATTGTATAGCCCTTTGTTCAAAGGTATCAAGAATGTTATGTAAGTTTATTAAAATCACAAAAATAAATAGTATTGTTATCTTTAGCGATAATTATTTGTACCTCAAACAAATAGCTTTGAACAATGCATAAATATCTATACAAATTGATAGTACAAAATAATCTAATATGGTGATATCCATTTTTGAAAGCACAATTTAAAAGCCACACACCAAATGATAAACGCTATTACTGTAAAAAAATAGTTATCAGGCCTAAATTATTGACAAAACAAGAAAAGCTGGTCACACACGTTGACTATACCTCTAAACTACAATATAATATTGCCAACTACATAATACCGTCGCTTTTTGTAATGCTTGAATCTATTATTACTAAAAATCTTAATAACTTAAAACAATACTATTAGAAAATATACTAATATCACTTAGATCGACTCACATAATTTTTAAAAAACTATATATTTATGCCGCTATGCAACCACGATCGAATTGTAGTTATTCAAAAATCCATTCTAATGCTACAAATACGCTTTTGTTGAAAGAAACTTGTGGGTCGTCGGAACTTTGCAGAAAACTAGACATCGCTGCCGCTAGGCGCGGGTACTCGTCTAGTACTATTATATAGAGTAATAGTTAAGCAATCGATCTTTTAAAATTTTAACATTTCTTCAAGGTAAGTACTTTCATTTTATACACATGATATAAACCCTAAGAACATCCATTGTTTATTTTCATTTCTATACAATAAAAACTTTTGAAAATTATTTTTTGTTAAAAAAAAAAAAACGTTTGAGAATTACATCCTAATAATCAACAATCTGTTTTATACAGTAAAAATGTCTCTATCATTATAGAATATTTGTTGAGAGCTTGGTGCAGTGAGTTATAGAGAAAATTTAGTACATATAACATGTTAAATTGCACTGTCACTTGTGTTATAAGTAAGTTATAGGTGCACGTATTGTACACATAACGCACAGTTTGTGTCTGTGATTTTTTGATTCTGTTTTCTTTTTAAGTGTAAAGTGGGGTTATTTTCGTGGTTTGTTATATGAATGTTATTAGGGAGTGTATTTTTTAGGTTTTGTTATATAAATGTTATAGGGTAAAATTTTGAGTGGCGGTGCGGATAACCCACACTGCATATAGCACTCTGATAAGTTTGATAGAATGATTTTTTTTATGTTGATATCAATTTTATTTAAATTATAAGTTTCACTGTTGGATAAAATCTCTAACAAATTTAACAGTTTAGCCTGGAATTGATTAAAGAGTTTACAAGAAAATCCAATCTCTAAAGATCACAAGATAATCGTCTCAAAAAAATGCACACAATATACCCCCTTGAACCTTCTTTATTAATACACAATAAAATCTTATATCAAGACAAGTATAATTAATTAACTAGCATCCTTCTTCACCTCTATTTATAAAGATGAAAAGGTAGAATCCTTATATAATTATAATTACATAATATCCTCTTGCCTTGCATACCAAGCAATCATAATTTAAGTCTAGCATCAAATTTATTTAACTAAGTACAGTAAATCCTAGTTTAAGCCCACTAAGAATTGCTATTATATCATGACAATTTCACCTTAGGAGTGATTCTTAGTCTATACGGATACTCAACATCTTCATCCAATAATTGAACCTTGAATCAGGGACCACCTTATTAACCAGACATTGTACCTTAGTAAGTAGCCAAGTTAGCTTTCTTAGACCTCCTTCCCCTTCTTTCTTTCGACAACATTATCATATACACCCTCTTGACTAGGTACTCCAGTTTCCATAATTTCTGTCCCTACATTTGTACCAAGGTGTAACTACACATTTACCAAACAATCCATGTTTGTATTTCTTTGAAGTTGTTTAACCTCTAACTTTCTTTAACCCAGTGCAACAACATCGAGCTTTTTATTTTAAACCTATTACTCGTACTAGTCATTCGTTTCAAACCTTGTTTTAACCTTGTTAAATTGATTTAACCCTTTAGAAACTCCAAAGACTCAACTTTACCAACAAACCTCACAAGTCGTGTACTAAACCCGTTTTCTTGGAATCTTTATTTACTTTCCTTTAGAAAACCCCTAAAGATTCGATCTTTTCACCTCAAATCTACAAAACTTGTACTCTAAGCGATCACTTTTTATTAAATCTTCTAGAAAAGTTAAACATTGATTGTCTTCCAAGTTATCACTAAGACTTGGTCTTTAAGAAACCCGCGAGAACCTTAAAAACAGATGTATCAACCCCCAAAACCAACAAACCCTTGAGGCTTCTTAACCTTCAATATTTATTATCACCAAGGAACTCTAAATCGTTAACAATTTGATGCCTTTAAACCCCTTTATCGAAATTTGTAACTACAATCTTGTCTCCAAGTAAACACTTGAAAGTGACTTCATTGCACCTCAAGAAATCCTTGAGAAAACTGAAACTTGCACCTCAATTTCCATTTGATCGATCTAAGATTTTGACACCTTATATCAAAATATTGATAACCAAACAATAACCTAAAAACAACATGAAACCTGATCTTTCCAGCTAAATTAAACAGGCTATATATTCATACAAAATTCTTCGATGAAAGATCCCTTTGGTGAGAACCTATATCTATGTGCCTTAAACCTACAGCTCGAATTTCGAAGAGATCCAACGGTTAACGAACCCGCAATGTAAATTCTACTACAGCTGCGAAGAAACCGACAAACCAAACATGGTTTATTCTTGTCTCTTGTTTTGTCCTCTCCCCTCGTTGTGCTGTTCCTTCTTCTCGAATAAGACTCTGATACCAATTGTTGGATAAAAGATCCATAAACATGATTGCGTGGAATTTATCAAATAGTTCCCAAGAAAAGTCAATACCTTTTAGATCACAAGATAACCGATAAAAGAAATAAGGGCAAATGTTTAAAAAAGCTACCATACTTGACATCATTTGTTTTTCTATGTATCAAACAAATGTTTTTGCTTATACGGGTACTTTTCTTTCAAATCGGCCTTTTTAGGTATTTTGCGAAATTTTGTGACATTTTTCCCCTCTCAGCTAATAAGGATTTTTTTTCGAAGAGCAAAAATGTCACAAAGTACCTAAGATGACCTAATTTGAAGAAAAGTAAAAAAAAAAAAAATCGCTACACGTGAAAAAACAAATAATGGCAAGTATGATACCTTTATAAAACATTTGCCTTAAGAAAGAAACAATATGCACCCAATATATATACCCTCAAACCCATTTTGTTAATAACCAATAAATTCTTACGTCAAGACAAGAAGAATTAATTAACTAGCACCCCCCATCACATCTGTTTATAGATATGAGGGGTTACAATCTATTTGAAATTAGAATTTCACAATATTTTTGCTTGTCTTGTACATCAAGCAATCTTAGTATAATTAAATCCCTATACATAGACTAATACTTTAAACCACTAAGAATTGCTACGTATATATAACACTCACAATGCAAGTCATTTTCTTAAGTTAAGGTTTATACTTAACGAAATATCGATTCATAGTTGCTACTATCAACCACCACTAACCATTACAACGTCCAACTCTCGAATAACCAATCATTGCTTTTTTGGTATCGCCGCATCACGCGTGTACCATTTTAGTTGTTCCTAGAAGTAACTATGCATAACTGAATTGCTACGTCATAAAAATGATCTATCGATAAGACACCTTGACATCTTTGCAACAGATTTCATGTTCGAACTTTGCTATGTGGATATCTTGTGACATAGAAATTAGGTCGTGTATGTTAAAGATTTGTCCTCCCATCATCATCTTAAAATGTGTAATGATAGATTGAAACTTATGATCTATCAATATTTATTTTGATACCATGTTTAAGTCATTTTCTTTATTTTTCATCATCCTGCATATCTTAGGTGTATTATTTGTAAGAGTTATGATTAAATAAGAAGTAATTTTAAAATTAAAATGATGAAAAATATCTATAAGTCACATATGTGTTATCTAGCTTTTAATTAGATGCATATTCATATTAAATGTATTTCATGGATTTTTTTTTTTCCTCTACAAGTAACGAAATCATAAAAATCATATTGCATTATTCTCCTTTCAAAATAACTTTCGAAACTCAAAGGGGTGCTCTAAATAAATAAATATGCATCTAATTCACGTTTTAGTTAGTTATTTCTCCCCACTTCTTATTTTAATTTACTTCTCGCCAAATCCCTCGTATATTACTAAAACTAACTATCCATAAATGATTTGCTACATTACATACAACACCAAGACTAATTAACCCATGTCATTATCAATAAGAGCACCCGTGCGGTTACTTTCGCGGTTTCGCCTACCGAAATAGGTTCGCTGCGGCTCCCGCCACACACCGTGGTGGCTCGCCATGCTTCGTCGTTGGAAATGAAATCGTGGGCACGACGAGAAGGATTTCTGACAAAAGTGAGAATATATAAACGATTTCATTTTTTCTTCTTTTTTCCTTTTTTGATTTTCAAGTGTGTGTAAGTGTGTGTGTATACGCAGGAAGTGAAGAAGAAGAAATGTGATATTTTTTTTTTCTCTTCTCAGTCAAATTTGGGCCGATGGACAAGCGGGTTACTTTTAGTTAATTATTATTAGACTTTTTAAATTTTGGACCAATGGAGTTATGTTTTTATTTTTTTGAACTTTGCTTTTTAAAAAATGTTATTTGTATTATTTGAATGAAATAAATATTAATATGTTATGTATTGTATTTTTAATTTGAATGAAATGAATTTATTTAGTTTATTTGAAAATGAAAATTGAATAAAAAAAATAAAGTGGTAGTGGTGGATCTCAAATGAAGAGGCTGGTGTTATACGAAGTGAGGAGGAAATTGTTGTGATTAATACAGAAACGTAGATGACGTGAATATAATAGCATCTACGACGAACTTTAACCTCGTTTTGACTTAGTGCTCTAAGAAGCAACCAGGAAGAAGCCAAAAAATTAAAGAAACTTTACCAGGGATTAATACAACCTGCGCCAAATTGGTTTCAATTTCTACGCATATCATTGCAAATGTAACAAATTTGCATTATCGTTGTATTTGATATTAAATCAACTATGATAAAACAAATAAGAAACCATTTTGATCCTGATTGGAGTATCATAGACAATCACCGATCAGAATCAGAAACCACAAACATTGAATAAAAAATTCTGAAATCACAAACTTAACACTGGCTTTCATTAATCAATACAAACCTATGATGATCGAAAACCAACACTGTGCCAAAGATCTAGTTGGCTATTTTAGAACCATTGGTAGCAACTAAACTACCACTGCAATCACTGCCTCTTTACTTTCTTTCCTCAGTTTTTGTCTGTCATCAACAGTACTACACATCAATTATTTGAACCATCATAATAATATCATAATAATAATATGTGGAATTCGAGAAATTAAAACATTTTAAACTAAGATATATAGCTAAAATAATATACCCATTATCACTAGGGTAAAAATACAGTAATACTTTACTTTTTGTGACTAGAAACCTTAAAACTGTTTTCTTGCTTATTGTTATTGATACAACAAATTAAGTAATTTTGAGAGTACATGTTTGATATTGCTTATCCAAACTGATTATCAGATCAATTGTGGGTGAACTCAATTAGCAGTTTCGAATAAGCTATTTACTCGAAACTGTTCATTCCGTTCACAAATAATTAGATAATCAGTTTATCATATAATATCAACTCTCAACACTACTTACTTGTTATCTCAGTTAACAATAAAGACCAATAACTAGCTTCAATAAGCACAAGATAAGCAGTTTCTATAAGCAATCTCCACACAAACACCTCTAGCTTGCTCAAGAAAGAGGAGGCGGCTGTGGCGACTGCGATGTTTGCGACTGTGGCGGCCTCTTTCGCTTCTTTTTCTCGTAACTAATCCCTCTAGCTTTAGCTTGAGAATCTCTAACTTCACGTAAATAAAGCCTAACAGCCCTAGCTCCAAAAGGGTTATTTTCAGGCTTCCCTCCATTTTCTTCATAAGCTGCCCGAAGCCTGCCAATAAGCGCATCAAGGCTGCCCCAAGCCTGCTTTAGCGGACAGGGACAGGGTGCTGGAGGGTTCGGGTGACCAAAAAATGGACATAGTTGAGTGTGGACTTTTGTTTTTCCAAACTGATCTAGATACCTTAAAAACTCAAGCACATGAGCACCACTACATCTAGCTAGGTTTAAGGGTGGTCGATGGTTACGGAGATACTGCCCAAAAGTGTTCCAATCACGGCGCTTTTGATTCTCATAGCGACTGAGAGTTGAGGGTGAAGATATTGAAGAAGATGTTGAAGATGATGTTGGACTTAACATATTTGAGGTAAGGTTTGTTGTGATGATTGAGTCAACTTCTTGTGCTACTTGTGGAACAACAACATCCATGGTAAAAGAGTGGTATTTTTCCATTTTGGTGTATAATTCAGTGCTAAAAAAGTGAGATCTAGTTGAATCAAATCTAGGGTTTCACTAAAAACAAGAAGATATTCAAGAAACCCTAACTATGGGTTTTCTAGGGTTTCATCAAGATTCTTGAAATGGTTAAAAGATAAGGATGAGGAAGATGACATGTGGGTGTAGATCAAGATTTGTGATGAGTGAAGTTCTGAGCTTGAAAGAAGCTACACAAGAATGGAAGATCTATCTAACTATAAAATAGAAGGAAATTGGCAAAAATGAGAGGTTACTTTATATTTTGTAACCTAGAAAAGGGTATACAAATACACCTACAAGTACTATAGAGAGAGAAGTAGGAAGGTGTGTGATAAGTGATGTGAAATTGTCCAAAATAAAGGTTTGAAATTAGGGCTTTTGTGGAAATGAAAAGAGGTTGACAGTGAGCTTTGAGATGATGTATAAAAGAAAGAAGTGGACTTCACAAAATATGCTTACTAAAAACTTTAAAAATAAAAGGGAATAAGATTCAAGCTTTTTTAGGCCATGATATTGATATATTTCTAACTCATAAATAAGATAGTGATTGTGCGTAGTGTTTAACTGTTTTGACACAAATTAGATGCCATTTTTGATTTAGTAGGTCAGATTTCTAAGTTTTGTTTCAAAAGATTTCATATTTAATTGTCAAGAGCATTATTTATTTTTCAAGTACCATGGTCTTTTGTACTCACTCTGACCCGCCCGTTAATTCAAAATAGAAAAACACTTGTTTAAGTTATCCATGATAGTAAGTTCAAAAAAAGTTATCCATGATAGCTCTTGTTACAAACAGTAACAATTTAATAATTACTCTCCCCGTTTTAAAATTATCGGTTTAAGGTATTAAATAGCCACGGATTTTCTCAAATTTACTCATATGATACGTGCACTGAAAAAACCAGTTATATAGTACGTGAACTTTCATAAACCGGCTAATATAATACACGATAACTTGTTTTACCTGCTAATATGGTACGCATACTATATTTCATATGTTTCCGTATGTTTTCATATGTTTTTTTACGTTTTCGTACGTTTTTATCCATTGTTATCCATCTTTAACCATTTTTGTATGTTTTGTACATTTTGTATATATTCTTACGTTAAAAAACTCCTTTGTACATGTTTGTACACAATTATACGTTTATGTACGTTATTATATGTTTTCTTACATTTTTATACGCCTTTGTACGTTTTTTATTTTTATACGCCTGATAGTCCTAAACAATATCTAAACTAGGGATGTTCATCAGTTCGGTTATCAGTTTGAAAATGTTTTAGGTTAAAACCAAAACCAAACCAAATCAATTATAGAACGGATAAAACCAAACCATACACCACATTAGAATTCGGTTAAAACCAAGAAAACCAAATTCGATTAAATATAAAAATATAAGACTAAAATACACCGTTGGTCCCTAAACTTGGCAGGCCGGATCGCGATGTGACAAAACTCGCCCTTTTCATCGCCACAGGTCCAAACCTTGGCCATTAAATGCCAGATTCGTCCCTTGACCAATAACGGGGTTGTCAACGTTCCGTTATACACACAAAAAAACCCGTAATCATGTTACTGTTGAGGGTACGATAGTCTTTTTGTTTCATATCTTGCTAGCATGTCTTGTCCAATTTCCGCCATTATGTACAATATAACAAAACTGTGTACTCATTGCTCATCCCCAAACTTGTTTTGGAAGCCTACCTAGAAAACCCTAATGCAATGTCTATCATCAAATCAAATAATCTGAGTAAGAAAATAACAAACAACCACCTTGGATTTACTCTGTGGCGAGTAAGGGAATATCCTTTTTATGATGATCGTGAAGCGGAGGAAAGAGCGCAATCAGGAGATATTGTAAGTCTTTTTGTTAGAGCCTATTACAATCATATGTTAGTACACTGATTAAGTTATTCCCTTTTAGGTAGCGTTAGCTTAACAATGTTTTTGTACAATTTTATATTGGGTGAACCGGATCGTTTAGCATGATGTTCCATTATGAAGGTACATTCAAATACTTTCCAGGTAGGATATATCAAGGAGGCAAGAAATGCCTTGTTGATCTTGTGGAAATAAAAGAGGTATTTGTTGATGAAATGGATGCTCTCATGACCCAAATCGGTTATGAGTCTGGACAAATCAATTATTTCTACTTTCTTGGTTGTACATTAGGCGACGGTTTGTTTTCTTTGCGTGGCTAATGTAGACTTGTTGAAAGATGTTGTCATACAACATAAGCTGATAGACGTGTATGTTGAAATAGGGAATACTAGATTAGAACTTTCTGAAATGTCCGCACAATCAATTAAGACTGTGTTTTGGGAGATGGATGAAGATAGGAGAAAATTTGCTACTGCGTCTATTCAATCCTGTTGTAGACGGTTGGTGTTAGATGATATAGATAATGAACCTGCCCTAGATCCGTTTATCCAACTTACACAATTACCTATAGACGTCAATGATATTGGTGAATCTAGCAATTTGCCAAACATTGAGCCACTCTTTTCCACCTTAGACTGCTCATTTGCTAGCCAACCTGTTCAAAACAGTGAGCGTGCTTTAGTAGTTATTGATGAGGACAATGCTATAAAGGAGCCTGATAATGTTGAGGTTAATCTGTTTAGAGTGACTCAGGGGAAGCACTTTGACAAAGGTGAAACAACACTAGTTGATGTCAATAACACCTTTGAGGAGCCTGAAAATTTTGAGGTTAATCTGTTTCAATTGACTCAGGAGAAGCATTTACACAAAGCAGGGAGAGCACTAGTTGATGTGAATAACAGGTTTGAGGAGCCTGATGTGGATGTAACTCTGTTTCAATTGACTCGGGATAACATGGAAGAGGATCCTGTTGTTGATGTTACTCTGTTACAAGCGAGTGACACTAGTGACTTTGGCTATGCAGTTGAACCAAATGAAGAGAACAATTGTCAAGAGAATGATGCACAGCTTGGTATGGTACAAGTAGGTCAGAGTAATGATTTAGGTGAAGAAGGAACAACTAGTAATATAAGTGATGACAGGCAGTTGGTAAATGATTTACCTGTGATGGTTGATGATGTATTTTGCAGTGACTATGTTAGTTTCCAACACGCACACTTTGCTAATGGCGTCTATACCACTTTTTTCTAGAAGTAAAAAACCTAGTAAGAGAGCATTCAATAGAAACTAGGAGGGAGTTGTATTTTGTGAAGAATGACAAAACAAGAATAAGGGTCAGGTGTAGGGGTTGTGTTCCACTTTCAGGCCCAACGGAAGGTCCTGGACTGGATATTGGCCCATCTAAAAGTCCATTAAGCAGAAGGGGTATAAATGCATTGCTTTATGGCAAAAAGGACCCTTCACAAATACTCTGCCCATGGTTATTGTTTGTCGGCAGGAATGGTGAGACAGGTATCTGGTCAGTCAGAACATATAATGAGCAACACACTTGTTTGCAATCAAGAGAAGTCAGAGCTTTTGACCTTCGCTATATCTCACAAAAATTACAGCCAAGTTGAAACAAATCCAGAGCTTCCTGTCAGGTCTGTGCATAATCAACTTACCAACCAATACGACCTTTAAGTGTCCCTGTAGAAGGTTTTAAGGGCCAAAAACCTAGCAATAACAGCCATCAGGTCAATTCAAGCTACAATTTACCATGTTGAGAGATTATGTTCAAGAGTTGCTGAAGACAAACCCTAATACAACAGTGGTGATGAATGTGGAACGACCTCCGGATGAGTCTCTTCCAACCATAGAATTCAAGAGACTGTATGTTTGTTTAGGTGCACTAAAGCAAGGATTTAAAGATTGTGGGAGATCGTTGTTGGGGCTGGCTGCTTTTCCAATTCGTGGTCCTTTCAATGGTCAACTGATGACAGCTGTGGGAATTGATAGCAACAACGGTATCTACCCTTTCGCTTATGCTTTTGTTGATCCAGATAACATAGGATCATGGACTTGGTTTCCTCATTGTTTATCCGATGATATAGCACTTGGGCCAATTTCAAGCATCCCTTTTATTATTGACATGAATAAGGTACTCTCTTACTCTGTTCATGAATTTAAGTCTCACTTTGTTTGAAACACACAGTAAACATATTTGATTTTGTGCAGGATATAAGTAGAGCTTTAGCAGAAGTTTTTGAAAGTGCAGAACACAGATTTTGTATTAAAAGCATTCATGAGAAAATGAAACTGCAATGGAAATGTAGGGCCTACAAAGACCGTATGTGGAAATGTGCAACAGCCTCAACTTTATGCAGTTTTTAAAGCTATGGCTGATCTCAAGAAACTTAATCAACCAGCCCATGATTGGTTAAGTAAGATACCACCAATTCATTGGTCAAGGTCACATTTTTCATGTAAGTGATCTATCTGTTTCACTTACTTTGTATCCGTAAATGCAGTATAAACGGTTATAATTAATACATGTTTATTACTTGTCATCTTTAGGGAGAGCTACTTCTGATGTGTTACTTAATAACATGTGTCAAGTGTTTCATGAGAAAATAAAAGAGGGGTTAAGCAAACCAATTATTACAGCCTTAGAATACATCAGGGAATACTGTATGAAGAGGATAATGCATGTTCTTATAGTGATTGAGAAGAGTGATGGGCCACTAACACCAACTGCACAACACATGCTAGAGGCTATTAAGAAAGAGGCTGTTAAGTATTTAGTACGCTACAGTGAAAGACGGTTTTGCCCTCACCAACATAACGTTGACAACGGCATTATTGGTCAAGGGACGAATCTGGCATTTAATGGCCAAGGTTTGGACCTGTGGCGATGAAAAGGGCGAGTTTTGTCCCATCGCGATGCGGCTTGCCAAGTTTATGGACCAACGGTGTATTTTAGTCAAAATATAATTTAGAAATCATAAATAAAAACCTAAAAGTTTAGATAAAATTAGCAAATCAAAAGGTCTCACAAAGTGATCAAGTAAACCAACAAAATAGAAGCTTTAGAAATCGAAAGATTTCACAACTTAAAGTAAGTAAATAAAAGCGAAACAAGATAAAATTTTCTTCAACAAAACTCTTAAGAATTCTTATTAAATTAAATGTTCAATCTTCAAGCATTCAAATCAAGTTGAATATTAGGATTGTTATCTAGAATGATAGGATGGAAACTATGTATATTTATACTATTATTTTTAATGTTGATTGAGATATTCAGTTTCTTTGGTTCGGTTTGGTTATATTCTTGCCAAATCATAAACCAAACCAAACACCAATTAAATATTTTGATTCGGTTTCAAACCAAACCATACACTAATTAAAATTTTCGGTTCGGTTTTATGCGATTTCAGTCTGGTTTATTTTTCGATTTGTTCGGTGTCAAACCAAACACTGAACACCTCTAATCTAACAATATCTAAAAGTGTTGCACTCTAATATAAAAAACAAAGTTAATTACATGTGTAATCACTATACATCTTTACTTATATGTAAATCAGTATACTAAATCTATGAAATTTTGTTATTACAGGAGCTTTAAGGAAAAGACTAGGAGACAAAAGAAAAAAGACGATATGATATAATGTGGAGAATATTGGTTAAATATGTCTTGAGAATGAAGAGTATAAAGGGTGCTCATTTCTTCAATCTCTTTAAATGATTTGGGTCAATTATGAAAGTTCATAATCTAATGTTTTGATGATTTGGCGAAAATTGGATTATGAGTGTTTTTGGTTTGGTAAAGTGATCAATATGTGTTTAATACACACATCTATTAATGAAAGTACACATGCCATATCAAGACATTTGAAAAAATATGTGGCTATTTATTGCCTTAAACCCTTTATTAATAAACTATTTAAAATTAACTCAAAAGAAAAAAAAAATGCCGCATCATCTTTTTGGAACAAATTTAGCCGGTCTAGCCGGTAGTCGGTAAAAAAGTGAGCATATTAGCACAAAAGTGAAAGTTGAGGTATTATATGAGTAATTTTTTGAGTACACATACCATATGAGTAAACTTGAGAATACGTTGCTATTTAATGCCTTAAACCCTAAAATTATTGTCAGGAGACAAGAATCACATAATTTAATAAAAGTAGGGCCACTTTAATTTTCAACCACTCAAATAAAATATTTTTCCACTAAATTTTCTAGTTTATACTTAAAAAATAAAGTAAAATATGGACTATAATTTTAAGGCGGATGGAGTAAATGTCTATCCTCATAATTTGCCTCATTTATGAAACCAAACAAAGACACGTTATCATTATTATTGATCTTTTGTCAAATCACTATACATATAAAACGAAGAAGATTGTGCGTTTAAAAATAACGACTTTCACAACTGCTACTAATAATAATGTTGATGGATCACATTGACGCACACTAAACAAAACAAGCAAGTTACATTAAAAAATAAGATAACAAATTTCACAACCGAAGCACACTAAGCAACGAATTTCACAATTGTTACTAATAGAAATGCTGATAGGTCACATTGGTACTAATAGAAATTCTAGTTGTATTATGATTTCCATTGGTTACCTATAAATAACAAGGCAGCCAAAATTAAGAATCACTTTAGCTCCTATAACCCTATAAAATCCATTCTTGTCTTCTCTTTATAAATTGGTCGATCCCCTAAGGCATTCGATTTATAGTCGAGTCATTGTGTTTCAACTGTGCATAGGATCTAACCCTGTTTCTACCTGTGCAGTGGTGGTGGATATCTGACGCAACCAACAAATGTGATTTTCCCCATGAACCCCAAGTCGATCAAACCAAGAATCAAGAGAAGATCAAGAAGGTGATTTCGTGTAGTTAGACAATTACTTGGAGCTTACATTAGTAGGAACAAGTAAGTAATTTTATAAGCACCTTTTATATGTTTTTACTATTTAAGTTACATGCCAAATATGGAGATCTTGATATTAGGGTTTTGGTCGCATGCTTTTTATCTATTTATTTTTTGATGTGCATGTTTTATAGACTATGTGGATGATCACCAATACCCTATAATTGTATCAGCTAGATAGGGTTAGTAAAATTAAAACCACATAAATCTTGCTAACCAAGCTATAGGTTTTCATAAATGTGTAGGTTCAATTTTTACCAATATTGGAAGTTAGGTTTTTCGGTTATGAAAACTAGGGTTTTGAAATATTAAAACATAATCAATGTATTTAGGAAACAATGTTTTTTTTTTTATTAAAATGCCTTATTTAAAATTTGATGGATAAATTAAATAATGATTTAGGGTTTGATTTTTAAGTCACACAATCTTTTAAAATTTATATTTTTGAAACACTTAATTAAGTTTTGTAAATTTTAAAGGGAAAGTTTCCTAAATTGATATGAAGAAGCAATAGGATAAGAACATTCAATCACTAGGAATGGCATTTGCATGGCTTTGGAACGTAGCGGGTGAAATATGTGGTTTGCATGTACTTAATGGGATGATCTACACATGCAGTGCATATGCTTCTATAATAGGTCTTAGAGAATCATGACTTAGGTATTTTCATTATTGCCTTTATTAATATTATTTTCCTACTTAGATGAAATCATGCATGTTGACATGAGCTTAAGCCATTAAAAAAAAATATAAACTGCGTTGTTATGATTTAGTTACTTAGTTTATATTTTTACTTCTTTTGGTTTAAGGGTGGCATACGTGCCATTGGTATTCATCTTGTAATTTAATTTAAAAGTAGAGTAGCATTTTAGTTTACAATTTTATGTAAATCAAGATGGACGAAACACAAGGAGGACCTGGAAAAATAGGAGATCCTATGGAGCACTAAGAGAGAGGAAATCCAGTGGGAGCACAAAGGAAGAAAATCCACCTAGAACATGGAGAGAATCGCGGGTGATGCTAAGAAGACACGAAATCTGAAGCGATCTTTTTGCCTCGTGTCATGAATTTATCCCTTAGGTATAGTCCCTAGTTGATTCCTAAAGTGGCACTCGGGATCAACATTAGATTATGGCTTGGAAGTTTCATGTGTTTATTTTACTTATGTTTTATGAACGCTTTGATGTTTAAAGAATATGTTAACCGGTACCGGGCAACTTGTAAGGTCATGAGAAGGGTGTACTTAAGCTTCGATCCTTTACATCAAGTTTGCATAATAAAACAGGTAGTGCTATGAATTTAGTTGATATACTAGAAAAGTCTTAAACTGGGTAACCTAACTTTAGTTGCGTTTTATTTCATAAATATTTTTTTTTCTAAATTAACAAAATGAGTAAGTAAGTTTGGGGTGCCGAAGGTACTAGTGACATATCTAATCGGACTGAATAGGCGTAGTAGAATTTCATGCATAGTTCATACGAAAAATGACTTTTGTAACAAAATTATTCTGAATACTGGATAATAAAGAATAGAAGACTGTAAAACGAATAGGTTTAGGTCTCACCGTATGGAAATATTATGCAGAAAACATCGCCAATATGTTAGCAAACTCAAAGTAGCCGGACACTGATGATGAATTGCACAGTAGCGTGACATCTAGAGGAAAATAATCAAGGTTGTTTAGGTGAGACTGAGTACTTTTTGGTTGTATATCCCTAACGCGAGCTAAACTATTTCGCAAGACTATCAGGCAATATAGTGTAGTTTAAATTGGGATGAACCCTATAGAACTAAAAGGTGTAAATGAGAATAAATATGCTCGATAAATATAAGAATCTTGACTGATGCTTATTTTAGACAAGGTTTTAATATTTATAATTTCTTGTCTACCTATGGTCTACTTATACACTAACGGACAGAGATCCGGGTCCTGTATAGTGTAGTATTCGCTAAAGCCGAGGTCATCCTAAGAGCTAATGAGCAGTACCTAAATTGAGTTCTAATTGTTACGGTTTTAAAAGTTGTTTAGATTGCAAGAATTAAATAACGAAAATGGAAATTAAATCAAGAGAGAAAGATGTGCTAACCTAGTTACTACATTTTTGATGCAATGCCTATGTCTCAATTTATGTGGTGGTTCTAATTTCATTAGGCCCGAATGGTTATCATAACCTAACCTATGATTCCTATGATCTCAACCCTGATGGTCGCGGTGGTCGGATATCTAGTTCACAGTAATTAAGCCTCTAACTATCTATAAGACCTATCTAATGTCGAGGTTCCCACTACCCGACATTTAAACCCTTGTTTGGTCTACGTAAGGTCTACCCGCACTTCTTAAGTATTTGTTCTAGTGTAGGCAATAATATGGTAAATTCCTACACAAGGGTGATGATCACATGATACGCTTACGCAACGCGTTCGGAGTCAAAGGAACTTCCTTTTCGTCGAGCAAGTTTTTCAACACCCTAGGCAGTGAACCTAATCGTTGTAGTGTAGTATTAGGGTAAGCCACGAGTATTGATATCGTTCTCTAGGGGAATAGGAATGCTAGTGAGAAATTACTACGCTAAGATTGGGGTTGAGGAAGATTATTTTTTTTTTGCTTTTTATGTTTTTTAGGAAATGGAAAGGTACGAATCTCGGGGTTTGGATTTGGGGGGTGGTATTTCTACCGATTACTCTACTATTATCTAATTATCTAATCTAAGCTAGGGGTAGTATATGTCTACTGTTGTGTGCTTGTATGATGATTTAAAAATGTGTTTACTTAGGTTTTATTACTCCCTAGTTATCTCCTATTGATGGTTGAATTGTCACGTCCTTATTCTTAATCGCGTTGTGTGTCTAAAGTCGTAGGGTATGCGTTTATCCCTAACTCTTTGAAGCTACCAAAGGTTAATGACTACAAAATCTCTAGGATTCATAAACTTAACACTAAGGTACTCTTTGGATGTTTAGCCTACGATTCCACTAGTGACTATAAACTAAGGTTCACAAAGATTAATCAAGCATTAATGACACAACAGATGACCTATCGCAATACTAGATCAATAACAATTAAGATAAGAGACAACCAATCAATATTCAATAACTAAGTTTCATATTACCTAAGCAAACACACAAGTAAATTAGCCGGACATGGGAAACATGCAAGCATACACACAATCAATTGAAGACATAATTGAATTAATGAAGTAAAACACTTATCTTGATATAAACCCTAAAATACAATACAAGACAACCTTGGTTCGGTTTAGGTTTTTACTCCACAAAACTACACACTGAAAACTAAAATTCGGATTCTATATATAGTGTTACAAACTGCGACGGCGTCACTCTTTAATTGTGACGCCGTCGGGTCACCTTCATTAGGGTTTCGCCTTGGCCACGTAAACATTGTGACGGCGTCACCTTATGCCCGTGACGCCGTCGCCTCCAATCTCTGACGCCGTCTGGATCAAATCTAGGCCGTCTGAGCTGCGACGCCTTACTCTTTTAAAACCTGATGCCGTCACTTGATAATTAGCAATTTGGCTACTGGACCGTCACAAAAAATCCACGACGGCGTCGCCATTGGCAGTGACGTCGTCCCCTTTTGGTTGTGACGCCGTCCCCTTCAGTTCCAGCAGGTTGAGTGTCTCAATTCTTGACTTTGGCCATTTTCTTCGTATATTCGCTCCTTTTCGTCCGAATAAGTGTCATTCCAGCAATTTGCCTTCAAGAGACCTAAAAAGTGAAAAGGAACGAAATTAAGTAGTAACGGATACAAAAGTGATCAATTAAGGGCTTAAATGACCCATCAAAAGTGTACCTTTTAAATCCTTATCAAATATCCCTATACTTGGTATTTGCTTGTCCTCAAGCAAATGTGCTTTTAGCCAATTAATTTATAAGTTAGGGGTCATGAAGCATTGGTTTAGAACAATCCATAACACATATAAGCCCCGCAAAAGTTATAACAAGCACGAAAATTGCATACTAGCACCTAACAAGGGGTGTTTGGATACTCACATCTCTCGGGTGTATATGAAATATATCAAAGTGGAAATGGAAGATAAACACTCATTAACCGGTCCTAGTACATAGATTACCATAGGCTTGAGACTAGATCAAACCTCCATCGCTTTGGCGTAAGCACCTAGGAAAGACTATCCAAGAGGTCTTTTAAAGGGTTGTAACGTTAGGATTACGGTAGGGAAACAAAGGGTTTGGTGGGATAGGCGATTTAGTGGTGGCAAGTCAAAAATCTTTATGTTACAAGCATGCGAAGAATGGCGTTGCTAAGCCAAGACTTGACACTCTAAACTCTAAATAACTGAAATAAACATACATAAATTTAAAGATAAATGTAGGATGGTAGCCCGTATGTTGTTTTTTTTTCACTCTATTTTTTTTCTTTTTCTCCTTTTTTCTATTTTTTTTCGATTCTTTTTTTTTCATACACTTTTACTCTACCATCCTCTACGATAACATCAAAATAATAGGGATTTATAGGCACATCCCTACACTTGAGTTTTTATTATTCTAACACTAATTTGACCCGAATTGAAAAGATCAAAACACTTGGAGTACATTATTACCCAAATAAAGGGAATTTGAATTTAACGTTCCCTTCCCGTCATTTCATAAAATTTAACTTTTCCCATGAGTCCCAATCGTGATAAAATTGTGTATAAAGGATATGACTCGACTTAGCAACTTATGCAAGCAACTAGATAATTGAACTAAGGGTTTAGTATGATAACAATAATGCACTAAAAGTGAGTGCATACAAGGTAGGCTAAGGCGATTTGGGTGTACATTTGGGGGTGGGGTGTAAACAATGCTCTTCATTGATATTCCGGAAAACCGAAACATCACGAGAACCGCGAAAAGGATAGGCTTAGAGGGGTTAACTAGGGGTATCATGTACTAAAGATGAGTACAACGCAAAGGTGTGGGGGAATTATTCAGCCGATGTGGAAGAAGTAATTATATTACGGGTATCAAACAAGGGTTATCCTAATGCCTCTTATCATTTAGTTATTCCTAACTACACAAGTGTAGTCTTACTAGCGATCTTGGGATGCATCACAAAACAAGTTCTAGAATCTATTATACTACCGGTTCACACTCTAAGCATTAAAGATGAATGCTTTAATTCCTACTAATCTAAGGGCGATCCTCACATTTTGGGTGGAATTTAAGTGGTAAAGGGTTTTTGTGCTAGTCATGCAATTTCCTATCCATGAGACGCTTTATCTATACTACTTTATAAAGTGTTTGGGACTTTCTAAATAAAGAAGTCTTAAAATTTTAAGACCAAAAATATTTCTTTAATAGGAAATTAATAAGGCATTAGTTAATGTTATTCATCATATAGCTTCCATGACAATTTTCATAAATAAAAAGTAACATCCCTTCAAATATTTATACAGTCCATTAATACAATCAAATATTTATGCAGTCCATTAATTGTCGACTTGTAACAGCCAAAACCTCAATGGTATATAAGCCAACCTAAAAACACAAACACCAATACAAAACACAAACACCAATACGAAACACTCTTTTTTTTTCCGAGCACCGATCAAAAGATACACACAAAATTCGATAATTCTACTCTTATCATGGTGTTCGATTGCCTACAGTAGAAATAAATAAGATTTGCTTTTCCATTATAGCAATAGAATGACAACTTTTATTTAGATATGAAATAGTTTGCATTGTTATTGATTATAGTTATTTTGATTAAAATTTGTCATTCATTCGTAAAGTTACTGTTAAAAAAACGTATAGATAAAAATTATTTCCTCGCCGTAAAATTATGCACCGGGTACCCGCCGCCGCATTGCGCGGGTACCTTTCTAGTTAAGACTAATGGCCCACTCCTACATGTCATAAAAATTTTTAAATTTGGTGCCAAAATTACCCTAACCGACATTTTCTCATGGTTTATTACACAAATGAAATTGGATAAAGCAAATAATCAAGGATAAGCATAGTTTCAAAGTTCCCGTTTTATTTTCTTTCCCTACACTTAAACTGAACATTGTCCCTAATGTTCCCCAAAAGTATCAAAGTTATGATAATAGAAGGTAATTAAAAATGAAAGAAACTAATACTCCCCTGATTAGCTCGGTAGGATCCATGTGTGAAGTAGTGGTTACATATTTCTTCAAGAAGAATGTTATGCATGAAAAAGCTCCTTCAAATCTTTTGTATCTTCTTCTTGACAAATTAAACCTGCACACTTGAAGAAAACAAATGAAACCTTCGCGTAAAATCGGCGATAACAATATATATACAAGACTCTACTAAACTAAGATATAATGCTTGTGGAATGGATGTTTACAGGTTTTCTGAAAAATTAAGACCTGGAAATTTCCAAAAATTTATAAGTAGCTCAGAAAAAGAGAAAAACTAATAAGCTGTTTCTGCTCCTCCTGATGCCGTCAGGTTGCGATCCTGACGCCGTCAGGTTATCCTGACAGAAACTGGTCTGCGATTTTCTGGAAAAAATCTGGAAAATTTATATCTTTAGAATCTGGAAAAAGTCATGCAAAAACATCCATTATGACTCGATACAAGCATTTGACTCGAACAAACACACATGTATATCTTTTAATTAATTGTAATTCTCATGTTTACGTTTCTTTTGAAAACGTGTGTGTAACATATTGGATTTCACAAAGACATCTGATGAGTGTGCAAATACTCATCATTTTTGTACTGTTTAGAATGCCAAAAACATCTGAAAACACTCAGAAATGCATCAAAATGATAAAAATATCACAAATCAGTGTTTTATGTGTTTCAAATGCAAAAATACCAAAATCAGATGAAAAATGTATCAAGTTTGCATAATTGGCAATTTTAGTCCCCGAAGTTTCAAAAGTTGTCAAATCTGGTCCCTGGAATCCAAAAATGTGGAGTTTTATCATTCAAGGTCCCTGAAATATTCTAAGTTGTCAAAAATGGTCCTTGAATGAATCTTTGGTCAAATGGCAGAAAAGGTCCCTCAACTTTACAAAAGTGTCAAAAATAGTCCTTGGATATTTAAAAAATGTAAAATAATCAAATATGGTCCTTGTACTATTAAAGTTTGTCAAGTTTGGTCCTTGTGATAACTTTGGATTGTTGACAGGTTTGGTCCCTCAAGTTTGCAGAATTTACATCTTTGGTCCTTGTATTAATAACAAACCAAACGGACCATTTCTTTGTTATTACCAAATAACCTTGACCCCCCAAATGAACCCCCTGCCTATTATTAAAACGGTCAAAATAAGTCAAAGCGCGCCCAAACCAGGTTCACTGTTCATCTCCTTCTCCTCACCTGTTAAACCAAAACCGGTGGTTTTTCCCCCTTTCCACTGTTTTCCCCACCTCTCCACCTCACCACCACCTTTCTACACCTGTCTAACCACCCCCTTCCACCTCCACATCCATCCAAAAGCTTTAATGCAAGAAACCTGCTCTTGACTATTTTGGCGCCAAAACTCCAAATGGATGGTTCTGATGATTTTGACCAATCCAATGGTTGGAATGAGGTGGGATATGTTCATAGATGTCGACAAGCTCCAAAAAGATCTTTATATAGAAGCTAGAAGCAATGTAGTAGAATATCTAGTGTAATTTTATTTTATGTATGTCGTTTTTAAATATTTTAAGTCTTCCAGTGTATGTCTAAGCTTTTATGCTCTGTAATTCAAGTCATTAGTGTGCAATAAAGCTCTTGTTAACATCAATTTCAAGTTTCCAGTTTTATTTCAAGTTTGTGCAATTTTCAAATTCAAAAATCTCAACAGGTTCGAATGTTATTTTTGGTTGTTGTCTTGGATTTATAAGCTTATATAAGCTCATTATATAGCCTTTGAGAGCTATTAGAACCTTAATAACTCAGTTTAGATTCAAAACTCAAAAATTCCCAAAAATACCAATAAATTAGTGAAAAAATAAAAAAATCTAGGGAAATGAAGATCAAAAGCTGAAGCATGTTGGTTATTGGATGAAAATGGTTTAGAGG
This sequence comes from Chrysanthemum makinoi, assembly GCA_910596185.1. NCBI lineage: Eukaryota > Viridiplantae > Streptophyta > Magnoliopsida > Asterales > Asteraceae > Chrysanthemum > Chrysanthemum makinoi. The sequence goes on along the minus strand of OU343217.1, from coordinate 93,123,232 downwards.
CTTTGTGGAAAGCTATAGGAAGTGGTATTGATCCTCAGTTCTCAGTTTTGAGCTTGGAAATAACTTGTAAGCTATTTTCTCAAAATTTGTATATTCTAGTATAAGTGTTTTAATCCTGTTAATTTTGGCTTAATCCTGTTTAAATATAGTTATTACAAGTTAATAAGTAGATTTATTAGTTTAAAAACTTGTTTTAGTGCTTAATGCTTCACAACAGTTTACTTAAAGGGTGTTTGGATTTGCTGTAAAACTGTGTTTAAGGTTGTTAATGTCATTGTTTTTGCTTGTTATATGTTACCTTATGTCTAAATAGCTCAGATAAACCAGAAAACATAGTCCTTATTTGTCAAAAAGTCAAAATAGCTCTAATCCTAATTTGCAGTTTACTGTTAAGATTTTGAATTACAAATGTCATCACAGTAGTAGATAACTTGATAATATAGCTTAAAATCATCTTATTATAGCTTATTACAACTTAATCAGTCCATAGAATTGATTCAAAGTTCATAATAGTCAACTTAGTTCATTTCTTTTAAAAGTCAAAATTTCTCAATACCAGTTTTTGAATTAACTTAAGAATTTTAGTGTGAGTTTAATACTAAGTTTTAGCTTATAATCTTCTAGGATATTAAAATTTAGCTGCTTAACTTAATTAGAAAAATATTAGATTATATCTAATTAGCTTATAAAGTGCTTATTACTTAGCTTCTTTTGAATACCTTTTCTGAAAAGTGCCCTTGCACGCAGTTTCATAAGCCTATTTCACAATCTTTCACAGAGCTTATTAATGAACCTTATCTTGTGTATTTTGTCTTTTTAGAAAGCCAACCTAACTGTGTCTCTAATCCAGTGCTTAATTTCACATTTCTAGCTTATTTATTAGGTCTGCTCATTGATTTTTGTTTGTTCCATTTCATATAGTACCCTGTGCAAACAGATAGACTTGTGCTTATTTAAAAGTTGTTTAAATGCTTATTTCTTAGTAATCTTGCTTATTCAGTTGTTATACTAGCTTATTAACAATCACTTAGCTTATTTTTAGTTAGCTTGTGCTTATTCACTAGCTTAATAGCATTTTAGCTTAATCCTTGTGCTTATTCAATTTTCTTGTTCAACTGTTAAGAAAACATAAGCTAAATCTGAGCTTATTGGTGATTTTGTAAAAAGTTGTAGTTATAAAAATTACTTATCTTACTGTGCTTAATAAGTTTGTAAAAGAAAAATCAAAAAAAATAAAAAGTTTGCAAAAAGCCATTGCTGGGATTCGAACACTGGCCACCCAGCTCACCACACACACACAATACCAACTGCCCTTGGGTCTTTGGTGGTTGTATCTTGCACAATTTAATACATAACTATTGTTTTCCATTTAAGCTTATACGTATTATTTAGCTTATTTCTAGCTTATTAAATTAAGTTGTCACATGTTTTGTATTTTTCTTAGCTTTGTATTAGTATAAAGTATTTTACAAAAAAGTTTCAGATTTTTCTGAATAGTTTTAGTATTTTTAATCATTTAATTAGTTTAAAATAGTATTTAATTCATAATAAAAATATATAAGTCAAAAAAATATAATTCTTTTTTCTAAAATTTTCTTTTGTCATATAGTAAGTAAGAAAATTATTTTTACACTTGTAGGACTTTTATTTCAAAAATTTTACGTTTTTACTTGCGCTTCAGTAATTTTTATACATAGCACGTTTCATTTTAGGTCACATTTTTAGATAATTTAAGTTTACATTTTAGTTAAAATAGTTTATTTAAGATATTTTGTTTTATAAATCAAGAAAAATCATTGTAAAAATAGTGATAGCGTTTATTTAATATATTTTAGCTTTTTAATTTTCTTTAATTTGCATTTAAGCCCCTGTAATTTACAAACTTTCTTTTTAGGTGTAATTATCATTCACAATCCTTACTGATCACTATCCTTAGTGATTATTCGACATCTGAAAGTGTTAAACACCATTAATCCTCCGTGGGACTTAACGACCTGTGGAAACACTATACTCTCCAGATCATAATTGCATTGGTTTCTGAGCTATTTGAAGTTTATTACGGTTGACCATTCACAAGTGGTTAGCTTGTGTGATAAAACTTGACGGTTCAGACCCGATCAAATTTTGGCGCCGCTACCGGGGAGGCTGTAAGCGTGTTTTAAGCATTCTCAGACCCGTACTTGCACATATACCACCTTTTGTAAACAGTTTTTTTTAATATATCAAAAAGTCATTAACACTTTTCCTAAAGTGTTAACAACACCAAAAACAATATAAAACAACAAAACAATCGTAACGTTTTCTAGCTTGTGTTTCCTTTAAGGTGATTCTTAAAGAGATACGATTTGGTTAAACGAAACGCTACCAAAAATATTTTCCAAAAGTTTTTTAACCCTTAGCACAAATCCATACCTACGTCTTTTCAGTGGTACTTAATAAATACATAAAAATCAACCACCGCAAATCAAGGCAGTACACCTACCAACTGGGGGTGTGACCATTAATAAGTTCCCGAACAACAGATCAAAACTTGCCTTTGTGTCCTTGTGATTTGGTATACCTTTTTCAAAGAAGCCATTTCATTTGTGATTATTGGTTTAAGTTCACTTGTCGTTTTGCCTCACATTTGTTTTGAAAACTGATTTTTAAAATTAGTGCATGCGCACTCGTTCTTCCAGCTCTACAAGTCCACTTTCTGAGCTAGCAAATATTCCTCGTGAAGTAGAGGGCGTTCGCTCCTTCAGCCGTGACTGAGGAACGTCTTACACCACCACCCCCTGTCGAAATGGCAGAAGACAAACCGATGAATGAGCTTCTCCAAGCACCCATCGAGGGTTACGGAGATGCCATTGTTGTCCCAGCCATCGTAGCTGATACCTTTGAGCTCAAAACAGGGTTGCTTAATCTTGTAACCCAAAGCCAATTCTATGGTTTTGAGCGGGACGATCCTCATGCACACATTCGATGGTTCAACAAGATTGCATCTACCATCAAATACAAGAATGTCCCACATGAAGCAATTAAGCTTCTTCTGTTCCCATTTTCTCTAGAGGGACAAGCCCGGAATTGGCTTGAGAAACAACCCCCTCGTTCCATTGAGACATGGGAGGATCTAGTTACCAAGTTTGTTAACGAATTCTATCCTCCATCCCGAACTACAAGTCTTAAGAATGAGATAATGAAATTCTCTCAAAGATTTGATGAATCATTCGGTGAGGCATGGGATCGTTACAAAGAGTTGCTCCGCAAGTGTCCACATCATGGTTTTACCGAGTTAATGCAAATGGATACTTTCTACAATGGTCTAAACCAGACTAACCAAGACTCTTTAAATGCCTCCGCGGGAGGTAATTTTCTGAGCAAGACCACAAAAGAAGCCTTGCAAATCATTGAAAACAAGTCCCAGGTCCGCCCTTTCCGAACAAAGACATATCAGACTCAGTCTAATGCAGGACCTTCTACTTCATCTCACGTGAGTACATCTAGCACCGATGCTAAGATTGACAAACTCACGGATATTGTTCAGGCTTTGGTTCTTGCTAACCAAAAGAAAGTCACTTTCACACAGACACCATCACATGGTGAAATGAAGAAAGTCGAAGTCTGTGTTACTTGTGGTGGCCCTCATGCATACTACAACTGTACTGCCACCGATGGTAGTCCATTTGAAGCCAATGCTATAGCCGGTACTTCACAGCAAGGAGGTAATCAATACCGTCCTCAAAATGAACCAAACTACCGTGCTAATACTTATCAGGGACCACCCGGTTTTAGCCAGAATCCTAACATGCAAAACCGGAGTCAGAACCAACCTAGAATGAACCAAGGTTATCAAAACCAAGGTAATTTCTATCCCGGACCAAATCAAGGTTTCCAACATCAAGGAAACCTTAATCAAAACAATTTCAATCGAGGGAATCAATTTCATGGGAATGTGAATCCTAATCAAGGAAATTTTCAAAATCAAGGCCCTAATCTGAACAATAGAGGCCAAAATTTTCCTAATCAAACTCAAGCCATTGTTCCAACTGGACCATCATCTGATGAGTTATTGAAACAATTCATGAAATCCCAAGATGAAATGAACAGGTTGTTGGTTAGTCAGATTGCTGATCTTAAGAAGTCTTTAAATGATCAACCCTCGGGCTCAGGAAAACTTCCGAGCAAAACGATCGCTAACCCGAGGGGCGATGCAAAGGCGATCACAACCAGAAGTGGTGTTTCATACAATGGACCATCTATTCCTACTACCTCTTCTTCTCTCCCGAAGGTAGTGGAAAGTGAACCTGAGGCGACAAAGGACAAGGAACTTCCTAATAATAACGGAGGTACCAACAATGTCCAACCTCAAGTTGTCCGAAACCCAAATCAATCCAGGAGTTGTTTTTGAACCTCCAGTAGCTCCTGTTGAAAACCCCAAATCCAAATCTTCTATTCCTTACCCATCACGTTTGAATGAGCAAAAGCTCCGCGAAAAAGCCGGTCATCAAATGGACAAATTTTTTCAAATTTTCCAAGAACTACATTTTGACATAAGCATTGCGGATGCTATCATCTGATGCCCAAGTTTGCATCAACTCTCAAACACATGTTAAGCAACAAGGAAAAGCTGTTTGAAATGGCTAAAACTCCTCTGAACGAGAATTGCTCAGCAGTTATCTTGAAGAAGCTTCCAGAAAAGCTTGGAGATCCTGGAAAATTTCTCTTACCTTGTGTATTTCCAGGGATGGTTGAATGCTTTGCCTTAGCAGATCTTGGTGCAAGCATTAACCGGATGCCTCATTCAGTATGGAAGAAACTTTCTCTTCCGGACCTTATTCCTACATGCATGACTCTCGAACTTGCATATCGTACAATTTCCCGTTCACTTGGCATTGCCGAGGACGTTTTTGTGAAAGTAGGAAAGTTCCATTTTCCAGCTGACTTTGTAGTTGTTGATTTCGATGCTGATTCACGGGTTCCTCTCATTGTTGGACGAGGATTCCTGAGAACAGGTCGTGCTCTCATTGATGTATTTGAGCAAGAAATCACACTACGTATGGGTAATGAAGCTGTCACTTTTAACCTTGATCAAACTTCGAGGTACTCCGCAAACTATGATTCTGAGTCGGTTAACCGAATAGATATCATTGATGTTGCTTCTGAAGAGTACTCTCAAGAAGTTCTTGGTTATGATCAAAATTCTTCGAGTGATAATCTCACTCATTCATCTCAACCCATCATCGCCAATTCTACTCCTTCTCTCACTCCGTTTGAGGGAAGCGACTTCATCTTGGAAGAGATTGAAGCATACTTGGCTAGTGATTCTGTTCCATGGGAAATTGATCACGCTCCAATTGACATCGAGGGGGACATACTTCTCATTGAGAAGTTGCTTAATGATGATCCATCATCAGCCCCTCACACTAGTGATTCAATTCCAGATGAGATTAATAACAATGAGATTGATCTGGAGGGAGATATTCTTCATGAAAAGTTGTTAAATCAGGACACTTCTCCTCCACTCCCATCCAATGAACTTCATAACAAGGAAGTCAAATCAGTTGAGAAAACTGAAGAATTTCCTGAGGTTGAACTCAAAGACTTACCACCTCATCTCGAGTATGCATTTCTTGAGGGTGATGATAAATTACCCGTCATTATTGCTCGAGATTTGAGTAAAGATGAAAAGACTGCTCTCATAAAGGTCTTAAAGTCACACAAGCAAGCAATTGCTTGGAAACTCTCCGACATTAAGGGTATCAACCCTGAGTTTTGTACTCACAAAATCTTGATGGAGGATGACTTCAAACCAGCAGTTCAACATCAGAGAAGAGTAAATCCAAAAATCCATGATGTTATCAAACAGGAGGTTATCAAACTTCTTGATGCAGGATTAATTTACCCGATCTCAGATAGTCCTTGGGTTAGCCCAATTCACTGTGTTCCTAAAAAGGGTGGCATTACAGTTGTCACAAATGAAGATAACGAGTTAATTCCAACTCGATTGGTAACGGGATGGCGTGTTTGCATTGACTATCGTAAGTTGAATGACGCCACCCGTAAAGACCATTTTCTTCTACCCTTCATGGACCAAATGCTTGAGAGATTAGCAGGGAACGAGTACTATTGTTTCCTTGATGGTTTCTCGGGTTATTTTCGGATCCCCATTGATCCACAGGATCAAGAGAAGACCACATTCACCTGCCCATACGGAACTTTTGCCTATAGACGTATGCCTTTTGGCCTATGTAATGCTCCAGGCACGTTCCAACGATGTATGATGGCCATTTTCCACGACATGATCGGGGAAACAATGGAGGTGTTTATGGATGACTTCTCGGTCATTGGGGACTCATTTCAAACATGTCTCTCCCATTTAGAAAAAATTCTTAAACGGTGTGAAGACACCAATCTTTGTCTAAATTGGGAGAAGAGCCACTTTATGGTCAAAGAAGGCATAGTCCTTGGCCATAAGATTTCGAAAAACGGGATTGAGGTAGATAGAGCGAAAGTCGATGTTATTGCTAAATTGCCTCATCCTACTACCGTCAAAGGTATTAGGAGTTTTTTAGGTCATGCCGGTTTTTATCGCAGATTCATACAAGATTTTTCTAAAATCGCCCGGCCTATGACCCATCTTCTTGAAAAAGATGCTCCTTTTATCTTCTCACCTGAGTGCATCAAAGCTTTTGAAACATTAAAGAAAAAGCTTACTGAAGCACCCATTCTCGTTGCTCCCAACTGGGATTTGCCTTTTGAGCTCATGTGCGATGCAAGTGATTTTGCTATCGGTGCAGTCCTAGGGCAACGTAGATCTAAGCATTTTCAGCCTATCCACTACGCAAGTAAAACAATGACTGAAGCTCAAACTCATTACACCACCACAGAAAAAGAGCTACTAACCGTGGTGTATGCATTTGAGAAGTTTCGGCCATACCTAATCTTGACCAAATGCGTGGTGTATACGGATCACTCGGCTCTCAAATATCTCTTTGCAAAACAAGATGCAAAGCCGAGATTGCTCCATTGGGTTCTCCTTCTACAAGAATTTGATATCATAATACGTGATAAAAAAGGAGCTGAGAACCTGGCTGCTGATCATCTGTCACGTCTAGAAAACCCTCACCAAGATGTTTTCGAGAAAAAGGAAATAAATGAAACATTTCCTCTCGAGACACTCAATGCGGTTTCTTTTCGTGGAAACTCTACTACCCCATGGTTTGTTGACTTTGCAAATTACCATGCAGGTAACTTCATAGTGAAAGGGATGTCGACCCAACAGAAGAATAAATTCTTCAAGAATGTTAAACATTACTTCTGGGACGACCCCTACTTATTCAAAATCTGTGCGGATCAAGTCATCCGACGGTGTGTTTATGGACAAAAAGCTATGGACATTCTCAAAGCTTGCCATGCTGGACCCACCGGGGGACATCATAGTCCAAACTACACCGCTAAAAAGGTGTTTGATTCCGGGTTTTATTGGCCCACTATTTATAAAGATGCCCACGATTTTGTCAAAGCATGTGACGCTTGTCAACGTCACGGAAATATCTCGCAAAGAAATGAAATGCCGCAAAACGCCATTCAAGTGTGTGAGATTTTTGACATCTGGGGCATTGACTTTATGGGCCCATTTCCATCATCTCGAGGCAACAAATACATACTCGTGGCTGTTGACTATTTGTCAAAATGGGTTGAAGCGAAAGCTTTACCTACCAATGATGCCCGAGTAGTTGTGAAATTTTTAAAATCTCTTTTTGCTAGGTTTGGAACTCCGCGAGCTATAATTAGTGATCGCGGTACACATTTCTGTAATGATCAATTTGATCGTGTCATGCAAAAAATATGGTGTAACTCACCGTCTCTCTACTGCGTACCACCCCCAAACAAGTGGGCAAGTGGAAGTTTCCAACCGTGGTATTAAAAGAATTCTAGAAAGGACAGTAGGCGAAAACCATGCATCCTGGTCGGATAAACTGGATGACGCACTCTGGGCCTTCCGTACAGCTTATAAAACGCCAATCGGGTGTACTCCATACAAGCTAGTGTACGGAAAGGCATGTCATCTTCCGATTGAACTTGAGCACAAAGCATACTAGGCCTTAAAACATGCCAACTTCGATATTCAGACAGCTGGTGATCACCGGAAAGTTCAAATGAATGAATTAAATGAACTCCGTGATCAAGCATACGAGAACTCTTTGATCTACAAACAAAAGACAAAGAAGATTCATGACTCCAAAATCAAGAACCGCGTTTTCAACGTTGGTGATCGAGTCATTCTTTTCAATTCAAGATTGAAGATATTCTCGAGAAAGCTCAAGTCCCGTTGGTCTGGTCCATTTACTGTTGCTAAGGTTTATCCTTATGGCACCATTGAGTTATCTCAACCTGATGGTCCAAATTTTAAAGTAAATGGTCATCGATTGAAGCATTATTTTGGAGAGGACATTCCACCTGTGATTGTCCAGGATCTACAAACTTTCCCCATGAACCAATGAATGCGGGGATCGAGTCAAGCTAGTGACTCGGGAATCAAAAACAGTAGCACACACCATATGGGTTTTCACCCATATTTCTGACTTCTTTCTACTTTCTACCACCCTAGTGTGGGGGAGTTTCCCCCCGCTGTTGAATATAAAATCTTCTATAAAAAAAAAAAAAATGTGTATATATCAAAAATAAAATAATGGCCGTAGTATTTCCTTTTTATGTTCTATGTTTCGGCATAACCGCCGGTACTTTGAATATTGAGGGCAATATTCATTTCTAAGTGTGTGGGGAATTCTCGAATTTTATCATGTAATTATTCCACCCAATTCCCCCGTTTTTGGCCAAATTTTTTTTTAGAGTAAGTGTTTTTCACTTACTCAGCAAATGGTAATCGTCGCCATGTCTAACCCACATAAGGATTGGCTAATCCAGGAGCAAATGGCTCTTGGTAAAGATTTATCAAATCCGTTGATGGCTTGCAATTTTCCCAAAATTGTATGGTGTTCAGCTCACCATATCTTTAACTAGTGAAGAGTTGGCTAGCCCGCAAGTTTATGGCTTGTGGTAAAGGCAGTTGGAAAACCATAATTGGTAATCGACTCACCAAAGATAATATTGATAATTTATCTAAGAGTTGGCTAGTCCAGAAGCAAACGGTTTCTGGTAAAGACAAATCAAATCCGTTGAAAGCTTATGATTTGCTCAAAATCATTTGGTTATCATTGTGCCAAAGTTCTTACTTGAACTGAAACAATTGGCTACTCCAGAAGTAATGGCTTTTGGTAAAGAGATGAAATCCATTAATTTTTCTCAAAACATTGCTAGGGACTAGCAATATCTTAGTGTGGGGGATTGATGAGTGTGCAAATACTCATCATTTTTGTACTGTTTAGAATGCCAAAAACATCTGAAAACACTCAGAAATGCATCAAAATGATAAAAATATCACAAATAAGTGTTTTATGTGTTTCAAATGCAAAAATACCAAAATCAGATGAAAAATGTATCAAGTTTGCATAATTGGCAGTTTTAGTCCCCGAAGTTTCAAAAGTTGTCAAATCTGGTCCCTGGAATCCAAAAATGTGGAGTTTTATCATTCAAGGTCCCTGAAATATTCTTAGTTGTCAAAAATGGTCCTTGAATGAATCTTTGGTCAAATGGCAAAAAAGGTCCCTCAACTTTACAAAAGTGTCAAAAATAGTCCTTGGATATTTAAAAATGTAAAATAATCAAATATGGTCCTTGTACTATTAAAGTTTGTCAAGTTTGGTCCTTGTGATAACTTTGGATTGTTGACAGGTTTGGTCCCTCAAGTTTGCAGAATTTACATCTTTGGTCCTTGTATCAATAACAAACCAAACGGACCCTTTCTTTGTTATTAACCTAGCCAAATCAAAAAGAAACTACCAAATACCTTGACCCCCCAAATGAACCCTGCCTATTATTAACGGTCAAAATAAGTCAGCGCGCCCAAACCAGTTCCTCCATGTTCATCTCCTTCTCCTCACTGTCAAACCAAAACCGGTGGTTTTCCACCTTTCCACCTGTTTTCCCCACCTCTCCACCTCACCACCACCTTTCTACACCTTTTCTAACCACTTCCCCCTTCCACCTCCACATCCATCCAAAAGCTTTAATGCAAGAAACCTGCTCTTGACTATTTTGGCGCCAAAACTCCAAATGGATGGTTCTGATGATTTTGACCAATCCAATGGTTGGAATGAGGTGGGATATGTTCAGAGATGTCGACAAGCTCCAAAAAGATCTTTATATAGAAGCTAGAAGGAATGTAGTAGAATATCTAGTAATATTTTATTTTATGTATGTAGTTTTTAAATATTTTAAGTCTTCCATTAATGTCTAAGCTTTTAAGCTCTGTAATTCAAGTCATTAGTGTGCAATAAAGCTCTTGTTAACATCAATTTCAAGTTTCCAGTTTTATTTCAAGTTTGTGCAATTTTCAAATTCAAAAAAAATCTCAACAGGTTCGAATGTTATTTTTGGTTGTTGTCTTGGATTTATAAGCTTATATAAGCTCATTATATAGCCTTTGAGAGCTATTAGAACCTTAATAACTCAGTTTAGATTCAAAACTCAAAAATTCCCAAAAATACCAATAAATTAGTGAAAAAATAAAACAATCTAGGGAAATGAAGATCAAAAGCTGAAGCATGTTGGTTATTGGATGAAAATGGTTTAGAGGCTTTGTGGAAAGCTATAGGAAGTGGTATTGATCCTCAGTTCTCAGTTTTGAGCTTGGAAATAACTTGTAAGCTATTTTCTCAAAATTTGTATATTCTAGTATAAGTGTTTTAATCCTGTTAATTTTGGCTTAATCCTGTTTAAATATAGTTATTACAAGTTAATAAGTAGATTTATTAGTTTAAAAGCTTGTTTTAGTGCTTAATGCTTCACAACATTTACTTAAGGGTGTTTGGATTTGTTGTTAAAACTGTGTTTAAGGTTGTTAATGTCATTGTTTTTGCTTGTTATATGTTACCTTATGTCTAAATAGCTCAGATAAACCAGAAAACATAGTCCTTATTTGTCAAAAAGTCAAAATAGCTCTAATCCTAATTTGCAGTTTACTGTTAAGATTTTGAATTACAAATGTCATCACAGTAGTAGATAACTTGATAATATAGCTTAAAATCATCTTATTATAGCTTATTACAACTTAATCAGTCCATAGAATTGATTCAAAGTTCATAATAGTCAACTTAGTTCATTTCTTTTAAAAGTCAAAATTTCTCAATACCAGTTTCTGAATTAACTTAAGAATTTTAGTGTGAGTTTAATACTAAGTTTTAGCTTATAATCTTCTAGGATATTAAAATTTAGCTGCTTAACTTAATTAGAAAAATATTAGATTATATCTAATTAGCTTATAAAGTGCTTATTACTTAGCTTCTTTTGAATACCTTTTCTGAAAAGTGCCCTGTGCACAGTTTCATAAGCCTATTTCACAATCTTTCACAGAGCTTATTAATGAACCTTATCTTGTGTATTTTGTCTTTTTAGAAAGCCAACCTAACTGTGTCTCTAATCCAGTGCTTAATTTCACATTTCTAGCTTATTTATTAGGTCTGCTCATTGATTTTTGTTTGTTCCATTTCATATAGTACCCTGTGCAAACAGATAGACTTGTGCTTATTTAAAAGTTGTTTAAATGCTTATTTCTTAGTAATCTTGCTTATTCAGTTGTTATACTAGCTTATTAACAATCACTTAGCTTATTTTTAGTTAGCTTGTGCTTATTCACTAGCTTAATAGCATTTTAGCTTAATCCTTGTGCTTATTCAATTTTCTTGTTCAACTGTTAAGAAAACATAAGCTAAATCTGAGCTTATTGGTGATTTTGTAAAAAGTTGTAGTTATAAAAATTACTTATCTTACTGTGCTTAATAAGTTTGTAAAAGAAAAATCAAAAAATAAATAGTTTGCAAAAAGCCATTGCTGGGATTCGAACACTGGCCACCCAGCTCACCACACACACACCATACCAACTGCCCTTGGGTCTTTGACTGGTTGTATCTTGCACAATTTAATACATAACTATTGTTTTCCATTTAAGCTTATACGTATTATTTAGCTTATTTCTAGCTTATTAAATTAAGTTGTCACATGTTTTGTATTTTTCTTAGCTTTGTATTAGTATAAAGTATTTTAGTAAAAGTTTGATTTTTTTACTGAATAGTTTTAGTATTTTTAATCATTTAATTAGTTTAAAATAGTATTTAATTCATAATAAAAATATAAAAGTCAAAAAAATATAATTCTTTTTTCTAAAATTTTCTTTTGTCATATAGTAAGTAAGAAAATTGGTTTTACACTTGTAGGACTTTTATTTCAAAAATTTTACGTTTTTACTTGCGCACTCGCGTAATTTTTATACATAACGCACGTTTTCATTTTAGGTCACATTTTTAGATAATTTAAGTTTACATTTTAGTTAAAATAGTTTATTTAAGATATTTTGTTTTATAAATCAAGAAAAATCATTGTAAAAATAGTGATAGCGTTTATTTAATATATTTTAGCTTTTTAATTTTCTTTAATTTGCATTTAAGCCCCTGTAATTTACAAACTTTCTTTTTAGGTGTAATTATCATTCACAATCCTTACTGATCACTATCCTTAGTGATTATTCGACATCTGAAAGTGTTAAACACCATTAATCCTCCGTGGGACTTAACGACCTGTGGAAACACTATACTCTCCAGATCATAATTGCATTGGTTTCTGAGCTATTTGAAGTTTATTACGGTTGACCATTCACAAGTGGTTAGCTTGTGTGATAAAACTTGACGGTTCAGACCCGATCAACATCACATAACAATATATGGTTCGAATAAGATAGAGTTTTAGAGAGAGAAAGTGGAAAATGGGAGCCTTTCTAGAGAGAGAAAGTAAAACAAAAGAAAGAAAGTTAGATTGAGTGAAAGGTCCAACCCTCTACCTTGGGAGGTAGAGGGTATTTATAGTTACAAACTAAACGTCCTCCTACGGACTGTGGATCAGGCATACAGTGGGTAAAGACCCGTCCGTCCTCCACGGTGTTGCTCTAAACTAAATAACTAATAAATAACGTAATGTCTACGAGCTAACATATGCTAGGCTAGATTTGGGGTGACCGAATCTTCACTATGGATTTTCCAATTCCTAACAATCTCCCCCTAAGGGAGGTCACCCCAAGATTTACATTTTGAATCCTAGCATTCTATCTTTGACTTTATTCTCGAGCTCGTAGACTTCAATTCTTCAATGTCCGCAGTCTTTGTGCTTTTGTAGCGATTCTTCAAAGTCCGCATATTTTTGTACTTTCAGTGGAGGTCTTAAACTGATCCACATCTTTGATGATCTTCGAGCTTTAATTGAGATCATCAGCCATAGTAAATCTCTGGATCACCCTTTATTGTGTTGCCATCATGTGAAGTTGTGACTTTCGGACCGACATGCTCACACTTTTGGATCATGACATCTTTTCATCAGAGTAGTGGAAGCTTTTACTGGTTCAAGATATTTGCAGTAGCGTAGCAGAAGCATAGTATAAAATATCGAGCCAGGTTCGTAGATATGCACAAGTCATGATTTCTTCAATTAAGTGTGGATGTTGTGAGCATGCGGCTTTGGATTGACTCCTCAATTATGATCAGCTGCAACCGTCCAAATGTACCTGCAAACAACAGTTAGCAATAAAACACACGAAAGTGTCTTTGATCACTTTCATTGAATTGAGGTACACGGCCCACGGTTCCCCATTGATCAGTACAAGTACTGCTTGTGATCAGGTAGGATTCCTAAGAATCTCCTTGACAGGGTTTCGCATTTGCTCTAGCTGTTCTCAAACCGGAACGTCTCAAAAAGACAACGGAGTGAGTGAACCAGCGAATTGAGATTCACTGATTGATGAAAAATGATTTGAAAAACAATCGCATATTGCTTGAAAGAAAGAGTTTTGCAATACGACGAAGGTTTTATGAGAAAGATCAATTTTCAATCATAAATACTTTTTATATTTGAAAGAGTACACATTCGACGTGCTAGTGAGAAGAAGATTCGCACATCGAACGGTTTTTCCAAAAGTATTTTTTCAATCAGAGATATTTTTTGTGTTTGAAAACATAAGTACACATTCGACGTGCTAGAGAAAAGAAGATTTGCATATCGAATGGTTTTTCCAAAAGTATTCGTTAATTCCATTCCTGGACCAAGGTTGATTCAAGAGTGAATCGCCCCATCGTTTCTATCCAGTTGTCACAAGTTTGATCTTTTGGAAAGATCTCACATGTCACCTACCAAGAGCTTGTATGATGTTGGCTCTAGAAGGATTTCCATCTTCATTGTGAATATTTTTACATATCACTCGGATGTTCTGGTAATACCACAAGGATAATGCGTAGGACTCTTAATATATTCTTACTTTCCACATTGTATGAAACAACAAGTCTTCATTAATATAGTGTCCTAACGAGATATTGTGGATGATCTCTTGGCTCTAGACTCAATAGTGCTCATTTGGTTCCTATGCCGGAGACTAGGGAGAGGGTCTCCTTCTTCAATATCAACAATCTCTAAGAGAGAGTCGATAGATTATGTCGGTTCCCCCGTGAGAATGAAACAAGCCCTTTTAAGAGGAACTTGAGTAGCTTGGGAAGTTGTAGTGCAGTGCATCACTGGGTCCATGATGTCTTGTCTTCAATACCAGTGTTACCTTAGTAAACACCAGTAACATATGTATTGAACCCGGTTTCTGCCCTAAGGTTGAATTATTGGAGGGCTATTTCTTTTCACCCTTTTCACATTCAATTCTTTTTCATTCTTCAACCCCTTCAGTGCTTACCAAGACTTCATTACTAGAAACTTGTTGGGTTTATTCCAGTACTAGCTCTGTCTCAGTCGGCACTCTTCCCGTATCTCACTTTTCTCCTTTTTTCAATATACCTACGGACTCTACACTATCTAGTGGATTGTCCCTGGGTAGATCCCTCCGGTTCTGGCGGATCGTGGGAACGAATACCTAACCTAACCATGCTTATAACTCTATGCATAAAGTAAATTGGTCGGTCTTTTGGTATTGTTCATTCCTTCTTGAAACCAATTAAAAAATTATTTGGAAAAACAATCAAGGTACTTGTGATACGAGATCAAAGCATTTTGTACCTTAATAGTTTTGATCATTTAGAAAACCTCCCCTTCAACATGTGCATATGATTTAGAAATTGTTTAGCACATGGAGGCAAGAGGACTTTGAAATATTTTCTTTGATCATAATTTTCATAGAAAAAGCCATTTGATTTTCTTGGTAAATTCTCCCCCTCAATATGTGCATAGGATATTTGAAATCATTTTATCACATAGAGGCATACAAAAGCCATTAAGAAACCATTTGCTCCCCCTCAATATGTGCATCGATAACCGAAAGAGTTTAGCACATATTAGAGAGAACTTGCACTTTTGAATCAAATAGATCATCCTTTATCAAATTTCATTATTAAATCACAAATTCTCCCCCGATCAAAAATATCAAACCGTTTGAGATTTTGGATCCCAAGTGATTTAATACGGTTTAGAAAAACATGGGAGAACTTGTGGCCTGGTTTAAATACTCATCTGGTTTTTGGATAAATCCTCCTCCTCAACATGTGCATTATGTATTTGAAATCGTTTGGCACATGGAGGCAGGAGTGCCTATAAAGGACTAAAACCGATTCTATTAAAACAGATTTGAGATTTAAATCACGATCTCTCCCCCGATCAAAAATTTCAAACCTTTTGAGATTTGTGATCCCAATTGATTTAAATCATTTAAAAGATTTTGGGAAAAGACGTGGCAAGATTCAATTTTTGAAAGATGACAGATAAGGACCATTTAGACACTAAAGATTGTTAGTGTCAGGTATGATAGTTTTAAGAGATATTTTAGTAAAATAAAACAATTTCACAATCAAACAAGAACAGAAAAAATTTCATTTTGAAAGACCTTTGACCTTTGAAGAAAATCATACCATGACATAACATTAAATCTTTAGATCACCACTTTTTGTTGTACAATCCGGACTTTTATGAAGAAATATTGTTTAAAAATATTTTGTTTTAAATCACTCCCCCCTCAATTGATGACCGTAGTCGTTGATTGAGTGACTTAGGTTTTGAAAACATGAAGTCCGGTGATTTTCAAATTTAGTACAGTTTATTTTCTAAACAATATTTTTCCCATTTTCAAAACAATTCAAATTTTTTGAAAAATGGTATTATCACAATTATCCTGCACAAAGACACGTTAGGTGGTTGAGAAGCTTTTGTTGTTGCTGTAGGGCAGGAAGAAAACCGTCTGCTGATGCAGTGAGACTTCAAACGTTGCATTTTAATGCCAACTTAGGTCAAATTAAGCTCCGTTTCTTCAATCACTTAGAAGAAAACCATCTGCTGATGCAGTGAGACCTCTTACGTTGCATATATGCCAACTCTCCATAGAAGTCCAATTAAGCTCTGTTTCTTCATTTGTCAACCCAAGATATAGTTACCCTTTCCTTTCGGCATCCAATCATCATATTATGTGGGATCCGGATCGGGAACATACTTATATACCAAAATACCTGCATACGTTAGTGAACACAAACAGATATATGGTGGTCGACATCACCCAAACAGCAATCGACTAATAACAGTCAATTCAACATATTAATCAGATCATATAAGGTATGGGAATAATGTGTTTATCAAACTTTAATCATCTAATCCTAACAATTACATCCTAGAAACCTAGTCCTTCAACATAGGCAATTATCATTTTTAATTAAGCACGTAGGATAATTAAGAAAGTCTGTTAGATGATATAAATTTGAAAACATTCTCCCCCTCAATCAATGACTTATTTTTCTGAAAAGTTTAATAGCGCTGAAGTCATTGATTGAGTTTTCAATTTTTACGAAAACTCTGAATCTGATTGATTTTCAAGCAACTCATATTTACCACCATTTTTGAAAAACAACAAATATTTTTCTGAAGAATTTTAGACGGAAAAATATTTGAGTAGGAACAGCAGTCCTTCGACATACTTTCCTCATTTCTGTTTTAGGATAAGTGCACGAAATATTTGAAAATAGGTTTAGCGTAGCACTTTCCTTTCTTGAAGAGCGGGTTGCTATCAGAAATAATAGCAAGCCATAGTTTTAAACACGGGTCACAGTCAGAAGTAACTGTAAGCTATATTTTGAGACATGTTTAGAAAAGAATATTTACACTTCCTGCTCGAACTTCATCTATGGTCCCGTGCCATTATTGAATGACATTTCTAATACCGCAGATATTATCGATACCAGAAGACATGTCTTAAGAAAACATTTTTATGGTATTTTTGAAATTTTCTGATTTTTATGGATTTTTTGTTGGTTTTATATTTTTCTATTTTGTTTTTGTTGGTTTTATATTTTTGTATTTGGTTTTTCTGATAAATATATAAAAAGATTGAGAAATAGTTTTAAGAAGATGATGATACGAGTACCGAGATAAGGAAATCGTTCAGCACTTTGTAGAAGATAGAGGTCATCATCTCTTAAACTTTCACCACCAAAGCATTTGAGGCTCTTGAATCGTCGCAAGAACTTGAGCCTTCAAAAAGTAAATCTTTGGTAGCTTCCCCCCAAACCGACATACTAAGAATAAAGACCATTTCCCCAAGCAGTAGAAACGAATAAAAACGGTCTCATAGAATGAAGCTCAGCACCCCGAAGAACACGAGAACACTGAAGTAACAAGTTGAAACATTGATCGTCTCAGTGGTTATCAAATCCGGATTAATTGATTACGACCGATCACATGAACCTGTTGTGCATCCCTGATGTACACCTTACTCTTCGAGATTGACCAGTTGTCTATTTAGGGGAACAATATATCAACACCTTCATTTCACCAAATGCACTCCAGTTATCTAACATATAACCAATCAGCCCATAACGTACACATGTACCCAACAAGACAAGAGACAATGACATCACAATAAGTGGTTGAATCACGATCTTCTTTGCGGATGTCAACTCCGGAATAACGATTAAGCTCGATCATGTGAATATGTTGTGCGACCTTGATGTACACATATCTCTCCCCTGATGGTTTCGATCTCATCGGAATCATCATTACATTGTGTACATGAAGCACTAACCGGAAGCACTTTATCATAAATCATATAGAAGATGTCGATAAGCAATATCATCTCACGCTCCACATATTTTTCTCATATTTCTTCCTCTTTGAAAATTTGAGTTAACACATACCAAAAGTATCCAGAGACCACTTCCCCCCAAATGGTTGGAATAATACATCCTTCCCCCAAATGGTTAGAATAATACATCCTTCCCCCAAATAGTTGGAATAACACACCAAAGGCTATGAGTAAACCTGAGTTTCTCTACGGTTATGACATTTGTCTTTCCGGGACTACTTCAATAGAGAGAAGTATTAGGTTCATCACGTGTACTCGTTGTGTGTTTAGATGTATGTCTCCTTCCCCTTGCTGGTTTTGATACCTCAGAATCAGCAACACATCATTCATACCAAATATTCTTGACATAGAGAAGAACAAAAATTAGCTCAAATGAATCTTGTGAGAATCAACTGCTATAGAAACTCTCTCTGACTATCTTTATCAACCCATTCGTAGACAATTTGAAGTGACCACTGATGAAGAAAACCCGTTATACCAAACTTGAAACTGAAGTAGAATTCTCCGCATGTATTCTAAGCTTGCACTTAATGATGGAAGAACGGTGTCGAGAATCTAGGCATCAAGCAAATCTCTAAGTACTCACTACTCAAACAAAGTATGAGACATTAACACCTTTTGAGATTATCCACATCGTCATCTGCATGTGACACTGAGTAAAACAACGTAACTCCTAATAGTGATAGTTAACTAGGTCTTCAGCCAACCACCCCGACTGCTGGTAACTAGATAAACCAAATCTTCAACTCAAAATCTTAAGCCCGAGAAAGTTATCAAATAAGAACACGCCTTTTTTGAAAGTCAACTTCAATCTCAAATAAGTGATAAATGATTAACTCTGAAGTCATCAACTTGTGTCAAATGCCCAACACATGAAAACAACATACAATCGGATGTACATTGACCCACTAAATGAACCAGAACAAATGATTCCTCAACATCAATGCATTCTTCCTAAAAGTATACATGTAGAGAATGATCTGGAAGATTCACCAATAACTTCGAGCGGATGAGGTAATCATTATACTCAATTTTCATTTGGTTGATTTACAGAGTGCACATTGGAAGGAACAATAATCCGTGAAGATTTGGCAAAGGAATACCAAAGAGCGGATCATTATTCATGAACAATAATCCGTGAAGATTTGGCAAAGGAATACCAAAGAGCGGATCATTATTCATTAGTGCAACTACAATGATAGTCATTAACATTGCTTTGAGGAATAACTAGAGATTGGGCTGCTTGAGTAGTCTGAGAAGTACTTCTTAGATGATCAACATTTGCTCGTGGTTGGAAATACTCATCAAACATATCTTGAACCAATGAATCCCATTTATCCTTAGTAAGTGAAACATTAGGCGTTGGAGGAGAGTCGTATGACCATTATTCAAACATCCATCAACATGTAGTATATTCACTCTTCTCCCCCTCAAAAATTGCATCCGAGGTTGCCATTTTTGATTTAACCAGTGAATAAGAATATACACCAATGAACGTAGATCTACTTAAGGATTGAGTGAGCATGGAAAAACATGAAGCTTGTTGATGAAGAATGTCGATGAGAATGGTCATAAAAATGAAGATTTCTCTTCTTCTGAAGGTAAAGCGCACTGAAGCGTACACTTTTCTTTTCTTTAGAGTACGAGGCTTGAACTGAAGTATTCAAACGTCATAGCCGAAAGAATATCAAGATTGAGTTACTTGAACTCGTGAGTTATGAGATATCAATCCTTGTGTTATCCATACTTTAAACCAGTCCATGTATTGAAGGATAGAAGTATCTGCAACTGGCCCAGTAAGGTCTACTGCACTAACATTACAAGCTTGATTGCATATATATTGGTTAGTGACATTAGTATCCAAACCCTTTGGGGTTTCACGGTCAACCTTGATTTTGTCATCAGAAAACAGCTTTCCGGTAGGAATCCACCTAAGTCCAGCATCCTTAAACATTCTACCAGACGGTATCCACTTATGGCAAGGTCTAGGATTGTTAGGCTTCTTATGCACAGTGGAAGACTTATCCTTATTCCTAGTTTCCAAAGATTTAGCAGTTGGTATCCATCTAGGCGAAGTTTTTGGTTTGTTTTGCTTCACAACATGTTGAACCTTAGTCACATTAGTAGTCTTAGTGGATTGTACCTTAGCATGTGAATTAGGAAAATGTTTCTTTTGTGGAAAAGACTCAGAATTTCTAGTTTTGTTTTCTACATGCTTAGCATTCATATGCACATAACTATTCTTAGATGCACGCCAATCCCTAGTCTTTTGAGTGTTCCTAGGTAGTGGTTTACAACTACTAGCAGTTCCTTGAAATCTCGTAGAATTCCTCACCCTAGGTCTTGCACCTAAAATTCCGTCTTTTCGAATCTGTGCCTTTTTCCTAGCTTTTTCTAGATAATAGTTCTTCCACAAGTAATTCATATCATATGAATTCTGGGTTTTAATGCTTGGTTTTGACACTGTTTTCGAACTAATCCTAGAGGTACTGGGAGTAGAAGTGGCTACGTGTTGAGGGTTAACGGAGCTAGAAGCCTTATTCTTAGGTAACTCAGGTGAAGTGACTGGTTTTGACAAAACATGTTTCTCATCAACTTGGGAGGAAAACCGTGTTTTTGAAAATTTTGGTCTTTCGGATATAAACGCAGTAGGCTGTCTAACAATGGACCGGTTTCTAATGGGATGAGAAACTGGTTTCCCCAAGGTTGATGGTTTTGTAAACATAGTGTTCACACTTTTCCCTACAGTTTTCCTAAGCTCATTTTTTAGGGCAACAATAGCGAAACTCTTTTCCTGAAGTTGAGCTTTGAGAACATCAATTTTTGCTATCAAAGAGTTTGTTTGTTCTATTGACTTAGTTCTAGCTTCTTTGACAGAGTCACTTAGTTCTATGTGATGCTTTCTCAAGGACTCATTTTCCTTTAGTAATTTGGCCACACAAACCGCTAATTCATCATTTCTCATTTGAATATCATCAATAGCATTAACATCAGAATTACTTGTAACCAAATTACTTTTCACATGCATATCAGAAATATGTTTCATCAAATTGTTGATAGTTGAGTTTTTGTCTTGAAGTTGAGCTTTCAAAGTGTTCATTTCAAAAAGTTCACGGAATTCAGGAAGTTTCGGATTTTTACATGGTTTGTTAATTTGGAAACTTTCTTCTTTACATTGTATTGCAATTTCAAGTGAAATGCAATCTTTTTCAAGATTTGAGAATTTGTTTGAAAGTTCATCAAAAGCCTTTTTATCAACCATATTGTTTGTTTTGAAACTCTTAATCTCAGACTCACCTCAGATTCAGGACATTTATCAGAGTCATGTTCAACATCATGATCAGTTTGTTTAAGTACTTTAGCAGATGCACTATATTGAACAATAAAGGGTACCTCATTACATGACACCTGCTCAATTTCTGGTCTGATATCTGCATCCACTTCATGTGTAACAAGAGTCACTGAACTACTGGCTGTTTCAAGCGTATCTATCTCTGAGGCTCTGTATTCAGTGTCAACTGATCCATCATCAGGTGCTATACCTGACTCAACATAACAATCTTTTGATTTAGCCCGACATTCATTCCTTTTTCTGATTTCTGCATCAACTTCTTGTGTGTTATGAGTAACTGAACATATGTTTTCATCATTATTTGTTGTCTCTGACATTCTGCATTCATCAACACTCGATCTTTCGACTGATACATTACCCGACTCATCACAACAATCTCTCAACTACTTGTCATTTGACACTCATCACTTTTCATCTTTCCGTGTAACTTCCTCAATGTACTTCTCCACATTATCCATAAGTTGGATAAATGTCTCAATGAACATAATTTCCATTCAGGTGTGTCTCTTGAAAGACATTTCATCATGTCTTGATCATATGCGATGTGAATTCCCTTCTAATGAATGACTGAAAGTGTTTGTAGATCACTTGAAGTGCAGCGCTGGAATTCTCCTTATGAACCTTCTCTTTGTCAAGTTGTCAATTGCTCTAGGTTTAACAACAAAGTTCCTTAATGTGGATAAGTCCTTGAGAAGAGGCAATACATGTTCCATTGATGTGGGTAGAAGTAACATGAGGTAAGAGTGAAGTTGTTGATAAGGTTCAATGCTACTTTCCTTTTGCATGGTATTCGTATCCGAACAGGTGCAAATCTTTCTCATTGGACTTGGAGCATGAAGAACTCAAATCATCATTGATTGATTCCATCATCTGTAACCGTTCAGTATTGCTAATATTCTCATGGTTGTCTACAGCATCATACAGTTTGAGTACTTCGAAATCACTGATCAGGGTGTAAGACATGATGTTGATGAATCCACGGGATTTTACAAGTCTATGATTTAAAACGAGAAATAGAATCTTTCGCGGGATTTTACTAAAATCAAGACCAAACCGTTAAGCAATGACCAATGGAACGTGTTAAGATGACTGATGGATTGTCACAATGATAGACAATTGTGTGTTAGGACTTATGATTGTTTGTAGGATCAGCAGAAATGTTGTTTGGTTGAGATTTGGATTGATTTATGCTCGTTTTTACGGAGAAATTTAGGTCTAAAACCATAAAAACCTCAATAACTTCTGTTCGGAGCGGATTAGGCTCGAAGGTTGACCCGAGTTTTACCGGTGCCATTCTCCTCGTTCTCACGGTCGTTTTGATGGGTAGAGCGAAAAGGAGTTACGGTTCAAAAGTTATGGCCGTTTGAAGTTTTGTCGAGAAAAGTCAACAAATTATTTAGTAAGACAAATTAAGCTAAGTCACCAAGTCGCTAAGTAACAACTCGCTAAAGGCTCAAGTCGTAGAATTCTTGAACAAGTCGCTAAGCCCAAGTCGCTTGACACAATTAGCTAAAGCACCAAGTCGCTACCGCAGTCAGTCGCTAAAGAGCAACTCACTAAGGTCCAAATCGCTAACACCAAATCGCTAACAATTTTACTACAACTCGCTAACAATTTTGAGCAAGTCGCTAAACTCACCAAGTCGCTAGCCGTAGTGGAGAATCCACTAACTTGTACTATTTGTCGGCTTGTCTCAATAGACAAGTCGCTAGGCTCAGTTCGCTAACAACTAACAACAATAACTACTAACTTTCCTGAAGCAAGTCGCTACGATGAAAACACTACGAGAACCAAGTTAGCTAGAGAAAAACTTCAAAAACACACTTTTCAATCCAAAACAAGCTCAACCAGAGTGATTCAAGCCTTTCAAATCAAAACCTAAACACTTATGATGATTCTAAACACAAAAGTACAATCAAAATCCAAACTTTAACACTAGAAATGATCCAAATGATGTAAACTACTCTAAACTCATTCAAACCCAAAAACCGTATGAAACCCACTAGAAATCCAAGAACATGAAAGATGAGTAATCAAACCATGGCTCTTGATACCATTTGTAACATATTGGATTTCACAAACACATCACATAACAATATATGGTTCGAATAAGATAGAGTTTTAGAGAGAGAAAGTGGAAAATGGGAGCCTTTCTAGAGAGAAAATAAAACAAAGAAAGAAAGTTAGATTGAGTGAAAGGTCCAACCCTCTACCTTGGGAGGTAGAGGGTATTTATAGTTACAAACTAAACGTCCTTCTTCGGATTGTGGATCATGCATATAGTGGTAAGACCCGTCCGTCCTCCACGGTGTTGCTCTAAACTAAATAACTAATAAATAACGTAATGTCTACGAGCTAACATATGCTAGGCTAGAGTTGGGGTGACCGAATCTTCACTATGGATTTTCCAATTCCTAACAGTGTGTAATCCTCCCTACACTTATCCCTTATGTAAAATACCTTTATATGTAATTAAGACGAGGTTAGAGACAAAATAAAGCATTTTTACAAATTTAAACATGAGAATAAACAATCAATAAAAGATCACGACTTTTAACAAGCAAACAATTAAGCATGGGTTGCCTCCCATGAAGCGCTTTTCTTTATTTATGGGTCTTGTAGCTAGACTCGAAGCGTGCCCTACGTACCCGATATAGGTAGCTTATCCTCAAGAATGTCATAAGGATCAAACTTATCATTTAAGTTCCTAGTAGTACGCTTGGTTCGATATGCCTTTTCAAACTTCTCCGTAGGGGTCATGATCGTTATCCTAATGTGCCACTCTCCGTTACCATCACTAGGTGGTCTATCCCAATTCCACTTATGCTTAGGCTTATCACGCTCAACTTTCCACTTATTCATGACTAGGTTGACGGGTAAGCTTCCTAGGAACTCGGTCATCTTCCTAAATACTAAGGTGTCCTCGAACGGGTTCACTTCCATATCCCTAGCCAATTCTTTTTCATGGAAAGTTGCTTTACTAGAAAAGGCTTCATCTAGATAAAAAGGTCGTTGGGGACCTATGAAGTCTTTATTAATCCAAGGTCCATATCTAGATGGTCCATATCTAGAAAAGGCTTCCTCTTCCTTATAGTAAATATGCTTTTTGACATCGTAAATTGACTTAGCACTCCCTTATCCTACCACTATCTTAGACATCTTACAATCAATGATAGCACTAGCGGTGGCTAGGAATCCTCTTCCTACTAGCAATGGGCATGTCGGGTCCTTATTCATGTCTAGCACATGGAAGTCCGCCAAAAGAGTTAATTCTCCTACGTGCACTACCATATCTTTAATTATCCCTACCGGATATGCAACACTACCGTCCGCTAGACCTAAGATGGTTTCCATTGGTTCTATCTTACCTAGGTTAAGGCTTCTATGGAGGGACAACGGAACAAGATTAATGCATGATCCTAAATCGGCTAAAGCATCGAGAGGTTTGGAAGTTCCAAGCCTACACGGAAGAGTGAATAGCCCAGGATCGTCTAACTTCTTAGGTAAATTATTTTGCACAAATGCGGACCCATGTTTTCCAAGTTTAAGTTCTAACTCATATTTTTCTTTTAAAGCATTATAATAAGGTGCATGAGCTAAGACTTCAAGAACCGGTTTTTCTTGATGGAGTTCCTTGTACTCCTCCTCTAGATTAGGTTTGGGTTCTTGGTTGACGGGTTTCTCAAAAGTAGGTTGTACCAATGGTGCGGGGCCTTGGTACCTCATTTGGGGTCGCTTGGAACCCTTGTTGATAGCATTTACCGAGTGGATTGTTGGGTGTGAAGGGCATGGATCCTTCTCCCATGGTGAAAAAGAACATGAAGTCGATGAAATCGAATTCACTTTTGGGTTCTTTATAGTATCACTTGGGAGTGCTCCAACTTCTCGGTCATTGAAGGCTTTTAAGAGGGCATCGAGCTTGTTTGTCATCTCGTTTTGTCGTTGCTTGAAATCGGCTTCAAGCTTAGTCAATCGAGTTTCTTGAGATGACATGAATCTAGATGCAATTGCCTCAAGACTAGTGGGGCTCCCCGTATTTGGAGGGTTGAACCTATTAGGTGGACTAGATGAGCTTTGGGGTGTGTTTGAATTTTTGTTCCACTTAAGGTTAGGGTGATTCCTCCATGAGGGTTGTGGAGTTTCCTAAGTTGTTTTGTTAGGGCTTGAAAGTGTACCACTTCTCTCCGCCTCGAATGCATTGGCGTGGGGCGTAGTCTACAAAATCTTGTTCGGAGAGTCTTTTGCAATCACGAGTGTCATGGGGACCACTACATAACTCACAAGGTTGAGTGATTTTATTCACTTGATGTGAAGACTTAGGATTCTTGTATGAGCTCATTAGGAATTTGACTTGATCTTCAAGCTCGAGCATCCTGATTGGGAAAATTATGAGTCAAGGGAGGCAAGGAGATTGCCTTGACGGTTTTAGGCAACTCACGGGGGTCATTCCAACTTTCGTTGTCATAGAGAGAAATGTCCTCTATTATACCCACTATTCTTCAGCGGTGAGATCACTAAGTTTACCAGGCGCTTGGTCAATGGATAAACTTAGTGAGGAAGTTGACATGATCATAGAAGAGTTGGACTTAAAGCCAAAGATCAATGCCGTGATGAGGTACTTTATGGAGTAAGTCCTTGAATCGAGTCCATACTTACGTAGAGATTCACCTTGATGTTTTGGAACATCAAGATTTCATTCCTAAGCTTAATGGTTCTTCCGGTGGGAAAATTTGAGCAAGAAAGCGAGAGGTGATATCATCCCAACTTGAGATGGAGCCGGCGGGAAGTCGCTCAAGCCAATTACTAGCTTAGTCCGTAGAGAATTGAAAGAGAGCCTTGAGGTGCGTGGTCTCCCGAGTAGTAGCATCAAGGTCGATGGAATCGACGATTTTGAGGAAATCCTTAAGATCTGATTAGGATCTTGAACGAAAGTCCATGGAAGGCACATCCGTTTTGCACCAACCGGATGGTGTCGGATCGAAGGGCCAGAGTTTGGGCTTGGTCGGGAAGCTCAATGGTGTTTCTATAGCCTAGGTGGCTTGGTATTGAGTATTCACCAAGAGTACGGCCTCTTGGTGGGTCATTTGGTGGTAGGTTGATGAATGGTGGTGGGTTATCACCTTCCATGATGAAAAGTGATGGGGTTTACGAACAAAGGTCACGAAGAAGGGGGATAGACTACAAGGAAGCTAAAAATGAAAAAAAAAGCTTACTTGATAAGAATCAAGCAAGGAAACCTAAATAAGGTGAACTCCTAACTAGCTATTCTATTCCCCGACAGCGGCGCCAAAAACTTGATACGCTTACGCAGCGCGTTCGGGGTCAAAGGCACTTCCTTTTCGTCGAGCAAGTTTTTCAACACCCTAGGCAGTGAACCTAATCGTTGTAGTGTAGTATTAGGGTAAGCCACGGGTATTGATATCGTTCTCTAAGGGAATAGGAATGCTAGTGAGAAATTACTATGCTAAGCTTGGGGTTGAGGAAGATTTTTTTTTTGCTTTTTATGTTTTTTAGGAAATGGAAAGGTACGAATCTCAGGGTTTGGATTTGGGGGGTGGTATTTCTACCGATTACTCTGCTATTATCTAATTATCTAATCTAAGCTAGGGGTAGTGTATGTCTATTGTTGTGTGCTCGTATGATGATTTAAAAATGTGTTTACTTAGGTTTTATTACTCCCTAGTTATCTCCTATTGATGGTTGAATTGTCACGTCCTTATTCTTAATCGCGTTGTGTGTCTAAAGTCGTAGGGTATGCGTTTATCCCTAACTCTTTGAAGCTACCAAAGGTTAATGACTACAAAATCTCTAGGATTCATAAACTTAACACTAAGGTACTCTTTGGATGTTTAGCCTACGATTCCACTAGTGACTATGAGCTAAGGTTCACAAAGATTAATCAAGCATTAATGACACAAAGGATGACCTATCGCAATACTAGATCAATAACAATTAAGATAAGATACAACCAATCAATATTCAATAACTGAGTTTCATACTACCTAAGCAAACACAAAAGTAAATTAGCCGGACATGGAAAACATGCAAGCATACACACTATCAATTGAAGACATAATTGAATTAATGAAGTAAAACACTTATCTTGATGTAAGATAGGGCATGGAACCCTAAAATACTGTAGAAGACATCCTTGGTTCTATTTAGGTTTTTACTCCACAAAACTACACACTGAAAACTAAAAAATTCGGATTCTATATATAGTGTTACAAACTGCGACATCGTCACTCTTTAATTGTGACGCCGTCGGGTCGCAGTCATTAGGGTTTTCGTCTTGGCCAGTAAACATTGTGGCGATGTCACCTTATGCCCGTGACGCCGTCGCCTTCAATCTCGACTCCTTCGGATCAAATCTAGGCGTCGAAATGCGATGCCCTACTCTTTTAAAACACGATGCCGTCACTTGATAATTAGCAATTTAGCTACTGGACCGTCACAAAAAATCCACGACGGCGTCGCCATTGGCAGTGACGCCGTCCCCTTCAGTTCCAGCAGCTTGAGTGTTAGGATTTAGAAAATTCAGTCATTAAAGAGTCGGTCACCTCAATTATATGTAATCGTTAGAAAGCTCGTAGTCGTAGATTGTTTAATGGTAAGTAGTATTTAGTTAAGTAACACCGTGGAGGACGGACGGGTCTTTACCCACTGTATGCCTGATCCACAGCCCGTAGGTGGCGATTTATGTAAGGACTGTAAATACTCTCTACCTCCCAAGGTAGAGAGTTGGAGCTCATAATAATACTTTTATTTTCTCTCACTAAGTTCCCAAACCTCTAACCCTTTCTCTCTCTAATACCTCTTGTATACGCCTCTTCGATCATTGGTTTAGTATGTTTGTGAAATCCAATATGTTTCAATTGGTATCAAGAGCCATGGTTTGATCATCTCTCTTACATATCCTTGGATTTCTAGTGGTTTTAGGTGGTTTTTGAGTTTGAAAAAGTTTAGTGGTTTTTGCATCATTTGGATCATTTCTAGTGTTAAAGTTTGAATTTTGGGTGTACTTTTGTGTTTAGAATCATTGTAAGTGCTTGGGTTTTGATTTGGTAAGCTTGAATCACTGTGGTTGAGATTGTTTTGGATTGAAAAGTGTGTTTTTGAAGTTTTTCTTTCTAGCGACTTGGTTCTCGTTGTGATTTTC
Source organism: Chrysanthemum makinoi (assembly GCA_910596185.1). Classification (NCBI taxonomy): domain Eukaryota; kingdom Viridiplantae; phylum Streptophyta; class Magnoliopsida; order Asterales; family Asteraceae; genus Chrysanthemum; species Chrysanthemum makinoi. Next base: position 93,094,519 of record OU343217.1, on the reverse strand, counting down.
ATCTTAGCGACTTGCTTCAGTAAAAGTTAGCGAGTTACAGTGTTTAGTTGTTAGCGACTTGAGCCGAGTGACTTGTCTATTGAGACAAGCCGACAAATAGTACAAGTTAGCGGATTCTCCACTATGGCTAGCGACTTGGCGAGGTTAGCGACTTGATTCAGGAATTGTTAGCGAGTTGTAGTGCAAATTGTTAGCGACTTGATACTTGCAACTTGGATCTTAGTGAGTTGTTCTTTAGCAACTTGACTGTGTCTAGCGACTTGATGCTTAGTGACTTGTTGTCATAATTCTTAGCGACTTGGACCTTAGCAAGTTGACTTGACTGTGTAGCGACTTGGTGCTTTAGCGACTTGTATCTAGGGACTTGGTCTTAGCGACATGGTTCAATAACTCTTAGCGACTTGGTTGATTTCTGCTTGTAATACGGTTTTCTCTTAATTTAGTAAAATCCCGTGAAAGAATCTATTTCCCGGTTTAATCATAGAGTTATAAAATCCCGTGTAATCTGTTAACATTTCTACCAACGTATCTAATCATCTCCATGTTGTTGAGGATGTTCAAGCAGTGGTTCGATACTCGTCCACCCATGCTTGAGTGACTACGACTCTTGGTCTCAACGAATCAAATTGTATTGTCTTGGAAAGGAAAATGGGGTCAACATTCTCAAATCCATTGATGAAGGACCTTATCAGATTGAGACTACAAGAGACATAATTGATACTGCTGCAGATGGAACCATGATCTTTGGAATGGATAGACCAAAGATGTATGATGAGCTAAGTGATAAGGAGAAAAAGAGATTCGATCGATATCGGGCTTCAAACATCATACTTGGGGTCTTCCAAAAGACATCTACAAGCTGATCAATCACAACACTGAAGCCAAGGCGGTTTGGGATAATGTCAAGATGCTTGTCTCGGGTTATGAATTAACCAAGGAAGACAGAGAATCACAACTGTATGATGAGTTTGAGCACTTCAAGATGAAACCGGATGAGAATGTCTATGAGTACTACGTGAGATTCCATAAGCTTGTGAATGACATGAGGAACATCAAAATGACCATGCCAAACATTCAGGTGAATTCAAAGTTTGTGAACAACATGAATCCCGAATGGCACAAATTTGTCACTTTTATGAAGCTAACCAAAGGATTGAAGAATACAAACTATGAGCAATTGTATGCCTTCCTTCTTCAGAATGAGAGACATGCTACGTTTGAAAAAGGATTCGGATCAGTTCAAAACCAATCAGGGAGAAACAAGCTCACCAAATGATTCTACAACTTTCTACACCAATGTTGGTATTACCACCAAAGCATCTCAAGTCATACCCATGGGTAATGGTAATTACAAACTCATCCCTGATCCAGCATATAAGCCTCCCGACTCAAACACACTCATGGAAAACTTCATCAATCAACTGTCTCTCATGGTTAGTCAAAACATGAACTCTCTCCCACACACCAACAATAACCTCAGAGCAGCATCCAATCCACACAATCAAGCTACTGTCAGAGATGGGAAGGTTGTGGTGCAACCAGTTCAAGAAAGGCAGTATGAACAGGGAAGAGGTGGAGTTGGTAGAGGATATGTAGAAAATCAGAATCGTGGAAGGAGTCAAAATCAAGGACAAACAAAGCCAGTCAAATGCTACAGCTGTGGTGGTGAGGGACACATTGCTAGGAACTGCACATCTCCAAAACGTCCACGAATCTGAGAATACTTGAGAGACAAGATGTTGCTCGTGCAAACTCAGGATAATGGTGCAGCTTTGGATGAAGAGGAGTTGTTGTTTCTTGCTGAGGGCAATGCCAAGACATATGATGCAGATGTGGATGAGCAGCCAATTCAGGAGATAGGTCATAATCATCAAAATGCATTTCAAGTCGCCGAGTGTGATGCATACGACTCTGACGTCGATGATGAACCTCTGCCAAACAATTTTCATGGCTAGCATTTCTCCAATGGTCTCTCCAAGGTCCCTCACCACAACAATTTGGTCCATCCAAAGACAAAATCATTTCTGAGGTATTAAAACTATATGATGATGTTGATGAGCAAAAGATGCATAATAAAGTACAATCTCTTGAAACTTATGAATCAGATATTGATGATGAGGGTAATAGCAATATTGTCCCATATGATCAATATGTGAAGCAAAGTGAAAGTGAGGTTGTACCAAGTAATGCATCTTCCACAATCAATGATGAATATGTTTTTGATGAATACACTGCATGTGCCCCGATGATTCATTATCTCGAACTGAATGCCTATAAAGAACAAGTTGCTATTTATGAACAACGTGCTAAGTTTAAGTTGACCACCCGTGGCGAGGAAATGGATGACCAAATGCGTACAATTATTAGAAAAAGTAATTTTAGAGAAGAAGTATTAAAACAAGAGTTAAACTCCTTACAAGAAAAGCTTTTTAAAATTGCTAAGCAAAAACAAGAACTTCAAGAAAATGTTAAAATGCTTAAGCAAGAATTCAATGCTAAGGAATCAAAACTTTTGAATGATTTTTCCAATCTAAAAATTTGAAAAACAAGCTTGAAAATAAGTTGTACGCATACAAGGAATACCATTCAACTGCTCACTTGATCACTAAGCATAGAGTCTTAAGCGATAAGCATAGCATTCCCCTTTTTGAGGAACCTAATCCGAGGTTGTTAAAAGGCTAGAGCTCATAATGTAATCTATGATGGCAATGAGATTTTTAAACCTAGACAGAAACCTAGTTGCATTGAGTGCATCGAGGAAGATAGAAAATTAGATGATGCATCTAGGGAGAAAATGAATAAGAAGCTAGAAGATCCCGAATGTAAAGAGAATAACATAACGATCAAACCCCATGATTACAAGAAGGAAAATTGGATTTCCTTGAACAAGTTTAAGCCTCAAACGTTGTTAACACCGAACAAGTGTTCTGGAAAAAGGATTTAGATAAGCAAAAAGAAGAGAATCTTGTTGTAACAAACCCTCCTCTTAGGAAAATGCCTTGCATTGTGTATCCTCCGAATACACCAATGCATTTAGTTCCTAGAACTATTGCCACTAAAAGCAAGACCTTAATCAGTCAATATGTTATTTTTCAATTATTTGTTGATTTTGAGAAAACTTGTAAGAAAAGGATCACACCCACTGGGATAACTAAAGGGGAAATGGGTTTTGAGCAAACTAAAGAATGCTATTTAACTGAGGTCATGCCTTTCTTTAAACAACTAAAAGATCAATTTGAGAGTCTTAAAAAGGGGATGGATTTAGATATTAAAGAAATGGAAAAGGAATTTGATGCAATGATAGTTGAGGTTAGTGACTATGAGCGAGAATTAAAATATAATGAGATTGAGAGGAAGAACTTGCATACCTTGAATGAGAATCTTATTTCTGAATGTATTACTCAAGATGTGTTTTACACTGCTACAAATTGTTCCATTAATGCTTCTCAATTTCATGAATTATATGTTGCTCTGAAAGTCTCACATGATCGTGTCATTGAGCTTGAAAAAACCAACTCTAAACTGCATGATAAAGTTGAACAGGGATGATCATGATAACTTGGTGAAACATTTTTCTAAATTGGAAGTTGAGCATCTTGCTTTGCAATTAAAATATCAACATCTTAAAGAAAATGTTAAAACCTCAAATATCAAGACATCCTTGGATGCTCCTGAATTTGATGCAGTTTTTGAAATTAGCAAGCGTGATGAACAGATTCGAGCTCATTGTAACACGATCAGAAAGTTGAAAGCTCAAATCTCTCAATTAAAGGGTGAAAAGAACAATGTGACTGGCTCCCAAATGCCTCCTCCTTTAGATTCTCAGTATTCTCAAACTTTTCATCTTCAAAACTTGGTTAATGCTTTACAAAAGGAAAACGAGAGTTTTCTAGAAGAAAATGAAAAAGTTAAACGACACTTTAAAGAGTTATATGATTCAATGAAAGTCACTCGTGACAAAAACAACGAAAAAATAACGTCTTTACAAAAAGAAATTGAGAATCTGAGGAGTCAGGAAAAAGGGAAACTGCCACTTGTTTTTAATGAGAATGTTGCATCAAAGTCAGCCTCAGACTGCAAATATCTTTGTATTGTTAAATACATTCCTCCTGATCTTAGGAATAATGAACCTCTGTTTCATAACTATTGTGCTCACCTTAAGGATAGTCTAGAATGTCTCCGTGAGATTGTGGAAGAGGATTTCATTAATAAACCTCTTGATAGAGAAATTAGGTTTGCTTGCATTCAGGCCAAACGATCTCAAGAGCTGCTAGAATGTTTAATTGCAACATGTCCTAAATCCTTAGGTGCGAAAGGTAAAGCTGTGATGCCTTGTTCTATGCCTAGTGCCAAGCATACAAACCATTCTATGCCCAGTTTTAAGAAAGTGAACACTAATGTGCCTTCAAGTAGTTCAGATCCCTGCACGTCTAGTTAGGGAATGCAAAAAGTAGATCAACCAACTAATGTTCCCATAATTCCCTCTACAAGAGTAATCAGTGACATTAAAGCAAGCGGGTCAAAGCCTCCAGGCAATACCAAGCAAGATAGGACCTCGCAAGCTAAAATGTGCATTGGAAGAGAGTAGAAGATCACCCTAGGAATATTAAGTTTGAGTTGAATAAAACGAATCGTGTTGATTCTATTATTAGCTATAAGCGTCTTGTAATTAATTAATTCGCTACTATTCGCAAACCATGTAATGATGACTGCTTGATTTCTATTACTAATCATGAATGTGGTGTAAATGTTTTGTCTAATCTTGTCAAATGCCCGATAAAACTGTTAATGTTAAAATTCAAGCTAAGAAGGCTAAAAGGCAAAGGCGAAAGAAAGTTAGAAAACAGTGGAAACCCACGGGAAGGAAATTTAGTAATATAGGTTATCAATGGATACCTATTGGCCATAAGATTAATGAGCTTTGCCCTAAAGCTGCTAAATCAATGCCTACTAGAAAATGGATGCCTCTTGGTAGAACTATTCCCTTAAGAAGTGAACATACTTTGAATAGGTCAAATACGGACACTAGCATTGCATCTATCTCTAATGATTCCATTGTATCTACCTCGATGTGGGTGTTCCAATCAATGTTACTAACCAAGTGGAACCCATTCTTGCATGAGGATCCCAATTATCCAATTATCCATTCTTATGCGTGTTCAACTGCAGATCGTTCAAATCGTTCTATGGTACCTGGACTCAGGCTGTTCCAAGCATATGACTGGAGACCGGTCGCTGCTCATGAACTTCGTGAGTAAATTCATCGGGACTGTTAGATTCGGGAATGATCATTTTGGTGCAATTATGGGTTATGGAGATTATGTTGTTGGTGATAGTGTTATCTCCAGGGTATATTATGTAGAAGGTCTTGGTCATAACTTATTCTTTGTCGGTCAATTCGTGATTCGATCTAGAAGTAGCCTTTAGAAAACATACTTGTTTCGTTAGAGAACTTGATGGTAAAGAACTATTAAGAGGAATACGTGGTTCAAATCTATACACCATCTCTATCGAAGATATGATGAAGTCTTCTCCAATTTGCTTGTTGTCAAAGGCTTCGAAAACAAAGTCATGGTTATGGCATCGTCGTCTCAATCACCTGAACTTCGGCACCATCAATGATCTCTCCAGAAAGGACTTAGTTGTAGGTTTACCTAGACTAAAGTATGAAAAGGATCATCTTTGTTCAGCATGCCAATTGGGAAAAAGCAAAAAGTATGCCCATAAACCCAAACCTACAAACTCAGTTACAGAAGTTCTTCATACAATTCATATGGATTTATGTGGACCCATGAGAGTGCAAAATATCTTTGGGAAGAAATATGTGTTAGTTGTGGTTGATGATTACTCTCGATTCACTGGGTTAAGTTCTTAAGGACAAAGGATGAAACTCCAGATATCATCATCAAACTTATCAAACATTGCGGGTTCGACTTAACAAAACTGTCAGAATCATCGAGCAGACAATGGGCGAGTTTGTTAACAAACAACTTAGTGAGTTTTATGAAAGTGTTGGAATCAGTCATCAAAGAAGTGTTCCACGTACTCCTCAACAGAACGGTGTAGTTGAAAGACGAAATCGAACTCTTGTGGAAGCTGCTAGAACAATGTTGATTTACTCAAAGGTTCCAATGTTTCTCTGGGGTGAAGCCATTGCCACTGCATGCTACACTCAAAATCGATCCCTAATTCACACTGCTCATGGAAAAACTCCATATGAACTTGTCCACAATAGAAAACCTAATCTCTCATTCCTTCGTGTGTTTGGTGCATTGTGTTATCCAACTAATGAGGGCCAAGATTTAGGCAAACTTAAAGCTAAAGCGGACATTGGAGTTTTGTAGGATATGCACCAAACAGAAAAGGATACCAAATCTACAACAAAAGAACCCGAAGTATAATGGAAACAATTCACGTTACGTTTGATGAGTTGACCGGTCCAATGGCTCCGGACAAACCGTTCGGACCGCATCTCAACTTTCATCAAGTAGTCCTATCAGTTCTACTCTCATTTCAAATCCCTCACCAACAACTCCTTATGTACCTCCATCAGAAGATGATTTAAAGAAATTGTTTGATCCAATGTTTGATGAAAACTATGAGCCAAATGCTAATGAAATGTCAATTCCATCATCAGAGGCTGCTTCTATCCCTGTCAATGAAGTCAACCCTTCAGTTTCAATATCATTAAGTCAAGAAGCGGCTGCTGCTGATCACTCTGTCTCATCAACAAATCATCAATCATCGAATGTACATCATGGAATTGTTTCCGGCACCCATGATGAAGTTAATCCCTTTGCTACTCCTGAAGATGCTCCATTTGAAAACATATTTGCTCCTGAATCATCATTTGAACCATCTTCATCGGGGAGACATCGACTCGCTACTTCGGTTCCTCAACAACAACCACATGAACACCATTAGAAAAGTGGACACATGATCATCCATTGGACAACATCATTGGAAACCCTTCTCGTCCAGTATCTACACGGAAACAACTTGCAACCGATGCCTTATGGTGCTTCTTCAACTCCGTACTCTCTAAGGTTGAACCAAAAGATATTAAAACTGCCATGAATGAAAACAACTGGTTCAATGCCATGCAAGAAGAAATTCATGAATTTGGTCGACTAGATGTATGGGAATTAGTACATGCTCCAGATTGTGCTATGATCATTGCTCTAAAGTGGATCTTCAAAGTGAAACTTGATGAGCATGGTGATGTTTTAAAGAATAAGGCTCGATTAGTTGCAAAAGGTTACCGTCAAGAGGAGGGTATTGACTTTGAAGAATCATTTGCTCCTGTTGCTCGTATCGAGGAATCAGAATCTTTTTGGCTAATGCTGCAAGTAAGAACATGGTAGTCTATCGGATGGATGTAAAGACGGCTTTTCTTAACGGAGATCTTAAAGAAGTCGTATACGTCACCAACTGAAGGCTTTGTGAATCCAAAGCATCCTACTCACGTCTATCGTTTGAAGGAAGCTCTTTACGGTTTGAAGCAAGCTCCAAGGGCATGGTATGATACGCTATCAAAGTTTCTTCTATCAACTGGATTTAGCAAAGGAGCAGTTGATCCGACATTGTTCACCAGAAAGTCGGGCAAACATTTAATTCACGTTCAAATATATGTTGATGATATTATTTTTGCCTCGACTGACCCCAATGAATGTGATCGTTTTCAAATGAAATGGGTTCCAAATTTCAAATGTCAATGATGGGACAAATGTCATTTTTCTTGGGATTACAAATTTCACAAAGTCCGGAGGCATTTTTATAAATCAATCTAAATATGCAAATGAGATTTTAAAGAAATTTGGATTTGATTCTAGTGACCTGTTGACACTCCCATGATAGAGCGTACTAAACTGGATGAGGACCACTCGGGGATCATGGTAGACCAAACGAAATATCGTAGTATGATTGGATCCCTGATGTACCTCACGGCCAGACCGGACATTGTTCATTTGTTTGCATGTGTGCTAGATATCGAGGCTAAGCCTACCAAAAGCACCTTGAAGCGGTTAAGCGGGTCTTTCGGTATCTCCAAGGAACCATCAATATGGGACTTTGGTACCCGAAGGACTCTGGTATGTCACTAACGACCTATGAGATGTTGATCATGCGGGATGTCAAGATACACGTCGAAATGCGTCTGGAGGTGCTCAGTTTTGGGTGATAAGCTTGTGAGCTGGTCTTCAAAGAAGCAAATGAGTACTTCTATATCCTCTCAGAGGCTGAATACATAGCCATGTCATCTTGTTGTGCTCAAATCCTATGGATGAGATCCCAATTATCGAACTATGGCTTTGAATTCAACAAAATCCCTCATCTTGTGATAATAAAAGTGCTATTGCTCTCTCATGCAACAACGTTCAACACTCAAGAGCAAAACACATCGACATTCGACATCATTTCATCGGGGAGCAAGTAGAAAACGGTGTGGTGGAACTTTATTTTGTGAGGACTGAATACCTGTTAGCAGACATCTTCACCAAAGCTCTTCCTAGAGACGTTTTGAGTTTATCCTTCCACGACTTGGTCTAAAGAGTCTTCAACTGGAAACACTAAAGCGTCTTCAAGAGGAAGAAGAGGAGTAAAAGGTTTTCCTTCATCTATCTCTTGTAAATATCTATTAGAAATGCAAAATACAAAATTACAAAACCTTCAAAAAAGCAAATAGAAAAATATAAAACTTTCAAAAAAAAATCCATAAAAATATGAAAAATCTTGAAAAAATTCAAAAAATATTGACATTTTGTCATGTTTTTCTCAATTCGAAAATATCTACGGTCTTTGTGTTGTCATTCAAAGAATGACACGGGTCTTTAGATATTGTTCGAATGTTCTTAAAAAAATCAAAAAATATTTTTGGGAGAAAGTGAAACTATGGTTTATTGTCATTTCAGGAAGTAACCCGTTTTTCAAAAGAAACGAGCCATGCTTTATCTTGTTTTTCAAAACTCATGCTCTGATTCTTTAAAACAATTACTTACCATCTAATGAAAACTAATTGCTTTGTTAAATAACTCAAACTCTATTTTTGAAAATCATCTGGACTTAACGTTTGTCAAAATATCTATCTCTCAATCAACAACTTATGTCATTGATTGAGGGGGAGAATGATTTCAATTAAATCAAAAGGTTGTTCGACATACAATTGTTTTCAAAAAGATAATCATGCATGTTTAATCAATGGAGTGTAAAGTTTCAAAATCCGATCCTTATCAGTTAAAATGTTTTCATAATCAAGTCACATTTCTCCTCAAAAGCTTTCAAAATCAATTTAAATCTACAGAGATCACAAATCTCAAATGATTTGAAAATTGTGATCGGGGGAGAATTTGTGATTTAAATTGGATTTAAACTGATAATTTGATAAATGGTTTTGTAAGTGTTTAGCAAGCTTTCCTCCCCACATGTGCCAAACGATTTCAAATTTTCCATGCACATGTTGAGGGGGAGCATCTATTTTAAACCACAAAGAATTGAAACGTGATTAATTTGTATCTAAGTGCAGATTCCTTCTAATATGTGCAAAACTCTTTCAAACCTCGAGGCACATATTGAGGGGGAGCAAATTTATTAAAACCTCATCCTTCCTTAATATGCTTTATCTACTTGATTTGATCAGGGAAGTGATGTTGATATTTTTTAGAAAATGGTAATCAAAGAAGTTAATTATTCCTCTTGCCTCCGTGTGCCAAAATGATTTCAAATACATGATGCACATGTTGAAGGGGAGCTCTTTTTCTAAAATTATCAAAAACAATTCAGGTACAAAATGCTTTGATATTATATCACAAGTATCTGGATTGATTTTCAAATGGTTTTCAATTGGTTCCAATGGCGGATGAACAATACCAAATAGACCGACCAAATTTACTTTATGTATGGTGATATAAGGATGATAAGGTTAGGTATTTGTTCCCATGATCCGCCTGAACGGAGGGATCTACCCAGGGACAATCCACTAGTTAGTGTAGAAGTCCTTAGGTTTGATGAAAAAAGGAGAAAAGTGAGATATGATAAGAGTGCGGACTGAGGACTGAGCTAGTCTGGAATAAACCCAACAAGGTTCTGGTTATGAAGTCTTGGTAAGCACTGAAGGGGTTGAAGAATGAAAAAGAAATGAAATGAGAAAATGGTGAAAAGAAATAGCCCTCCATTAATTCAACCTTAGGGCAGAAATCGGGTTCGTGGTTACCAAGGTAACATCGGTATTGAAGACAAGACGTCATGGACCCAGTGACGCACTGCACTAAAACTTCCCAAGCTACTCAAGTTCCTCTTAAAAGTACTTGTTTCATTCTCAGGAAGGACATTATCTATTGACTTTCTCTTAGAGTTTGTTGATATTGAAGAAGGAGACCCTCTCCCTAGTCTCCGGCATAGGAACCAAATGTGCACTATTGAGTCTAGAGCCACGAGATCATCTAATAAATCTATTTAGGACACTTTCAATGAAGATTCTCTGTTTCACACAATGTGGAAAGAGAGATTATATCTTATGAGTCCTACGCATTATCCTTGTGGTATTGCCAGAACATCTGAGTGATATGCTAACATATTCACAATGAAGATGGAAAGCCTTCTGGAGCCAACATCAAACAAGCTCCTTGTGGGTGGCATGTGAGATCTATCTAATAGATCAACCATGTGACAACTGGACAGAAACAATAGAGAGATTCAATTTTTTGAATCAATCCTGGTTCAGGTTATGGATTGACGGATACCTTTGAAAAACGGTCGTTGTGCTTAAAAACTCTTTTCTTTAGCACATCGATTGTGTACTAATATTTCAAAATAAAAGGTGTTTATGATTGATAATTGATTTTCATTAAAACCTTCGTTGTATTGCAAAAACAATTTCTATTGAGCGGTACTCGATTGTTTTTCAGATCTCTTTTCATCAATCGGTGAATCTCAATTATTTGGTTCACTCACTCCGTGTTGTCTTCTTTGAGACGTTCGGTTTGAGAACGGCTAGAGCATTGCGAAACCTGTCAAGGAAATTCTTGAATTATACGATCACAGGCGGTACTTGTACTGATCATCGGGAACCATGGGCGTGTACCTCAATTCAACGAAAGTGATCAAAGACACTTTCGTGTGCTTTATTGCTAACTGTTATATGCAGTGCGCGGCGTTTGCAGTGATCGAATGAAGCGGTCAATCCATAGCCACATGCTCACACAACACATTCATTTCTAAAGAAATCATGATTAAGTGCATCAATGACTCTGATAATTTCACTCCATGCTTACGCTCGTTCTTTGCCAATATCATGAATCAACGAAAGCTTCGCTACTCGATGAGAAGAAATCATGATCCCGAATGTGAGCATGTCGGTCCAAAAGTCACAACATCACATAATACCAACACCACAAAGGATGAGTCAGAGATTTATGATGGCCGATGATCTCAAAGCTGGCTCAAAGCTCATTATCACGTGGATCAGATAAAGACCTCCACTTGGATTAACCAAACATGCAAAAATGAAGAATCGATGACTACGAGCTTCAGAGCAAAGAACTTTAACAAGAATCCAAGAACAATTTTAATGTAATATATGTTTGTATTCAATGTATTTTTGAGGTGACCTCCCTTAAGGGGAGATTGTTAGGATTTAGAAAATCCAGTTATTAAAGAGTCGGTCACCTCAAGTATATGTAATCGTTAGAAAGCTCGTAGTCATAGATTGTTTAATGTTAAGTAGTATTTAGTTAAGTAACACCGTGGAGGACGGACGGGTCTTTACCCACTATATGCCTGATCCACAGCCCGTAGGTGGCGATTTATGTAAGGACTATAAATACTCTCTACCTCCCAAGGTAGAGAGTTGGAGCTCATAATAATACTTTCATTTTCTCTCACTAAGTTCCCAAACCTCTAACCCTTTCTCTCTCTAAAACCTCTTGTATACGCCTCTTTGATCATTGGTTTAGTGTGTTTGTGAAATCCAATATGTTTCATTGAGTGTCTTGATTCTTGAATTTGGCCATTTTCTTCGTATATTCGCGCCTTTTCGTCCGAATAAGTGTCATTCCAGCAATTTGCCTTCAAGAGACCTAAAAAGTGAAAAAGGAACGAAATTAAGTAGTAACGGATACAAAAGTGATCAATTAAGGGCTTAAATGACCCCTCAAAAGTGTACCTTTTAAATCCTTATCATCACACTCATAGTGACCCATTAGACTAGTGTTCGAATGGTCATCTAGTCCTAGCCAATCGACTCTACCCTAGCCTTAATACTACCAAAACGTTGGGATCAATCGATAGACTAATAAGATATCGACATAAACGATAAATAAATAAGGAAATAAAGATCAAAGCATCAATAAATTTATAACTAGGATAACACTAAAATGATTAGCCAATCACACTGAAAATTGCCTAAAAATGATGAATACAACATTGGTCAATAAACATAGAGTTTGATACAATTTACTTGATGTTTAGCAAATAATGATGATAATCGAAAGCGAATTCTCCCTTGAAAAGTGGCTTGGAACTACTGGAAAATGACTTGAGATGGTCCCCCAATCGTCCTTTGGAGAGAGGTGGAAAAAGGATGTTGGGAAGAACTGAATTAGGGTTGTATTTTTAGGGCTTGACAAAGTTACGACGTAACCGTAAGTAATGACTTACTTCGTAGAACTCTCGTACTTATTTTTCTCAATATTTATGGCGTAACCTTTAACATAAAATTACGACGGTAACTAATCTTTGAAAGAAATATTATTGGTCATTCAAAACACCATCAATATGTATAGATTACCCCTTAAGGTAGCGACTAGCTTTCATTCAAGGTCCTTGTTTATTATAAGTGTAATACTTATAAGAATTGTGCAGCTTCAACTCCTCATCGTTCTTGACTTTTTATACTTGGTCCTTGTGACATAATTAAACTTCATTTGAATTGCCAGCTTTAATCCTCCATCGCACTTGTTATTTTTACTCAAAGTCCTTATAATAATCCGAAATTCATATGAATTGCCCAACTTTAGTCCCTGGAGTTAGACCTACTTATCGTCCAAGGTACTTGTTACGGCGTAAGTCCACCGAGCTACTTACGCTGTAACTCATCTTTGATCATTTTGGCTCGACACTTTATCTTGACTACGACGTAACCACAACGAGCATATTACACCGTAAATATTACTGGATGCAGATTTTCATGTAGTTGTCCAGTTTTGGCCATTATCCGTGTCTTTTTGTTCCAACGCCTTGATTATCCTGAAATGTAAATATGAACAAATTAAGTACCATATTCCTATTAAAACAATATATAACACAAGGCTATAAACATAGGATTTGGATAATAAAATATTTAGATCATTTGATGCTATCAAATATCCCCCCACTTGAAATCTACTTACCCTTGATGAGACCTTATTAGAATTATTTTTAAAAAGATAACTCCCAGGTTAGCTTGGAAAATATGAATTTAAAAACTACATATGCTAGAAACATCCAAGCCGAACACTTCACGAAAAGGGGAACAAAAACAGCCATATGCTCACTAATCTAGATGTTTCATTCTCGGGGTGATCACTCATAAGCATAGTCATAGCATCTATTCTATTATAGGCTTGGCGGTTATACAAATCTCCACCACTAAAGCTAAGGTCAAGACAGTCCTTAAAGTCAATATGGCGTAAATATTTACACAGGCTAGAGTTGAGTTATTCATTAAGTCATTGCTTGCAAGTTATAGCGAAGGCGACAAAACCAAGGAAGCATGACCAAATCCATAGCCAAGTTACCAATGATTTCTCAATTCCCTCACCTAAACTTGAAGTATGAACATTAAAAACAAATATGGATAGTAAAAGACATGGAATGCACATTTAAATGTGTAAAAATGATAAAAATACACAAACAAATAATTGTAATCCATGTTCAAGTGAGTCGACCCAAATCCAAACATCAAGACGCGGAAACCGAATCATCAAATAACAAGTTAGTGTGCTAAGATGTGTGAGCAAGTGACATCAAATGGTGATAGGTGCACACTAAATTGACGTTCAAAAAGCTAGTTGGCTTAAATTAGCCACCAACTCGTACTATCCATCACATGTGCACGAGGCATTCCATCGTTTCTAATCGAATAAGCTTTTGTCGATGTCATGGATTAGTGTTCATAGTGTTAATCATAGAGATACACACTAATCCATTCTTCAATAACATACAATAATAAAAAAGAATTTCTTTTTCTTTTTTATCTTTTTTTTATTACAAATATAAAATAAAATAGAAGGTCACCCCCCCACTTGAGTTGAATCATGTATAAATAATATGCATATGGGAGGTCTTGATGAGTGTCTAAATACTCATCATTTTTATACCTTTTAAACTGCAAAAGCATCTGAAAACACTCAGAAATGCATCAAAATGATAAAAATATCACAAATAAGTGTTTTATGTGTTTTAAATGCAAAAATACCAAAATCAGATGAAAAACGTCTCAAGTTTGCATAAATTGCGGTTTTAGTCCCCAAGTTTCAAAAGTTGTCAAAAATAGTCCTTGGTAAATCAAAATAAAGAAAAATATCATTTAAGGTCCATGGGATTCAAAAGTTGTCAAAACAAACCCTTCAAAGTTTTAAAATTTCATATTTACAACTTTGGTCCCTCAACTTTGAAAAAATGTCAAAAATAGTCCCCGGATATTTAAAAATGGAAAATAATCAAATGTGGTCCTTGTACTATTCATATTTGGCAGGATTGGTCCTTGTGTTAACTTTGGAAAATTGGCAGGTTTAACCCCTCATAAATCAGAAAATTGCATAAATGGTCCTTGTGCTATTAAGCTACCAAACGGACCCTCTTTTGTATTATTAACCCAGCCAAAACCCAAAAGAACCCCCTGTCAATAAGCCTGTGACCCCCCATTTTGAACCCCCACTTATTATTAAAACTCGGTCAAACAAAGTCAACGCGCCAAAACCGTGTTCTTGTTCATCCTCCTCACCCTTTCCTGCAACTCCAAAACCAGTTGTTTTCCCCACCTCTCCACCTCACCACCACCTTTCCACTGTCTTCCCAGTTGTTTAACCACCCCTTCCACCTCCACTATCTCCCAAAGTTCTTTAAATGCAAAAAACCTGCTAAAGACTTTTTGGCGCCAAAAGTTATTTTAATGGGTAAGATGAGTTGCAGTGATCCAAGGGCCATGAAATAAAGTGGGATATGTTCAGAATCAAGTGGGAAGACTCAAAAAGATCTTTATAAAGAAGAAGAGAGGCAATGTGAATAGTATCTAGTGTAATTTAATTTTGCTTATGTCGTTTTAAATATTTTTAAGTTTCCAGTGTATTTCAAAGCTTTCAAGCACCTTGTAATCATATTTCAGTGTAATAAAAACCTATTTTGGTTTCAATTTCAGTTAAGGTACACGAATTCAGTTTATGCCCATTTCCTTGTCTAAATTCTCAAAATACTCAAATGTTGTTATTAGTTGTTGTTAAGGATTTTAAAGCTCATATAAGCTCCTTATAAAGCTCTTATAAGCTTTTAGAAACTAAAAAATCCAGTTTAGAGTTGAAATTCAAAAATACATAAAAATCAAGAAAAATTAGTTAAAAATAAAAAATCCTTGAAGATGGTGCTAGAGGTTGAAGCAGGGTAATTCTTGGACTATCCTTGGGTTAGAGGCTTAGTGGTAAGCCTATAGGTGTGGTCCTCAGTTCTCAGTTTTGAGCATAAACATAATTTGTAAGCCATTTCTTTGAAATTTGCATTTCCTAGTATTAGTAATTAAACCTTGTTAATTCTAGCTTAATCTTGTCTAAATATAGTTAATATCAGTTAATCAATAGGTTACTTGGTTTTAAAATTTGTTTTAGTACATTAAGCTTCAAAACAGTTTATTAAAGTGGTGTTTGGATCCTTATTACTGAGTTAAAGGTTAGTTTACCAGTTAAAAATAGTTGATATATGTTTGTTTAGGTATAGTTTACTCATATTAGTCATTGATTTGCATCTACATACCATAAAAGTCAAAATCACCTTAAATCTGTCCTAAGTTCATATCTGCTAGGATTTTACAAATCATAAACTTGCATATAGGTTTAGAACTAGCCAATATAGCTTGCATTAGGACCATGTCATCATAAAACTTCATTATCAGTAAGATACATAAGCTCAAATTTCATCAAAGTCAACTTAGTTCATTTCTTTAGAAAGTCAAATTTTCTTAACTGCAGTTTTTGAATAAACTAAAGAATTTTAATGTGTGTTTAATATTAAGATTTAGCTAATCATCTTTTGGGATATTAAAATATAGTTGCTCATCTTCATTATAATATTTTTTATAATTTTTAGTTTAGCTTATAAACGTTTTTTTTTACTTAGCTTCTTTTGAACCCTTTTCAAAAGGTGCCACGTACTTTTACAAGCTTTTTCACAAGCTTGTCAAAAGCTCTCTGGTACTCTTAAGCTTGTGTTATTTAGCTTTTAGGATAGCTTACCTACCCATATCATATGCTCAGTGCTTATTTTTCACTTTGCAGCTTATCTAATAAGCACTTTAGTGGCTTTTAGTTTTGTCCATTTCATTTAGTATAAAGATCAGTCAGTGTTTACATACTTTTTCATAAGCTCATTATAAGCTCACTAGTGAACACCACAGTGAGAGCTTTAGCTTTTTGAAAAGCTGAGTTAGTATATTTGATAGTTCCAGTGTTCTCTTTGATTTCCTAGCTTATTAAAGTGCTTAAAAATAAGCTAGAAAGTGCCTAGATATCTAAAAAGTGCCTGTGCAACCAGTTTAACTTGTGCTTATTTAGAAGTTGTTTAGTGCTTATTTCTAAGTTATTTTGCTTATTCAGTTGTCGTTTTAGCTTATTACCATTTGTTTAGCTTATTTTTAGTTTAAATTTGCTTAATTACTAGCTTATTAAGCCACTTGGCTTATCCTTGTGTTTATTCCATTTCTTGCACAACTGTTAAGTAATAATAAGCTTATTCTGAGCTTATTAGTGGTTTTTGTAAAAAGTTCTAGTTTCATAAATTGCTTATTTCATTGTACTTAATCAGTTTCAAAAAGAAAAATCCAAAAAGAAAATAAAAAATAAAAAGTCCAGTCTTTGGGATTGAACCTTGGCCACCCAGCTCACCACACACACACATACCAGTTGCCCTTGGGTCTTTGGTAGTAGAAACTTGCACAATTTATCTCTTAAATACACAAATACAGTTTTAGTCTAATTGCTTATTTAGCTTTTTAATAGCTTATTTCAAACATTAGTACCACCTTTTTTGTAATTTTCTTAGAATCATTATTACTAAAAGTATTTTACGTGAAAGTTTCAGAATTTTCTGAATAGTTTTAGTATTTTTAATCATTTAATTAGTTTAAAATGGTATTTAATTCATAATAAAAAATATAAAAGTAAAAAAAATATAAATCTTTTTTCTAAAATTTTCTTTTGTCATATAGTAAGTAAGAAAATTGTTTTTACACTCGTAGGACTTTTATTTTACAAATTTTACGTTTTTTCTTACGCACTCGTGTAATTTTTATATATACGCATACGTTTTCATTCTAGGTCACGTTTTTAGATAATTTAGGTTTACGCTTTAATTAAAATAGTTTATTTAAGTTATTTTGTTTTATAAATCAATAAAAACCAACTTTAAAATAGTGATAGCGTTTATTTAATATAATTTAGTTTTATTTAAATTTTCTTTAATTTGCATTTAAGCACCTGTAATTTACAAACTTTCTCTTTAGGTGTAATTACCACTCAAAATCTTTACTGATCATTATCCTTAGTGATCATTCGACATCTGAACGTTTTTAGCACCATTAATCCTCCGTGGGACTTAACGACCCGGGAATACACTGTATTCCAAGGGAAATTGCATTGGTTTTAGACTGTTTGCATTTTATTACGGTTGACCATTCACAAGTGGTTGATTTGTGTGATAAACTTGACAGTTCAGACCCGATCAAATTTTGGCGTCGCTGCCGGGGAGGCTGTAAGCGTGTTTTAAACATTTTCAGACCCATACTTGCACATATACCACCTTTTGTAAACAGTTTTTGTAAAGTTATAAAAAAGTTCATTAACACTTTTCCTAAAGTGTTAACAACACCAAAAAAAATATATATATAAAACAACAAAACAATCGTAACATTTTCTTTCTTGTATTTTCTTTAAGGTGATTCTTAAAGAGGTACAATTGGTTAAGCGAGGCGATATCAAAATATTGTCCAAAAGTTTTTAAACCCTTAGCACAAATTCATACCTACATCTTTTACGTGGTACTTAAATACATAAAAATCAACCACCGCAAACCAAGGAAGAACACCTACCAACTGGGGTGTGAACATTAATAAGTTCCCAATCTTAAAGATCAAAACTTGCCTTTGTGTCCTTGTGATCTGGTGTACCTTTTTCAAAGAAGCAATTTCATTTGTGATTATTGGTTTAAGTTCAATTGTCGTTTTGCCTCGCATTTGTTTTTGGCGATTTTTAAACTTAGTGCATGCGCTCGTTCTTCAGCTCCACAAGTCCACTTTCGAGCTTGCAAGTATTCCACGTAGGCGTAGAGGGCGTTCGCTCCTTCGCCGTGGCGAGGAACGTCTAGTACCACCACCCACTGTCGTAATGGCAGAAGACAAACCGATGAATGAGCTTCTCCAAGCACCCATCGAGGGTTACGGAGGTGCCATTATTGTCCCACCATGGTGATACCTTGAGCTCAAAACGGGTTGCTTAATCTTGTAACCCAAAGCCAATTTTATGGTTTTGGGCGGGATGATCCTCATGCACATATTCGATGGTTTAACAAGATTGCATCTACCATCAAATATAAGAATGTCCCACATGAAGCAATTAAGCTTCTTTTGTTCCCATTCTCTCTAGAGGGACAAGCCCGGAATTGGCTTGAGAAACAACCCCTCGTTCCATTGAGACATGGGAGGATCTAGTCACTAAGTTTGTTAACGAATTCTATCATCCATCCCGAACTACAAGTCTTAAGAATGAGATAATGAAATTCTCTCAAAGATTTGATGAATCATTAGGTGAGGCATGGGATCGTTACAAAGAATTGCTCATAAGTGTCCGCATGATCATGGTTTTACCGAATTAATGCAAATGGATACTTTCTACAATGGTCTGAGACAAGTTGACCAAGACTCTTTAAATGCCTCCAGCTTGGAAGGTAATTTCTGAGCAAGACCACAAAAGAAGCCTTGCAAATCATTGAAAACAAGTCCCAGGTCCGCCCTTTCCGAACAAAGACATATCGGTCTCGGTCTAATGCAGGGACCTTCTACTTCATCTCACGTGAGTACATCTAGCACCGATGCTAAGATTGACAAACTCACGAGATATTGTTCGAGCTTTGGTTCTTGCTAACCAAAAGAAAGTCACTTTCACACAGACACCATCACATGGTGAAGTGAAGAAAGTCGAGGTCTGTGTTACTTGTGGTGTCCCTCATGCATACTACAAGCTATCTGCCACCGATGGTAGTCCGTTTGAAGCCAATGCTATAGCCGGTACTTCACATCAAGGAGGTAATCAATACCGTCCTCAAAATGAACCAAACTACCGTGCTAATACTTATCAGGGACCACCCGGTTTTAACCAGAATCCTAACATAGAAAACCGGAATCAGAACCAACCTAGAATGAACCAAGGTTATCAAAACCAAGGTAATTTCTATCCCGGACCAAATCAAGGTTTCCAACACCAAGGAAACCTTAATCAAAACAATTTCAATCGAGGGAATCAATTTCATGGGAATATGAATCCTAATCAAGGAAATTTTCAAAATCAAGGCCCTAATTTGAATAATAAAGGCCGAATTTTCCTAATCAAACTCAAGCCATTGTTCCAACTGGACCATCATCTAATGAGTTATTGAAACAATTCATGAAATCCCAAGATGAAATGAACAGGTTGTTAGTCGGTCGGCCCGATCTAAAGAAGTCTTTAAATGATCAACCCTCGGGCTCGGAAAACTTCCAGAGCAACACGATCGCTAACCCGAGGGGCGATGCAAAGGCGATCACAACCAGAAGTGGTGTTTCATACGATGGACCCGCTATTCCTACTACCTCTTCTTCTTCTCTCCCGAAGGTAGTGGAAAGTGAACTTGAGGCGACAAAGGACAAGGAACTTCCTACTAATAGCGGAGGTACCAACGATGTCCATCCTCAAGTTGTCCCGAAACCCAAATCCAATCAAGGAGTTTTTGAACCTCCGGTAGCTCGTTGAAAACCCCAAATCCAAATCTTCTATTCCTTACCCATCACGTTTGAATGAGCAAAAGCTCCGTGAAAAAGCCAGTCATCAAATGGACAAAATTTTTCAAATTTTCCAAGAACTACATTTTGACATAAGCTTTGCGGATGCTATCATGCTAATGCCCAAGTTTGCATCAACTCTCAAACACATGTTAAGCAACAAGGAATAAGCGTTTGAGATGGCAAAACTCCTCTGAACGAGAACTGCTCTGCTGATTATCTTGAAGAAGCTTCCAGAAAAGCTTGGAGATCCTGGAAAATTTCTCTTACCTTGTGTATTTCCAGGAATGGTTGAATGCTTTGCCTTAATCGATCTTGGTGCAAGCATTAATGGATAACTGGATAATTGGGATCCCCATGCAAGAATGGGTTCCACTTGGTTAGTAACAATAATTGGAACACCCACATCAGAAGTAGAAACAATTGAATCATTAGAAATAGATGCAGTGCTAGTGTCCATATTTGACCTATTCAGAGTATGTTCATTTCTTAAGGGAATAGTTCTACCACTAGGCATCCATTTTCTAGTGGGCATTGATTTAGCAACTTTAGGGCAAAGCTCATTAATCTTTGACCCAGTAGGTATCCATTGATAACCTATATTACTAAATTTCCTTCACATGGGTTTCCCTTTGTTTTCTAACTTTCTTTCGCCTTTGCCTTTTAGCCTTCTTAGCTTGACTTTTAACATTAGCAATTTTATCGGGGCATTTGTGACATTAGACAAAACATTCACACCACATTTATGATTAGTAACGAAATCAAGCGGTCATCATTACATGGTTTGCGAATAGTAGCGAATTGAATTAATTACGATGCGCTTATAGCTAATACTAGAATCAACACGATTCGTTTTATTCAACTCAAACTTAATATTCCTATGATGATCTTCTACTCTCTTCCAATGCACATTCTTAGCTTGTGAGGTCGTATCTTGCTTGGTATTGCACGGAGGTTTTGACCGCTTGCTTTAAGTGTCCGATTACTCTGTAGAGGGAATTTTGGGAACATTAGTTGGTTGATCTACTTTTGCATTCTGAACTAGATGTGCAGGGATCTGAACTACTTGAAGGCACATTAGTGTTCACTTTCTTAAAATTGGGCATAGAATGATTTGTATGCTTGGCACTAGGAATGGAACAAGGCATCACACTTTACCTTTCACCTAAGGATTTAGGACATGTTGCAATTAAACATTCTAGCAACTCTTGAGATCATTTGGCCTGAATGCAAGCAAACCTAATTTCTCTATCAAGAGGTTTGTTAATGAAATCCTCTTCTACAATCTCACGGAGACATTCTAGACTATCCTTAAGGTGAGCACAATAGTCATGAAACACAAGTTCATTATTCCTAAGATGAGGAGGAATGTATTTAATAGTCACAGTGTATTTGCAATCTGAGGATGACTTTGATACAACATTCTTATTAAAAACAAGTGGCATTTTGCCATTTTCCTGACTCCTCAGATTCTCAATTTCTTTTTGTAAAGACGTTATTTTTTCGTTGTTTTGGTCACAAGTGACTTTCATTGAATCATATAACTCTTTAAAGTGTCGTTTAACTTTTTCATTTTCTTATAGAAAACTCTTGTTTTCCTTTTGTAAGGCATTAACTAAGTTTTGAAGATGCAAAGTTTGAGAGTCTTGAAGAATCTAAAGGAGGAGGCATTTGGGATCCGGTCACATTGTTCTTTTCACCCTTTAATTGAGAGATTTGGGCTTTCAACTTTCTGATCGTGTTACAATGAGCTCAAATATGTTCATCACGTTTGCTAATTTTAAAAAGCGCATCAAATTCAGGGAACATCCAAGGATGTCTTGATATTTGAGGTTTTAACATTTTCTTTCGGATGTTGATATTTTAATTGCAAAGCAAGATGCTCAACTTCCAATTTAGAAAGCTGTTTTACCAGGTTATCATGATCATTCTGTTCAACTTTATCATGCAGTTTAGAGTTAGTTTTTTCAAGCTCAATGACACTATCATGGGAGACTTTCGAACAAAGATAATTCATGAAATTGAGAAGCATTAATGGAACAATTTGTAGCCGTGTAAAACACATCTTGAGCAATACATTCAGAAATAAGATTCTCATTCAAGGTATGCAAGTTCTTCCTCTCAATCTCATTATATTTTAATTCTCACTCATATTCACTTACCTCAACAATCATCGCATCAAATTCCTTTTCCATTTCTTTAATATCTAAGTCCATCCCGTTTTTAAGACTCTCAAATTGACCTTTTAATTGTTTAAAGAAAGGCATGATCTCAGTTAAATAGCATTCTTTAGTTTGCTAAAAACCCCTTTCCCCTTGATTATCCGATGGGTGTGATCCTTTTCTTACAAGTTTTCTCAAAATCAACAAATAATTGAAAGATAACATATTGGCTGATTAAGGTCTTACTTTTAGTGGCAATAGTTCTAGGAACTAAATGCATTGGTGTATTTGGAGGATACACAGTCGTGAAGGCATTCTTCCTAAGGGAGGGTTTGTTACAACAAGATTCTCTGCTTTTTGCTTATCTAAATCCTTTTTCCAAAACACTTGTTTGGGTGTTAACAAAGTTTGAGGCTTAAACCTGTTCAAGGAAATCCAATTTTCCTTCTTGTAATCATGGGGTTTGATCGTTATGTTATTCTCTTTACATTCGGGATCTTCTAGCTTCTTATTCATTTTCTCCTAGATGCATCATCTAATTTTCTATCTTCCTCAGTGCACTCAGCGCAACTAGGTTTCTGTCTAGGTTTAAGAATCTCATTTCCATCATAGATCACATTATTAGCAGCTCTAGCCTTTTTAATGACCTCTGGATTTGGTTCTACAACAAGGGAATGCTATGCTTATCGCTTAAAACTCTATGCTTAGTGATCAAGTGAGCAGTCCGAATGGTATTCCTTATGCGTACAACTTATTTTCAAGCTTGTTTTTCAAAGTTTTTAGATTGGAAAAATCATTCAAAGTTTTGATTCCTTAGCATTGAATTCTTGCTTAAGCATTTTAACATTTTCTTGAAGTTCTTGTTTTTGCTTAGCGGTTTTAGAAAGCTTTTCTTGTAAGGAGTTTAACTCTTGTTTTAAGACTTCTTCTCTAAATTTACTTTTTCTAATAACTATACGCATTTGGTCATCCATTTCAGCTACGGAATTGGTCAACTCAAACTTAGCACGTTGTTCATAAATAGCAACTTGTTCTTTATAGGCATTCATTTAAGAGATAACAGAATCATCGGGGCACATGCGTGTATTCATCAAAGACATAGTCCTCATTGGTGTGGAAGATGCATTACTTGGTACAACCTCACTTTCACTTTGCTTCACATATTGATCATATGGGACAATATTGCTATTACCCTCATCATCAATATCTGATTCATAAGTTTCAAGATTTTGTACTTTATTATGCATCTTATGCTCATCAACATCATCATATAGTTTTAATACCTCTGAAATGATTTTGTCTTTGGATGGATTGGCCTGTTGTGGTGGAGAGACCTTTGGAGAGACCATAAGTGAGATACTAGCCATGAAGATTGTTTGGGCAGTAGGTTCATCAATGACATCAGAGTCAAATGCATCACAGTCAGCTACTTGAAATGCATTTTGATGATTATTACCTATCTCCTGAATTGGTTGTTCATCAACATCAGCATCATAGGTTCGGGCATTTCCCTCGGCAAGGAACAACAACTCCTCTTCATCCAAAGCATCCATTATCCCGAGCTTACACAAGCAACATCTTATCTCGGAAGTATTCGCATTACGTGGCGTTTTGGAGATGTGCAGTTCCTAGCAATATGTCCCTCACCACCACAGTTGTAGCATTTAATTGGCTTTGCTTGACCTTGATTTCCTATCCTTCCCCGATTTTGATTAGTAGCATAACCTCTACTAGCTCCACCTCTTCCCTGTTCATACTGCCTTTCTTGAACTTGTTGCACCATAACCTTCCCATCTCTTGATTGCTTGATTGTGTGGATTGGATGATGTTACGAGGTTATTATTGGTGTGTGGAAGAGAGTTCATGTTTTGACTGACCATGAGAGACAGTTGAGTGATGAAGTTTTCCATGAATGTGTTTGGGTGGTGGCCTATATCTTTGGATCCGGGATGAGTTTGTAATTACCATCACCCATGGGAATAACATGAGAAGCGTTGGTGGTAATACCAACATTGGTGTAGAAGGCTGTAGAATCATTTGGTGAACTTGTTTCTCCCTGGTTGGTTTTGAACTGTTCTAGAATCCTTTTCTCAAACATAGTGTGTCTCTCATTTTGGAGAAGGAAGGCATACAGTTGCTCATAGTTGGTGTTCTTCAGTCCTTTGGTTAGCTTCACGAAGTGACAAATTTGTGCCATTAGGGATTCATGTTGTTCACAAACTTTGAGTTCAGTTGAATGTTTGGCATGGTCATTTTGATGTTCCTCATGTCATTCACAAGCTTGTGGAATCTCACGTATTACTCATAGATACTCTCATCAGGTTTCATCTTGAAGTGCTCAAACTCATCATACAGTTGTGATTCTCTCTCTTCCTTGGTTAATTGTGAACACGAGAGAAGCATCTTGACATTATCCCAAACTGCCTTGGCTTCGGTGTTGTGATTGATCAGCTTGTAGATGTCTTTTGGAAGACCACGAAGTATGATGTTTGAAGCCACGATATCGGCATCGAATCTCTTTTTCTCCGATCACTTGAGCTCATCATACATCTTTGGTGCATCCATTCCAAAGATCATTGTTCCATCTGCTGGGTGTCAATTATGTCTCTTGTAGTCTCAATCTGATAAGGTCCTTCATCAATAGACTTGGGAATGTTGACTCCGTTTTCCTTTCCAAGATAGTACAATCTGATTCATTGTGCCCAAGAGTCAAGTAGTCGAGTTCATCAAGCATGGGTGGACGAGTATCGAACCATTTGCTTGAACTTCCTCGACAAGATGGAGATAATTGTAGATGCGTTGGTGGACATGTTTAAAGATTACCGCGGGATTTTATAACTCAATGATTAAGCAGAAATAGATTCTTTCATGGGATTTTACTAAATCAAGAGAAAACCGTTTTACAAACAAAAACTTCAACCAAGTTAAGCTAAGAAACCTTGAACCAAGTCGCTAAGCACCAAGTTACTAAGTATTATGAAATCAAGTCGCTATAATGCCAAATTAAGCTAAGACACAGTAAAGTTGCTAAAGAACAACTTCGCTAAGATCCAAGTAAGCTAACACCAAGTGAGAATTATGATAACAAATTAAGCTAAGCACTAAGTCGCTAAGTCGTTAAGTAAGCTAAATAGCAACTAAGCTAAGGTCCAAGTCACTAATACCAAGTCGCTAAGAAACTTAAGTACAAGTCGCTAACAAAATTGACAACAAGTCGCTACCTTCACCAAGTCGCTACCGTAGTGGAGAATCCACTAAGTGTCTTTGTTTGTCGGCTTGTCTCAATAGAAAAGTAAGCTAGGACCAAGTCGCTACCAAAATCACTACAACTCGCTACTTTTTGAAGCAAGTCTAAGATGAAATTCACTACGAGAACAAAGTCGCTACCAAGAAAAACTTCAAAACCACACTTTTCAATCCAAAACAAGCTCAATCACATGATTCAAGCACCAAATCAAAACCCAAGCACATACAATGATCCTAAACACAAAAGTACACCCAAAATTCAAGCTTTAACACTAGAAATGAATCAAATGATGCAAAAACCACTAAACCTTTTCAACCTCAAAAACCATGTAAAAACTACTAGAAATCCAAGGATATGTAAGAGATGATCTAACCATGGCTCTTGATACCATTTGTAACATATTGGATTTCACATACACATCAAACCATTAACACAAGAGGCGAACAAGATGATTTTCTAGAGAGAGAGAGTTAGAGGTTTGGGAACTTTAGTGAGAGAAAGAAAAATCTTATTATGAGCTCCAACTCTCTACCT
Source organism: Chrysanthemum makinoi (assembly GCA_910596185.1). Taxonomy (NCBI): domain Eukaryota; kingdom Viridiplantae; phylum Streptophyta; class Magnoliopsida; order Asterales; family Asteraceae; genus Chrysanthemum; species Chrysanthemum makinoi. Next base: position 93,068,307 of record OU343217.1, on the reverse strand, counting down.
TGGGAGGTAGAGAGTATTTATAGTTTTAACACAAATCGCCACCTAGCAGGGCTGTGGATCGTGCATACTGGGTAAAGACCCGTCCGTCCTCCACGGTATTACTTAACTAAATACTAATTAACATTAAATAACTACGACTACGAGCTTTCTAACGATTACAAATACTTGAGGTGACCGACACTTTAATACCTGGATTTACTAAATCCTAACAGTTTGTCTATCTGCTAATAAAGTGATGGTCATTTGTATACTGTCTATTCAATAGGATTTCATTACAAATTCTAAACTTTAAAAGAGTATATATCCAATGTAGCAGACTTGAACTATCCAACACACTTACACACATTCTACTAGTATCAAACAAAATATGTTAAATACAATCTGTAAGACATAAGAAATGTGCATCACATATGAGCATACTACAGTAGTTTATTTACCCCTGACATCATGGGTGTATAAAAAGTAAACTTGGTAAACAAAAATGTATATGAAAAAGGTACTATAGTTGTTAGGTCGACATGACATGTTATTTGATAACTGATCGAGATTGTGCTACATTGAATTAGCACCGTATGTGACATTGTAGATTACTCAATTACATTTATTCTCATACTTTAGTTTAGAATGAAAAACATTTATTCAAATCATCATAGATTTAAGAATCAAAAGTTAAATGATAGCTAAACAGTTTATAAACAAAAAGAAATGATAATAACTATCATATAACTATTGCAGACTTGAACTAAAAAGTAATAATTAAAAAATCAATAAGTGATTGTTGGGTCTTATCGGGTTGACCCGATAACCCAATAGCATTATTTATTTAACCCGAATCCGACCCGATAACACTATCGGGTCATCGAGTTCGGGTCAAAACAACCCGACAAGATATTTTGACCCGATTAGACCCAACCCGATTAGCTTTATCGGGTTCGGGTTTGACTCGACCCTACTGACACCCCTATATGCTACTAGATCAAAAAGGGACTCTCTAGGATATCATAGGCCCAACTTAGAATGGCCTTTAAGGTACCTAAAGATCCTCTTCACAGCTGTAAGGTGAGAGACCTTGGGAGTAACCTGAAATCTTGCACATACACATACTGCAAATATAATATTTGGCCTTGAGGATGTTAGGTACATCAGAGACCCAATCATGGATCTGTAGGTGTGGACATCAACATCTTCTCCAGACACATCTTTTACCAAAGGTTTCTCAGTGTCAAAAGGTGTGCTGGCTACTATGGTATCTTTAAATTGAAACTTCCTTAAAGTGTCAACCACATATTTATCTTGACTGATAAATATACCATCTGGTCTCTGCTTTACTTGTAGCCCCAAAAATAAAGTGAGTTCTCTCATGGAACTCATCTGGAATTTATCATGCATCAGCTTTCCAAATTCAATACAAATCTCCTTCTTTGTAGCACCAAATATAATATCATCTACATACACTTGGAAAAGTAAGATATCTCCCTTGTGCTCCTTGATGAACAAAGTCTGATCAATCTTACCCCTTTGAAATCTATTCTGCAACAGGTATGTAGCTAAAGTCTCATACCATGCCCTTGGTGCTTGATGCAGTCCATAAAGAGCTTTCACCACCTTATACACCTTTTTTGGATGATCAGGATCAATAAAACCTTGAGGCTGTGAGACATAAACCTCCACTTTAATTGTGCTATATAAGAAAGCACTCTTGACATACATCTGGTATACCATGAATCCCATGAATGAAGCATAGGCTAAGAACAATCTGATTGCTTCAACCCTAGCCATAGGTGCAAAAACCTCTTCATAGTCAATTCCCTCTTCTTGTGTATAGCCCTGAGCCATAAGCCTTGCCTTATTTCTGATAACAATCTCTCTTTCATCTTTCTTCACCCTGAAAACCCACTTAGTACCAATCACCCTCACGCCCTTAGGTAAATCAACAAGAACCCAAACCTTCTGAATTTTAAACTGCAAGAGTTCTTCTTACATTGCTTCCACCCAGATTTCTAACTCCAATGCTTTGAGAACATTTTTGGGTTCAATCTGGGAGAGGAAACATCCAAACAAACATATGTTTGCTTCTTCATGATTTCTTTCTTCTTAAATAGACATAAAAAATCCTTGTTGATCTTTAGTCTATGTTTGTCTCCTGGTTTTAACACCAGGCTGCACATCTCTAATTACATTACCCAGAGGATGATTCTTGTGAATGTTTGTCAGAGGAGTTGATAGAACATTATATGTGAGAGGAATGTTGTTGAAATTAGCTCTAAAATCATCAAAAAGATCAGTAGGTGGAGAAGTACTAACTGGTGGTTCATCAGTGTTAGTACTTTATCTAGCAGTACTATCTTTTTACCTAGCAGTACCATCATCATTGGTACTGCTTTCAGGAATGTCTTTATTCTGAGCAGTTGCACCATCAGAATTGATTACACCAGTATCATTCTCCTTTGGAAAATCATCAGAAGGAGATGGTTGATCATCACTCTTTTAATAAGAAGCAACCTCATAACTATCTTTCAAAACATGCACCAAAATGTGATCTGATTCTTCCTCTATGCTTGGTTCATCTGTATCAACATATTCTTCTGAAATTGTAAAATCATTAGTATTTGTACCTGCATTCACTGGTACATAGTTCATAAATTAGGTTAGTAATCAAGATCAAACAACCATTTTGGTCCTTCCCCTACAACAATATCCTTATTCTCCAAAAACTCTACATGTGGGGTTTCTTCTACCTTCCTGGTTCTAAGATTATAAACTCTAAAGGCTTTACTGACCGTAGAATATCAAACAAACCCTCATCAGATTTTCCATTAAATTTACTCAAATAATCCAAGGTATTGAGAATAGTGACATGACAAACAAATGGTGTCATAAACTCTAAGGTAGGAGATCTACCTCTAAATAACTCATAAGGTGTCTTGTTTTGAGAATGAACCACTAAAACCCTGTTCTACACATAACAAGCAGTATTAGCTGCTTCTGCCCAAAAAGTCATGGGTAGCTTGGAATCAGCCAACATGGTCCTAGCAGCTTCTATTAAAGTCCTATTTCTCCTTTCAACAACCCCATTTTGCTTAGGAGTTCTAGCAACACTAAATTCTCTTTTAATACCTTTTTCCCTGCAAAAGTCATCCATCACTCTATTCTTGAATTCTATCCCATTATCACACTTGATGATCTTCACCTTCTTATCAACTGGGTTATCTACTTCTGTAATGAAAGTCTTAAGAATGTTGAATACTACTCAAATATGTAGGACCAAACAAGTCCATGTGAAGCATATATAAGGGTTGAGTAATGGAGTTTTGGGTCTTGGGCTTACAAGAAGCTCTGTGTTGCTTACCTTTGAGGCAAGCCACACAAGTTTGGTCATTTAGAAAAAGTTTTTGAGGCAGTCCTATTACCAAACCATCTTTTACAATCTTATTAATGGTTTTAAAGTTAATATGACCAAGTCTCCTATGCCATAACATAGACTCATCCAAAAATGCTTTTGCAACCAAACAAGTAAGATTCTCTTTAGGAACTATGTTTTTCATGTCTACACTGTAAAGATTGCGTTTCCTAGGGACTCTTAGCAACACTTTACTGTCATCCGAAAACTTAAAGTCTGGGGAGAGGATAAGACACTTAGTGTTAGTAAATAACACAAATTTCTTTTTGTCACACATCTGTGACACACTAAAGAGGTTGTATTTAAGCTCCTTCACATAATACACATCTTTAAAATCAAGACTGCCAGTCTTGATTATGCTTGTACCAGTAATCCTACCACCTATGTCACCACTAAAAGAAACATATCCACCATCCAAAGGTTTGAAGTATGAAAGGTAGGACCTATTTCCAGTCATGTGCCTAGAACATCCACTGTCTGAGTATCCTTGATCTTCTTTAGCACCTGAATGTTCCTGTACGAAAAAAAGAAAGGAAATTAGTTTCCTTTAGGGACCCAAGCCATCACTGACTTGGAGCTGCCTCGTGCATCAATGTAATTGTATTTATGCATGTTTATTGATGCACTGCTAGATTTAGTGGGTCTACATATCCAACATGCTGAGGCCTTAACAACATTGACCCCAATTCCCTTGACAGTTCCCACAGACCTAGCAATTTGAACTACTGGCCTAGCAGTACCAATAGCTGGACTAGCAGCTCTTACTTTTTCCTTCCAAACCTTCTTTTGAAAACCAATTTTCTTATTAAAATACCAGTTATTACCTTGTGGTTGTTTGTATGAAGTTGGTTTAGGACTTAAGACTGTTGATTTTGAGTAAGCAGTCCTAATTGGTCTAGCAGTATTTAAAGGTTCGATGCCAGACTTCATCAATACTGCTCTGGGAATCATTTTACTGGTTACATTAGGGTGAGTATTTCTTGAGAAACTGTTTGTGTTCACCCTTGCGTTAGAATACCATGTTGCCCTTGAATTCCCATTTACCATCCTTCTCCCTTGATGGTAATTACACATAGCCTGCATATGGTCAAAACTACCACAAAAATAGCAAGCTTTATTATGCATAACTGATAAGGATTTAAAATGTACACTTTTAAGGGGTCATTTAAGCCCTTAATCGCCCATTTTTATATCCGTTACTTCTTAATTTCGTTCCTTCTCACTTTTTAGGTCTCTTGGAAGCAAAATGCTGGAATGATGCATATTTGGACGAAAAGGAGTGAATATATGAAGAAATTGGCTAAGTCAAGATCGAAGCCACTCAAGCTACTAAAATTGAACCTAATGGCGTCCCAACTAAAGGGCGACACCATCCCTCTCTACGGATTTAATTAAAATACACCTGACGGCTCAGTAGACTTTTTGCTCAAATACACCTGATGACTTCAGGCTTTGAAGAGGAAGGGCGTCACCAAGACTTTTCATCTCAGACGGCCCAGATCCAGAATCAGACGACGTCCCTGCTGAAGCCCGCCGGCGTCACAACTACAATGTGACGTCGTCCCATCGATAACTTGGCCAAGACGAAAACCTTAATGACGGCGATCTGACGACGTCCCACCTATAAGGCGACGTCGTTGCAAGTGTAAATCTATATATAGAATTCGATTTTTCAGTATTTAAAGAGGTAGACTTGTGGAGTAAAAACCCTAAACGTTTGTGGTCCGACTTGGACAATATCTTAGGGTCCCAAACCCTATTTTACACATCAAGATAAGTGTTTTATTCTATTAGTATCATTATGTCTTCCATTGAATGTGTGTATGCTTGCTTGTTTAACATGTCCGGCTAAATTTCTTGTGTGTTTGCTTAGATCTATGAAACCTAGTTGTTAATTATTGATTGGTTGTCTCTTATCTTAATTTTAATTGGCTTAGGAGTACAATTAGGCTATCGTTGTGTTTAAATGCTTGAGTAATCTTTGTGAACATTATTTTATGAATCACTTAGAGGATTTCATAGTCTAAACATCCAAAGATAACCTTAAAGTTAGTTTATGAAACATCTAGCGGATTTCGTAGGCAATAACCTTAAGGTAGTCTCAAAGAGTTAGGGAAAAAGGCACACCCTACGACCTTAGAAAACACAACGCGTTAAGAATAAGGACGTGACAATTCAACCATCAATAAAAGATAACTAGGGAGTAATAGTATCTAGGTAGACACATTTTTAATCATCATATGAGCACACATCAAAAAGACATAGCTACCTGTAGTATTAGATAATAGATAGTAGAAGTAATCGGTAGAAGTACCACCTCCAAATCCATTGCCCCGAGATTTTACCCTTAGCTTTCTAAAAAATATATAAAAGATAAAAAAAGAATCATCCTCAACCCCAACCTTAGCATAGTACACATCTTGCTAGCATTCCTATTCCCCTAGAGAACGATATCAATACCCGAGGCTTACCCAATACTACACTACATCGATTAGGTTCACTGCCTAGGGTGTTGAAAAACTTGCTCGACGAAAAGGAAGTTCCTTTGACCCCAAACGCGCCTCGTACGGGCATCAATAACAAACTCACTGCATAGCTGATGGGACTTAAGATTATTCTAGTTTCTCTGGTTTCCCCCAAGCTGTGGAGTCCTATTGGTTGACCTATACATTTCTGCATATTTAACTGTTGGCCTAACAAATTTACTTCTTGCTTAGGTCTAACAGTTTCAACCTTAGGCTTAGTAGTACCTACTTTTTCAGACTCATTTTCCTTAATCAGTGAGGAATCACTAGCACTTTCAAAAGCATCATTTACCTCAGACTTTCCTAGATTTGCATTTTCTTTAGTCTTAGGTCCATATTCCATTATTAGCTCCTGAAATTCCTCTAAACCAGTGTGTGCTAAGTCAACACATGGAGGTGAAGGAACACCTCTGAATGGAGGTGGAACAGATTGGTATCCTACCCTAGATTTAGCTTTATTGAAGATTTGATGCTCTATTATTTTATCAACTCCTTTAGAGCAATATTCTAGGGTCTCCACACTAATATTTATGTTATCATTATTTGTCTTATACTTTTCCAATTGTTCTATAAGCAAACTTATCTATATATCTCTATGAGAAAGGTCTCTTTTAAGTACAACAATTGTTTCAAAAAAACCAGGCTCATTTTATTTGTAATGCAAAATTTGCTCTTCTAATACAGCTAGAGCTCTTTTATGATTAGCAAGATTATAACTAGTGTTATTAAGCTCTATTCTCTGGTTTTCATATCTATCTTTAAGAGTTTCATATTCTTTTAAAGCAGAACATGATTTTGAACAACCATTAGTGGAAAGTAGATAAGAATCAGAGAAGGCCATAAGTGTCATCTCTGTTGCCACCATTGCAAAGTCAGTTGATGGTTCCTCCTCATCAACCATGAAGCTCCAGTCATAGCCAAGACCATCAATTGCAACCATAGCCTTTGATGGAAGCTCCTCATCAGTTGTCTTCTTCCCACTTCCCTTATTCCACCTGCTCTTGTTGTCCTGAGACTTTGGTCGTCTACACTCTTTGGCAAAATGCCCCATCTTGTGGCAGTTGAAGCACTCCACCTTAGATTTATCAAACCCAGCAGTATCATCACCATCTATGGTGATCTTCTTCCCAGTTCTCTTCCAAAACTTCTTTGCCCTCATGCTTAGCAGAGCAACATTCCAATTGATGTCCATTTCTTCAAGGTCATCATCATCTAGTTGCTCAAGGTCTTCATGAAAGAGTGAAGATCCACTTGCTTAGCTAGATAGGAAAGCATAGAAGGTAGAATTGCCAATACCAGCAGGACTAGTTTTTGAACTAGCAGTACCAACCATAAGGTTAGCAGTACTAACTTCTGAGTCCTCATCTTCTTCAGAACTGGTATTAGTTTGAGTAGATAAAAACGTCATATTCCCTGACCTCAAGCTTGTGCGTCCAGAATTTTTAATCTCCTGTTCAACAATTTTGAAATTGTTGTACAAGTCACTCATCATCATGGTATCAATTTTTGGTTTGTTCTTCCAGACAACCACATGCATCCGGTATTTTGTAGGAAAAAGTTCTTAGAAACCTGGAGTTTAGGTCTTCTTGGGGAATATTGACACCCAAAACAGTCAGTTTGCTGACTAATTTCTGTAGTCTGTTGAACAAGTGATCAATAGATTCATTTCTGGTAGCAGTGAAGTTCTCCAATTGTTGCTTCAATAAAACCTTTTGAATTTTCTTGATGGCATCATTACCACCAAATCTTGTGACAATAGCCTCAAACAAGGTTTTAGCTGTCTTTTAATGACTGAAAGACAGAACATGATCATTGGTAATGGCCATCAACAACAAGCTTCTTGCTTTAAGATCATTCCTCCTTTTAAGTTTCTCTTCTGCAGTAAGAGGATATGTACTAAGTTTAGTAACAGTCGTGCCATCAAGGACTGATTCAGTTAGTGCAGGAACGAAGGAGTCTCCATTCTCTATAAGCTCCAAGAGATTATAATCCAATATCAAGAAGTATTGCTTAATCCTGAGCCTCCACATTTCATACTCATTCTGATTGAGTACTGGTAACTTAGCAGCATGGTTTTGTGAGGATTCCATGTCCATGGTTTTTTGAGGATTCCACAATTTTGAAATTGTTGTACAAGTTACTCATCGTCATGGTATCAATTTTTGGTTTCTTCTTCCAGACAACCACATGCATCCGGTATTTTGTAGGCAAAATTCTTAGAAACCTGGAGTTTAGGTCTTCTTGGGGAATATTGACACCCAAAACAGTCAGTTTGCTGACTAATTTCTATAGTCTGTTGAACAAGTGATCAATAGATTCATTGCTGGTAGCAGTGAACTTCTCCAATTGATGATTCAATAAAATCTTTTGAGTTTTCTTGATGGCATCATTACCACCAAATCTTGTGACAATAGCCTCAAACAAGGTTTTACCTGTCTTCTAATGACTAAAAGACAGAACATGATCATTGGTAATGGCCATCAACAACAAGCTTCTTGCTTTAAGATCATTCCTCCTTTTAAGTTTCTCTTCTGCAGTAAGAGGATATGTACTAAGTTTAGTAACAGTCGTGCCATCAAGGACTGATTCAGTTAGTGCAGGAACGAAGGAGTCTCCATTCTCTATAAGCTCCAAGAGATTATAATCCAATATCAAGAAGTATTGCTTAATCCCGAGCCTCCACATTTCATACTCATTCTGATTGAGTACTGGTAACTTAGCAGCATGGTTTTGTGAGGATTCCATGTCCATGAGTTTTGATTGGGAATACAAAGTGATTAGGTATGTATCTTGTAAATCAAATTATTAGAAACCAAGGCTCTAATACCACTTGTGAGGATCTAAACACTCTTAAGACTTGTGTGATAAATACTTTGAGGGTATACCAAGTAGTATGCAGAATCTACGACTTAGTACTTTAGAAGACTAATGTGTTTGATGTATATGAATGAATGGAACAGTGAAAAATGAATTAACAAAACGCTTCAATATTATTATTGATAATAATAATGCAGTGATCTCAACTTATCACTAGGGTTTACATCCTTGAAGCTTAACAAAAGATACGTGTGTAACTGATAACCTAGGATCTCCTTTTATAACGCAAAGAGTCCTTTACAAGATAACTATAATTATATATTCGTATAAGATATACAATATCTATTCTATAAATACAAAACGTGTACATATCACTTAAGTAGTACAAACTCTATGTACTAGCATTACTAAGTCAGTTAGTACTGCTAGTGTTATCTTCAACAATCTTGTTTGTATGCTTGGCAGTACTAAGTCCATTAGTACTGCTGCGTTTAATTCCCAACAGTGAATGAGTTCTTTGTTGCGGTTGTAACGAGTTTGGTCGCCTCTTTTTGTGAAGATGGTATCTCGAACTACAACAGGATCATCAAGTGGAGTGTAATAGATAGGTTTAGAGTTTAAGGCGAGGTGTTGACAAGCGATTGGCCAATCCTTAGAGTACATACAAATTCCTTCACATGGTATGCGAAGGATTTGTGCGAATTTGGTGAGAGGTAAGATGATGCTTTGGTTGTTTATGAAAAAAGCGATTAAAATGGTTCCATCATTGTTTCGATAATCCTAACGCTCTTGTAGAATTCGAAGATGAAAACCGGACAAATTTGTTCATCTATTTTGAGGAGGCAATCAAAGTTGATTGCGGAAAAGGCTTGAGGAATGTCGGTATTTTTAAGGAAGGATTCCTTAATTACACGGTCTTCGTGGATGAGTCGTTTTTGAAGCATTTTGAAGGTTTTGCGGTCACTAGTTGATAAACCTTCTTTGCGATTGTATCTAGGGATATAGTGGACGGTGTCATAATGGTCTTGTTGGGTGGATTTAGGCATGTTTGATCCTTGAAGAAAAACAAAATTCCAATAAGGTAAATGTTTTAATGGAAGAATCAATCAAGATGGGTTTATGATCTTATGAACTTATTTTGTATTAACAATGCCTTTTGAAAAACCTTAATCATATGGGGCTTTTTGTATTGAGATCAATTTTATAATAAACAATTACCAATTGATTCTATAATTAATTAAAAAATTGAAACCAATTGAATAAAGAAAATTTATCATCATAAACCCTAGGATTTAGATGACAAGGAGTAGGAAATATGAGTGTAATTACTTACGATGATGTTTAGGAGTGAGATGCTTAAGAGGATGAAGCCCTAGGATGAGAGGAACTGAGTTTTGGTCGTGTTAGGTTTAGGGAGAGGGAAAATAGAGAGGTCTGGGATTTTAAAAAATGACTACTATTTGTCTGTTTGCCCGGTTCCGCCGGCTCCCTTGGTTAAGGGATCCGGCTAGTACAACTTAAAGGATCCGGGATTATAGACAAGTTTGGTGTATTCTCTCACCTATAATAAGTTATACAATAACTAATTTTTTATAAGATCTTGTAGAATATGAGTTTGATTATAGTCCTATCTGAGTAAGCTTTTAACAGAAACAAAGATGTTTAAATGAAAATAGAACGAGGAATGGTGGATCAAGACTTTAGTTATCAATATTTATTTTCATGATGAAAGCGTAGATTGACAAACTTACAAAGTTTTAGGAGAATCAAGGAGGAATACTATTCCCGATGATGTGTTGAGAAGGAAAGTAATGAAGAGAGACTTTTTAGAACCTTGTGACTTTGATGTCAATCACATAATCCATGTATATATACACATATCATTTCATATATGCAAAGTCTTTATAAAGATGCTTATCATATGAGAGAAACATATACCATCATTTTATTCACAAGCAATTAGCATGTTTTTAGATCAACTAATTGTAATTAAGAGAACACACGTTTTCTATATTCCCTTTTTATGGTTTTTAGAAACCATAGACGCAAAATACTTCATATGCTTTTAAAGTACTTAATCGTATTTTGGAAAATCAAGTTGTGGTCACTTCGGATTCTTCTTTGGGTGTTGACATTATTTTTCTTCGGATAGAACGAAGTCATTAGCATGAAGATTTCTTAAACGAAAATGTTAGGATGATTTATCAATATCCAACATTTTGTTAAAAGTAAAAACAAAATTCTAAAACATGATTTTTGTTTTAAAAAATTTCCTTCTTTGTAGTTTTCAAACATACATGGATCGTATCAAAATTTTAAAGTACAGTATACTCTAAGAAACTTGGTAACGAAGCTCTGATACCAATTGTGGAAAACTAGAAAGGGGGTTGAATAGTTTTGCCGATTAAAACTTCGTTTTAAAGTATTTAGATTGACTTACGTCAATCCATTTAGATCGTGTGTTGGATATTGATAGACGGAAATATACATAAATAATGAAAAGAGATAAAGAGTAAAGGAACACAAAACCACGACACAAGTATTTATAGTGGTTCTGCCACAAGGACACCTTCCTTGCCCTAATCCACTCCCCGAGTACCCAACTCGAGAGTTTCTAAGCACTACAGAACACAAGCTCCTTAATGTGATGGAGAAGCCTTTACAACGTCGCCTACACTTTATCCGGTACAAGGTTAGACACCGAGTTCTTCCACGAGGTAGAACCAAACATATCACAACGTCACCTGCACTTTATACGGTACAAGGCTAGATACCGAGTTCCATTACAAAAGAGGAACTACTACCCAAAGGAGACAAACTCCTTTTTACAACACTTGAAAGAATATTAATATCCATTAACCCAAGCTACACAAATATACATCGATGACCCATATCAAATGTACATCTTCGGCACTATACACCAATGCCTTTAACATGACACACAATTGTAGGGAGAGAAGAAATATCAACACGATGGAATTTAGTGGTCTTGATGATGACGAAGCTTAGCAACTCATGACCTTGAGCTTGCACGTCTTCTAGAGGTTGTGATCTCGCCTTTAAGAGGAACCTAGAGAATCACACAAAGAGACATAGAAAGATCCTTTGGATCTGTGGTTAGAGAAGTTAGAACATAAAGAAAAGATATGTCTAAAATGGTTGGTGAACAAGAGAGAAATGGCTCACTATTTATAGGCAAAACTGCCTACTATTCCACGGTTCTGGCGGATCCCTTACCCAAGGGATCCAGCCAGTGCAAATCAACGGATCCAACTCGAGAGTTTCTAAGCACTACAAAACACAAGCTCCTTAATGTAATGGAGAAGCCTTTACAACGTCGCCTACACTTTATCCGGTACAAGGCTAGACACCGAGTTCTTCCACGAGGTAGAACCAAACATATCACAACGTCACTTGCACTTTATACGGTACAAGGCTAGATACCGAGTTCCATTACAAAGGAGGAACTACTACCCAAAGGAGACAAACTTGAAAGGATCCAAATATTATTGTGTTGATGATTCGGGTGGTCTTGGATGATCAAAATACATGTTAGCCATTAGAGAGAGAAAGTTAGAGAGTTGGGTGTTCTTGCTAGAGACTTGGTTCTCAAATGTGAAAGGTTAGATTGAATGAAGCACCACCCCTTCCATGGATGGAAGGGGTATTTATAGTTACAGAATATACGACCTCCTATCGGCCTGTGGATCAGGGATACAGTGGGTAAAGACCCGTCCTTCCTCCACGGTGTTGCACTATGCTAAACTAGACTAAAACTAACTAATAAATAAATAACGTAACTAACGATATGTCTACGAGCTAACTTATGCTAGATAATACTTGGGGTGACCGACACTTCACTATGGAATTTTCTAATTCCTAACAATCTCCCCTTAAGGGAGGTCACCCCATGTTTTACATTTAGAATCCTAGCATTCTATTTTATCTTCATCTTGAGCTCGTAGACTTTAATTCTTCACTTTCATCTTCTTGCTTAAGTAGTGCAACTTCAAAGTCCGCATGATTTGTACTTTTAGTGGAGGCCTTTGGTGATCCACATCTTTGATGATCTTGAGCTTCAATTGAGATCATCACCACCAGTAAATCTCGGATCACCCTTTATTGTGTTGCCATCATGTGAAGTTGTGACTTTTGGACCGACATGCTCACACTTTTGAATCATGACATCTTTCCATTAGAGTAGCGGAAGCCTTCGGTTCATGATATTTGCAGCAGCGAAGCGAAGCATAGTATGAAATATCGAGCGTTATGTAGATATGCACCGGTCATGATTTCTTCAAATTAAGTGTGGATGCTGTGAGCATGCGGCTTTGTATTGACTCCTCAATTACGATCATTTTGCCGTCCAAATGTACACGCAAACAACGGTTAGCAATAAAACACATGAAAGTGTCTTTGATCACTTTCGTTGAATTGAGGTACCGCGGCCCGGTTCCCGTTGATGATACAAGTATTTGTGATCGGGTAGGATTCGAAGAATCTCCTTGACGAGGTTTCGCAGTTGTTCTAGTTTGTTCTCAAACCGGACGTCTCAAAGAAGACAACGGAATGAGTGAACCGTAATTGAGATTCACGATTGATGAAAAATGATTTGAAAAACAATCGCGTATTGCTTAGAAGAGAGAGTTTTGCAATACGACTAAGGTTTTATGAGAAAGATCAATTTTCAATCAAAATACTTTTTGTATTAGAGAATGAGTACACATTCGACGTGCTTGTGAAAAGAAGAGATTCGCACATCGAATGGTTTTTCTAAAAGTATTTTTCAATCGAGAGATACTTTTGTGTTTTGAAAACATAAGTACACATTCGACGTGCTAGAAAAAGGAAGTTTTGCACATCGAACGGTTTTTCCAAAAGTATTCGTCAATTCCATTCCTGGACCAAGGTTGATTCAAGACTGAATCGCCCCATTGTTTCTATCCAGTTGTCACAAGTTTGATCTTACGAGAAGATCTCACATGTCACCCACCAAGAGCTTGTTTGATGTTGGCTCTAGAAGGATTTCCATCTTCATTTTGAATATTTTCATATCCTTTCGGATGTTGGCAATACCACAAGGATAATGCGTAGGACTCTTAATATATTCTTACTTTCCACATTGTGTGAAACAGCAAGTCTTCATTAATTATGTGTCCTAATGAGATATTGTGGATGATCTCTTGGCTCTAGACTCAATCGCGCATTTTTGGTTCCTGTCTTGGGAGACTAGGGAGAGGGTCTCCTTCTTCAATATCAACAATCTCTAAGAGAAAGTCGATAGATTATGTCGGTTCCCGTGAGAATGAAACAAGCCCTTTTAAGAGGAACTTGAGTAGTTTTGGAAGTTTAGTGCAGTCGTCCTTTGGGTCCATGACATCTTGTCTTCAATACCGGTGTTACCTTAGTAACAACCAGTAGCATATATTGAACCGATTTCGCCCTAAGGTTGAATTGATGGAGGGCTATTTCTTTTCACCCTTTTTCACATTCAGTTCTGTTTCATTCTTCAACCCCTTGATTGCTAAGACTTCATAACTAGAACCTTGTTGGGTTTTCCATTACTAGCTCGTCTCACAGTCCGCTTCTTCCCATTTCTCATTTTCTCCTTTTTCATCATACCTAAGGACTCCACACTATCTAGTGGATTGTCCACTGGTAGATCCCTCCGACTCTGGCGGGATCGTGGGAACAAATACCTAACCTAACCATCCTTATAACACCATGCATAAAGTTAAATTGTCGGTCTTTTGGTACGTTCTTTCCTTGCGAAACCAATTGAAAAATCATTTGGAAAAACAATCAAGGTACTTGTGATCTGAGATCAAAGCATTTTGTACCTTAATAGTTTTGATCATTTAGAAAACCTCCCCCTCAACATATGCGTATGATTTAGAAATTGTTTATCACATGGAGGCAAGAGGACTTTGAAATATTTTCTTTGATCACAATTTTCATAGAAAAAGCCATTTGATTTTCTTTGGTAAATTCTCCCCTCAATATGTGCATAGGATTTTTGAAATCATTTTATCACATAGAGGCAAGAGTTAATTTGAAGCACATCCACAATCACAAGCGCCATTAAGAAACCATTTTAAAACACAATCAAGGTACTTTATAATTACTTTAAAAGGCTTTCGTACCTCGATAGTTTGTTTGCTCCTCATATGTGCTTCGAGATTGAAAGCGTTGCATATGAGAGAGCACCGCACAATTAAATCAAAACGATCACCTTTTATCAAATTTCATTATTAAATCACAAATTCTCCCCGATCAAAAATATCAAACCCTTTGAAATTTTGGATCCCAAGTGATTTAATAAGGTTTATAAAACATGAGAGAATATGTGGCCAAGTTTAAATACTCATCATGTTTTTGGATAAATCCTCCTCCTCAACATGTGCATCGTGTATTTGAAATCGTTTGGCACATGGAGGCAGGAGTGCCTTTAAAGGACTAAAAACGATTCCATTAAAACAAATTTGAGATTTAAATCACGATCTCTCCCTTGATCAAAAAATTCAAACCAACTAGAATTTTGGATCCCGATTGATTTAAATCATTTAGAAAGTTTGAGGAAAGACGTGGCAAGATTTAATTTTGAAAAATGATAGATAAGGACCAGATTTAGACATTAAAGATTGTTAGTGTCAGGTATGATTATTTTTAAAAGATCTTTTAGTAAAATAAAACAATTTCACAATCAAACAAGAACAGAAAAAAATTCATTTTGAAAGACCTTGATTCTAAAGAAAATCATACCATGACATAACATTAAATCTTTAGATCACCACTTATATAGTACAAAGCGGAACTTTTGTGAAGAAATATCGTTTGAAAATATTTTATTTTAAATCACTCTCCCCCTCCATCCATGAAAGTCAATAATTGAGTGACTTAGGTTTTGATAACATGAAGTCCGGTGATTTTCAAAAATTAGTCCAATATAGTTTCAAAACAATATTTTCCATTTTCAAAACAATTTAATCAAATTATTTAAAATTGTTTAAAAATGGTATCTGCACAAAAGATCGTTAGGTGGTTGAGAAGATTGTTGATGTTCTTTGCGTAGGGTTTGGAAGAAAAACCGTCTGCTGATGCAGTGAGACTTCTTCTTACGTTGCATTTTGAATGCCAACCGAGGTCAAATTAAGCTCGTTTCTTCAATCACTTAGAAGAAAACCATCTGCATCTTGGTGAGACCTCTTCGTTGCATTTATGCCAACTCTCCATAGAAGTCCAATTAAGCTCCGTTTCTTCATTTGTAAATACAAGATATAGTTACCTCCTTTGCGGCATCCAATCATGTTCATTTGTGGGATCGGATCGGGAACATATATATACAATATACGCATATGTTAGTGAACACACATACAAATATATGGTGGTCGACATCACCCAAACAACAATCGACTAATTAAAGTCAATTCAACATAACAATCAGATCATATAAGGCATGGGGTTTAGGTGTTAATCAAACTCTAATCATCTAAACCTAACAATCATACCCTAAATTCCTAGTCCTTGACCGCAGGCAAAATATCATTTTAATTAAGCACGTAGGATAATTAAGAAAGCTCGTTAGATGATATAGATTTGAAAATATTCTCCCCCTCAATCAATGACTTATTTTCGAAAAGTTTAAAAGCGTGAAGTCATTGATTGAGTTTTCAATTTTACAAAAGTTCTGAAATCGATTGATTTTGCAACTCATTAACCACCATTTAGTTGAAACAAATATTTTTTCGAGAAGATTTTTAGACGGAAAAACATTTGTGTAGGAGCAAGATCCTTCGACATACTTTCCTCAAATTGTTTTAGGATAAGTGCACGAAATATTTGAAAATTGGTTTAGTGCATCACTTTCCTTTCTTGAAGAGCGGGTTGCTATCTGAAATAATAGCAAGCCATGGTTTTAACGCGGGTTCTGATCTGAAATAGCGTAAGCCATTTGATTTAATGACATGTTTTGAAAAAGAATATTTACACTCTGCTTTCGAACTTCATCTATGGTCCCGTGCCATTATTGAATGACATTTCTAAGACCGTAGATGTTATCGATACCAGAAGACATGTCTTGGAAAACATATTTTTGGTATTTTTGAGATTTTCTTATTTTTATGGGTTTTAGAAGGTTTTATATTTTTCTATTTTGTTTTGTTGGTTTTATATTTTTGTATTTTGTTTTTCCTGATAAATATATACAAAGATAGAATAGATGATATAGTTTAAGAAGATGATGATACGAGTACCGAGATAAGGATATCGAGCAGCCCCGTTGTAGAAGATAGAAGTCATCATCCCTAAAACTTTCACCACCAAAGCTTCTGAGGTTCTTGCATTGAAGAAAGAAGAACCATCTGAAGAGAGACTTTGGCGACTTCCCCAAACGAAAGACCTTTAGCGGATTCAAAGCTTTCTTTCAAGCTTCCATTAGTCAGGTGCACCAAGAAGCACACCATTATCATTTATCATTGCTCCATTTAAGAACGATAATCGAGGTTCTCCGTTGAGGTTATATCATCAACAAGAACAACAGAAGCGTATCATCCCATAAATAATCTTCTCAAATTTCTTTTTCACTGAAGTCTGAAGCAATCCATTCCAAAAGGTGTCAAGAGAACACTTCCCCCGTGTAGTTGAAATGATGCGATCCGTCTCTTTAGTATAATGCTCAAGAACTCTCCGAATACACTTCATGAGGGGAATGAAGAACACCTTCCCATGTTCACATTTTTCTTCACTGATGATCGTGTATGAAGCTCAAGAACCCGAAGTACACCAATATCCAAGAGCTCTCCAGAATACACATCATGAGGGGAATGAAAACACCTCCCCATGTTCACATTTTTCTTCCATGATGATCGTGTATGAAGCTCAAGTATCCGAAGTATACCAATACATAAGGAATGAATAAGCGAAAACATTGAAGAAGCGGCCAAGTCAGCGATTATCTCTGCGGATGACAATCTCTGCGATGTCAACTCGGAATAAGTGATTATATCTCTCGAATCGCTGATTAAGCACTCGAGTGAAACGGTGAGCATCCCAATGTACACAATCTCTCCCCACGATCATTGCAATACCATCGAAATCACCACACACTAGTGTACCTCTTTTATCTTCAGAAACTTTCACTAACATCACTTCCCTCTAGCGTTGGAATAAGAACACTAAACGCTTTGATGAGTAAAACCTTGAGTTTCTCTGCGGTCATGACATTTGTTTTCCCTGGATATCTTCAATCACTTAGAAGAGTTAAGTTCATCAAGTTTACTCGCCATGAGTCAAACCTTGAGTTTCTCTGCGGTAATAACATTTGTCTTTCCGGGGTATCTTCAATTACTTAGAAGTATTAAGTTCATCAAGTTTACTCGCGTTTAGGTGCTTGTCTCCTTACGCCTTGATGGTTTTGACACCAGTCGGCAACTCTTTGTAAGCCCAAATACTTGAAATTTGTTGAGAAGATTGCTTGATGTCTTTGTGAGAATCAACATCTTTGAATAATGTGAGCAAGTCTAATTGGGGATTAAATTCGACATATCACGTTCCCCTAATTAGTGCTCTCCCCAAGACCGACAATCTTTTTGATAAATGCCGGATTAAGAAGAAGTCTTTAGATCATTAAATGCAACACGTCTTTGGTCTTCTAACATATAGTAAGAGATGTAGAACGGTATGGGCTTCGACCTTCTTCAAGATTGTCGGTTGGGGAATAGATAACAACATCTTCAACTCACACCAAAAGCATCCCACCAAAAAGCATCCCAATTAACTTACATCTTGCAAATCCCCTAAAATCCCTCCCAATCAAACAAGAACGAGAAGATGTTCATCAAGGAAATCAAACAATCGGGCGCGCGAACACACAAGATGGTAACACCAAACTACCCATCACATCAAACAAGAGCAGAGATTGTTGGAATCATCATGTTGATGTATACGTGAAGCATTAACCGGAAGCACTTTGTCGATAAACTAATCAATCCGAGTGAAGATGTCAACCAACGGCTCTTAGAAGAAAAACTCCATGTGAAGATGACCCGATAAGAAGAAGCTCGGTTCTTACATGAGTTTAGAGCCATATGACCATTTATATTCTCAAATATCAATCAACAATGCAAAAAATTCACACTTCTTCTCCCCTCAAGAATTGCATACGGAGATGCCATTCTTGACTAAATAAGTGAAATCCATCCAAATGTTCTATTCACACTTCTCTCCCACAAAAATAAGCACATGATGTCGGCATCTTCATTATAATCGAGCAAGTGGAATGAGAAAACAATCAGTGGTAGCTCGGTTCACTTGATAAATGAAGCGCATGGAAAAGTATGAAGCATGTTGACGAGAATGGTCATAAATAAGAAGATTTCTCTTCTTGAAGATAAAAGCGCCATGAAGCGTACACTTTTCTTTTCTTTGAGGTACGAGGCATGAACTTTTGTGTTCATACGTCATAAGAAGATTTCTCCTCTTGAGGATAATGCTTGCGAAGCGTACACATTTTTTCTTTCTTTAGATGCGAGGCCTGAGCTGATGTGAGCAGGCGTCATAATCTCTCTCTTTTCTGCTCTCTTAGCAAAACATGTAATCAGCCCCATTATCATTCAAGGCCCTTTTGTTGTGGTGATGGAGAAAACCAATATGTTGAATTTGACCACAAGTAAACTAACCCGAACTCGTGACTTAAACTTGCACATATGTAACAAAAAGCGGTGCCGATTTCCATTAGCATCTCTAAGTACTCTCTATGTACTCTATACTCTTCAACCAACCAACCATCAAGTATAACTCCTTAAAGTGATAGTTATTTTGTGTGTGGTGTGAGCACTAAATTCCCCAAGTGGTAAAAGAAAAGGTAAAAGACACCCAACAATAACTAGATTTTCAAGTCTTCGTTTATGATAATAAGCTCGAACAAGGATCTCGAAGAATCTTCATCCAACCATCCCCGATACCTTCTGATACTAAGTACACTTTCCGTGATATTTCACTTCAACCTCAAATAAATAATCTTGAATTAACTTGTTGTCACATCTTATGGTAAATCTAGCAACTTTCTGACATTTAAATGAACTTTGATAATGGTTTCATCCCGACCATGGTTAAAAGCACGTAACCCCGTAAAACCTTGTAATAGCCAAACTACCATGACGAAAATCCAAACACACATCCAATTTATGAAGTACACCCTTTTTATCCCTTCTTTGAAAGCGGCGTAGCACCAACATCGAGAAAAGATCCGAATTACACTTTCTCATTCTCGGGATGGTTCCATCATCACGGGATTTTACAATTCTATGGTTTAAACCAAAAATTAGTTTCTTTCGCGGGATTTTACAAAACCAAGAATAAACAAGATGATCGAAATGCACTTTACTAATACGGGATATTTCCATTATCCGCGATTTTCTGGTCTATGATTTAAACCAGAAATAGGTTCTTTTCACGGGATTTTACAAAATCAAGACAAAACCGTAGACAATGTTAACTTGAATGAGTTATGACAATTTTGGTTTGGTGAATAAGCTGTTTTAGGGAAACATGCAGCGGTTCATCAACGGTTCATTATCCAACGTCAACAACGATCCAATCAACACTTTGGTAAACACATCATTCACGCATTATGTAGGCGCTTTGTGACCACTTGGTGAAGTAAATCCGATATGTCAAACTTGATCATGAAGTAGAATTCCCATTTACTTAAACTTGTACTAATCCTTGTGAAGAAGAAGCGGTGTACCCAATGTACAAAACCTCTTGACATTCTCAACTGAGTGAGACACAGAAGTGATAACAGCGTTGTGGGTCAAGCGAGAAAGAATCACAAACGTAACTAAATAGCCAAGTCTTTATCACCCTCTGTAAATGCCCAAACAAGTCATCTTCGCAGAAGGGTAGAAAGAAAGAAGGCGAAATAAGTAGCAGCGGAAAATTTCACATCAAATTCAAATATCGTTCAAACATTCCGTAGTCAACATTTTCCAATAACCACTTCAAGCCGTGACCAAATATTTTCCGTGAGAATGTGTAGACCAAAGTGTCAAACTTCCTAACTCATCAAATCTCATCATCATGAAATCTCATAAACACTAAACAACTAGTCCATATCTCAAAGAAGGTATCAGTCCAAGTCCATAGTCAATAAATACGATCCAAACTACCTCCCATCTTTCAACAAATTGAACATCAAGATGGTCCAAGCAAAAACATGCAAATTAACTCCACAGTCCAACTACACAAAACATCCCACAAATAGTTGTGACCAAAGCTTCAAAATGTTATTTGATATCCTGTTAGCACATACACGAACGAGATAACAATTGTAGTGGCCTAGAGAGATCACGTTTTAACCCAAACATAAATATGAGACAAGCGGCTAATAGGGCCCAATCCACTATACAGTCCATGTGATCCTGCATCAATATTACCCTAATTCTCAGGGTATATAAAGCCACATATCCTAATATCTTGCAACCCTAATCACAAAAAATACACGCCTCTCCTTTTTTTCTCTCAACCAACTTCACACACAAAAGCTGAGTGCGCTATCACAACTCATCAACAAACCTAACCTCACATAATATTCTTACGCCCAAGCTTAAGCCCTAATTTCCTTTTCGCTATCGGTTACCACAGCCTCCCTTTCATCACATATTTGCATCACATCAACATAACAGGATACTTACCTTTTGTTTCACATAATAACCATGTCACAGGGATGGCATAAGGTTTTGTACCGGCCACAAGATCAAACACCAAGAGCAAAGGTAGGTACTAATTCGATTATGTTCTTGTTTAGAGTATAAACGAGCCAAGAAAATGATTTAACATGAATGTTAAACTTATTTGTTTAATTCGTATATTTGATGCTTGTGATAATGTCTTTCAACAGAATCTAGTAAATCAATTACAGATTAGTTTATTTGATTTAGACTTACACATTCGGACACATCAAGAAGGGTTATGTTTTAATTTTTAATGATGAAACGAACCAAAGAAAACACATAGAGATTTGTTATGAAGTTTCTTTCATTGTTCGGATATTCAACAAGAAGTGAAAGCTTCATAATGATCAATGATGAAAGTCTATTTAGGTGTATAAGACCTTTGGGTCTTGATGTTACTTTAGAGTACCACGAAATAATAATCTGAGATCGTTTAGTATACTTTTTATTTTGATTCGTGAGTCTTTTAGAAGGAGAAGGGATAAATATGTTATAGGTTGATGGATGAGATGAGATATTGATAGTGTTGGAGTTGGTTATAGCGTATGAGATTATAGGATTAGGTTAGATTAAGTTTCGGATTTGAATGGATGTCTTCTTTTCATTTCGTTTTCATTTAAAAAAATGAACCTGTGATATATTGAGACAGAGGTCGAGTTTGCATTATGTTTGGTATAGTTGGTCATGAGTTCGATGTTATGCATAACCTTTCTTCATCTTCTTTCTGTCTAAGTTGCTAGGTCTGATTTTCCAAACCAAGTCGCTACGACTTTTTCCAAACCAAGTCGCTAGGACTTTTTTCAAACCAAGTCGCTACGATTCATTTCAAAACAAGTCGCCAGCATAACTGCTACTCACATACAACGAATCTAGACGACTTGTAAAGACAAGTCGCCACTAGTGATTGTTACAAGTCGCTATATATAGTACAACTCGCTAGGATGAAAATAAACTTTTTCCGATGAGTTTTTCCGACTACTTTTCCGGCCAACTTCATATTTACCCAGAAAAATTGCATAAAAGATGCACCATTTGACCCATTATGACCAAAAAAATGACCAGATATTCATATTTTGGAAAAAGCATATTTTGGACAAAGTGTACATATATACTGGCTGGACAAAACAAAACAGACTTGGACACATGTTAGAATCAGTTAAGACCATAGACCAAAAGAAGAATACCAAGACATGATAAACTGTTTACCCAAAGACAACCATTCTGACCATTAAAACAGTAAACAAAAACCATTTTAAAACATGTATTAACAACAAACCAAACTAGCCTCATAGACCGAACCATGAAAAATACCATATGAATCATCAAAACAATAAAACCTTGGCTCTTGATACCAATTGAAAGGATCCAAATATTATTGTGTTGATGATTCGGGTGGTCTTGGATGATCAAAATACATGTTAGCCATTAGAGAGAGAAAGTTAGAGAGTTGGGTGTTCTTGCTAGAGACTTGGTTCTCAAATGTGAAAGGTTAGATTGAATGAAGCACCACCCCTTCCATGGATGGAAGGGGTATTTATAGTTACAGAATATACGACCTCATATCGGTCTGTGGATCAGGGATACAGTGGGTAAAGACCCGTCCTTCCTCCACGGTGTTGCACTATGCTAAACTAGACTAAAAACTAACTAATAAAACAGTAAATAATGTAACTAACGATATGTCTACGAGCTAACTTATGCTAGATAATACTTGGGGTGACCGACACTTCACTATGGAATTTTCTAATTCTTAACAAAACTCCTTTTTACAACACTTGAAAGAATATTAATATCCATTAACCCAAGCTACACAAATATACATCGATGACCCATATCAAATGTACATCTTCGGCACTATACACCAATGCCTTTAACATGACACACAATTAGAGGGAGAGAAGAAATATCAACAAGATGGAATTTAGTGGTCTTGATGATGACGAAGTTTGGCAACTCATGACCTTGAGCTTGCACGTCTTCTAGAGGTTGTGATCTCGCCTTTAAGAGGAACCTAGAGAATCACACAAAGAGATATAGAATGATCCTTTGGATTTGTGGTTAGAGAAGTTAGAACATAAAGAAAAGATATGTCTAAAATGGTTGGTGAACAAGAGAGAAATGGCTCACTATTTATAGGCAAAAGCGCCTCTTGTTCCTGATTTACGGCGGATCCACCAGGGGATCGGCCGGTCTAAAATCAACGGATCCTCTTGGGTGGATTACTCCGGATTTTGGGTTGCAAACCGTGTTATGGGTTATGGGTTATGGACCATGGGTCGTGGAATTTGGATCATGGATACCCAACAAGATACAATGTACCTAGTCAATGTGTTATGGATCTTGTGTTATGGATCTTGGGTCATGGATCATGGATAATATCCAACATGACTTCATGCATGATGTCATGCAATAGGTCATGGGGTTATGGATCATGCTCCATGGGTATGGGTTATGGACTTTGGTTTTTTACCCAACAAGATTCATTGTACCTAGTCAATGGATCATGAGTCTTGGGTCATGGGTTATGGACTTTGGTTTTAACCCATTACAAGTTATACTAATCACATATTCATTTTCATAAGTAAACAACATTACTTGTAAGTGTTTTATAAAAATGGTTTTAGTTTTATATAACTTATTTAACTAATCATGTTTTGATTGTTTTATATGTTTAGTAAAAGTGTGTTAGTAAACTATTGGCTCAAAGCTTTTACGTATTTTATTTATTTCATTAGAATGATTTTACGTTTATTATCGACAAAACATTAGAAGATCGTAAAATATAAATAAACGTTTTTATGGTTTATTTGTATTAACAAGGTGAATTAAAAAGTGAACTAGAATAAAGTCATACACCTATATTCAAGAATATAGAGTGATAAAGATCAAACCTTTTTTTGTTATATTTCACACAAGTTATCATGTACAGGATCGATAGTGAACATCAAATAAAGCACAAATTGACATAAAAATAAAAATTGGGAATACTTCAAATCTGTTTATGTTGAATCTATTTCATGCTCAAAAGTGAGAATCCATCAAAAATCACAATTAAAAGATTTACAAACACATCAATTTGGTAAAATGGGGACAATGATTGATGAGGTAAAAAGATAAAGAAATCAAAATACCTATTTTCAGCATGTGTTCAATGTGTTCGTTTAGCACGCGCCTTCAGCGTATGTTCGTTCATCGTGCCTCCAAAGTTTGTTCATTTAGCGTGTGTTCGTTCAGCGTGCCTTGAGCGTTTTTTCGTTCAGTGTGCCTTCAACGTGTGTTCGTTCAACATGTGTCCTAAATAAACCATAAAAAATTGATTATGTTTCACTATCAGATCTATCTCGTTTTCTTCCTTTTGCCTTTCACTCTCACGATTACCTGATTTTTTGCACATTCAGAAAAACACAAAACTCACTCAAAGATGTTAATAAAGTTATGATTTTTTCACAAAAAAAGAAAAGATCCCCAAATTAACTCACAAATTACTTGTTGTCATCGACGTAGCCTTCATAATGAAACCTTCATTCTTACTCTTTCCATCATTTAAACCAACTGTAGGAGTTTGCTTTTTAACCTCTTCTTATGAAACTTCCCTTTCTATTCTGATAATTATGTGTGTGTGTTTAGGATTTGTATGTTATGTGTGTGTGTTAGTGGTGGGATGATTTAGGATTTGTATATTATGTGTGTGTATTATTTTTAACCAACTGCTGACGGTTGAAGAATAACGAAGTCAAATCGCATGTTGGGTACGACATCACAACATCTTGAACGATGTTATTTATGTAAAACCAAAAACAAATATATATGTTATTGGTTTTAAACATCATAAAAACTCCATATATCAATCCAAACCACCATAATGCCTCCAAAACCATTAAACTCGAAACTGCTCGAATCGAAAAATTCAAACAAAACGCCACCACAACACCAAAATGTTAAACTAATTGGTGGTGGCGGCGTTGGTTTCAGGTAATGGTGGTGGCAGCGGGAATTATAATGATCGTTAAAGTGAGAGTAAAATAAATGGGCTTTTTATTTTTTATTTTTTATTATTATTATTTTTTTTTTGGGTAAGAGAATGATAGATATTGAAATATAGGAGAGAGCTGATGGGGACTCAAAAGAGAAACGGCGGTTTTGTTTTGTATTAGATGATAGAGACCCATCAGCATGTAGAGAAGTGTATTATAGAAATTTGACTGTTTTTCAGCATCAGTTGAGAAGTGTATTATAGAAGTTTGACGGTTTTTTAGTTTCTACAGATCCAATAGTTGAGAGCATGTGAGATAAATCTGAAGGCTAATATCAATAGTTGAATTAAGACGGCTAAGATTAAAATTTGCAAGATCCAATAGTTGAGAAGGCGTCAGGTGATCCCTTAAAAATAAGATGCACCGGCAATAGTAATTATACATGATTTATAAGAAAAGATAGCGAGGAAGGAATGTGAGGGCAACAAAGGAACAATTAAAAAAATTATGAATATCAAGAATGTTATGCTTCATCATCAATTGGTTGTTTTCAACTATATATTTTCAATCTTTATAATTCAATTCTTAATCCCCTTATATTAGCTCCTTTTAAAAAGAATTTAACAAAAACATTAGCCATGCAATGATTTCAATAAAGGGGATATGATCCCTGCTGCAGCAGCAGCTTGCTGCAAGGTTTTTTCGGCCAAAAACCTCCTCCTATTTGCTTTTATATTTTCACCCATCTATGTTTGTTTCCATATCCTTTCTCCATATTTGAATTGGAGGGTATACATGATCATTTGTGGCAGATATATAATGGCTACATTAGCAAAAAAGGCCAAACAAGACTTGCAACAGGCTGCTGCTAGCAGCAGGGATCATATCCCCTTTCAAAAAAAATTACATGATCCATGTCTATAAGATATTAGAGAAACTCCTTTGGTGCTATCAATATGTTATCGAAAGTAAGCATATTGTGTCTTTGAAGAAGTTCTAAATTCACGCATTATAAAGAACAATAAACCAAAAGATACCGGAGTTTTTATCAGCTAAAACAAAAATAGAACCATAAGTGTATTAAATCATTTACAAAAAGTAAAAAGTTGAACATTTTTTAATGCGCCAATAGTTGAGAGTTGAGACCAATGGATGTTCAAACAACCTATCTTTTGTATCAAGCTTACGATCAATTTCAGAATTTTAGCAATATAATATACTAATATTTTCTTTGTCAAAAGATAATTAAGAAACAATATATACACCATTATAATACATGGGAAGAGATCGGATAAAAAGAAAAGTTGAAATAAGAAAAATAAGAAGTATTTTTAATCACATATTTTAAATATGAAAGATAATTTTAAAAAAGTACATATATTTTTGTATATACATTTAAAATATGTTATTGTGATTTTTTTTCATCATTCTCATTTTAATCTTTCTTTCTGATTTGATCATTAGTTCCAGACAACCGCTCAAGTTCAAATAATTTTGGGAAGAAATCTTAACTCTAATACTATATTCAAAGTTACAATCAATGTCGAATCTAAATGTCACAAGTGTTTCAAAGGCTATTCTGAAAAACAATGTTGAGTACACTTGTCAAGATGAGAGACAAAGTTGTTTTACAAAAACTTGATGAGATGAAGGTGAAAAAAATGTGCTTTATTAAATAAAAACAGATGTACTCAAGTGAAATTATTGTCAAAAGAAGCTAGTTTAATAAAGTGTGGACTTGTTTTAACAAATCGAATAGAATATTCCTGCTTTTACATTCTCTTGTTGATGAAAGTGAAATTAAATTGAGACATCAAAAAAATATGAATTTATATTAAGAGGCGGAGGAGTAAAAGTTAAAATAAGAGTAAGTAAAGTTGATAAAAGCTTTTTATTATTTTAAAAAGCTATTTTTGAATGAGTTTTTTGCATTGCATCAAACGGTTTTTAAAAAACTTTTTAATAAAGACTTGGTAGGTCTCAAGTCTTTGCTTAAAGCTTTAGTTCTTTCGTCTCAAAATTTAAGTCCACTTAAACTTTTTGAATCCAACTTTGATCTTAAATATTTTTGTTTGTATTATAGAGTTGAGATCAATATAGATCTCATATTTACCATAAATCCAATAAATCAATTTTAGCCATCGTTTTTTAATCAAATTTAATAAAAAAACCATTTTCCACCTTTTTTTGAAAACAACATATCTTCTGAGGGCGGTAAATCTTGTATAAAAATACACTATCAGCGGCGAGAATTAAATTATCTTTCTATAAATATGCACTTTTCTATTTTTACAACAACTTTTTTCAAAAAAATTCCTCGAGAAAAATCATATATTATTTTCAAAAATCATATATGATTTTTTAAAATCGAATCATATATGATTTTCACAAATCATATATGATTTTCACAAATCATATATGATTTTTACAAATCATATATGATTTTCAAAAATCATACTGTATATGATGTGTAAAAATCGAATCATATATGATTTTCACAAATCATATAAAATTTGTCTGGGCCGAAATTTTGAAAAAAAAAATCGTTAAAAATATATAGTAGTGCATATCTATAGAAAGATAATTTAATTTTTGTTGTGATAGTATGATTTTTATCGCGTAACAATTAACGGTTTGAGAGATATTTAATTTTTAAAAAAATGGTGAAAGTTTATTTTTTTAAATGGCTATTATTGGTTCATTGGATATATGGTAAATTTGAAATCTATATTGAACTTTTGCCTATATAATAGTTGATGCAAAATATATGAATGAATTATGTTTTAAATATATTTTTTATTAGTATATTTTTCATCAAGTATTATAGTATAAAACAAAAATATTTAAGGTCAAAATTTGATTTCAAAAATCAAAACGGACTTAAATTTTAAAACAAGAAGAGTAAATATTTTGTTCATTAGATGCATTAAATACGTCAAGTTTTTAATGATTTGATACATCGTAAATGCCCTAAGATCCGACGCCCTTTTTTGATACAGTAGTTATTATTAATTATAATAAGTACGAGTTAGAGATTGCATGGTCGTATTTTCAGTTCTCTCTCTGTCGACATTCACCATGTATAACCAAACGCACTATACACGTGGAATTCTAAAGTCAATCAATTTGTAGGTTTAAGTTACCATCAAATTCTATCTTTACTACGTTATAATGTATTTAGGACATTCTTTAAATAGCAAGGCTTAAAATTCAGACTTTGTAACTTACTTATTATGGAAATATAATGTCTCTTGCTAAATTAATACATACACATACTGGCTTAAAAGTTAAGCCAATACTTGTAACACTAGTAGTCATTGAATACAAAATTTAAAGTCCCTCCAATACTTTTAAAGCCTATTTTTATGACTTTAAAAGCCATGTATTGTAACAGCCACATTCTTGCAGTCCATTTTAACAGCCTATTAAATGTATTGATTAGTACAAAACAGGAATAAAAACCTACAAATAAACACACACACAAAGACCAATTATATCTCACACTCTCTCTAAAAAACGTAAATTGTCACTCTTGTGCTAAATAGCAACCGGCGCCGCCAACTAAATCTGCCACCACCGCTAACGGCATGTGTCGGTATCACCACCCGTTGACATGGTCTAAGTGGCCTTCACTCGCCAAAACTTTTAATATAATCGAAAAATATTGCACGCCAAAAAATTTAGTTTCAAGATACCGTCGTACTTGGCCGGGCCCTAAGTTTCTCATTAATGGTTTGATCAAACTTTTCATTTTCTAACACAATAGTTTTTCTAAGCCCTTTACCTAATTCTTGCCGTTCTTGCTACATGTTGATGGCTGATAATATTGATTTGCTCACACGCTTCACCTTAAAGACAATATGTGAAGGGTAATATTTAGATTGACTCAACGATCCGCTCAAAAGAGTATGTGCTTTTAAGAACATGATCGCTTTTTTTTTTTTTGGAAAGTCTTTATAGATAGTGTAGCTAGTGGTTGTCATTTGAGGAACCCGAGTAGCAACTTATTCTCTTTAACGATCTTGCTAATTTGGAACGAGTAATGAAAAAATTATTATCTATAATACTTTATAATGTATTTAGGACTTCCTATAAAAGAAAATCTTAGAATGTTTAAGACAACACATTTGCTAATAGTAGAAAATAAAGTTACATATGAAGAATTAAGTGTTTAAATTTATAAAACGAAGTTACATACGAAGAATTAAGTGTCATAAATTTATAAAATGAAGTTATATATATGAAGAACTAAGTGTTTTAAATTTGTAAAATTAAGTTACATCTAAAGAATTAAGTGACTTAAATTTGTAGATGGGGCGTAAATGATTTTGCATTGAGCTTTAAATTGCTTAGAAAATTCAGTGAAAATTTCTCATTGTCACCTTCATGATTTGCCTGAATATAAAAGGCATTGCCTCCATTGCATAAGACCAATATATGAGTCTCGCAACCGTGATGCATGATGCCAGAAAATTTAATTCTCCAATTCTTGTACATTTTATGAATATTTTGTTAAAAATTACATGTACATTTTAAAATTCAGTGTTGTGATTTCAGGGAATTGAAGTTTGCTCATGGATACAAGATGAAGGCACGCATTTCTACATGATCCTTCTTTCATTTTGGAGCAAAGTTCAGGAGAGTTCTCGTTCCAATTCTACTTTTTCCTCTTCCTTATTTCATGTGTAGTACAGATGTGACTTTGTACATTTCAAGGGTAGGGGGAATAGAATTATAACTTGAACTTGCTTGCCCTCATTTTTTTAGTTTATTTTGAAAAATTATGCCGTTTTAAAAAAAAATATTGACATGATTTTCCTAACCTAACTAGAATAGACCTTAGCTGAGCGCATTATAACCTTTGATTTCCTTGGTTAAATTTAGCCTTTCCATTTCCCCTTATTTACCCCAAATCCATCAAATATTGAGTGTGTCGGTAGTTTGTAAACTTTAGAACTTGGCTTTTACATCATTTCGAGACCATAGACGGGTAGTGTGTTGAGTTAGCTTGATACATTTGGGAGAGACAATTCGAGAAGGTAATATTTTAGGATTAACACCCAAATAGCCTATATGTGTATAATTGTGTGTGTTTATCGATTAGTCACCTTGACTCTTAGACCCCCATGTTAAAACCCTTTTGTTGCACTCATCTTTAGTGCAAGATACCCCTAGATACACCCTTCCGAGCCAATCTTTTCATTTCATACCCTTATCAATTTGATACACCTATTCGCCTTAGCCTACCGTGTAGTCTTAGCTCATGATTGGGAAGTCATCGGTTCCTTAAGTTTGAGGTCCAAGTAGAGAGATTCGGGAATCACACCTACTTCAAAGACATATATTTAAATATCATTGAAGACCCCCCCCCCCCAAATTTTCTCAAGTATGATTCATCACAAGTGGGGGGATGTTATTATTCTATGTAGTTATTATTAAAAAAAAATTATTAGTTTGTTATTGTATGCGAAGTGATAGTGCAAAATTTGTAAGAAATAAGTAATATAAGCTTTATTGATTAGTATCAAGGAGGCTACTTCGATCACATTAGAAGATTGAGTAGGTGAAGTGTTTACACCAATATATTGAAGACCAAGTAGTGTGCTCATCATGACGTCCGCTAATGGCACACTTACTTGTTGCATTATGATCCAGTCTTTGAGTCTTGAAGCTTGGATTTTGGATGAACGACCGACAGTGACAATTTGGTTATAGGATAAGACTATTTGCTACATATTTTATTTTTACACCATTTATGTGCATCCCATGTCTTACCTTACCCTTTGATGCAGATTTTCTGACTAGGTTTAAATATTTATAATTTTTCATTTACATATGGTCCACCTTATGCACTCACGGGCAGTGTACCCGGTCGTGTTGGTCAATTCTTACCCTTCCTAACTCTACCTAACTACTTAGGGCCAGTTGGTCAATTCTCCTAAGCAACTAGATACGACCGCCTTTCAAAACTACCGAAGCTAGGGTAACTACCAACGAACTATGCATGCATACACTAGAAACAATTATACGGAACCATGAAAACATAAACAAAACATTTAAGGAATCATAACTAGGCTAGCACCAAAGGTGCTTGGCCGATCATATTAAAAGAAACAAAGGATTCGATGTTTAACATAATGGAAGAAACGAATCGAAAGTAAAAGGGAAAATAATTGCTAATGCTTATCGATATCGAGTGATTCCTCCCTTGGAGATGGCTCCGTATGCTTCGAATGATCTGCCTTTGGACCCCTCTTCACGTTCTCTAACTTTGAGTTGTGAGTGAATGATGTGAAACGCAGAAATTAGGGCTGGTATTTATAGGCGCGATCCTAGTTACGGCGTAACTTGAGTTGAGAGTTACCCCGTAATTTCAATAGTCCTCCATTTAAAACTCTCATTAAGCAGGTTACGGTGTAACACTTGGAAAAGGTTACGTTGTATCTTCAATACATGTTATTTTTTCTAGGACTACGGCGTAATCCTTGTGAGGAGTTACTGCGTAGTTGATGGAGGCGCAAAATATTTCTTGACCTAGATGATTACGACATAACCTTAGTTGGGAGTTCTGCCGTAGTAATTGTGTTAAGTTGTCTTCGAGTCAAAATACTAGCTACGCGTAATGTGAGAAGAAGTTAAGCCGTAGCTCCTTCACAGTTGGCATACTATCATAAATCGTTAAGAAAATCTGCAAATCCGCGTCTCATAAGCTCCAATGCTCATAATTTACCTAAAAGTGAAATACAAAAGAATAAAAGCGTAAATCCATATAAATGATATAAAATACGAGCATTATCAAGGAAAATTGACACTTAAAATTCAGGACTATTTGATGTTATCAAATATTCCCCCCACTTGAACTCTACTTGCCCTCAAGTAAACCTTATTAGAAAAAAAATTTAAAAAGATATCCCCCATTACCTGGAAGATATGAGTTTGAAAATCCCTTATGCTAGAATAAATCAAAGCCGAACACCTCACGAAATGGGAATAAAACACTCAAATTCTCTTAACTAGTCTAAGTGTCAATTTCGGGGTGATCACTCAAAGCACAATCATAACATGTATTCTATCATAAGCTTGGCGGTTACACAAATCTCCACCATTAGAGTTAAGGACAAAACAATTCTTGAAGGCAATATAGGTAGACACAACATAGGTTCAGGGTGAAATGTCATTACTAACGTGTCACGACAAAGTGGACAAAATCAATTATAAAAGACCAAATCCATGGCCAAGACACCAAAGATTGCTCGCTTCATCACCTAGACACGCTTCATGACTAAAGGGTAGGATAAGACATAGGAAATAATTGGTGTAAAATAAAAGTAACAAAGCAAATAGTCTTAACCTATAACCAAGTTGTCACCGCCTACCGTTCATCCAAAGTTCAAGCTTTAAGGTGAAGAAACCAGATCATGATATGACAAGTAGATGCGCCATTAGCGGCCGTCATGATGGGCACATTACTTGTTCTTCAACTGTTGGCGCAATAATTACCAACTCAATTCTTCAAATGTGACCGAGGTGGCCTCCTCGATGCTTAATCTTTGATGAGATCCAATCATAGTGCTTATAACATTGCACTTTACAATAATCAATAAAGTAGTTTTTTTTACATCATAACTAAAAACATAACATCCCCCCACTCGAAATGAACATATAATGAGAATCTGGGGGGTCTTCAATGATTTTCAAATATAAGTCTTTGTCGAAAGTGTGATTTCCGAACCTCTCTACTTAAACCTTGAATTTAGGCAAACAATGACTTCCCGATCACAACTTAAGACTACACGGTAGGCTAAGGCGAATGGATGTAACGAAACAATATATATTGGGTGAATAAAATGAAAGGAATGACTCAGACGGGTGTATCTAGGGGTATCTTGCACTAAAGGTGAGTGCAAAAAAAAGGTTTAACATGGGGGTTGAAAAGTCGAAGTGACTAATCGATAGAGACACAATGATGGGCTATTTGGGTGATAATCCTAAAAATATTGCCTTCTCAAACTGATTATTCCATATACATTAATCGAACTCAACATACCTCGTCTATGGTCTCGGAATGATGCAAAGGCCAAGTTCTAAAGTTTACAAGCTACCGGCACACTCATAATTTGGTGGATTTGGGTAAATAATTGGAAACGGATAAGGCTAATCTCACCATAAAATATCAAGGGTTATAATGTGCTCTGCTAAGGTCTAATCTAGTTAGGTTAAGAAAAACATGTCAAAATTTTAAAAATGGCATAATTTTTCAAAATAAACTAGAAAAACGAGGGCAATTAAGTTCAAGTAATAATTCTACTCCCGTCCCCCCCACTTGAGATGTACAAAGTCTCTTTTGTACTAAACGTTAAATAAAGGTGAAGATAAATTAGAATTGGAGCGACAATTTCCCTGAAATTCGCTCCTAAAAAGAAAGAAGGCTCACTAAGAGAATCGTGCCTTCGCTTAAGCATCCACGAGCAAACTTCAATCCCTGAAATCACACTAATCAACAAGCATAATTCTATATATATATATATATATATATATATATATATATATATATATATATATATAGCTCACTTTAAAGTAGGAATCACGGTTGCATTTAGCATATGCAACAAGCCTTTTAAACCACTTGGTGTCCCAAGTGGACGAGTGTAGTCTCGTGAGGGCTTACAGGGAACATACCCACAAAGTTCATTCAAAAACTAATACAAGGTTATTGCGTTAATATAGAAATTAGAACTGCAGGAGAATTACGCCGTAACCCAGAAAAGGAGTTACGCCGTAATTGTGGTAAAACCTAGCATTCGGCTACTGGAGGATAGCTACGGCTTAACCATAGAATTAGATTACGCCGTAATGGTGTATGTCTTGGAGAGAATCGTTACTGAGGATATGTCACGGCATAACCATGAGGATAAGTTACGCCGTAACTCTTGGACATAACAAGTCCCCGTTTAAGTCACTTGTGAATTCATCTCCAATTCCTGCAAAAATGTTAAAAACACAAAACCCAACAAAAGATGAAATAAAAAGGATAATTCGGGTTGTCTCCCAAAAGAACACTTTTCTTTATTACCGAGTCTTTAAGTTAGACTCAAAGTCATAGGGCTTTATGTGGGTGCGAAGAATTCATTGCCAGAAAGCTTGCTAACGTCCTTTCCATAATATATCTTTGCCCTGTGCCCATATACTTTGAAAAATTACCCTGCATTACTATAAACTTCACTAGTCCCATAAAGGAACACCTTACTGACTGTATAAGGTCCAACCTAGCGAGATCTCATTTTTCCAGGGAAAAGTTTGAGCCTTGAGTTGAAAATGAGCACGTCTTACCCTACTTCAAACTTTTTATCCTTTATCCGAGCATAGGCTTCGTCTCTTAATTTAGCAAGATGATTGATTTGTGAAAATCGGTGTTCCTTGATCAAGTCAGTATCCAAATTAGCATTCTTAAGGGTCCAATAAGCTTTATGTTCTAATTCCACCGGGAGATGACAGGCCTTTCCATATACGATCCAAAAGGTGTGCTACCTATAGGGGTTTGGTAAGCGGTTCTGAATGCCCACAAAGCTTCGTCTAATTTGTCGGACCAATCTTTTATGTTACTGCTGACATATTTCTCCAAAATTCGCTTTAATGCTCGATTGGTGTTTTCTGTTTGCCCATTAGTTTGGGGGTGGTAGGGCGTAGACATCCGATGGACCACTCTGTATCTATTAAGCACCTTTTCCATAATTGTGTTACAAAAGTGCGTCCCCCGATCACTTATAATAGTTTTAGGAACCCCAAACCCGGAGAACATTTTTTTTAAATCTAATGACGCTCCTAGCGTCACAAGTTTGTAGAGCCTCGGCTTCAACCCATTTTGACACATAGTCGACAGCTACCAAAATATAACTCTTATTTTTCGAGGGAGTGAAGGGTCCCATGAAATCGATTCCCCAGACGTCGAATACTTCACATATTAAAATGTTATTAAGCAGCATCTGATTTCGAGAAGATATATTACCTGTCCTTTGACATGCATCACAATTCCTTAAATACTTTGCGGCATCCTTGAAAATGTTGAGCCAAAAGAATCCCGCTTCATAAATCTTTCTAGCAGTAGTGTCAGCCCCGTAATGTCCTTCAGCAGGTCCGTTATGACAATGTTCCAAGATTCGTTGCAGCTCTTCTCCGAAAACGCATCTCCTAATGATACCGTCATGGCAAGATCGAAACAGGAAGGGGTCATCCTAGAAGTAATACTTTAAGTCTGAGAAGAATTTCTTCTTTTGATCATAAGTTTTATTGCTTGGTAGAACTCTGGCGGCAAGGTAATTAGTGAAGTCGGCATACCATGGTTCAGGCCCAGGATCTTTGATTCTTACTGACATAAGATGCTCATCTAGAAAAGAATCACAAATAGTTGCTATGTCAAGATCCTCTAGTTCAGGGTTTTCCAGCCGAGACAAGTGATCAGCTGCCAAATTTTCTACCCCTTTCTTATCCTTAATTTCGATTTTAAACTCTTGCAGCAAAAGTACTCATCTTATGAACCTGGGTTTGGAATCCTGTTTACTAAACAAGTACTTTAAAGCAGAATGACCAGTGTAGACAACAGTTTTAGACATTACCAAGTAAGACCTAAATTTATCAAAGGCATAAACCACGGCAAGGAGTTCCTTTTCGGTGGTCGTGTAATATTATTGCACTTCATTTAAGGTTTTACTAGAATAATAAATTGGTTTAAATTTTTGTCTACTCTTTGTCCTAAGACAGCCCCTACAGCGTAGTCGCTGGCATCGCACATTAATTCAAAATCGTTATTCCAATCAGGAGCTGTGATAACAGGAGTTGTAGTCAATTTTTCTTTTAAAATATCAAAAGCATTTTTGCATTCATCGTTAAAATCAAATTTTGCATCCTTTATGAGAAGCTGGGTCATAGGTTTAACAGTTTTTGAAAAATCCTTTATAAATCTTCTATAAAACCCAGTTTGCCCAAGGAAACTCCTAATCCCCTTAAGGTTAGTAGGGTAAGGGAGTTGAGAAATAACGTCAACTTTAGCTTTATCGACTTCAATTCCTGTTTGGGAAATTTTATGTCCTAAAATGATTCCTTCCTTTACCATGAAATGACATTTTTCCCAGTTTAGGACAAGGTTGGTCTCTTCACATCTAGCAAGCCTTTTAGATAAACTGTTAAGGCAAGAGGAGAAAGAGTTACCAAAAACTGAGAAATCGTCCATAAAAACTTCCATGAAATCTTGACACATATCCGAGAAGATCGCCGTCATGCAACGTTGGAATGTATGTGGGCATTGCATAGACCAAAAAAGGCATTCTCCTCGAGCAATGTTCCGTAAGGGCAAGTGAAAGTTGTCTTTTCCTGATCCTCAGGAGCAATTGGAATCTGGAAATACCCTGAAAATCCATCAAGAAAACAATAGTATTCGTGTACCGAAAGCCTTTCTAACATTTGGTCGATAAAAGGAAGTGGAAAAGTGATCTTTTCGTGTTGCGTTGTTCAATTTTCTGTAATCGATGCAAACTCTCCATCCAGTTACTGTCCTAGTAGGGATCAATTCGTTATCCTCATTAATGACCACGGTCATTCCTCCTTTATTGGGTACAACATGAATAGGACTAACCCAAGGGCTATCGAAAATAGCGTAAATTAAACCTGCATCCAAAAGTTTAATGATTTAATCCTTGACCACATCTTGAAATTTCGGATTCAATCGCCATGTTGCACCACATGTTTAAAATCATCTTCCATTAGTATCTTGCGAGAACGGTATGAAGGGTCAATCCCCTTTATGTCAGAAACCTTCCATGCAATTGCTCCTTTGTGATTGCTCAAGACCTGCAATAATAACTTTTTTTCATCATTAGATAATAAAGAAGAGATAACAATAGGAAAATTAGGATCATCATCAATAAATGCCTATTCTAAATGAGAATGGAGCTCCTTAAGCTTGGGAGTATTTTCAGCTTTTTCTGGGACGCTAGCAGAACACAACGTGTGTCTATCCTCAGTATTTCCTCCCCTCTTGTCTTCTTCTCCGTCAGATACGTTGATATCGTCTCCAAATATTAGTGATTCAGAACTTAAAGGTTCTTTTTGAAAACATTCTTGCACATGTTTCTGAACATTAACCTCGACTAGATCAAGGTCATCAAGGTTGTAGTCCGTGAAGGTAGCATACATCATTGATTTTTTGAGGTCGAAGGTAATTGTTGGGATATAGAAAGTTAAAGTGTTGAAGTATTAAAGTACTGAAGAGTCAAAGTGCTGAAGAAGTCAAAGTACTGCTAAAGTATAAAGTCAAAGTACTGCTCGTATCATCAAAGTACTGCATGCTTAAAGGACTAATATGTAAAAGCGTTAAGGATTATCTTGTAATTCTAGAATGTTCTTAGATTAATATAGTATTACTTGACGTACAAGGTTTGTAATTTTAAACCGACTAGGGTTATCCTTAAGCCTATAAAAGGATCCCTAGAATGGCATAAGAACGTACGTGCATTATTAGAGCTTTTAGAGAATACAATATTAGAGTATTAGAGTTGTTAAAGAATATGTATAACAAGCAGATTCTAAGTATTAATATAATTGTTGAAGTTAAAGTTAATTCTTCTTAGCTTTGTTAAGTAAATTCCGCATACTTAATAGAGATTGCTTAGTGTTTCATTGTTAATAACTTAGGATTTACCCGAGGTTATTAAACCCTTAACAAGATATATAAGTTAGTTTGGTTAGAGTACATCGATCCAACAAGTGGTATCAGAGCTTGTGTGGAAACTCTGACTAAGAAGAAACCCTTAAAAACCTAGTTAACAACAAACCCTAAAGATGTCGACTGAAGCTGCACCATGATTAGTATAGGAAAATATACCAAATATACGATATACGCGAGAATCGACAAATCAACCTTTTAGGAAAAGGGTTAACGTGCCAAAACTCACGAATGTGATATAAGTGATACCGGGTAAGTGATTACCCGGGTCGTGTCCCAACGAGGTGTGAATTGAGGATAACGTTTGAGGTTTGTTATTAAAATGCTTGAATTGTTCGGGATTTTTGTGTTTTTGATTACGTTTTCTAAAAATCAATTAACATGAAAGTAATTAAGGCTAGGGGAACAAAGTAAATGCTAAATTAACTACTACTAAGTATATGAAACAATAAAATTAAGCTAAATTAAGTTCTATGGTGCTAATATGCAAAAACGTGAAAACCCGGGCTAATCCCGAGCCTAAAAAAGTGAAAATGATGCAATTTAAGGCCTACGGACGTGAAACTAATTTTACTACGTTCTAAATGACTAAAAATAATTTTAGGAAAAAGCCGTGTATTTGTTCGACTTTTAAATTATTTATTACGAATTAAAAACTAATTTAATCTAATTAAATTATAAAAAATACTAAACTAATTAATAAAAATATGAGGAAATTACAGAAAATACTTTAAAGATTACTGGTTCTAAGAAAAATATAAAAACTACCTAATGCTTTTTGAAATCAGCTCTTAAAAAGCCAAATAATCTAATAAGCTAAAAATTATATATATATATATTTTTATTATTATTATTATTATTTTTTTTTTCAAATTTTTCTTTAGAAGCTGAAAAGGGATGAAGGATTAAGCACTTTTTGTGAAAAACGAACTTTTGCAAGAGCTTAAAAAAGCTTATATTTTTGGACCGTAAGCAAAAACAAACTAAACACCCTTAACATGTTCTTTTTAAGCCCAAGCAAGCAACAAATAAGCAAAGGTATGAGGACTCAAGCAATGTACAACTACAATAAGCTGAAGTTAAATGAAAGAGACTAAGGAAATAAGGGGATAAGCATTTGGCAAAGATGTTTATGCTAAAGGAGATCTTAAAGCTAAAATTGAGCAAAGAAGCTAATAATAAGCTACAACTAAGCACTAAAAGGCACAAAAGGGAACTAACCTAGCCTAATTATACTAATGACCAATAAAAATCCTAAATAAGCTAAAGGGAATATGAAATATGCTAAAACTAAGGAGTGCAATAGGCTGCTGAAGTGGGACAAAGAATCACCAGTGGGAGGCTTTTTGAGGGCAAGTTAAGCTATCAATAAGTCTAACCTAAAAATTACAAAAATACTCCTAGCTAGCTAACCTACTGAATAAGCTAAATACCAAATTTTAGAATCTAAGACTAAGTATATAAGAAATTAAAAAGAAAAATAAGGCCTGGAACAAATTGATACTAACTATAGAACCTGATATGAGTTTTGAGCAGATTCCAAATGCAAAATTAAGCTAAGACCACTATCCTAATGTGCATATAAACTACTATTATGATGAAATGGGTACGTGAGGTTGCAAGAAAAACAATTTGGGAAAAAATTTGATAAAAAATAAGCTACAAAAAAAGGGCTGCAAACAGCAGCTAAGCTGCTGTTTTGTGCAAAAATTTTGGCAAGAAAACTTTTTTTTTTATCAAAACTTGCAACCTTTGTCAAAACAATTTTTACTTGATAAAAACTAACTAAATGCTTGAAAAGTGTTTTGACTTTGAAAGTCAAAAATGGGTAAAAAGCTTTTTTAACTCATAAATAAGCTAATGCCAAACACCCCTTTATGGGGTGTTAATTGTTGAAAACTGATTTTTTTTGTACTAGACTCTATGAACTTTTTATGAATACTTAATAATAAGGTGAAAATGATTAATAACAAGCAAAATAAACTTACTAATAAGCACTTTTGACAAGTGCTTAATGACTACTTTTAGGACAGAATTTGTAAAAACAGACTTGTGAATAAAATAAAACTTTCATTAATTAAAAACTTACAATACTGAAATAAATCTAAAAACTATTTTTAAACTAACTCCCACGCCCTTCAAAGGCTTACAAGCACATCTATTTATACTAAAGCTAAGTCTTCCAATGCCCTTGTGTGCTTTTTTTCACTGAGAGAAAAGAGAACTTGGATGTCTTGTGTTTCTTTTGTTCAATCTCCACCATCCATTCATCTTGGAGCCCAAGGGAAGTGATCTTGGCTGTCCATCTTGAGGGCACCAATGGGGATTTATGGGATTGCCAACATGGCATATGACCCATGTGGGTGTGGGGTAAGGTGAGCTTGGGGACCAGTGGTGAGAGGGACAGGGGAAGAAGAGACAAGGGATTGGGTTTTGGCGCCAAGGTGAAAAAGCTGGGTTTGTTTTCTTTTTTGCAGTTTAGGGTAAATAGGTGGGGAAGAAAGGTTTTAATGTGTTGGGTAAATTTGTTTTTGGGTTAAACTTGGCTGGGTTAATGGGTTAATGGGTTTTGTTTAAGAAAAAGTTTAAGTATTTAGTAAAAATATTTTTTCTCTAATTTTAATTAAAACTTTTTTTTTAGAGGAAAATAAAAACTTTTTGAGAAAGTAATTTAAATAAAAATTGGTTTTAAAAAAAATAGGATTTAGGGATAGGTTTTGAGTCTGATTCCCAAGCTCACTCCCAAATATGTATCCCGGCTCCAAAATGTAGAAAATCATCTCCTGCTCCATCCGCAATGCACGTTTCCATTCCGAGGTCATTTCCGGCCCGTTTTTGCCTCCTTCGATCCTTTGTACCTGAAACACATAAAAACACATTCCAAGGATATCTGCAGCATAATTGGTTATATTTTCGTGTTTTTAGACGTTTTTGTGGTCTTAGATGGGTAAAAATGATGAGTGAATAAGCACTCATCACACCACCCCCATCCATCACCTCACTCAGAATACCAATCATCAAGAAGGGAGAGTATGATCTATGGAGTATGAAGATGAGGCAGTACATTGCTATTACAGACCATGCACTGTGGAATGTAATTGTCAATGGTAATGAAGTTGTTGCTGATCCTATAGAGATTCTTGGACAACCTAAACCTCCTAAGGCCGTTTTTCCGCTAATAAGAAATCAAGAGAAGGCTCTCAACATCCTATTATCCTCTATACCGATGGTCACCTACTCAAGTTTCATGATGCTAAAGATGCTAAACAATTATGGGTTGGTATCAAGACAAGGTTGGAGGTAATGATGCTTCCAAGAAGATGCACAGAAATCTGTTGAAGCAACAGTTTGAAACTTTCACTGTTGGTGAAAGAGAAGGTCTTGATGTTGCCTATGATAGATTCCAAAATCTCCTCAGCATGCTAGAGTTATACAAGGCAGAGGTATCTATTGAAGATGCCAATCAAGTTCTTGAGTTTGCCATCAACATGGCATGTGATTGCTACTAAGATCAGAGGACAACCTGGTTTGGATGTCATGGACTTTGATGATCTTTACAATCATCTGAAGGTGTATGAGCATGAGATGAATGGCCACACAAGTTCAAAGTCTCACAGTATAGCCTTTGTGTCGTCTGAAAAGAGAGGCAGTACTTCCACTTAAAGTACTGCTTACCCCTCTCAAAGTACTGTTGCTCAAAGTATCTGATATCCCTGCCACTCTATCACAACCATGACCAACCCCACATCATCACCATAAAGCACTATCCATTATGATGAAGTTGTATGCTCATTCTTTGCTCAACAGCTACTTTACTGTTACCTATGAAGAGGATTTGTCACAAATTAAAGAGGATGCTCTTGAAGAAATTGATATAAGGTGGCAAGTTGATCATCCTAAGGATCAAGAAGTTCATGAAGAAAACAGGAAGAGGCATCGACTTCAAACCAAAGCAGGGTATCACTTTTGACAAGTCCAAGATTAAATGCTTTAACTGTCAAAAGACTGGACACTTTGCAAGG
The DNA here is from genome assembly GCA_910596185.1 of Chrysanthemum makinoi. NCBI lineage: Eukaryota > Viridiplantae > Streptophyta > Magnoliopsida > Asterales > Asteraceae > Chrysanthemum > Chrysanthemum makinoi. The sequence goes on along the minus strand of OU343217.1, from coordinate 93,026,120 downwards.
GAATGCAAATTTGCTAAATATCAGGCAAACAGGATGACTGAGAAACCTAAGCTTGAACTAAAGGAAATTCCTATCACTGAAACAAAAGCTTTGGTTGCTCATAGAATCTATCGAGGTTGACTGGAGTGCTGAGTTTGATGATGAACAAGTAACCTATTGTATGATAGCAGTGGAAGACTCAGTGGAAGAGTTTGACGGAGCACAACTTTTGATGAGGAACCGGACATGCCGCTTTGGAATCCAGAGATGGTCTAGGAAGCTTTGATTGGAGCATGAAGAGTGAAGATGAACCTGTTATGCTTGCTATGGTAGCTACTTCACCAAGTTCAACCCCTATCTCTGAGGTATGTTCTAAGTGTCTTGACTTTTATCAAAAAGTACTTAATGATTATGTGACTGAAAGAGATAATTATCAAAGGGCTAGGTCTGAGGTAGTTGGTTATCAATTTACTTTAGAGTCAATGGAAGCCAAAATAATAACACATGAAAATAATGAAATGGCTTAGGCAGAAAAGTATGAACAATAGGATTATCAGTTAAAATTAAGTGAATGGAAACTAGGATGTAAGATTTCTGAAATTGAGAAACTAACTAAGGAAAGAGATGAATTGCTAGAAAAGTTTGCTTCTTGGGGACGTTGAAAAACAGAGAAGAGCTTACATTAGAACTGGACTAGGTTTTGGTATGGATTTTAATAACATAGAAAACCCACCTAGTGATCAAGATGAATGTGATTTTGAGGATATAACAACTAGTGATGATGAACCCATTAATTATGTAGACACATCTAGTAATGAGGACTCAATTAGTCAATCACCTCCTGAATATAAGAAAGACAAAGGTTATCATGCAGTCCCTCATCCCATTGGTAGTTTTCAACCACTTAGGTAGATGTTTCTCGTTTGCATTAGACAATCTAGAGTTTAGGAAAAAGCTTATTGGTCAATCTAAGTCTGTAACCTCAAAAGAAACAAATTGAAACACCTAAGGAAGATGATGTTAAAGCCAAGCAGCATCTTCAACTCAAAGTACTGCTACAAGTTCTCAGTACCTTTAAAAAACCTTTTCAAAATACTGCTGAGCCTTTTGGGATAATTTTGGTCAAAACAGTTTTTCATTCACCAAAAGACAGGATAGTTTTGGTCATACACATAGAAGAAACAATTTTGGGATTACAAGTCAAAAATTATGTTTTGTTTGTTTTAGTCCTGATCATTTGATTAAGGACTGTGACTTTCACTCAGAGTACCTAAGTAAGTTCCCAAAGAATGAATGCCAACCAAAACCAATGGAGACTAGACCAGTTTGGAATCATTCATTAGGATAACCATAGCAACTTCTCACAAGACTATAGGTACCCTCACCAGATAAGATCTTTTTCAAAACCCCCAGTACCTTCAAACACTTTTCAAGGTACTGTTAAGCCAAAACCAGTACTTTCTCAAAGTACTGCTCTGTTTTCACCGAACACCTTTTGGAATAAGAATCCTAGGAGATCTAATTACTATCAATCTAGAAGGCGTTACAACTCAAAGAAAGTAGCTAGATCAAGGGAAACTACACCAGAAGTTAAAAAATGTTGGGTTAAGAAGGAAAGTACTGATGGGGAACAAACAGTACTTTCAACAATTGAAAATGAAACAGAGATTTTTGATAAAGATGACTTTGTTAAAAAGAAAAAAGAGATTTTTGTTGAAAAATAGAGTTTTGCTGAAAAACCACCACAAAAGATATTTCTTGATTCTGTCTACAAAAACTGTGAAGATTACATACTCAAAGAATTTGAGTATGTTACTCCACAAGGGGAACACAAGTCAGTAATGTCTTGGGTTCCTAAAAGACACTAACTCTTTTATTTTTGTGCAGGCAACCCGAAGAAGAGTTTAAAGATCATTTAATTGTGGATAGTGGTTGCTCGAAGCATGACAGAGACAAAAATATTCTCACGATTTAGATCTTATTGTGGAGGAAGAGTTGCATTTGGGAATGATGCTAGTGGAGGAAGAATAATTGGCAAAGGAACTATTGGCTGGGAGTATAGATTTTGAGAATGTCGATATGTGAAGGAGCTCAAATTCAACCTCTTTGTCACTCTCGATTTGTGATAGAAAACACCTCTGTTATTTCATCACACATAATGTCTCTCTTCACCGACTTCAAGCTTGTTGATGATAACTTGGTCTTACTGAGAGTACCAAGAACCAATGATGTGTACAGTTTGGATATGAAGAGTCTTCACTCTTCTGAAAGAGCAACATGTTTAGTAGCAAAGGCAACACTTAAGGAAGCACATCAGTGGCATAGAAGATTGGGCCATGTAAATTTCAAGAATATCAACAAATTGGTTAAAGGAAATTTAGTTAGAGGTTTACCTTCCAAGACTTACAAGAATGATCACTCATGTTTGGCGTGCAAGAAGGGTAAACAACATAAAGCTTCATGCAAGAAGCTTGAAGAAAGAACTATTAGAGAACCTTTGGAGTTGCTGTACATGGATTTGTTTGGACTGTTCTGTTGCAAGTCTCAACAAAAGAAGTACCGTCTGTTGTGACGATGATTGCAGTAGATTTAGTTGGGTATTTTTCTTGGGATTTAAAGATGATACTTTTGATGCTATTCATGATCTAATAATAGCCCTTGAAAACCAATTGAGACTCAAGGTAAGAGGTATTAGATGTGATAATGGGACTGTATTTAAGAACAAGCTTATGGCTAAGAAAGGAATCAAGAGGGAGTTCAGTATTGCTAGAACTCCACAGCAGAATGGTGTGCGCAAAAGAAAGAACGTAACTTTGATTAAAGCAAATGCAACAATGCTTGATTTACATTACTATTCAATTTTAAAGTAATGTAAGTACTGCTTGCTATGTGCTTAATAGAGTATCGTTACCAAACCTCGATGAAGACACCTTATGAGTTGCTAATGGGAAACAAACCCAACATTCGATTTATGAAGCCTTTTGGATGCCCTTTGACTATTCTCAACACACTTGATAATTTGGGCAAATTTGATGGCAAGTCATAAGAAGGATACTTATTCGGGTATTGCACCAATAGTAAAGTTTTTAGAGTTTATAACAGGGTCACCAAAAAGGTTCAAGATTGTCTTCATGTTGAATTTTTAGAAGATCAACAAAATCAGAAGGGTAAAGGTCCTGATTGGATGTTTGATCTTGAGGTTTTGACTCCTTTTATCAATTATGTGCCTGTTAGGGGAGAAAATCAAGGTGTTCACAAAGAAGATGATTTACAGTACATTGTTCATGGAGTTCATATTAGATCTGATGTTGTTCCTGATGAAGAACCCATACCTGCTGCAACAAAGAAAAGTACTGATGAACCAAAATCCTCATTGTCCGTTGAGCATCAAGCTATTCAAGATGAGCTTAATCAGATACTTTTTCAATATGTAATGGCACATTCTTATGATGATGATCAAAGAAGAGCTTATGAAGAAGCAAAGAAATAGAACAAAACTATCAATTCCTCTCACACAGTATTTTGATGACAAGTACTTTAGATCACAGTACTTTAGATCAAAGTACTGCTGCACCTATTGACAGCAATTTGGATGATTTGAATGATCCTACCATGCATGGCTTAGAAGATACTGATGATGAGTTTGAAGATGAAGGTATTTTCTCATATTCTAATGAAGATGTTGATTTCTCAAATTTGGGTGATAATCTGGAAGTTCCACAGACTCCTACATTAAAAGTTCATAAAGATCATCCTAATGGTCAAATCATTGGACCTTCTACTCATGGAGTGCTCACAAGAACCAAAGCTTAAGGTTTTTCTACACCTCCAATGCTTTACTTGTTGTGTATAAACAAACTAAATCATAAGGATCATCAAACATGTTTGTTCACTTGCTTTATCTCCCAAGAAGAACCCAAGAACATAGCTCAAGCATTAACTAAAGAGAGTTGGGTTGAAGCTATTCAAGAAGAACTTCTTCAATTCAAACTTCAAGAAGTTTGGGTATTATGTGATCTACCAGATGGAAAGAAAGTAATTGGTACACGATGGGTTTTCAGAGTCAAGAGAGATGAAAGAGGTAATGTCATCAAGAACAAGGCAAGGTTAGTTGCACAAGATTATAGACAAGAAGTAGTAGATTATGATGAAGTATTTGCTCCTGTAGCAAGGATTGAAGCTATTCTAATATTCCTTACTTTTGCATCATATATGGGATTTAAGGTTTATCAAATGGATGTCAAGAGTGTCTTTCTCTATGGCAAAATTTAAGAGGTTTATAAAAAAAGCCTCCTGTTTTGAAGATCCACATCTAAACAAAGTCTACAAAGTTGTTAAGGCTCTTTATGGTCTTCATCAAGCACCTAGAGCTTGGTATGAAAGGCTCTCTACTTTCTTATTGCAACATGGTTACAGAAGGGGAGCTATTGACAAAACTTTGTTTATCAAGAGAGACAAGAAGGATATCATGTTAGTTCAAGTTTATATATATGATATCATATTTGGAGCTACAAAACAGTCCATGGTGAAGGAGTTTGAGAAGCTGATGCAACATGAATTTCAAATGAGTTCTATGGGTGAATTGACTTTCTTTTTGGGGCTACAAGACAAGCAATCCAAAGAAGGAATTTTAATAAGTCAAGATAAGTATATCTCTGAGATTCTTAAGAAGTTCAATTTTGATGCTATGAAGCCAGTCACTACACCTATCAAATCTATCAACTCATTGGGCATGGATGAAGATGGTCTAACAGTTGAAGTCAAGCTTTACAGATCTATGATTGGCTGTCTTATGTACTTAACTGCATCTAGGCCTGATATCATGTTTGTTGTCTGTTTATGTGCACGATATCAAGTCTCACCTAAGGTCTCCCATATGAATGAAGTAAAGAGAATTTTTAGTTATTTGAAACAACAACCTAAGTTAGGGTTGTGGTATCCAAAGGATTCACCTTTTCACTTGGCAGCCTTTTCCGATAGTGATTATGCAGGTGACAACTATGATAGAAGATCAACCACTGGAGGATGCCAATATCTTGGAAGAAGATTAGTCTCCTGGCAATGTAGGAAGCAAACTATTGCAGCAACATCCTCTACTGAAGGAATATGTGGTGCTGCAAGTCGTTAGGAAGTTTGGATGCAGAATCAACTTTTCGATTATGGGTTCAACTTCAAGAATACTCCTATCAACATTGATAATGAGAGTACAATTTGTATTGTCAAGAATCCAGTTTATCACTCCAAGACCAAGCATATTCAGATTAGGCATCACTTCATCAGAGATTGTTATGAGCACAGGCTCATTAATGTTGTCAAGGTTCACACAGATGATAATGTAGCTGATTTGCTCACCAAAGGATTTGATGTTTCACGTTTCAATCACTTGGTGGTGAGCATTGGAATGATTAATTACTAAGCTACATTTAAGGGGAGGACTGATTAGTTAGTTAAGACAGTCCTATGCATTGCTTAAGGGGAGGCAATACCATACCTATTTGGAGTGTTTGTCATTATAGAGAAGAAGATTGAAAAGTACTGTTGTTTCATCATATTAAAGTACTGCACTGAAAGTACTGCTTTGGAAAGTACTGCACACGTGGAAAGCACTGCTTGTCTTATCAACGTACTGTTCCAACGGTCAAAAAGAGGGGTAAATATCATATAACGGTAATTTTGTTATTATAGGTTGTGATTTTTCAAATCCTACCTATAAATAACTACTTTCCGATTTTCCCTCTCATCTTTATTATTATCAATCTTTTCCATATTTCTCTCACATAATTATTCATCAAATCAATCACTTATTCAATCATCAATGGCGAACCAAACACCGCTTCTAAACACAACATGTGGCGAATTTGGATAAGACTGAAGCTAATGTTGCCTTTCATGACATTATTGATTTTCTCACGGGGTCTCCAATTAGTTATGCACTTTTGGTTGAACCAGATATAATTGAGCCCTGGATTCAACAGTTTTGGGCAATTGCTAGGACTCACATGGAGAATGATGATTCGTATATACAAGCTAAGGTTGCTGGAAGAATTGTGAAAGTGAGTGAAGCCTTAATTCGTGAAGATCTCTTGTTTGATGATGAAGAAGGAGCTATTAGATTTGATAAACAGCTTCTTTGGGATACTTTAAGCGCTATTGGGTATGAAGGGTCTTAACAGAAACTACATTCAAGAAACCCTTATTTAGTTCACATTGGAAGTACTTGGTGCATGTTCTACTTCATTGTATCAGTTCTAATAGTACTTCATGGGAGCAATTTGGTTCTAACATAGCATCTGCTATAGTGGGTTTAGCTACAAATCGTATCTTCAATTTTTCAAGGCTGATTTTAGATGGAATGCTATCTCACATCTCTCATGGATCACGCTGGTTAATGTATCAAAGATTTATTCAAGTCTTCTTGAATAAACAATTGCATGATGTACCAAAACCTACAAGCTTATTACCTGTTGTGGTACAACCTGCGAAGATTTTTACATTCATGGCTAGGAAGAGTGATTTGTTTACTGGAAGGAACACTCCATTGACTACTTCAATGATGGAGATTGTTCAAGCAATTAGAGATGAGGCTGCAGCAAGTGAAGACCGAGAAAGTACTGCATCTCAAGGTACTGCATCACAAGGTACTGCTTCACAAGGTGCTGATATTCCAGAAAATACTACAGTTTCACCTCCACTATCTCCACAAGTCTCTGCTCATGATGATTCAGAACAAGAGGAACACCCACCATCCTCTCCCAATGATTATACTTCAACAGATGGGCTTCAAACATCTGGAGAAGATGAGGGAGATGTGGTAATGAGGGCAGTTCTCAACAATTATGCTTTATCAAGGAATTGACCGATTGAAGAAATCTTTTGAAGAACAGGCTACACAGATTAAGAAGTTGAAGCTTAAGTTCTAAGATTAAAGAAGTTTGTATGGCCATTGGTTCAACATCACAGATTATGGGTCAAGTCTCAAAGGAAGCAAGGAAGGCCAGTAAGGGAATTTAAGAAGTCTTCAAAGAGTAAAAAGGTTAAACAACCATCTTCTATCAATTTGGGGAGGAATCTAGTGCAAGATAATTTGAAAGAAGATGCCGAGACTGCATGAGATAAAGAAGATGAACCTCAAACTATGAAGCACAAGTAAATCTTCAAAGTATGAAATGAAGGAACTGGAGTTCAAAGAACTGGTGTTCAAAGTACTGATGATCAAGGTGCTGCTGATCAAAGTACTGCTATTCAAGGAACGTATAGGCAAGAGTTAATTACACTAAGGGTGTTAGATTTTGAAGAAGAAGTTGGTCCTTCAACTATTATACATGAAGAGGAAGCTGGTCCTTCAACAGTCATACCAGAAAAGGAAGCTGATACACCCAAACCAATACACACTGCAAGTGATGATGAAACTATAGCTGAGATATTGCATGATTTATTTATACCAAGGGGTGTTAGCATTCCAGGAGTTACTGAAGAACAACCACAAGCTTCTCAACCTACTATACACCCAAAAGATAAAGGAAAAGGTAAGATGGTTGAAACAAAGAAGAAAAAGAAGCTTACTTTGGCAGATATAAGAGCAATTGAGATAGCCAAGAATGAAGAAGCTCAAGTCGAAGTTGAATGGGTTGATCAATCGCTGAAAGAATCAAGTTGTTATACCTAGAAGACCAATTAGTAAGGCTAAAGAAAGAAATGCTATGATGGCATATCTAAAGGGTCAAGGATATACTGGATTACAAAAAGTGAATTACATTGAGATGAAAGATTTGTATGAAAATGTTAGACAAGCTTATCAGAAGCAAGTTGAAAGTATTATTTCAGGATGATAAAGAAGGAGGATTTGAGTAAAAGAAGCTTAAAAAGAAAAAGAACAACTGAAGTTGAACAGAAATCAAAGAAGATTGAGCTAAGATTAGATACAGTTGATGAATTGAGGAATTACATTAGAATTGTTGATTTTGAGAATTCTAAATTCAAAGATGCTGCTGTAAAGAAGACAAAGATAATCACTTTTGAAGTTGTAAAGTCAAAATATGGAGATTATTTGATGTTCCACAGGGAGGATGAAAGTTTTAGAACATTCAATTTATTATGGGATTTATTGCATATCATTGATAGAGCAGATCTGTTTCAACTATACCAACTAGTACAAGAATACTTTGAACATATTCCATCAAGTGGAGTTGGCTTAATATTACTAGGAGATCTGACAACTATCTTCGAAACTGAGGAAACAAGCAATGATGAACTCTGGAAAAATCAAGAAAACCCCTACTGACAACTATCTTCGAAACTGAGGAAACAAGCAATGACAACTATCTTCGAAGGACCAGAAGTCATGAGAAACCCCTACTGAAAAGGGATAGAATATATGTACCTGTGACAACTCGTAATTTCATGTCATTTCTCAAACTTTGAAATTTTCACTATTCATCTTGGTAATTTACTATTCATCAGTTACTATTAATCATTTTACTATTCATCGTTTTTGAAGTCGATTTGATATTCTGAGAACGTATTTTAAAATTTTACTATTCACGAAACACTATTTATTCCCGGAGAAAAATCACTATTCATGCTTCACTATTCATCATTTATCGTAAACTAGGTTTACGAGTATCAAATTCGCGTAACTGTAAGGGTTTAGCTGCGAATTCATAGAACATCATTGAGCACATTTCATATAGACTAGAGTTAGTCTACATATCATCTTCATATTAATTTATGCATGGGTTTGCATATTTCATTTACGTATATTTTCCTATTAAATAAACGCTATGGCATAATCATTTATTTTAAAATTTTGATCCGACACTTCCAAAAATTATCCTAATATATTTTTATACTCATTTTAAGACTATAAAAATTATATTATTAGTTTACCCGATGTTTTAAATTTATTTTGTATATAAATTGTTATATATAAATATTTACGATGGTTTTCGTAAATACTACTCGATAATTATTATTTCACTCAATACTTGCACGAAATGCATTTTTATAATTTTTATGACTTCGATATATTTTATTTTGTTCCGTTAAAATCTATTTCTAGCTAACGCTACACTAAATACCTATTTATACCTACAAACTACACATTATACTTAACAAATAATACATTTAACATCAAAATTCATCCAATCCTATCCCCAAACAACCCTTGGCCGACCCCCCCTAGTCACCACATGTTACCAAATTGATTTTTGCTTCTAAAATGTGCACATACATTTCTTTTAGATAGATATTTGCAAAAACACATACAACACACATTTCAAAAGGTGTAAAACAAATGAAAACCTCTTTTCCTCATCCATGGTGGCCGGCCAAATCAAAAAGGAAGAAGAAACATATTAATTTTTCATGATCCAAGTGATTATCAAGTTCATGTAGTAATCTAGTTTAGGTTTTGAAATAAAAACCTCAAGCTTAATTAGGTATATTTGTAACAAAACTCTTCAATCACTCAAGTAAGTTTCTAATAATTTTTCCTAATCTTTCATAATCATTCATGAGTTATTTTTATTATTCTAGTAGAAATCATGCAAGTATCATATGTATTTATACCACTTTTAAGTGTTTTTATTACTTATTATGAATTATAATCATCCTATAATTAATCCTTTGAAACACATCATGGTTGATGATGTTTAGGAACCAATGACACCCTCAAAAGGTGTATGGTAGGTTTAGAATAGATTTGGTGTTGATTTGAAGTTATTGAAACAAGTATTACGCAAGAAAAAATCATTTTCGACAACTTTAAATTGTGGTCTGATCGTTTTTGTGAAATCTTGAAATTTCGACAGGTTATAAATTATTTTGGGCTAGATATTCAGAAAATATACTTTAAAACGAAACTGTGGTCGCTTGAACGGGTTAAAACGGGTTTATAACGAAGAAGTTACGCTATTTTCAAGTTTAACGACGAAAACTATATTTTCAGAAAAACTGCATGCTGTCCAGAATTTTTCGTAGGTCAAAAATGAGTTTTAAGCTTTATCTAAATGAGTCGATTTTATCAAAAATATATTAGTATACTTTAATACGAAACTAAGGACATATAAAACGTAGAAAACGGACTTATAACAACTAAGTTATACACATTTTTAAATAAGGATATCGTAACTATTTTTCACAAATATAACACTTATATATATTTCCTATTAGTCAAAAATTATTGTCGCGAGTGACCATGTTGGGAGTCGTTTTTTACATCGATAGAATATTTTTGAGAAGACGATGTCTTTTAGTAAAAGCAAGTTCACCTAGCCTATTTTCCAAAATGTTCAACCGTTTGTCAAACGGAGTTGCAACGAATAAAATTCGGTCACTCAAACTTTGCCGAAAACTAACCTTAAATAATATTTTTAGTCCGATCACCCTACTTCATCTATATTTTTCTCCATGATCGAGACCTCTATGATCAAAAGTTAAAGGCTAAGACTTTTAGATAATGTGACAAGCTTTCCAAAACCATTGAGTTTGTTTCCTAACACTCGATATTCACTATTTTACGACTAGCTTTTCGAGGCCATTTAGTCACTTTCATGAATTGTCAAATTATATTGTTTTGCGACGAAAAACTATAATTTCTTAATAAATCACTAAATGACTATCTTAGGATATCATTTCAACGTAAATACTTATAAAGTAATTTATAACTTGCCAATACGTTATCAATCTATTTTCCGACGATAAACTTTATTTTCAAAAATGCACAAGTGGTATAGATATCATATGAGTTTGCATGCATAACATTATTTCATAACTTATATTAGAATCATATCATTCATAATAGGTCCCGGTTAGAGATTGTGCCTCATTTCAGTGTATCCAATTTTGCCATCATATCATTATATCAAGTGAGTTTTCATAGCCCCGTCTTTCAAGTTTATACATTATTTCAAACCTACGGGGGAGAATACATTGCACATCATTTTTATTACGATACCAAGTATATCAAATTCATTTACATTGCTTAAGTTACCTCATTGCCAATTAAATGTCCCCATTTCATAATCATGAACCGTTAATTCCAGAAGAAGCGAGAGTGAGTGAATAGATCTATTGAGGGTGACTCCTCCATCCGGGTTGGTGGTCCCAACTGGTCAAACGGATGCATTTCATTTAATATCATTATTTGAGTTGTTTGGCAAAACACTCTATTGGGGCGAACATCATGATCAGTCTAGCTTCGGTGTCATGTGCTTATAGAAATTGTAACATTTTTATGTGACATATTTGTCATACATGACCTATACTTGTGGTAGTCGTATAAAACATTTACATAAACTCTATGAACTCACTCAACCTTTGTGTTGACACTTTAGCAATGTATTTTCAGGTATCTAAGGCATACACTTCATGGCATGCATAAGGACTTTTCATAGAGTCGCGGTGACGACGCGTCTCACATGGATTTTATGTACTTTAAAACATCGTTTGGATTGTAACAAAGTTATTTCCGCAAATGATGACTATCTTTTTGGGACCTATGTTTTGTAAACTCTGGATGTTTTATTATATCAAACGATGTGTTTTCCAAATGACACTTTAGGTCGCTCAATATAATCAGAATCGTGATGCTATGGAGTCATCCCCGTGAATTCAATTCCGCCAAAAATGTATTTTGGGGGTGTGATGACAGATCGAGCAAGAGTTATAGAGAACTAGGTTGCATCGTTGACCCTAGACTATAACTACATCATTATAGCATCTCATCATTTCATCATAAGTGCATATTCACTTTACATGCGGTTTTATACGCACATTATGCGGGTTATTTACTTTCATTTCAAATCGATTGTCACATTGATGTCTTCAGATACCCATCCCATCATATTCACATCAGACTCTGACATGGAGGATACCTTTTCATTCCCTACTATAGTTTTAACATCAGTTGACTCTACACCGACTCACCACATATTATCCGATGTGGAGATGAACCCTTGGGAGAGCGAAGTTGCACCTACACCATCACGATCACCATTGATTCATCGTAGGATCAGACAGTTTATCATTCTCGTCGGGACGATCATACCATTTGGTAGGACTTATAGGCTTAGTCCTAATTGACCTATTAGGATGCTTACTACAAGGAAGAGAATACATTCTCTTACCCTTATTATTAGATCACCTGCTACTCATGTAATACAACCACCATCAGCTACTCATACCACTATTAGTCGTCCAATAGTGCATACTCTAGCTTTACCTCCGAAACGTCGCAAGACAAAATGAAAGAGAGTAGCTTTTCATTCACCATCATCTCCTAACTTACCACTATGATTTCCATCATCATCATCATCATTATCATCTAGAGCACCATCCGTGCCATCACATCCCATAGACGATACTCATACACCTGACTTGCAGCTTGGGAAGCGTGCATGATTTGACACACCATTACCATCTATCACTAAGACTATAGACACTACACCATCTTATAGGTTTGAGGACTGTGAGAGTTCTAGGGCTATTGCTGTTAGACAGCCTACTGCTTCTACACTTGAGACATGATTAGACCATCAACAGGAACATATAATAAGTACCTTTCTATCTAATGTAATCTTTAACCTTTATTATCTCCACGATAATCACAACCTTTGTTTATTTCATTTCTTATTCCAATTGCCCGATTTTCAATCATTTCGCAACAATATACCGTTATCTTACTGGGGATTAGGCCAACTTTATTCTTGACTAATTAGGAGACTATTACCATTCTATGAGATTCTCCCATGTATCCTACAAACCATTCAACAAATCTTATTTCAAGTTATTTTGCTACCACTTTATGAAATTATTTCACAAAAATTTATTTCAAGTTATTTTACCACCATCTTAGGAAAATTGCTTCACAAAGTTCTAAAACAAGTTGTTTTGTTACCACCCTATAAATTGATTTTCAATCATTCTATCAACTATTTACTACCATTATGCGAAACGATTTTCATGTTACTCTGAAAAATTGTTTGAGCCATTATCTTACAAAACAAAACGTTGAATATCATCTAAAACTTCGGAGGAACATAATACCATTTCAACAAAACCAAGCATCACATCATTTGTCCTCGATTATACATAGCCTGATCACATATGTATAATTCAGGAAAGATTATGTAATGAAAGAAACAAGCATCTTTTCAAACTTCCTAAAACAATCTTCACTCAAAAGCAAAGCTTTGTAATCAGATAAATTGTTCATAAACACCTCTTTTGTTAACACTCTATAGATACCTATGGCATTCATCACTCACTCAACCGATAAGTTGAAATTTTACTAGTGACCTTTTTAGGAAAGACTTTCTATACCACCTATGAGGAGGATTCCTCGATACAAGAAAACAATGAAAGGATTTCAGAACCTACCAACAAGGACTAGAAGTATGTAGTAAGATGTTTCAAAACTCAACAAAAATCTTAAGACATCACGAGACATTCCGAACCACTATCTTTGGACTAGAAGCCAAATTATATCATTTCAAAAGTACCAGCTAGACCGAGTTACAAGATTTAGTACAAAGCGAATACCTACTAAGTAACACTATAGAGATAAACCAAGTCTTCTAACCAAGACTGCAGAACATTCCATTAAACGTGGCCTCAACAATATGTGAACTTCCCTACAATAAGTTTCCCTCAAAGGAAAATTGAGTTAAATTAAAGTTATCGATATAAACTTCCCCTAAGGCATTGTGTTCTCTAGAAATTACAGATAACCTCACTTCCATATCAAGAAATGCAACAAGTATGAACATATCGGACAATCAATGACTCTCCATCTACAAGTGAAATCAGAAAAAACATTCTTCGACATAGTATAAGCTGATATCTATGTTTTTGTCAAAATAATAACAATCTCAGTGATGAACTATTTTAGAAGTACTCAATATCGGAACAAATCTTGAAAATCAACCACCACACCACATCACCTAAATGTATAAGGTTTTGTGACTTGGCAACATATAGCGTGGAAATATTTTGATAAGAGGGATTAGGAGAGACACCATCAAACAGTAAACATTTTAGTAATGGAGACTAAGCCCCCTTAGGCAAGTAAGACTCAAGTCATGGCATTCGCTAGAACTAGAAACGCGAGGAATCACAAATGTTATCCATAATATATCCTTTTCAATAATGTCCTTTTCGACAGACTTGACATTTTGGAATTTGTCATGAGACACGTGGTGCCAATTTCAATTATACCTACTATAAGGTAGCCGATTCACCTTAGACTTCTGACAATTATTTCAAGATTTCCATGGAACCTACTAGGACATGAGTATCTCCTATTATCCTCAGCCCAATGGTCAGAACGAGAGAATAATTCAAACATTAGAAGATATGCTCAAAGCATATGTGATTGTTTCTGGAAATGATTAGGCAAATCATTCTTCATCAAACAAGTTCCCTTACAACAATAGTTATCACATGAACATACTGACTGCACCATTTGAGGCACACTAGGGTTGAGGTGTCAACCACTTATTTATGGGCCAAAATCAGGAAATTCCAACTCACTAGTCCATAACATATTCATGAAACATCAAAGGAATCGTATAAATCAAGAATCAGTTACAAGCAACAACAAATAGATAGAAAAGCTACGTCGATATACGACGCAAAATATTGGAATATGTTCCATAAGTCGCAAACCATTAGAATTTCAAGTTGGCAACAGAGTTATGTTGAAAGTCTCGCCTTGGAAAGGCGTGGTACGATTCAGAAAATGCGGAATACCCGGCGCGACTCATATACCCCCACCTTTTCACCGATAACACGAACCCAACATGGATGAATTCGTGGATGAATTCCTTTTGGGTGAGCGAATGTGACAACTCGTAATTTCAGGTCATTTCTCAAACTTTGAAAATTTCACTATTCATCTCGGGAATTTACTATTTATCGGTTACTATTCATCGTTTTTGAAGTCGATTTGATATTCTGAGAACGTATTTTAAAATTTTACTATTCGCGAAACACTATTCATTCCCGGTGAAAAATCACTATTCATGCTTCACTATTCATCATTTATCGTAACTAGGTTTACGAGTATCAAATTCGCATAACTGTAAGGGTTTAGCTGCGAATTCATGGAACATCATTGAGGAAATTTCATATAGACTAGAGTTAGTCTACATATCATCTTCATATTAATTTATGCACGAGTTTGCATATTTCATTTACGTATATTTTCCTATTAAATAAACGCTATCGCATAATCATTTATTTTGAAAATTTGATCTGACACTTCCAAAAATTATCCTAATATATTTTTATACTCATTTTAAGACTATAAAAATTATATTATTAGTTTACCCGATGTTTTAAATTTATTTTGTATATAAATCGTTATATATAAATATTTACGACGGTTTTCGTAAATACTACTCGATAATTATTATTTCACTTGCGAGAAATGATTTTTTATAATTTTTATGACTTCTATATATTTTCATTTTTTCCGTTAAAATCTATTTCTAGCTAACGCTACACTAAATACCTATTTATACCTACAAACTACACATTATACTTAACAAATAATACATTTAACATCAAAATTCATCCAATCCTATCCCCAAAAACCCCTTGGCCTAATTCCCTCCCCCATAGTCATCACATGTTACCAAATTGATTTTTGCTTCTAAAATGTACACATACATTTCTTTTAGATAGATATTTGCAAAAACACATACAACACACATTTCAAAAGGTGTAAAACAAATGAAAACCTCTCTTCCTCATCCATAGTGGCCGGCCAAATCAAAAAGGAAGAAGAAACATATTAATTTTTCATGATCCAAGTGATTATCAAGTTCATGTAGTAATCTAGTTTAGGTTTTGAAATAAAAACCTCAAGATTAATTAGGTATATTTGTAACAAAACTCTTCAATCACTCAAGTAAGTTTCTAATAATTTTTCCTAATCTTTGATGATCATTCATGAGTTATTTTTATCATTCTAGTAGAAATCATGCAAGTATCATATGTATTTATACCACTTTTAAGTGTTTTTATTACTTATTATGAATTATAATCATCCTATAATTAATCCCTTGAAACATATCATGGTTGATGATGTTTAGGAACCCATGACACCCTAAGAAGGTGTATGGTAGGTTTAGAATAGATTTGGTGTTGATTTGAAGTGATTGAAACAAGTATTACGCAAGAAAAAATCATTTTCGACAACTTTAAATTGTGGTCTGATCGTTTTTGTGAAATCTGGAAATTTCGACAGGTTATAAATTATTTTGGGCTAGATATTCAGAAAATATACTTTAAAACGAAACCGTGGTCGATTGAACGGGTTAAAACGGTGTTAGGTCACTAGTTTTACAAACACAAGTTATATAGAAAGAGATGAAGGCGGATGAACAAGCTACACACACAAACACACGTTAACAATGATACGGTTTAAGAAAGAGTGTATGTGAATAGAATAACTTGAACAACCTCAAGTGAGGGTTATTACATGGTTTATATAGGCAAGGAGCTAGGGCAACACTCTCTCTCCTTCCCTATTACTTATTGGGCTTGGGCCTAAATTATGGGCCTTCTATAAGCTTGACCTTAAACAAACATAAAGGCCATAATAAAGCTACCTATTACATATGAAATATAAATACTTGAAATATGTTTAGGAGTGATTCCAACAATCTCCCCTCAAGTATATATGAATGTAAACAGTGAAGGCGTTGATGTAATAGTAGCAAGGACGCCTTCCTCGACATTCTTCTTTCTTGTGAGAAGAATTGCCTTGATTCAACAATCTCCCCAGGTAGAGAGATAGTTATCTTTGAACAGTTATGCTTTGACGCCATCTTTAACTTTGTTCTTTGATCATTGTTCTTTGTGGTGAGAGTGATAGTATGTTGTTCCGCATCACCGCTCAGTTCTCACGCTCCAAGTGTTCCACGTCATTCTTCAACATGCTCACACGCTTTGGACGTTGGAAATCAATAATGATGAAGTTTTGTAAGTCTTTGACTTTGTAGATTCTTTGATTGATGAAGAATCATTCCGACTGTTGTGTTGCATTGAGATAGAACTTCCATTAGTGATGATGTTGGCTTGAACATGAGAAGAATCAAGACGATCATCCCGCCCGAGCTTCCATAAGAAGAAAACATTTCAAACGGTTAGTAATAAGCTGTTTCCGGCACTTACAAGTTTGAACTTCGAGAGCTAACAAGATAGTGTGAGGACACAACTCTAATTTTACAGGCCGCTCTAACTGGAGTCCCACAAGTGAGATAACGCGATGTGGAAGTACATCTACGCTCGATGAGTCGCCGAGGTACACCGGCATCACCTCACGCATCGAGACCGCTTGAGACACACCCGCAATCCACGGAGTTACCAAAGTGACCACGATGCGTCGTTTGATGTTGACCCCGCGGAGTTTCCATTCAATCACTGAGGATCACAGATGTGAACCTCTCATAAATGTTCTCGGCAGATTGCTAAGATCTGTGAAGGACTCGATATGAACCAATGATGATCTTATTAGTTGATCATCAAGTGATTAAATGTCAAGTGTTCCTAAGAGATCTTTTGATGAATCTCGTGGCTCTAGACTCAATAGTGCGTTTTGGTTTTCCTAAGCGGAGACTAGGGAGAGGGTCTACTTCTTCAATACCAGAATCTCTAGAGAAAGCCGATAGTTTACGTAGGGTTCCCTGTGAGAATGAAACAAGCTTCTGCTGAGAGAAACTTGAGTGGATAAGAAGGTTTAGTGCATGCGCCATGGGTCCATGACGACTTTTAATCTTCAATACCGGCGTCACTAAGTGACAAAAGAGCATATGAATTGAACCCTGTTCCCTAAGTTGAATAACTGAGGGTTTCTTTTCACCCTACTTTACATTTCTTTTTGATTCTTCAACTCCTTCTTTCTCCGATTCTCATTTTCTCCTTTTTATAATCATTCCTAAGGACTTCTAACACTAACTAATGGTAGTGTCCTTGGGTAGATCCCTCCGGCTCGGGCGGATCATAGGACGGTTATTCCTAACCTTAGTCACCTTATAACTCCATGACTAACCTATATTTGCCATTAAAACCATCAGATGATAAAATATCTCTCAAAGGGTTTGTTAATGAAAAACATGTTTGAACCATTGTGAGAGATGATGTTTTGCATAAATACTCACCCTCCACATGTGCTTAATAGTTTTAATGGTTAAATGCACAGTGAGGAAAGAGCGCGCACTTTTGAATTGATCCATCAAGATAGACAATCCTCATGAGACACGACACGCTGCATAGTTAAAGAGTTACATTGTCCGCTTTTAGGTGACAACTAGCTCTAATAACTACCTTGAAGGTGTAGACAAACCTTGGAAGGTTGTCAAACCCGCCAGAGTTCATGTCTATCAAAAGTTTCTAATGGTATTACATTTACTCGCACAAGTCCTTTGCGAGACACGTTTACATCACTAGCGAACTAGCTTGAAATTATTACCCTTCCGGGACAAGTCTTTTCGAAGTTACTACAGCTTTAGTACCGCAATTCGTTGGTTAAGTCTCGAGGTACGATTCATTTGCATTTTGTACAACATATTTCTTATCACATTTTCTCCCCTCAAAATGGCATATTAAAGTGTTATTTTTGAAACGCTTGAGAATAAATATGACCATTTCGAAAGTGTTGCGGAAGAATGACCACCGAGAACAATTTTGAACAAAGTTTTGAATCATACTCCCCTCAACGAAGTGATATAAACGGTTGAGGTTTTGAAAATCATAAGGAAAGTACTTGTTCTTTTGAGCAAAACCTTGAAAAGTGAAAGGTTTGATAGGTTTTACTCAAAAGTAAGAAGCTTTCGCTCATTTTATAGGATTGTGGCAATCAAGCGCACTACGGTCCTTTATTGACAATTACGGGTTGTATTAATCGTATGTGCACAAGCCATTGACATATTTAATCACACATCCAAAATTATATTAAGGAAACAATTCAAGGGTACCAGAAGTGCAGTGATATTCTGTGAGTGCGCATTGCATGCTGAAAGCCGGTGATGTTTCTCCCGGTCGACCACCAACATAGCTCTCCAATCGCCTGAATCGATCCCTTCAACAACAACCGCTCATCAATCATGGTGATGATCCTTCTCACATCCCTCCTTTCCGAGAATTCCGCTTAGGAGACCCAACTTTCAGACGATATCCTTCAACCCTCGCCAATCCATCCCTAACCAGCTTCAAGGTATGATCCCCATTTTGTGGAGCTCACTACACGCCATTAAGCAGTTTCTTTGAAGTTCACTAGGGTAAACAACGCCAAAGGTTTGCCGATGAGTGTATATTGAGAGAGCTGGTTGAGATCAGGAAGAGTAAGTGTTGGAGGAGTGAGGTTGACACGCCGCCTCGATAAGATTCAGCCATCCGATATCTTCAACACGCTCTTTGATCACGATGCGTCTAATGAAGATGAGAACTGACTTGATAAATTCACGCTGAACTTCGCCGAGAATTGTCTCATACGACCCTGTACTTTGGCAAGGTACATGTCTTCGATGTCGTTGAGGGACAAGTTCTCAAAGTCAGCCTCGGAGAATCCATAGTCCTGTTCATCTTGTCGCTTGACTATGATATTCTTTAAGAATGTGTAGTCCCACTTAGACTTGAGATCAATGTGTTTGATGGCCACGATGTCCTTAGAACTATACACCGCATGTTGAGACTCTCAACCGTGCAGCTTCGTAGTAGATTCTTCGGCGCTCGTGCCAATGATGAATCCCATACAATGCATCTTGGTCGTATGCTTGCACGCTGTCAGAAAACAAGTGATTTGCACGCTCTCGATATGCAGTTTGAGTAAATAGTCAGCTGGAATGGAAGAGTCAATGATGTAGCGTATTTTCGAGAACCATCGCTACCGTGTAAGAGAAAATCCGGTCTCGTTAAAGAAGTATCGGAAGGGAATCCGTGGTTCGCCTATTTGGCCAATGGTCGGTAGGGTTTGGTCCACCATGGGTAGTATGAGGGTTGTCCCTTTGTGTGAAGTCAATGTTTGCTTCCGGATTGAGCCAATCCATGTTGTTAGACATAGCTCGGGCGATATTCTCAAGATGATATTCGACCTCGAGGGCGCTTTCAGAGCTGTCCTTTAGAAGTTGAAATGCTTCATTCTTGATTCGCTTCAACTCAGATTTCGCCATTTTCTTCACATGGAACTTTTCTTGCAAAAGTTTTGCGTGCTCCAATGTAGAACCGTCTACCAATACTTGACCTTCATCAGTAGGAGTTTGATTGACAAGTGTGGAGAACCATTCAAACTCTACGGTTTTATCGTCATCTAGACATGATACGACTCCAGCCGAGTTGTCTTCTTCTTGGAAGGCCTTGATGATGATACCGGTTTCGCACTTGTTTGGGTGAGGTGGGTTGTTGTCGGGGCTCAAGGACCTCTTCATCGCCACCACCCGTATACTCAAAGTAATCACCGTTTTATGAGTCGTGGTGGTAACTCGGAATCGCCCCGAGGTTTATCAAGAGAAGACCGAGGTGGAGGAGACTTTTGTTGAGAAGAAGTCCGTGGTGGAGGAGGTGGCATAGAAGTAGATTTACCGCATTGCTTCTCGACGCTTAGGTGCAGAGTCCTTGTCCTTATCATCGTCATCTCTTGGTCGTTTGGGTTGATCGGCTGACTCCTTGCATGATGATCCGAGTTGAAAATCAAGTAGATTTTCGAAAAATTTAGCTTCATCCGGCGTAAACGCTCCGCATCGCTTTGACATTTGTATCACAAGTTTATTAACTCAGATTCAGAGAGATCACTTCGCCATTGTATGTTTAATCAATGCTACGATGTTAGGGGTGAGTTGTCTAGAAAATACTTCTCTAGTCACACCGGGACAGATCGAGAAGAAACTTGTGAGTATGATCTCTTCTGTCTTCCAGCCTTTGGACTTTAGGAACGATATCCTGAAGGTACTTGTTAGTGTAACCTTCGATCATTTCGTTCAGTTCCTTTTTACGATGTTTCTTCATGAACTCTCAACAAATTCCCTTCTTTCTCCATCTTGTCTTTCTCATCATTTAAGTATCAATCGGTCAAGAAACCAATTCAGCCAGAAGTATGTCCTTCTTTCTCGACTTGTTGACAGCCTTTCACAATCTTTTATGGGACTGAGAAATCCAAGATTTAGGTTGTTTCTTCACTGATTTGGATGATGATTTTGTTGATCTTTTTGATGGTGGTGGTGATGAGTGAGATGAAGAATCAGATGATGAGGAGACTCTGGTCCTTAGGAGGTTCGAGGTTTTCTCCTTGAGTGCGGTTGACTGTCTAGAAGAAACTTTGTATAGTCATCCTCACACTCTCAGACTTTTCTTTTCTCAGCCTAGCCAAAATCATACTCAAAGTGTCCTCAATAGGCTTTGTTGTTGCACAAGAGTGGTGGCACCGATCCCTTATCGGGTTGATTAACCCGATCAGATCCCAGAGGAAGAGAGCAAAGACCACTTGATCCTCCGGGCCACCCATTTGATCTTTAGCAAATTCTTCGCCTTTTGAAGATGTCTAACTGTGAAACTTCTTCCGTATGATTGATCCAGTTGCTCTTCATCTTCTTCGAGCTTTCATCTTGTGGCACAAGTGTGAGTCTTTCCTTTCCTTTATTAGCTGAGGACTTGGAGGTTTTGGTACCGAGGATTTTCATCCTTTGCGCTTCGTGAGTATGTGATCTCTTCATCTCTGTGTCGAGCATCGAGTCCTCGCCCCACAAGCGCCTTTGCTGTTCAAGTGGGATTGGAGAGTGGCTGGATGGAACTTTCTTTCTTATGGCTCCGCTTTGAATAGTTCTTCTTGGAACATTCCTTTGACTATCTCGAACTTGTGACACTTCCAAGACTTCCCTTTTCTTCTCCTTACAGGGTTCCGTAAGATTTTTCGTCGAGATGACCAACTTTGCCTTGTCCGGACGCTTCCGGATACCTTTTGTACGATTCAGCTTTCGACATCTTCGCTAAGAAATCTGCAAAGACAAAGACCTTGTTTCTTTGTAGACGCTTTCCTTGATTCTACGATAGAATGGGTTCCGTCAACATGTCGTGATTGTCGGGTCATTGAGCCTCTTGGGAATGTCAGGATGAAGTCCAAGTGCTCTCTGGATCAACAATTTAGTATATCCGATGTAGGGAATCTTTGAGCCAAGTTTGTTGAGAAATGACATCATGTCATCCCAAATCAGAGCTTCGATAGCGATGTGTTTTATGTTGACCAATGCCTAATATTTGCAGCCCATGAGCTTAGGGTGCTCATAGTCACGTCACCGTAAATGACTTTGATGATGTAGAGAGTTCTCAGGGTTGAGGAATACTCTTAAGCTCTACGGAGAATGCTTGGTGATTATTCCCTGTAGCCTCTCATAACCGATATTGATTAAGAATTGGAGAGTGAGCTCTTCAGCAGTTGTGGCATATAGTTTGGTTGGATCGACATCGAATTAGGAGAAATGTTCTTAAGTCGCAGTGTAATGGTGACTTGTTTGTGATTCAGAGTCACCGCCACAGCAGTTTGTCCTTTGACCCTTTCCATAGTGTTCGGAATCTGTTGGATGTAGATCTCAGAATGTTGCAGAGTGTGAAAGCATGTTCGATACGGATGAGTCCTCGAATGTCAATAGCAATTAAACAAGAAGATTCTGAGCAGTGAGGTGTCAAAGTCAACACGGAGATTATTCTTTCCTATCTTCATTGGATAGCCATGAGGATAGATATCAGCCATGGAGAGAACTTCAGGTGCATCCACATTCATTTTGTTCACCATGTTGTGATCTCGAATGTACTATTAGCCAAGAATGTTACTTAGTCCTAAGTCACTTGTATACAATAGTCCAATGACGCCGTGAAATGTTTTCATGAGTTAGTTAACTTTAAGTTTTAAAGTTTATTTTATCACTTATTGTTCACAACATATCAAACGATTTCAGTTTATTAGTGACATTTTAGGATTCGTGATGATATGATTAGTTTATTTACAAGTTTGTACACGTAACAATTCATAATGAAGGTATGATCTCGGCTTTTATGAAGATTGGTAAAAGCGCGTGAGACGTGAATGATATATGCGTAGGCGTAAACTTACGCGTAGGGTCTTAACTTACCTGCAGAAGTGTTACGCCAGGAAAAGAGGACCTTATGCTTAGGTATTATATTAACCTTACGCGTAAGGCTACTCGTAAGAGTTGACCTTGCGCGAGGTCACTGTTTACATATCCTTCACAGATACGCGTAGTCCCATATGTAGAACCTTATGCTGAAGCTACGCGTAAGACTAATCTTACGATAACAAGCTACGCGTAAGGTGATCCTTATGCGTAGATTAACAACAACCTTGATTCTGAATAGTACGTGTTGCAAGCCCAAATAAAGCATCATATCAACAAAGTTAACACATAACATTCGCTTTTATGACAAATCAAAACACATTTGCACGCTTTAACAGTTACGCGTAGAACTGTATACGCCAGTAGTCTAAACCCTAAATCTACGCGTATGAGATCTAGCCATGGAATATGCACCAAAGTTTTTCTGGTACATCATAGATGTTGTGAGAGCATGTAGACCAAGTTTTAACACTTATTATAAAGTGAATCAAAATACCCAATTTTAGAACATTAAACCCTAATTCCTAATTCTTAATCAATTAAGGTTTCTGGGTGGTTATAAGGCATGGATATCATCAATTCATCATCACATAAGCATAACACAACAATCTTTTTGACCAAAACACTTCACATTCGAAAATCCCCAAATCAACACATAAACCCTAGTTTTCAAAAACCTTTAATTTGTGATTCCGGGTATGTTTAGGTGATGAAATTGTGTATATTGATGTACAAGAAACATTTTGACACAATATTTATAACCACAAACCCATTCTGATCGAGTGTTCATACGCATGCTAGAACACTAAATCAAGCATAGATCAAAATTTGACCGTTGGTTTTGTATAAGAATCAAAACCTATGTTTGTAAACACGTTAAGATCATAAAACCACTTACAAATTGATGATCCAAAACATAAAAATCTTGAATGAATCTAGGTGAGGATGTGTTATAGGTTTAGAATTAAATGTGAAGAGTAGGTTAGGTAGGGAGGTGTTTTAGTAAAATAACTTTAGCATTTAGACAGTTTTGGTCCCTCCACCTTTTCCTTTTTCAAACAAAGTCTTTTAACTTCCATTTTGGTTACCAATCAAAGATTGAAAGAGATGATTGACAACTCCCCGACTTGAGAAAATAATGAAAGGTTATTAATTTAAGTCCGAGGAGTGTCTTTGAACCATAAAATGTACCACCATTTGTAAAAGAGTCAACCGAGATATGATAACATGCAAGTACACGATGTTTTGAAGCGCGATTAGATTATTTTTCCCCTCAACACTTGATCGGAAAAATACTGAATTTTGAAAGATTAAAGTGTTGACGGAAGAAATGTACTTGCAATGTTGAAAGAAATATAGATTAGGAGAATATTTTTGTTGTTTTATCGTATTTTATATTTTTGTATTTTGTTTTTGAAAAGATATTTACAAAAGATGTTTTGGTGTTTGATGTGTTTTAAGATGTTTTGAGGTCATCCAATTCCTCTGAGTCAAACACCTCATACCTTCCGTGGACCAACTCATTAAACCTAGCGAGAGGCAAGGCTTTGGTGAGCAGATCTGCCAATTGGTATTCAGACTCCACAAAAGTAATTCAACGTACCTGTTCCACGTGGTCCTTGATGAAATGATATCGAAGATCGATGTGCTTTGATTTCGAATGCTGAACTGAGTTGCACGAGATGGCAATGGCACTGATTGTCGCAATACATCGGATTCGTCAAATAAGTAACCATAGTCTTTGAGTTGTGTTCTCATCCATATGACTTGAGCACAACACGCTGACATGGCTACATATTCTCGCTTCGTTGATGACAATGATGTACAATCCTCGCTTTTGATTGCCAGACACCGCTTATCACCAAGAAATTGTAAAGCTCCCGGTACTTTTCCTTGAGTCTAAGCATCCTGATCGGCCGGCTCAAAAGCGATTAGTTCAAAACCAGAATCCTTCGGATACCGGATCCCCAAGTAAATGGTTCCCTTGATGTATCAGAGGATTCTTTTAGCCTCGAGATGGGTTTCAGCTTGGTCGCGATCGATAACGGAGCATAGATAAACGGCAAAGACAATATCGTCCGCTAGTGTTAGATACATGAGAGACCCAATGATATACTCGGTATTTTGTAGGGTCCACCAATTTCCCATGTAAATCAGAGTCTAACTTCTTGGTATGAGCCATTGGTGTGGCATAGGTGTCACAAGTTTTCATTCCAAATTTGTTTAACAATTCAAGGGCATATTTGGACTGACTCAAGAAAATACCACGGGGTGATTGATGAACTTGTAGTCCTAGAAAGAACGTAAGTTCACCCATCATGGACATTTCAAAATTTTTCTTCATTAGTTTTGCAAAAGCGATTGAAAACTTTTTATGTGTAGACCCAAAAATGATGTCATCCACGTAAATTTGAACAATTAAGATGTGTGTCCCGTGATATTGTATAAAAGAGTTGGGTCAACCGAGCCTTTGGTGAAATTATTGGCAATGAGGAAAGATGATAGCTTATCGCACCATGCCCGAGGGGCTTGTTTGAGACCATAAAGAGCTTTGTTCATGTAGACATGGTTCGAACTCGGATCAACGAATCCATCCGGTTGGCGACATAAACCGCTTTAAGTTGTCCATTGAGAAACGCCGCTTTGACATCCATCTGATAGACCGTCATATTCATATGAGCAGCGAACGCTAGAAATATCCGAACAGCCTCAAGACGAGCAACCGTAGCAAAAGATTCTTCAAAGTCTATTCCCTCTTCCCGACGATAACCCTTAGCAACTAGACGGACTTGTTTCGATGACGTTCCTTCAAAGATCCAATTTGTTTTTCCAAATCCATTTTAGACCAATGACGTAGACCCTCGTTGGTCTTTCAACCGCCTCCCATACTTCAAGACGCTTGAATTGGTTGAGTTCTTCTGCATGGATTCAATCCAGCTTGTCTTTTGTCATTGCGCCTTTGATGTTTTAGGTTCGATTGGCGACGCTGAGTGCATAAATGCAATGTTCACCGCCCGTGGAAGACGCTGTCTCAGAACGACGGGTTGATTCGGGTTGCCAATAATGTTAGCCAGGATGGTCTTTGTCCATCTATGTGTAGGGTTGATGTTGGTATACATTGTGCATTCGAGGATTCAAATGGTTTGTTGAAGATTCCGCACATCGGTGCGCGGTCTCATTAGCAAACGGATTGAAGAACGATTTGGATCAAAATCTGCAGTGGGGGTATTTCATTCGAATATCATCACCGGTTCATCATTGTTGGAAGCGTGTTTCAACTGCTGTGTTGGAGTCAACTGGTGTAGGTGCATCTTCAACAAAGAGTTGTTGTAGGTGTATCGTGTATAGAATATTATCGGTTGTGCAATGGAAACGGATACACCCGAGCACGTTCATCAATATCGCCACGCAAGCAGGAGCAAATAACCTTTCCATTTGTTGACGAGTTAGCTGAGGGCTTTCACCGATGATGGGGTTGAGGGAAGTTTAAACGGTTGTGACCGGTTTCTAAGTCTGTTATACTCGGCCATTTCGAGTTCATCGAAATGAGCATGAATCGCTTCCATTACCTCCTTAGTTCGACGATTCCGATTCGAAACCTTTAGAATTATCACAAGATCCAATAAAGACTCCAATGTCACCTTTGGCTTTGAGCTTTCCAAAATCATCACGATCATTATTCGGATAGCAAAGAGATCCAAATACATGAAAGTGTTTGAGGTTCGGTTTATAGTTGTGGACAAGCTCGAAAGGTGTTTTGTTGTGACGCTTTGTGATCATAGAACGGTTTTGAGTATAGCATGCAGAGATACGTTTCCATAAGTAACTGAAGTTTAGCATTGATTAACATTGTTCTTGCAGCCTTCCACTAACGCTCGTTCGGCTCTTCAACAACTCCGTTTTGTTCAGTGTACGGCAATAGATGTTTGATGCTGAATTCCCACTTTCTCATAGAATTCACGAAGGGTTTTTGTTAACAAATTCGTTCCTTTGTCCTGCTCGATGATTCGACGGTGTTATGAGTCAACTGTATTTTTGTGAGAAAGGTGATGATCATTTGTGGAGCTTGGTCTTTGCTACGAAGAAAGTAGACCCAAGTCCATCGTGAGTAGTCATCAACAATTACTAAGATGTAGCGTTTGCCATTGATCGCTTGCACACGCATCGGGCCACACAAATCCATGTGAAGAAGATGAAGCACATGCCGAGAGTGTGTTCCACCTTTGAAGGAAAATGAGCACGAGTGCTTTTCCCTTGTTCACAAGCCGAGCAAAGGTGATCTTTTGAATACCGGAATCGTGGGAGTCCTTCAACTAGTTTGTGTCGAGCAAGGTTGGTGATGGTTTGAAAGTTTAGATGTGAGAGACGACGGCGCCATAGCCAGGATTTTGTTGATGTTGCCTTAGAAAGTAAGCAAATGGGAGAGGAAGCAACCATGTCTTGCATAGAGATAGTGAAGAGACTAGAATTACGAGCGGACATAAGGTCATTTCCTTGTAGATCACTAATGAAACAAGTTTTCTCCCTGAAAGCAACCTCCAAATTTCCATCACAAAATTGACCCATCAAAACAGATTGCCGAGGCCTTCCACATAGTAAACCCCGCTAATTTCGATGTTCCCATTGACATAGTCTCCAGAGTCCATGATAGCGCGGTGATCATTCCCTAACCGACAGTGCCAATGAACTTTGCAATAAAGTTTGATAACAGCTTAAGATTGCCTGTCATGTGTCGGGAACATCCGCTATCAACAATCCAGAGAATGATCCAGATCACCTGCATTACATAATGCACGCATAATGTGATGGAATAGAAGTAGATTTGGAACCCAAATGTTAGAGGGTTCCATAGCGCTTATAGTAGATATACACACATCAATAGCTTTAGGTATCCACTTAAATCCTAGTGTGTTATATATCCATTTCTGCCATCTATAACTACTTTTGCTTTAGTCTTAGTGAATGCACTAGGTGGTACTACATTCCTAGGAGGTGAAACCGAGCTACAGTGGACAAGAATGCGCTTAGAATCTAAAGATGGCGGTCTACCAAGCAATGCACTTAGAAAGATTAGTGGGCCTAGAGGTATTCCGCTTCTTAGGATTCCTTAAACGAGAGATGATAGCTTTAGCAACACATTTATCATGGCAATCGGAATTCATACTTTTACGACAAATATCACAAGGTGCATCGACCAATATCAAAAGTACTTAACGGTTTAGCATCGCTTACATCACTATTTCTATTACATTTGCCAGACGCAATATCTATAGTGGAGGCAACGCGAGTCTTATTCATAGTCCTAGGGTGTTCTTCTACTTTAGCATTCTTGATTGATCTTTTCTTAGGTCGCAACTTCCTATTCTTCGAATGAGTGCTCTTAGGCCGTGGTGCGGACGCTTGGAAAAGGCTCACCTCGCTTCAGTAGAAGGAAGCACGTTAGCTACTTGTGATTTGGCAGAAGAGATTCTAGGTGCATGAGTACTAAGTGTTACGGGGGCTAATCTCTTAATGATTGTTGGCGGTAGTTGTTCATACTTTCCTAACATTCCTCTTAACTTGATGATAGTGTGAATCGATCTTGATTTTCGCATCAACATTTCCAAAGAAAATGCATAACTTCTTTAGTGTGTGCAAGATAATGATCAAGTTCATTTGATGCTTCATCACGAGTCTTTTTGAGTAAATCAAATATGACACCATATTCCTTTTAACTTTTACAAGTTCTTGTTCATATTTTGAGATTTGACACTTAAAAGACATATTTTGATCATCCAGCTTGCTCAATTTTAGAATCGTAAGGTTTTGTACGCGAATCGGTGATTTTGTGTTGAAAAGCAAGTTGTTGATCGTGAATATCTTTTTGACACCAATTAAGACGACGTATTGCATTTGAAAGTTCGCTTGACAATCGTTTGTTTTCAACTTTTAAGGACTCGATCCAAGCACATTATCGTTGTTCTCAACATTTACCACGTATAAATAAAGATCCAGAGATATTATCAAATGCATATGACAAAGAATTCAATAACACAACATTTTGAACATCACACGATAACATCTTCCAAGAGTCGATCAACATCTTTTCTCAAGAGTTTCTTTTTACGCTTAGTATTAGAAATAGATGTTTCGCTTCTCAAAACGCTTTTCATGACCCAAGTTCCTTATGAAAATCCTTTTCCCAAGCAATTGCACAACTTTTCAAGTTTTTAACATTAGGTAAAAGATTTTTCTCAAAAATGTCTCTTTGTTCTCGCAGAGGCGCATTGAAAATGTTCAACTTTGATTTCAGACGATATTCTATCTCATGTTGTAAAATTTTGAGGTCAGCCATGAAAATGTCAAAATATCGAAGAATTTTTCGATTTTCATGTTGTGAGTTTACTTCACTAATGGAAGGTAAAGGACCATAAGTTTGTGCAAAGTCTGCTTTGGGATTAACAATAGAAGACTCGTGTGTTTTGATGATAACCCTGGTGTGTTAGAAGAATCCGCTGGTGTGACGAAGTGACCGGCTTTGAATAATTAAAAGGTTTGTTGTAAACAACAGTTTTTAATTTTGATCGACTCTCGCCTTCTCGTGATCTAATTCCTCTTGACGATGATATTCAACAACATTCATAATGTAATTATCAATTTTATATTGTGCAACGGAAACTTCGTGATTTGGTTTGAATGCTTTGGTTGAAAGCTTAGGTTTGTAATCGCAAGATTCGTCCATATCCATTTGGATTTGGTTTTAAAGTAAACTTTTCAATGGTTGTGACCGACTCACCATGTTTGTAAACAAAACTTTTAAACTCTTTAAGTTTGTTTTGCAAGCCGATGATTTCTTCAAGATGATCATCTATTCGCTTCGTTGAATGCTTTTTGTATGCAGAGAATGCTTTTTGACAATTTAACAACTCAAATTTTAGCTTTTTGATTTTCCAAGGTGAGAGCGTTAATTTGCTTTTTATGTTCATGTTTCAGTTGTTCTATTTCAGGCAACAAAGCATTCTTCAAGCGCTAGATCATGACCGTCGTTCTAAATATTTTTCGTTTTGATAAGATTTGGCAAAGGTCGCTTCAAAACCGCTTCACGCTTTTTCTTGAGTTTTGAAAAGTTGAGTTGCTTTTGTAAACATTCAAAATCCTTTGTTAACAGTGCATTTTTACTTTTCAAGTCCCGATTAATTGCACGACATTCTTCCACTATGGTTTGTTGGTCTAGTATTAAGCGAGCAAAACTGATGAGGCAAAAGTTCGGCTTGTTCACGTGAGTCACAACATGATCATTACCGAGATCCTCAAGTATAACCACGGAGTCAATTTGATTATCAAGGGAAACCGTTTGGTCATCTTGATCGCCAAATATAACTACGGGGTCTAGTTGAAAATCGTCGGAATGAGATGTGGATGACTCATTTGAACATTCTCGATTCTCCGGATTCGATGTTGGCGAGATATGAGATCGAGATAAATATGGTTTGTTCGGTACCGAGACAAGCCATCGTGTCATACATTGGGCCTGGTCACTCATGTGTAACGCCGCATATTAGCCATCAACATAACACCGATTTCTGCAAGTCCTCCATATCATCATCCGAAGTCAGATTTGCCATAAAGCTCGTTTTTGTCCGTGAGAGTTCCACCGCCTTCATCCTTAAGAGCCAAAAGAAGAGCCTCTTTGAAATAAGCACTGCTCTTAGTCCTTGGCTTTGGGCATGCATTAGCCAGGTGTCCCTTCTCATTGCGCTAGCATCGAAGACCATTCAACCCATTTTGAGCATTTCCCCTGCTCCACCACTTGAGCTCGTTGTTATTCCTACCACAAAGATTAAACCCTTGACCACCCCATCTCGGCACCATAATCACGATTCTCAACTTCAACACGTCCATTGTTCACAACAGCTTGAGTCCGTGTGTTAGATGAGGAACTAATACGATTGTTGGATTTGTTGGTATAACGGCCAAAAGCATTAGCAATCATAGCAAATCCTTGTTGCAATGCTTCGAACGGATCGGTTTCTCATTCGCTTCAATCGACATATGCTTGAGCATTGTTGTTGTATGGAACCAATTGATTTTGTTGAGGTTGTTGTTGTGAAGGTGTGTTTGAAGCATTTGGTTGAGTTGCTGGTTGAGGAGAATAACTGCTTTGAGCATATAAGGCAAGTTGTTGTTGATTTTCCGGATGTGTTGGTGGAGCAATTTGAGCACGGAGAATCCTTTCCCGATCAACTTCCTTTTCATGAGGTTTCAAGTAATCATACAACAATCCGTAGGTAGAATGATGCATGTTCTTCGCTTGACGGAGAAAAATGACATACTTCTCCCATAAAGGACCAAGACTACTTAGAACTTAGTATTCACCGCAATTCTTGGCATGATGATGTTGTGTTTATCCAAATCATTGATGATGTCTAAAAATCGATGATGATAAGACTCTAGTGTCTCTCCGTGTTCAATCATGAAGTGTTCATAAGCCAAGTAAATTTTGGATTCCAAATCTTCTTGATTGAGTATAGATCCTTCCATAAGAAGATCTAATATGATCCCACATTTTCTGCGCCTTTTGAGCATCAACACTAAGAATGGGTTTGGTAATCCTAAAGGATGTATTCCATTGCAAGCTCATCGCCTTCATAGTGTAGAAGTTCTTGAGGATTCAAGTTCCAACAAGAGCAATGTTTGTTTGTTCATCTCTTGGTGGAATGGCATTTGGATCTCCCGTACAATGATAAGGCATCTCAAATGGACCTTCCAAGATAACCTTCTTTAAGAACTTTCCATGTGGCTTCTTTAGATCACAAAACCTAAAGAACCTTATCACCCATTGATCGTAGTTTCCTCGAGTGAGCATTGGAGGTCTATCAAGTGATCCAGCCTCATGAATTGATTGTTGGTCGCTAAAGCTTCACACATCTTTGCAAACCAAGTGGGTTCCTTCATAGTGTTCCTTGATGGATGTTGATTGAATTCATTTGTGTACGGTTGAACTTGAAGACTTGGTGGTGGTTGAACCATTTGAGGTTGTGGATTTGCAGCAAGTTGTGGAGTATGTTGTTGATTAAATTGTTGTTGATAAATTGCTTGTTGTTGATTCCATTGCTGATGTTGTGGACTTAGTTGTTGTTGTCGCTGAGGATAAGTGTAAGGGAAATAGTTAGAGTATGGTGGTTGTGACATGTTGATAAACTTGTGTTGGTAAAATGGATCTTTGTAGTCGAATGAACCTTTGTTGATGAAGTGTCCTTAGGCGGAGAAAAGACAAGAACCAAGTAGCACTTATGCGTAAAAACACCAAAAGTTACGCTGCGTGAACAATGAGGAGTTACGCAGTAGGTTTTAGCTTACGCTGCAGTAGGATAAAAGCACTAAAGTTATGCGTAGACAAAAGTTAGGCGTAGAAAGTTAGGCATAGGATTACCTTATGCGTGACCTAAGTTTACGCCAAGAAGTGAATCTTATGCGTAGATTTCTACGTGAAGTTTATGCTTATGCGTAATTTTAGGGTTTTGCTCAAATGATCTTTACACTTCACAAAGGCAAAAGATATCCAAAGTCGACGATTTTCAACTTATCCAAGTAAGAAAACACTAATAAACCAGAAAATGAAGATCAAACCAAGGAAAAATCTTTACGCCAGAATTTTAGGGTTTTGATACGTAGGATTACTGTAATTTTGATTTTGCCCAAAGTTGTTTTAAACCGCTTTGTGTGATGAAATAGCTCTCAATAACACCAAAATAACACAAAAAGTGTGAAACTTGATGATCCAGCTCTTCAAAGCGGGTTCTGCGTAGAAACGCACCACGAATAAAACAAGTTAAAAACAATGATCCACGGCGTAAAGTTTGAAACTTTGCCAAAAACAGTATTTTAACACCTCAAAACGTTGAAAGTACAAAATCTTGGATTAAAAGTGTAAAAAACGAGTTTTAAAGAGCCAAAGAATCGTTATCTTCTGCGTAAGACCAAAATCAAAACTTCAAAACAAACGAGTACCAACTATTTGGCGATTGATACCCTTTGTTAGGTCACTAGTTTTACAACACAAGTTATAGAAAGAGATGAAGGCGGATTGAACAAGTAAACACACACTGCAGATTATAATATACGGTTTAAGAAAAGGTGTATGTGAAGAAAAACTTGAACAACCAACCCTCAAGTGAGGGTTATTACATAGTTTATATAGGCAAGGAGCTAGGGCAACACTCCTACTCCTTCCCTTTTCCTTATTGGGCTTGGGCCTAAGCTTATGGGCCTTCTACATAAGCTTGACCTTTAACAAACATAAAGGCCATAATAAAGCTACCTATTACATATGAAATATAAATACTTGAAATCTTGTTTAGGAGTGGATTCAACAAGCGGTTTATAGCGAGAAGAAGTTCACAGCTATTTTCAAGTTCTTGCTTGAAAACTATATTTTCAGAAAAAGTTCATGCTGTCGGAGGTACCCATTAGGTCAAAATGAGTTTTAAGTGTTGGCATAGATTAGTCGATTATATCAAAAATATATTAGTATACTTTAATGAAACTAAGGACATATAAAGCGTGAAAAGCGGACTTATAATGACTAAGTTATACACATTTTAAATAAGGATATCGTAACTATTTTCACAAATTATAACACTTATATATATTTCCTATTAGTCAAAATTATTTATTAAGTAGTAATGACCATGTTGAAGTCGTTTTCACATAGATAGAATTATTTTTTGAGAAGGCGATGTGTCTTCTAGTAAGCTCTGGATTCACCTAGCCTATTAGCCAAATGTTCAAGCCGTTTGTCAAAGCGGAGTTACCTTAATCTGATCACTCAAACTTTGCGAGCTAACCTTAAAACAATATTTTAGTCCGATGCACCCTCATTTCATCTATCTTTTCACCATGATTGAGACCTGCAGGGCCGCCCGCGTCTTCTCATAATGCCGATGAAAATG
>OU343217.1:92594840-92991984 GCA_910596185.1 Chrysanthemum makinoi | reverse complement strand
GGGGTATTTCATCTCGTAATATCATCACCGGTTCATCATTGTTGAAGCGTGTTCAATCTTGTTGGAGTCAACCGTGTAGGTGCATCTTCAACAAAGAGTTGTTGTAGTGTGTATCGTGTATAGGAATATTATCGTTGTGCAAATGGGAAACAAATGGATACACACTCGAGCACGCTCATCAATATCGCCACGAATGTAGGAGCAAATAACCTTTCCATTTGTTGACGCAGTTAGTCGAGGGCTTTCTTCACCGATGATGGGGTTGAGGGAAGTTTAAACGGTTGTGACCGGTTCTAAGCCGTTATACTCGTGGCCATTTCGCGAAGTTCATCAAAATGAGCATGAATCGCTTCCATCACCTCCTTTGTTGACGATTCCGCATTCGAAACCTTAGAATTATCACAAGATCCCATAAAGACTCCAATGTCGTACTTTGGCTTTGAGCTTTCTAAAGTCATCACGATCATTATTCTGATAGCAAAGAGATCCAAATACATGAAAGTGTTTTAGATCTCGGCTTTATAGCTATGGACAAGCTCGAAAGGTGTTTTGTTGTATGCTTTGATCATAGAACGGTTTTGAGTATAGCATGCAGTAGGATACTTCTCATAAGTAACTGGAAGTTTAGCATTGATTAACATTGTTCTGCAGCCTTCCACTAACGCTCGTTTCGCCTTCAACAACCCGCTTTGTTCAAAGCGATGCAATAGATGTTTGTTGCTGAATTCTCACTTTCTCATAGAATTCACGAAGGGTTTTGTTAACAAATTCAGGCCTTTGTCTGTTCGGATGATTCGACGGCAGTGGAGCTGAACTTGTATTTTGAGAAAGGTGATGATCATTTGTGGAGCTTGGTCTTTGCTACTAAGAAAGTAGACCCAAGTCCATCGTGAGTAGTCATCAACAATTACTAAGATGTAGCGCTTGCCATTGATCGTTTGCACGCGCATCGGGCCACACAAATCCATGTGAAGAAGATGAAGCACATGCCGAGAGCTGTGTTCCACCTTTGAAGGAAAATGAGCACGAGTGCTTTTCCCTTGTTCTGAGCAAAGGTGATCTTTTGAATACCGAATCGCGGGGAGTCCTTCAACTAGTTTGTGTCGAGCAAGGTTGGTGATGGTTTGAAAGTTTAGATGTGAGAGACGACGTGCTATAGCCGTGATTTTGTTGATGTTTCCTTTGAAAGTAAGCAAATGGGAGAGGAAGCAACCATGTCTTGCATAGAGATAGTGTAGAGACTAGAATTACGCGAGCCGCATATAAGGTCATTTCCTTGTAGATCACTTAATGAAACAAGTTTTCTCCTAAAGCAACCTCCAAATCTCCATCACAAAATTGACCTATCAAAAACAGACACATGACCGAGGCCTTCCACATAGTAAACCCTCGCTAATTTCGATGTTCCTATTGATATCTCCCAGAGTCTGATGATAGCTGGCATCATTCCCTAAACCCTAATGCCAATGAACTTTGCAACAAAGTTTGATAACAGTTTAAGATTGCCCGTCATGTGTCGGGAACAGCCGCTATCAACAATCCGTAGAATGATCTCATCACCTGATAATACGCATCTAATAATGATGGAATAGAAGTAGATTTGGAACCCAAATGTTAGAGGGTTCCATAGCGCTTATAGTAGATATACAAACATCAATAGCTTTAGGTATCCACTTAAATCCTAGTGTGTTATATATCCATTTCTCGCCATCTATAACTACTCTATGCTTTAGTCTTAGTGAATTCACTAGGTGGTACTACATTCCTAGGAGGTGAAACCGAGCTACAGTGACAAGAATGCGCTTTAGAATCTAAAGATGGCGGTCTACTGCAATGCACTTTAGAAAGATTAGTGGGCCTAGAGGTATTCCGGTTCTTAGGATTCCTTAAACGAGATGATAGCTTTAGCAACACATTTATCATGGCAATCAGAATTCATACTTTTACCACAAATAACACAAGGTGCATCGACAATATCAAAAGTACTTAACGGTTTAGCATTCTACATCACTATTTCTATTACATTTACGTAATATCTATAGTAGAGGCAACGTGAGTCTTATTCATAGTCCTAGGGTGTTCTTCTACTTTAGCATTCTTGATTGATCTTTCCTTAGGTCGCAACTTCCTATTCTTCATTGAGTGCTTTAGGCCGTGAAGGACGCTGGAAAAGGCTCAACTATTCCCTCGTTTTAGAAGAAGCACGCAGCTACTTGTGATTTGGCAAAGAGATTCTAGGTGCATGAGTACTAAGTGTTACGGGGGCTAATCTCTTAATGATTGTTGGCTGAAGTTGTTCATACTTTCCTAACATTCCTCTTAACTTGATGATAGTGTGAATCGATCTTGATTTTCACCATTTCCAAAGAAAATGCATAACTTCCTTAGTGTGTGCAAGATAATTATCAAGTTCATTTGATGCTTCATCACGAGTCTTTTTGAGTAAATCAAATATGACACCATATTCTTTTTTAACTTTTACAAGTTCTTGTTCATATTTTGAGATTTGACACTTAAAAGACACGCTTTGATCATCCAGCTTGCTCAATTTTGATCGTAAGATTTTGCACGAATCGGTTGATTTTGTGTTGAAAAGCAATTGTTGATCGTGAATATCTTTTTTGACACCAATTACGACAATTGCATTTGAAAGTTCGCTTGACAATCGCTTGTTTTCAACTTTTAAGGACTCGACCAAGCACATTATCGTTCTCAACATTTACCACGTATAAATAAAGACGCTAGAGATATTATCAAATGCATATGACAAAGAATTCAATAACAAACATTTTGAACATGCCATGCATAACATCTTCCAAGAGTCGACAACATCATTTTCTCAACAGTTTCTTTTAGTAGTATGAAATAGATGTTTCGCTTTCTAAAACGCTTCATGACCCAAGTTCTTATGAAAATCCCTTCCTCAAGTAATTGCACAACTTTTCAAGTTTTAACATTAGGTAAAAGATTTTTCAAAAATGTCTCTTTGTTCTCAGAGGCATTGAAAATGTTCAACTTTGATTTCAGACGATATTCTATCTCATGTTGTAAAATTTGAGGTCACCATGAAAATGTCAAAATATCGAAGAATTTTTCGATTTTCATGTTGTGAGTTTACTTCACTAATGGAAGGTAAAGGACCATAAGTTTGTGCAAAGTCCGTTTTGGGATTAACAATAGAAGACTCAGGTGTTTTGATGATAACCCTTGGTGTGTTTGAAGAATCCGCTGGTGTGACAAAAGTGACCGGTTTTGAATAATTAAAAGGTTTGTTGTAAACAATGCTTTTAATTTTGATCGACTCTCGCCTTCTTGATCTAATTCCTCTTGACGATGATATTCAACAACATTCATAAATGTAATTATCAATTTTATATTGTGCACCGAAACTTCGTGATTTGGTTTGAATGTTTTGTTGAAAGTTTAGGTTTGTAATTCGAAGATTCGGTCCATATCCATTTGATTTGGTTTTAAAGTAAACTTTTCAATGGCTGTGACCGACTCGCCATGTTTGTAAACAACAGCTTTAAACTCTTTAAGTTTGTTTTGCAAGCCGATGATTTCTTCAAGATGATCATCTATTCGCTTCGTTGAATGCTTTTTGTATGCAGAGAACTGCTTTTTGACAAGTTAACAACTCAGCCTTAGCTTTTTGATTTTCCAAGGTGAGCGCGTTAATTTGCTTTTTATGTTCATGTTTCAGCTTGTTCTATTTCGCATAACAAAGCATTCTTCGGCTGCTAGATCAATGACCGCCGCTCTAAATATTTTTCGCTTTGATAAGATTTGGCAAAGGTCGCTTCAAAACCGCTTTCACGCTTTTCTTGAGTTTTGAAAAAGTTGAGTTGCTTTTGTAAACATTCAAAATCCTTTGTTAACAAGCAGATTTTTTTTCAAGTCCCGATTAATGCATGACATTCTTCCACTATGGTTTGTTGGTCTTGTATTAAACGAAAAATCTGATGAGGCAAAAGTTCGGCTGTTCAACGCGAGTCACAACATGATCATTACCGAGATCCTCAAGTATAACCACGGAGTCAATTTGATTATCAAGGGAGACCGCTTGGTCATCTTGATCGCCAAATATAACTACGGGTCTAGTTGAAAATCGCCAATGAGATGTGGATGACTCATTTTGAACATTCCGAGCCTTGCCGATTCGCATGTTGGCGGATATGAGATCGAGATAAATATGGTTTGTTCGTACACTGAGACAAGCCATCCATGTCATACATCGGGCCCTGCGGTCACTCATGTAACTCATGCATATTAGCCATAACATAATAAATGCATTGGCCCGCAAGTCCTCCATATCATCATCCGAGTCAAGATTTGCCATAAAGCTCGTTTTGTCCTGAGAGTTCCACCGCCTTCATCCTTAAGAGCCAAAAGAAGAGCCTCTTTGAAATAAGCACTACCCTTAGTCCTTGGCTTTGGGCATGCATTAGCCAGGTGTCCCTTCTCATTGCAGCTTGTAGCATCAAGACCATTCAACCCATTTTGAGCATTACCGCTCCACCACTTGAGCTCTCATTGTTATTCCTACCCACGATTAAACCCTTGACCACCGCCCCATCCGACGCACCATAACAACGATTCTCAACTTCAACACGCCCATTGTTCACAAACTTGAGTCCTGTGTTAGATGAGGAACGAATACGATTGTTGGATTTGTTGGTATAACGCATTAGCAATCAGCAAATCCTTGTTGCAATGCTTCAACGGATCGGTTTCATTCGCTTCACCGACATATGCTTGAGCATTGTTGTTGTATGGAACCAATTGATTTTGTTGAGGTTGTTGGCCGTGGAAGTGTGAAGCATTTGGTTGAGTTGCCGTTGAGGAGAATAACGGTGTTGAGCATATAAGGCAAGTTGTTGTTGATTTTCCGGATGTGTTGGTGGAGCAATTTGAGCACGGAGAATCCTTTCCCATCAACTTCCTTTTGAGGTTTCAAGTAATCAAACAACCCGAGGTAGAATGATGCATGTTCTTCGCTGACGGAGAAAAATGACATACTTCTCCCATTCAGACCAAGACTACTAGAACTTAGTATTCACAAAAATTCTTGGCATGATGATGTTGTGTTTATCCAAATCATTGATGATGTCTAAAAATCGGTGATGATAGGACTCTAGTGTCTCTCCATGTTCAATCATGAAGTGTTCATAAGCCAAGTAAATTTTGGATTCCAAATCTTCTTGATTGAGTACAGATCCTTCCATAAGAAGACGAATATGATCCCACATTTTCTCGTGCTTTTTTGAGCATCAACACTACGTAAGAATTGGGTTTGGTAATCCTAAAGGATGTATTCCATTGCAAGCTCATCACCTTCATATGTAGAAGTTCTTGAGGATTCAAGTCCGCAAATGAGCAATGTTGGTTTGTTCATCTCTTGGTGGAATGGCATTTGGATCTCCTGGTACAATGATAGTAGGCATCTCAAATGGACCTTCCAAGATAACCTTCTTTAAGAACTTTCCATGTGGCTTCTTTAGATCACAAAACCTAAAGAACCTTATCACCCATTGATCGAAGTTTCCCGGAGTGAGCATTGAGGTCTATCAAGTGATCCACCTCATGAATTGATTGTTGGTTGCTTAAAGCTTCACACATCTTTGCAAACCAAATGGGTTCCTTCATAGTGTTCCTTGATGGATGTTGATTGAATTCATTTGTGTACGGTTGAACTTGAAGACTTGGTGGTGGTTGAACCATTTGAGGTTGTGGATTTGCAACAAGTTGTGGAGTATGTTTTTGATTAAATTGTTGTTGATAAATTGCTTGTTGTTGATTCCATTGTTGATGTTGTGGACTTAGTTGTTGTTGTCGCTGAGGATAAGTGTAAGGGATAGAGAGTATGGTGGTTGTGACATGTTGATAAACTTGTGTTGGTAAAAATGGATCTTTGTAGCCGAATGAACCTTTGTTGATGAAGTGTCCTTAGGCGTAGAAAAGACAAGAACCAAGTAGCACTTATGCATAAAAACACCAAAAGTTACGCAGAATAATGAGGAGTTACGCAGAGGTTTTAGCTTACGCCAGAAGTAGGATAAAAGCACTAAAGTTATGCGTGACAAAAGTTAGGCGTAAGTTAGTAGGGATTACCTTATGCGCAAGACCAAGTTTACGCCAGAAGTGAATCTTATGCGTAGAATTTCTACGCCGTAGTTTATGCTTATGTAATTTTAGGTTTTTGCTCAAATGATCTTTACACTTCACAAAGGCAAAAGATATCCAAAGTCACGATTTCGCACTTATCCAAGTAAGAAAACACGAATAAACCGAAAATGAAGATCAAACCAAGGAAAAATCTTAATAATTTTAGGGTTTTGATACGCGTGAGGATTACTCGTAATTTGATTTTGCCCAAAGTTGTTTCTAAACCAGATTTTTGTTATGGAATAGCTTCAATAACACCAAAAGAACACAAAAGTGTGAAACTTGATGATCCAAAGCACTCAAAACAGTTATGTAGAAATACACAATACCAACAAAACTAGTTCAAAAACAATGATCCACGCATAAAGTTTGAAACTTTTTGCCAAAACAAGTATTTTAACACCTTAAAACGTTGAAAGTACAAGAATCTTGATAAAAAGTGCAAAACAAGTTTTAAAATAGCAAAGAATGCGCGTAACCTTACGCGAAGACCCAAAATCAAAACTTCAAAACAAACGAGTACACCCAACTATTTGGCATTGATACCATGTTAGGTCACTAGTTTTACAAACACAAGTTATATAGAAAGAGATGAAGGCGGATGAACAAGCTACACACACACACACGCTAACAATGATAATAACGGCACGAAAGAGTGTATGTGTGAAGAGAATAACCTGAACAACCAACCCTCAAGTGAGGGTTATTACATGGTTTATATAGGCAAGGAGCTAGGGCAACACTCCTTCTCCTTCCCTTTTCCTTATTGGGCTTGGGCCAAAGCTTATGGGCCTTCTACATAAGCTTGACCTTAAAACAAACATAAAGGCCATAATAAAGCTACCTATTACATATGAAATATAAATACTTGAAATACTGTTTAGGAGTGATTCCAACAAACGGGTTTATAACGAAGAAGTTACGCTATTTTCAAGTTTAACGTTTAAAACTATATTTCTAAAACTATACGTC
This sequence comes from Chrysanthemum makinoi, assembly GCA_910596185.1. Taxonomy (NCBI): domain Eukaryota; kingdom Viridiplantae; phylum Streptophyta; class Magnoliopsida; order Asterales; family Asteraceae; genus Chrysanthemum; species Chrysanthemum makinoi. The sequence continues at coordinate 92,984,847 of OU343217.1, read as the reverse complement.
CTAATTTTTCAGAGGGTCAGTTCTGTTTAAGTAAGTTATCTAAATTAGTCATTTATCAAAATATATTATACAATTTTAATAATAAATAAGGACATATAAAACGTAGAAAACGGACTTATAACGACTAAGTTATACACATTTTAAATAAGGATATCGAATTATTTTTCACAAGTATAACACTTATATATATTTCCTATTAGTCAAAAATTATTGTCGGAGGACCATGTTGGGAGTCGTTTTTCACATCGATAGAATATTTTTGAGAAGACGATGTCTTCTAGTAAAAGCAAGTTCACCTAGCCTATTAGCCAAAATGTTCAACCGTTTGTCAAACGGAGTTGCAACGAAAAAAATACGGTCACTCAAACTTTGCCGAAAACTAACCTTAAACAATATTTTTAGTCCGATCACCCTACTTCATCTATATTTTTCTCCATGATTGAGACCTCTAGGACGCCACGTCTTCTTAATGCCGATGAAAGGAAAGCAAACGAATGAATGAACACAAAGATACGACGCCACGTCTTCTTCAACGAATCTACACAGATTACGGTTCGTATAATATTTATTAGCTCATCTAAGTCATAACGGATTTAATAGCTGGTATTAAACGTATTAATATTTTAGAGTTATTAAGTTTATTTCATTTTAGTAATGGACCAAATAGATAATTTAGGGTAATAATTAATTATCCAAACTTGGGGCAAATGATAAATGGTAAATTTAAAGGTTTAATATGACAATATAGCAAAATTAGAGGTTATCTGTGATAGATTCTAAAGATTAGGGTCAAAAGTGACAACTTGAAAAAGTTCAAGGTTTGCATGCGCCGATGACCAAAGTCTAAGGTTTAAAATGTAAAGTAACTAATGATTCAAATTAAAATCAAAATTTTGTACGCATGCTAAAAGGATATGAATTTCCGACTTAGAAATCATGCACTACAATTAACCCCCGACTCAACTCCCCCGACACACTTTCAAAATGGCATACAACTCACATGAATCCCGCTGATCACTCTTGAACTCTACCCCCTAAGACTACCCATTTTCGTTCATGACTTAGCATTTATACCAATACTTCCATTTTTATTTGTAATGACAGTAGGAATATGTACTATTCAACCCAAATACACATACACCCACTTTGAGACTTGATTTAGGTAATGCATATGATAACAGCCATCCATCTATAACTCCCATGCACAAAACACAAGTCTTATACCTCACACACATGCATTCATTAACCCATATCGAGACACCCACAAAACATGCAAAGACGCGTATAGTACTAATGCCAAGGACTCATGTTTTACTACACAGGAACGCATGCATACCGTACTTTTATGACCACTTATACACGACACAGAATCACATAATTTACGAGCCAACCTTTCATGAAATCACACTTAGACAAGCCTTCATCCATATAAGTCCATGTTTTATTTTACTTGAGTTTTGAATCCATATTATAGGGCGAATAAAAGAGATTAGAATGAAGCATTTGCATGACCATATATAGTAGTGTGCATGATAACCAGACTCTATATCATAATAGGTTGCTTGTACAAGTTATCACAACGAGACGCATCATCAACATGTTTTAGATTAGGCTTCTATTCTTTATTTTATGTGTTTTTCATTCATGATTTTGTGTCTTGTTAACGTATCATTATTTGGCTACTTTTATCATGTAAAACATGCATGCCTTCAATTAGGAGATCCAATCACACTATCAATAAAACATAATGAGTAGGAAAAAAGAAAACAAGATTCGGTATATACCCTAGAAGCGTGTAGAGTGGAAGAACAAGGAGCCAAGACGAAACGAAATCAATTCACCAACACTTGCCTAGCAAAAATCCTAATTCAACACTTTTTCAAACCAAAACCATGACCAGTAGCCTTCGAACCAACCCACTACCAATCTCCTTTGCTGCCTTTCCTTGGATCGAATGAAAATAGGGACAAAATCTAATGTGCTGTCACTTTTGATTAGGGTTTTATGTGCTATATTGAATGAGTAAAAAGTAGGTTAATGAAAAGAGATAAATGAGGTAAATGGAATATATGGGGAGGGTTATTGATGAGTGTCTAAATACTCATCATTTTTGTACAATATAAACTGCAAAATCATCTGAAAACACTCAAAAATGCATCAAAATGATGAAAATATCACAAATCAGAGTTTTATGTGTTTTAAATGCAAAAATATCAAAATCAGATGAAAAACATATCAAATTTGCATAATTGGCAGTTTCAGTCCCCCAAGTTTCTAAAATTGTCAAAAATAGTCCCTGAGTCAAAATTTCAAAAGAAAAATCACCAAAGGTCCTTTTTAAATCATAACTTGTCAAATTTAGTCCTTTGGTGAAAAATGTCAAAAGTTTGAGAAAATTACAAGAATGGTCCTTCAAGTTTGAAAATTGCAAAATGGCCCCCAAAATTGGAAAATGGCAAGTCCGGTCCTTGTACTTTTTAAGATTGTCACTTATGGTCCTTGGAGAAACTTTGCTTAATTGGTAAAAGGTCCTTGCATTTTCAGAATTGGCAACTTAGGTCCCTATATTATTTAAGCCTTTAAACCCTTTTTGGACCCATCAATACCACATTGGACCCTGTCACTATCCATTTTGACCCCCTTGATATTAGCCTATCCAACAAAAGGCCTTACGCTTTCTTCTCTGCAAACACCTGCAAAACACAACCAACACACAATCCTCCATCACTTTATCTCTTTCTTGTTCCCCCCTCCTCCACTACATCCAAGAGGCATTAAATGCACCTCCTATCCCCTTTACTTAATCTCACAGCTGTTATAAGCTTTTCCCGCCAAAATTCAATCCAAAGGCCAAAAATGGTTCTGCTCATCCAATGGACAGGAAAGAAAGTGGGATTCAATCAAGGAAGTGAGAGAAAGCTTTTGGGTATAAAAGGAGGAAGAAAGAAGCAAGCAAGGGAGTAGTTAGTTTTAGTTTTTAAAAATGTATGTCGACTTTTAAATTGTCATGTCTTAAGTAGTTTGTAGCTGTGTTTTCAAGTTTGTTTGTATCAATTATAAGTACTTTAGTGTATCACAACTTATTTCAATCATCAATTTAAGTTCATGTTGGTTGCAATATTTTTGTCCACTGTTGAAATCATTAGTTTCTAAATCCTATGTACAAGCTTCCAACAAATTATTTCTTAGCTAAAAAGTGATCATTCAAGCTTATTTAAGCTTTTTATAAGCTTACATTTCATTTTCAAGTGAATGTGGTTGATGGTCAATAGAAGTCAAACTGGTGCAGTTGGTTTGGGAAATGGCTATTTGGTTGATGCAGGGGTGTTGCAGAGGATGGATATGGTTGGAATAGATAGGTTAGTTTAGGATTTGGTTTGGTTTAGCCTGAGAAACAGTGGGACAGTGGTGAGTGTTTTTCCCATTTTTCATTTTCAAGTCATATGGCAGTTTTGTTTGCACTTGTAATTGTAGTGACAGATAGCTTAAATGTGTTTATATGGTTGTATTATGGTCAAGTAAAATTAGTTTGATCAATGGCATGAACCAGTTTATCAGTTTGGATAGTTTTGAGTGCATATTTATTCATACAGTAGTGTTTGGATTTGCTGATTGCTTTGATTCAGAGGCTAGGTCAGTGCTTAACTCTTGTTGTTATATACTAGTTTAGTTCATTTAAGTTCAAATCTGTCTTCATTGTGCATCAGCTCACTGCCAAAGTCAAAATTCCATATAAACTGCCCTTATTGCTTAACTGTTAGCACTTTTGAAAATCAAATTCTCATTTTATGTTTAAAAGTCATAGATATAGCTTTCATTAGTGTTATTTCATACATTAACATCATATTCAGTCCTTGAATCAAGCTCAAAGTTGGCATAGGTCAACTTTCTATTTCTTTCAAAAATTGCAAAGTCCTGTTTTGAGCCATCTGAGATGGATTTTTATTGTACTCATCTCTTGGTCAAATCTAGTGAAATGCTTTTAAACCTCTCTGGTCTAGTTTATGTTTGTCATTTTTTCATATTTTTTCAAATTTTCTTCAAGCTCCAAAAGAGCTTGTCAAATTGGTGATGAATCCCCTGTGCAGGGCACTGTTAACTGCACAGGGGTTGAGCAGGTTTTACAAGGTCTGCACAGAGCTCATTTGAGCTTGTGTAGGTCTGCTATTTGGCTCATGTGTAGTTACCAGTGTCTAGTGTAGGATCCAACAAGTGCTTTTCATTTCTAGCTTATTTTGAATCCTGTGCATAAGCTCAAACATGCCACCCTTCTCACTGTTTTTGGCTTGAATCTCAAAACATCAAATCTATTGTAACTGCAAATCTGTGGTTATGGTTTGTTGAATCTGGTTTTTCATTGGTCTCTTAGCTTATTTTAGCCCGTGCTTCAATTTGGTGCTTGTTTTGTCCATTTTGCTTATTTAAGTGCTTATTACAATAAGCACTTGCTCATCAGTTGCTTATTCCTCCACACATACCTGTTTTTTATATTTTTCCTTTATTCCTTATATTATTTTAGACTTTTCTTGAAATTTTCAGATTTTTCCAAGTTGTTTTGCTATTTTTCTCAATTTAAATTAGTTTTTAAGCATTTTTAATTAGCTTTAAATACAAAAAATTCAGAAAAGTATCAAAAAAATAATTTTTCATTTTTATTAAGTTAAGATAAATATAAAAAGCCAAAAACATATTTTTCCATATTTTTCTTAGTTAAATTTGTATTTTTAAATATTTTAATTAGTTTTTAATAGTTTAAAATTCATAGAAAATAGAAAATTAATCAGAAAATTACAAAAATAGTTTTGAAAATTCTATTTTGATATTTTAGACTTTTCCATTTCATAATTTTATTTTTCTAGCTTTATTTCCTAATTTCTTGTAATTTAGGTAATTATTTAATATTTAAAATTAGTTTTTAATTAATAATAATTAATTAAATAGTCATAAAATTAATTTTCTTTTTCTATATATTTTCTTTTATCATTAGGATTGTAAAAATGTATTTTTCATATTTTAGGACTTTTATCTTTAGACTTCATTTTTTATTTTGTGCGTTTACGTAATTTTTATTTAAACGTAAGTTTTTAGTTTTAAGTTTTAAACGTTCATCAATTTTAAAATAGTGAGAGCGTTTATTTAATATTTTTTATCTTCTTAGCTTTCTTCATACTCGTTGTAATTTGTTGGCTTTTCCTGTAGTTATAATATCATTCGAATCCTTTTTCCGTTCAAATTTCTCGATCACTTGACGTTTGATAATCCATTGCATAGCTCGCTGGGACATAACGACCCGGGGAGACCCTATACTCCTCGTCTTCATTGCATTCGTGCTTAAGCAGCTTTAGTCGGTTGTCCGCCATTCACAAGTGGCGGGCTTGTGTGATTTAGCTTGACTGTTTGGCACGATCATTTTTCCGAGCCGTGCTGATAATCTTACGTCTAGCAGATAGTAATTTGATATTCACTCTTTGTTCATACCATCCATCTGTATATGTTTATATTTTCTTATCCAAAACCCCCAAAAATATTCTTCTCATTCCTCTTATTCGTTGATTCTATTTCTCTTACCTTCTTTTGCCGTTTAATTCTGTTCTTCGATCCTCAACCATTTGATTCTCTTCTTAATCATCTATATGTTTACTTATATTTCGACACGTCAAACTCATCATCGCCGAATGTGTGTGAGCGTTGTGGAGGGCCTAGTTCAAGCGAATTTTGCAATTCGTGCGAATTATCCATCATAAATTCTTTTCAAAGTTATTTCGACCACCGCCACAACTGAAATACATTCTAATCTTGACAAACCAGTTCAAACGCCGGAGCTACCCCTGTACCCACCGAGGATTACGAGGACACTTTCTTTGAAGATAGAGCCCGTAATCTAATCGAACAAATTCAAGCCGATGAAAAAAGGTCGAGAATTAGAATTGATTACGATGAACCCGCTCAAACACCGGTGACTAGCAAGGATGACTTGCCTAATCTTCACGTTTCTCAAGAACCAAAACCGAGACCATAACGAAGTGGTGGAAATTGCTAGCCTCAGAGCACACCACTTGTCCCACCTCCGATTTTTCTCATGTTCTTCGAGACTTGATAGTCATTCGGATCACCATGTTGGTTTTGATGATTCTTTTGAATAAACCGATTCCTCTTCATAACTCTCAAATGCAATCGTTATTCCTTGTGTCGGTTGTGGTGAGCCTCTTTATGGTTCACCCTCACGTTGGTGTACTGTGTAAATGTGGTAATGATATTCATAACGGGAGTTATTTGTTTTGTGGTTCAAGGAATTCATTTGATTATTATCCTAATCAGAACTCATTTAACGACCCCTCATTTTTCCAATTAACCACAAATTAACTTATCTTCATATAACAAACGCCATACTGTTTTAATTTGTGGAGGTCCTCACCAAGGATTTGAGTGTCGATCCGGAAACACGTTTGTCTATGAACATTTTCCGTGATGCTCAGAGTTTTGGTTATGACCAATATCCATATAGTTCAACTGTCTGCATCAACAGTTTTACTGTTGTAGAGTATGTGGAGGTCCCCATTACAGCTCTGATTGTCAAACAGGGAATCCATTTCCTTGTAACAATCATGACTCTCACATGTTTGATAATTTCCAACCTCCACAAAGACTATACGGTTCAAACTCCACCTGAGCCGTTGTCTCATGAAATCTCCCAGGATCTTGAAACCGCAATGAAAACACTTGATGATATGATTCAAAACTTTAAGAATCAAGTGAGTGGTGAAAAGACCATAGGAGAATTGCTAGTAAGAACGAGGCTTCAAATCTAGAGGAAGAATTATTTATCCCAGAGCAAGCTAAAAGGCGCTCCCAATTTCTCAAGGCAAGACTTTTATGACGCATGACGAGGAGGGTTTTATCCTTTAAAAGTAATATTTCAACCTCCTCCGTCAGATATTCCAGCTTGAGATTCCATCTCAAACAACTGCTATCACCACTCCAGATCACACTATTATGGGGACATATCGACACTGCTTCCTCAAAAGAATCGGACGAATTCATAAAGTCTAGTGTTGAGGACCTTGTCCCAATCCCAAGAGAGTCACAGGGAATTCTCGATCATGTGTGTGATATCCCTCCTCCTCTTGTCTTCCCAAAAGATCATACTGAGATGTTCTCCGATTCTAATGATGATTCATTGTCTTGTGGAGACATCGCTTATGTGAAGATTTACCTTCTGGGCTTGTTAGCTTAGAAGAAGAGAATGATGAAGTTACTGACACTGAAATCAAAGATGAAGCTTCGTGCAACATTATTGAATGTCAGTCTTCTCATTTCTAAAATCGAGGCTTTCAATGAAAAACCTACTTCATCTCCTATCCCCATTAAGGATAGTGACATTCTTTCCGATGATTCTATTCCGGAAATGAAAGCCTTCTGTTTTGATATATAGGAGAGATTATGTAAGTACTAACTTTTCATTCTCATAACCTCCCCATTATGAATCATTTATATTGGAGGAGTTCACCAGTGAACCCACTCATATCAATTCTGAATATGATTCATTCACCTTCAAGGAGTTCTAGATGAACTCATCATGACTCCGCCGGAGTATGATTGCTTGGATGGCAAAAATCATGATCGGGGGGAGAGAATTTCAATTTGTATTTCTATGACAAATTTTCCAACCTCCCGAGATCTTTCCAAACCTAAGAGCTCAACCAATATAATCCAAACGAGTGCAACTGCACTTGACCCTGAGTGAAAGACTTATCATTATCATCATCATGATTTTCCTTCTTTTCTTCACCTACCCGTGACTTCCTCTTCTTCACTCGCGTCGAGTGAGGACACTATCTTGACCCCTTATTTCCATCATTTGTGGCCGGGCCTTTCTCAGATATCCGTCGGTGTGGAACTTTTAAGTACTTCAATGTTTATCCAAACATCTTGAATGAAAGTCCGATGGAGATTGTTTTCCACTTTGCTTCCCCATGAACCAATTAATGCGGGTCGAGCAAGCTAGCGACTCGGAATCAAAACAAGTATGCCAATGGGGTTTCACCCATTTCTTTCTTCTCACCTCTTTCTACCACCCTAGTGTGGGTTGCCCACATGTCTAAAAACTTTCTAAATAATGGCCGAGTATTTCCCTTTACGCTCTTTGTTTCGGCATAACGCCGTACTTTGAATATTGAGGGCAATATTCATTTCTAAGTGGGGGGGAATTCTAATTTTATCATGTAATTATACCGCCTAATTCCTGCCGGGCCAAAAATTTTTTGGGTAAGTGTTCTACACTACTCATGGGTTATCAGTCCGCCATGTCTAATAGACAAAAGGATTGGCTAATCCAGGAGCAAACGCTCTTGGTAAATATATCTCAAATCCGGCTTGCCATTTGCCCAAAATTGTATGGTATTCGACTCACCATATCCTAAAAAGTGAAGAGTTGGCTAGCCCGCAAGGTTATGGTAAAGGTGCGTAAATGAAAACTATAATTGGTAATCAGCTCAAAAAAATATTGATAATTTATCTAAGAGTTGGCTAGTTCAGAAGGGTACGGCTTCTGGTAAAGACAAAATCAAATCCGTTAAAAGCTGGTGGTTTGCTCAAAATCACATGGTTATCGGTACCATGGTTCTACTTGAATGAAACATTTGGCTACTCCAGAAGTAATGGCTTTTTGTAAAGAGATTAAAATCCATTATGTTTTCTCAAATCATTGCTAGGGACTAGCAATATCTCATGTGTGGGGATTGATGAGTGTCTAAATACTCACATTTTTGTAATATAAACCGCAAAATCATCTGAAAACACTCAAAAATGCATCAAAATGATGAAAATATCACAAATCAAGTTTTAGTTTTAAATGCAAAAATATCAAATCGGATGAAACATATTCAAATTTGCATAATTGGCTTCATTCCCCAAGTTTCTAAAAATTGTCAAAAATAGTCCCTGAGTCAAAATTTCAAAAGAAAAATCACCAAAGGTCCTTTTTAAATCATAACTTGTCAAATTTAGTCCTTTGGTGAAAAATGTCAAAAGTTTGAGAAAATTACAAGAATGGTCCTTCAAGTTTGAAAATTGGCAAAATTGGCCCCTGAAAAATTGGAAAATGGCAAGTCTGGTCCTTGTACTTTTTAAGATTGTCACTTATGGTCCTTGGAGAAACTTTGCTTAATTGGCAGAAAAGGTCCTTGCATTTTCAGAATTGGCAACTTAGGTCCCTATATTATTTAAGCCTTTAAACCCTTTTTGGACCCATCAATACCACATTGGACCCTGTCACTATCCATTTTTGACCCCCCCTTGATATTAGCCTATCCAGTCAAAAGGCCTTGGCGCTTTTCTTCTTCTCTCAAACACTGCAAAACACAACCAACACACAATCCTCCATCACTTTATCTCTTCTTGTTCCCTCCTCCACTACATCCAAGAGGCATTAAATGCACCTCCTATCCCCTTACTTAATCTCACAAGCTGTTATGCTTTTCCCGCCAAAAATTCAATCCAAAGGCCAAAATGGTTCTGCTCATCCAATGGACAGGAAAGAAAGTGGGATTCAATCAAGGAAGTGAGAGAAAGCTTTTGGGTATAAAAGGAGGAAGAAAGAAGCAAGCAAGGGAGTAGTTAGTTTTAGTTTTTAAAAATGTATGTCGACTTTTAAATTGTCATGTCTTAAGTAGTTTGTAGCTGTGTTTTCAAGTTTGTTTGTATCAATTATAAGTACTTTAGTGTATCACAACTTATTTCAATCATCAATTTAAGTTCATGTTCAGTTTCAATATTTTTGTCCACTGTTGAAATCATTAGTTTCTAAATCCTATGTACAAGCTTCCAACAAATTATTTCTTAGCTAAAAAGTGATAATTCAAGCTTATTTAAGCTTTTTATAAGCTTACATTTCATTTTCAAGTGAATGTGGTTGATGGTCAACAGAAGTCAAACTGGTGCAGTTGGTTTGGGAAATGGCTATTTGGTTGATGCAGGGGTGTTGCAGAGGATGGATATGGTTGGAATAGATAGGTTAGTTTAGGATTTGGTTTGGTTTAGCCTGAGAAACAGTGGGACAGTGGTGAGTGTTTTTCCCATTTTTCATTTTCAAGTCATATGGCAGTTTTGTTTGCACTTGTAATTGTAGTGACAGATAGCTTAAATGTGTTTATATGGTTGTATTATGGTCAAGTAAAATTAGTTTGATCAATGGCATGAACCAGTTTATCAGTTTGGATAGTTTTGAGTGCATATTTATTCATACAGTAGTGTTTGGATTTGCTGATTGCTTTGATTCAGAGGCTAGGTCAGTGCTTAACTCTTGTTGTTATATACTAGTTTAGTTCATTTAAGTTCAAATCTGTCTTCATTGTGCATCAGCTCACTGCCAAAGTCAAAATTCCATATAAACTGCCCTTATTGCTTAACTGTTAGCACTTTTGAAAATCAAATTCTCATTTTATGTTTAAAAGTCATAGATATAGCTTTCATTAGTGTTATTTCATACATTAACATCATATTCAGTCCTTGAATCAAGCTCAAAGTTGGCATAGGTCAACTTTCTATTTCTTTCAAAAAGTCAAAAATTGCAAAGTCCTGTTTTGAGCCATCTGAGATGGATTTTTATTGTACTCATCTCTTGGTCAAATCTAGTGAATGTTGTTGCTTTTAAAACCTCTCTTGGTCTAGTTTATGTTTGTCATTTTTTCATATTTTTTCAAATTTTCTTCAAGCTCCAAAAGAGCTTGTCAAATGGTGATGAATCCCCCTTGGGCAATCTAACTGCATTGTGGGTTGAGCGTGTTTTGCAAGGTCCGCAGAGCTCATTTGAGCTTGTGTAGGTCTGCTATTTGGCTCATGTGTAGTTACCCAGGTCTAGTGTAGGATCCAACAAGTGCTTTTCATTTCTAGCTTATTTTGAATCCTGTGCATAAGCTCAAACATGCCAATTCTTCACTTTTGGCTTGAATCTCAATACATCAAATCTATTGTAACTGCAAATCTGTGGTTATGGTTTGTTGAATATGGTTTCATTTGGTCTCTCTTAGCTTATTTTAGCCTGTGCTTCAATTTGGTGCTTGTTTTGTCCATTTTGCTTATTTAAGTGCTTATTACAATAAGCACTTGCTCATCGCTTGCTATTCCTCCACACATTCACCTGTTTTTCTATTTTTCCTTTATTCCTTATATTATTTTAGACTTTTCCTGAAATTTTCAGATTTTTCAAGTTGTTTTGCTATTTTTCTCAATTTAAATTAGTTTTTAAGCATTTTTAATTAGCTTTAAATACAAAAAATTCAGAAAAGTATCAAAAAAATAATTTTTCATTTTTATTAAGTTAAGATAAATATAAAAAGGCCAAAAACATATTTTTCCATTATTTCTTAGAATTTGTATTTTTAAATAATTTAATTAGTTTTTAATAGTTTAAAATTCATAGAAAATAGAAAATTAATCAGAAAATTACAAAAATTGTTTTGAAAATTCTATTTTGATATTTTAGACTTTTCCATTTCATAATTTTATTTTTCTAGCTTTATTTCCTAATTTCTTGTAATTTAGGTAATTATTTAATATTTAAAATTAGTTTTTAATTAATAATAATTAATTAAATAGTCATAAAATTAATTTTCTTTTTCTATATATTTTATTTTATCATTAGGATTGAAAAATGTAATTTTCATATTTTTAGGACTTTTATTTTTTAGATTTCACTTTTTATTTTGTGCGTTTACGTAATTTTTATTTAAACGTAAGTTTTTAGTTTTAAGTTTTAAACGTTCATCAATTTTAAAATAGTGATAGCGTTTATTTAATATTTTTATCTTCTTAGATTTCTTTAATTTGCATTTAAGCCGTTGTAATTTTTGTTGGCTTTTCCCGTATTATAATATCATTCAACTTTTCCGCTCAAACTCGATCACTTGACGTTTGATAATCCATTGCATAGCTCGCTGGGACATAACGACCCGGGGAGACCCTATACTCCTCAGATCTTCATTGATTTCGTTCCTGAGCCGTTTTAAGCTTGTTACGGTCTGCCATTCACAAGTGGCGGGCTTGCGTGATAAAGCTTGACTGTTCTGGAGCGCATCAGTTATACTTGGCCGAACAAATGAAGATAAAAAAATATTTGCAATTTCCCAATTTACAAATGTGATGGGCTAGAATTTAAGTGTAGCGGTTTGTGTATCTTGTTTACTATTCGGCCCAAGCAACTCAAGTCATGTGATATATGATTAAACGTAAGGTGTGACGATTTATTTATCTTGTACAAGTTGGTTATTTACGAGTTAGGTTATAATCGTATTTAAATGAGCTTGACGTAATTTACGTATTTTACAGATTTTAAATTAGAAGGGGCAAAATTGTCTTTTAATACGTTTTAGATTTTTAGGGTTTTACAACTCTTCCCCACTAAAAGAAAATTTTCGTCCTCGAAAATTGAAGCCGCAGAGGTACATAGAGACGTACAAGTTTAGGTCAGACGTAGCAATCCATAGGTTCGCATAATCGTAACAATTTCGGTCCCGAATAGTACAAAACTTACACGTAACAGATATCGATGGGAATCTCGCAAGGAGGTACAGAATTCCAAACGAGCATGAGGATTGACAAATAACGGATATAAGCCCTAGTCCATTCACGTACCGACCACCGGCATTTCCCAAGACGTCATATGATTTCAATAAGTCCAAATTATATGATCTCGGTATTATCACGTTGATCAGGCATCATAATACTTGCATCACATAACAAGTCCTTATTGTCATCATATTCTCCCTCGGGTCATGACAAACCCCACAACCAAATAACAAAACAGATAACATACATGTAGCAAGTAACATACTAGAACAGACCAGATTCACATACATGCAGCATATAAAACATCAAACCAACTTACCATACCACAAAAGAGAGAAGGCCACCAACGTGCTAGAAACGGTTCCTCATGACTCGCTACTGACGATCCAAAAACAAAACTGAGATATTACCAAAATGCTAAACGATAAAACTTCACGATTGAAACCGAGTTCTGAACAAATCAAAGAAAAGCAATACCGATCAAAATCACTTAGCAAAATATCCAACCGCCTCAAAACGCGTGACAAACAAATCGGAGTAACACAAGTCGTGCCCAATCATATGAAGTAGATGAACCTTCTCAGCCACCAGTTGAATCTTGTCTCCGTCTTTGCGCCTTTGGTTGATCCGTCCAGCTCCCTTCAGCAGCAACTTGACGTCTCCAGCAGCATTGCAGTCATGTGCGACTTCTACTTTACGAACCTCTCCAGTTCAGAAACTGTTGCAGAAATGCAGGGTCGGCACCATCATCTTCGAGTCTACGAGTAGTCTCCATCTAACAATCAACAAACGGATGTACGAAGACAGAATAAACAAATTTCGATGCGAAAAGAAGAAGGCCAAATCAGTGAAGACAAAAGAATATCAAAGTCAAATCTGAATGACAATCAAAAGGAATCGAAAGAGATCAGAACAGACGGAACCCAGTTCTCACAGGTTAATCCTAAGGTCAACAAGACGAAACCTTTGCTCTAATACCATAATTGTAACACCCCAACCCGGCAAGGGTAGAAGTATCACATTCTGGTGTCATATCAGAACATACCAATAAAATTTTTACAAACGGAAACCTTACAAAATGAAATACCAAGTCATATAAACTAATGACTTACAATGAAGATTATAAAATCCAAAATATCTAAATAAAATGAAAATCAAACAATGGCGCTTCAAAATAACTCCCAAGGATAATAAGGTAACTAGGGTCAGTCCACTCAGATAATCCAACTCTCAGCCCATCAAAGCCCATCTTCCAACCTAAAACCTGTCGTAGGAAAAGAAATGCGGCTGAGCTTAAAAAGCCCAGTGAACAGATATAACGAAACGAAAGCTAAACAAAATAAGAAATGCAAAGTAAAACAAAGAAGCTGATAACAAGGTCGTAACGAAAGGAGAACAATGAGTCAATGAGGGACCTGCAGAACACACTTATACAGATATCCAAAAAGAACAGATAACAAGGAGAACGAAGCAAAGCAAAGCATCGATGACATATATATATATAAGCACATATAAACCAGGCATACAAGTACCAAAACATAAACAAGCATAGCAGACGTCGTATCCACACAACATATATATGGAATACCATAAATTCAGGAAATCAGAAATACATATGAGTCAAACAGAAGTCTAAAAGCAAGCGGAAGCAACTAATTAGTAAGTGAGCATGGCAATCACACACAAGTTAACAAGCCAGACAACATAAGTTGAACCATTTACCCAATCAAACAGTAGCATAACAGAATTGTAAACATGGCAGGTCAACAATTAGCAGAGAAAGATACTAGCGGATAATCATAGTCCACGATATTAACTGAAGGAAAGTATACATGATAAACAGATAAAACAATCGATTACACACTAGCATGGTCACCCGACAAATCAAAGGGTCACATAACAGTAAGATAACATATATTCAGATGACAACAGTTGAATGCATATTAATCATATCATACCAGGGTAAACAGTAGCCACATAAAACATGAACAGCATAATTAAATTCAATAATCATATAATAACCCGGTACGTGAATGGAATGATAGTCTGAAGTAACGGAATAAGAGTATGACAGATCAATGCAATGGAATATATATCATGGTAGTAGAGTGAGTCACATAAGGGTACTGAGTAAATGGACAATCAATACAGAATATGGTGCGTTGGGGAAATACGGAAGGTACAATATAGGTATGTCAAAAGTGTAAGGGTTGTCAAAAATCTATCCCGAGCCAACAATACAGTACAGTAATATCAATAGTGGCAATAGCAGCCCAGTATCTAATAGTATCCATTGTATTCGGAGGGGTGACCTCGAAATACCAAATCAATAGGAGGGGAGACCTCAGTAACCAATGGAGTAGCTAGCTCCCAGACTGTGAGGGGTGTATTGCACACACGCACCACATCACCAGAACAGATCAATCAATATCAATAACAATACAGTACAAATCTAGGATGCATCCATATCGCTGAACAACAATAGTGGCCATAACAATAACAATAAAGCGCATAATCAAATACAGATAGGGACAAGTGGAACATCACTCAACCACACTAGAGTCATGCCATTGGTGCATCAATGACACCGCCATGTTACCTTCATGGCTAGGGAAACAATATTTGGCTCGGGTATCAATCTGAAGGGTCAAACAAAGGTCCACAGTGTAGCAATATATCAGTCAACATAATCAGAGGTTCAATATCAGTAGTTCACAATCCAAAGGTTCATAGAAATAGTTCAATGTCACAGTCCAATATCAAAGGTTAAGTAACAGAGGTTCAATAAAAGAGGGGTCAATAGCAATGGTTCAATATCAAAGGTTCAATATCAGAGGGTCAATAGCAAAGGTATCATAGCAATGAAATATCATAAGCGAAACAAAGTCGAAGGACCAGAAGTCATGAGAAACCCCTACAAAAAAGGGATAGAATATATGTACCTTAATGCCGATGAAAGGAAAGCAAACGAATGAATGAACACAAAGATACGACGCCACGTCTTCTTCAACGAATCTACACAGATTACGGTTCGTATAATATTTATTAGCTCATCTAAGTCATAACGGATTTAATAGCTGGTATTAAACGTATTAATATTTTTAGAGTTATTAAGCGTATTCTCATTTTTAGTAATGGACCGAAATAGATAATTTAGGGTAATAACAATTAATTATCCAAACTTAGGGGTTACAAATGATAAATGGTAAATTTAAAGGTTTAATATGACAATATAGCAAAATTAGAGGTTATCTGTGATAGATTCTAAAGATTAGGGTCAAAAGTGACAACTTGAAAAAGTTCAAGGTTTGCATGCGCCGATGACCGAAGTCTAAGGTTTAAAATGTAAAGTAACTAATGATTCAAATTAAAATCAAAATTTTGTACGCATGCTAAAAGGATATGAATTTCATTATTATTTCCATATACTCGTTCGCGGTTCATGAAACTAATATTTACGACTTAGAAATCATGCACTACAATTATCCCCCGACTCAACTCCCCCGACACACTTTCAAAATGGCATACAACTCACACATGAATCCCGCGATCACTCTTGAACTTACCCCCCTAAGACTACCCATTTTCGTTCATGACTTAGCATTTATACCAATACTTCCATTTTTATTTGTAATGAGAGTAGGAATATGTACTATTCGACCCAAATGCACATACACCTTCACAGCTTTGAGACTTGATTTAGGTACGCATATGATAACAGCCATCCAATCTATAACTCCCATGCACAAAACACAAGTCTTATACTCGACACACATGCATTCACACCCATATCGAGACACGAAAAACATGCAAAGACGCGTATAGTACTACTCGCGACTCATGTTTTACTACACACGAACACATGCATACCGTACTTTTATGACCACTTATACACGACACACAATCACATAATTTACGAGCCAACCTTTCATGAAATCACACTTAAACAAGCCTTCATCCATATAAGTCCATGTTTTATTTTACATGAGTTTTGAATCCATATTATAGGGTGTATAAAAGAGATTAGAATGAAGCATTTGCATGACCATATATAGTAGTGTGCATGATAACCAGACTCTATATCATAATAGGTTGCTTGTACAAGTTATCACAACGAGACGCATCATCAACATGTTTTAGATTAGGCTTCTATTCTTTATTTTATGTGTTTTTCATTCATGATTTTGTGTCTTGTTAACCTATCATTATGTGGCTACTTTTATCATGAAAAACATGCATGCCTTCAATTAGGAGATCCAATCACACGATCAATAAACATAATGAGTAGGAAAAAAAAGAAAACAAGATTCGGTATTATACCCTAGAAGCGTGGTAGAGTGGAAGAACAAGGAGCCAAGACGAAAACGAAATCAATTCAGCCAACACTTCGTCTAGCAGCCCACGACCAACACTTTTTCAAACCAAAACCATGACCAGTAGCCTTCGAACCAACCCAGTCCCACTACCAATCTCCTTTGCTGCCTTTCCTTAGATCGAATTAAAACAGGGACACAATCTAATGTGCCATCACTTTTGATTAGGGTTTTATGTGCTATATTGAATGAGTAAAAAGTAGGTTAATGAAAAGAGATAAATGAGGTAAATGGAATATATGGGGAGGGTTATACTTGGCCGAATAAATGAAGATCAAAACAGATTTGCAACTTTCCAATTTACAAATGTGATGGGCTTGAATTTAAGTGTAGTGGTTTGTGTATCTTGTTTACTATTCGGCCCAAGCAACTCAAGTCGTGTGATATATGATTAAACGTAAGGTGTGATGATTTATTTATCTTGTACAAGTTGGTTATTTACGAGTTAGGTTATAATCGTATTTAAATGATCTTGACGTAATTTACGTATTTTACAGATTTTAAATTAGAATGGGCAAAATAGTCTTTTAACACGTTTTAGATTTTAGGGTTTTACACTTTCTCTCCATTGATCACAACCTCTATTTATTTTGCGCATTTATTTCATTTCTTTAGTTTAATTAATCATTTCTACCTCAAACCAGTTAAAACGAGTGACAATTAGACTTAATAGGATCCTCATCTACATAGCTCTTGGGAACAACCTCGGCTTTACCACCTTCTATACTACGCACGATCGGGTTCACTGCTCGTTAGTGCATTAGGTAGACCTTAGGTAGACGAGATATATAAATATTAAATCCTGGTCAGAAATCCTGCATCGAATTTTAGGCCGGGGAGCTAAATTAGGATTTTTTGTTAAGTCTTTTATTTTTGTTTTCTCACAATTTTCTTTAAGTTTTAGGTACCATGGTAGTTGTGGACATTGATAACCTCACTCTCGGGGAGTATCTAGCTATGACTAGGGATGAACAAGGGTTGGGACTTGTTAGGCCAGCTATTGATGACGACACTCAGTTCGAAATCAAACCACAATTCATGAGGGAGCTTCGTGCGAATCCCTTTTCGGGAAGCATTACAGATGATGCTTACGAGCATGTGGATAATGTGGAGTACATTGTCAGACTCTTTAAATTTCTGAGAGTCTCAAACGATGCTGTCATGTTACGTGTGTTCCCTATTACACTCACTGGAGCTGCTAAAAGATGGGTCGACAGATTGCCCGCCGGGACAATTAATACATGGGCTCTCCTCAAAAGGTATTTCATTCAAAAGTATTGTCCTCCTTTTAGGACGGCAAAGCAACTCGAGGAGATCCATAATTTCAAGAAAAAAGGTGATGAAACGTTGTACCAAGCTTCGGAAAGATACAACGATCTCCTTTACAAATGCCCTACTCATGACCTTAATAGCCAACAAAAGGTAAATGTCTTCTATAAGGGAATAAACATCCCCACGAGGCAGATGCTCGATTCGTAAGGGCCAATCCCTGGAATGACTCCTACACGAGCTTTGGATGCGATTCAAAAGATGGCTAACCACTCTCATAAGTGGCACAACGGAGGGAGCAATAGAATCATAAGTGGAAATATGGACGGCATTGCAGCAATAAATAATAAACTTGAGAGTCTTGGTAGGGACATGAAAAAGCTGAAAGAAAATGTGCGCTCTATACAAGTTGGTTGCGATACTTGCAATGGCACGCACCTTGCTAACGAATGCCCGCTTAAAGAAGAAGTCAAGAGAGTTGATGAAGCAAAATATGAGAATAGTAGGCCATTTCACGATAACGGAGCTAAATACCGTGAAGGACCCCCATGATATTATACAAGGATTGACAACAAACCTCCTAAACCCAGTCTTGATGAGTTGATTCATAAACACATCGAAGAATCTATAAGAAAAAATGACAGGTTCAAGGAATGGATGATCAAAGTGAAAGAAGACACGGATATGAACCTGCGAAACCAGGATGCCGCAATCAAAAACTTAAAGACTCAAATTGGGCAGCTTGCTAAAAATTTTGGAACTAGGAAAGATGAAGCTATTACATGCAAATCCGTATTTGCACAAGATGAGCCGGAGGAAGAGCTGCGTACTCCCATCGTCACAAAATACCTTTGTGGGATTAATTACCTGAGAGAAGATGACGGATCTGAAAATGAAGAAAACTTGTCGTGCCAACTTCCTGAAAAAGAGCTTTATCAAGAAAGCTTTCTATTGCCTTGCACCATCGGTAACCTAAAAATTCCCGCTTTAGATGATCTAGGAGCTGGGGTAAATCCTATTTCCAATTCATTGTTTGATATCTTGAAACAAACCAATTTGAAAAAAGACCAACAATGATGATTGAAATGGCTGATTCTTCTAAGGTTATACCTCGGGGGGGGGGGGGGTGTTGATAACGTTTTACTAAAAATCAGTAAATTCCTCTTTCCCACTCATTTTGTGGTTATTGACATGGGCGAACGGGAGCATTTCAACATAATTGTTGGGAGACCCTTTTTAGCTACATGTCGCGCAAATTTCTTTAGGAACTGAGGGGGAATGAGTTACTTTTGATATGAATGAACAATTAAAACCTCATCAAGAATTTTCAAAAAAAAGATCACATTGTCAATATACCATTACTTGATTCACCTTTATGCGATGAACTCAGGTCTAACAATTATGAAAAAGACGTTGATAGTTGTAAACAGGAACAGGGAACAGCTGATCAAATCAAAGATATCGAAAAAGCTCCAGATCTTAACAAGCATTATTGCATTCCTAGATTAGCCGAGCAAGACGGATATATGAAAGCATGGCCCACGTGTAACCCATTTCATGACTATTGCAATGGGGGTTATGATAAAAAAGTAGAAGATCTTGAATGGACATGCCCCCATGAGATTGAAAGACATGATATCAAGTTTGGAAATTTATCTTTCCAAGATTGGTACAACATTAGAATTGGGGACTCTAATGTCGATACAGGTCTGATCAAAAGGCTCAAGCTGGATTACGACGAATATAGTCTTCAGGATAAGAAGTTCGCTGATAAAGGGTTAACCAAGAATGATGTCTTCCATAACAATAATTCTCATGGTATGATGGTTGAAGATGACGACTACGTAAAGTCGTGTTTATCATTCAACGAATGGCTTTTGAATAAGTTTGGTACCTCCAGCGTCGGCAATACTGTCAGGAAAAAAGTTTTTGCCGAATGGATGATTGATTGCCACCAGAAAATAGGAGAAACTGGGAATAATGCAGAAAATTTATTAAGCGCCACTTCTGGTGGTGGTTGACATAAAGTACCATGGCTTTGAGTCTAACTTAAAGACTCGATAACAAAGAAAAGTGCTCTTTCGGGAGACAACCTGAATTATCCCTTTTATTTTAGTTTCTTTTTATTTTTTGGGTTTTGTGTTTTTAAAATTTTTGCAGGAATTGGAGACAAATTCACGGTGATTAAAATGGGGACCTTCTGTCCTCTTATGAAGTTAGGCCGTAACTCTTCCTAAGGTTACGCCGTAACAGTTCTTCAGTAGCTGATTCTCTCCAGGTTTTTAACCATTACGGCGTAATCTCCATCTATTGTTATGCCGTAATAGTCTTTTGTAGACAACTTCAAGGTTTAACCAAAATTACGGCGTAACTCATCCTTATGGTTATGTCGTAATTTATCCTGCAGTCTAATTTTTTTCAATATTAGCACGATAACCTTGTATTAGTTTTAAATGAACTTTGTGGGTGTGTTCCCTGTAAGCCCTCACGAGAGTACACTCGTCCACTTGGGGACACCAAGTGGTTTAAAAGGCTTGTTGCATATGCTAAATGCAACCGTGATTCCTACGAAAGTGAGTTAGATTTCTTTTATTTTTGTTTCTCTTTTTCTTTTTAGAATAATCCTTGTTGGTTAGTTGTGATTTCAGGGATTGAATTTTGCTCGTGGATGCTTAAACAAAGGCACAATTTTGTTCATGGGCCTTCTTTCTTTTTAGGAGCGAATTTCAGGGAAGTTCTCGCTCTAATTCTACTTTCTCTTCACATTTATTTAACGTTTAGTACAAAAGGGACTTTGTACATCTCAAGGGGGGGGGAGTAGAATTATTACTTGAAATTATTTTCCCTCGTTTTTCTAGTTTATTTTGAAAAATTATGCCATTTTTAAAATTTTGACATGTTTTTCTTAACTTAACTAGATTAGACCTTAGCCGAGCACATTATAACCTTTGACATTTAATGGTGTTATCCGTTTCCTCTTATTTACCCAAATCCACTAAATTATGAGCGTGTTGGTAGCTTGTAAACTTTAGAACTTGGCCTTTGCCTCATTTCAATACCATAAATGAGGTATGTTGAGTTCGCTTAATATATATGGAATAATCAGTTTGAGAAGGCAATATTTTTAGGATTATCACCCAAATAGCCTATTTTGTGTGTATCGATGAGTCACCTCGACTTTTTGACCCCCATGTTAAACCCTTTTGTTGCACTCACCTTTAGTGCAACCCCTAGATACACCCTTCAGAGCCTTTCCTTTCATTTCATACCCTTTATGTTTGTTTCGTTACACCCATTCACCTTAGCCTACCGTGTAGTCTTAATTTGTGATCCGGAAGTCACTGTCTGCCTAAGTTCAAGGTTCAAGTAGAGAGGTTCGGAAATCATGCTTTCTACAAAGACTTATATTTGAAGATCATCGAAGACCTCCCATATTTTCATTATATGTTCATCTCAAGTTGGGGGATGTTATGTTTTTAGTTTTGTTTATGAAAAAAAAATATTAGTTTATTGTTTATTGTTTATTGTTAAGTGCAATGTTATAAGCACTAAGTTAGGAGCTCATCGGATATTAAGCATCGAGGAGGCCACCTCGATCACATTAGAAGAATTGAGTTGGTAATTTTACTACGCCAACAGTTGGAGAACAAGTAATGTGCCCATCACGACGTTCGCTAATGGCACATCTACTTGATATATCATTATCTGGTTTCTTCACCTTAAAGCTTGAACTTTGGATGAACGGTGTGCGGCGATGACTTGGTTATAGGTTGAGACTATTTGTTTGATTATTTTTATTTTTACACCAATTATTTCCCATATCTTATCCTACCTTTTAGTCATGAAGCGTGTCTAGGTGATTAAGCGAGCAATCTTTGGTGTTTTGACCATGGATTTGGTCATGCATCATTGATTTTGTCCACTTTGCCGTGACACGTTAGTAATGACATTTCACCCTAACCCTCATGTCGTGTCCACCCATATTGTCTTCAAAGATTGTTTAGTCCTTAACTCTAGTGGTGGAGATTTGTGTAACCGCCAAGCTTATGATAGAATACATGCTATGACTGTGCTTTGAGTGATCACCCCAAAATTGAAACTAAGACTAGATGAGAGAATTTGAGTGTTTTTTCCCATTTCGTGAGGTGTTCGGCTTTGATTTATTCTAGCATAAGGGATTTTTAAACTCACATCTTCCAGGTTTTGCGGGATATCTTTTTAGAAAATTTTCTAATAAGGTCTACTTGAGGGCAAGTAGAGTTTAAGTGGGGGGATATTTGATAACATCAAATAATCCTAACTTTTTAGTGTCAATTTCCCCCGATTATGCTCATATTTTATGTCATTTATATGGATTTATGCTTGTATTCATTTATATTTCATTTCCAGGTAAATTATAAGCATTGGAGCTTAGAGACGCGGATTTGGAGATTTTCTTAACGGTTTATGATAGTATGCTACTTATGAAGAAGCTACGGCGTAACTCATTCTCTCACATTACGCCGTATCTAGTGTTTTATCTCGGATTGCCTACTAATCAGCTAGCTACGGCGTAACTCCCAACTAAGGTTACGCCGTAATCATCTAGGTCATGAAGTATTTCGCGCCTCCATCAACTACGCAGTAATTCCTCTCGAGCATTACGCCGTAGTCTACTTAACGAGAGTTATGTTTTGAAGATAATTAAGTTACGGCGCAACCCACATCTACTATACGGCGGAACTGCTAACTACGGCGTAACCTTTCCATATTGTTACGCCGTAGTCTACTTAACGAGAGTAATATTTTAAAGATAAGTAAGTTACGGCGTAACTCTCAACTCAAGTTACGCCGTAACTATGATCGTGCCTGTAAATACAAGCCCTAAATTATACATTTCAGATCATTCACTCATAACTCAAAGGCAGAGAATGTGAAGAGGGTTACAAAGGCATATCATACGGAGCCATCTCCAAGGGAGGAATCACACCATATCGATAAGCATTAGCCATTCATTTCTATCTTTTACTTTAATTCATTTCTTTCATTATGTTAAACATTGGATTTATTGTTTCTTTTAATATGATCGGCTAAGCACCTTTGGTTCTAGCATAGTTCGATGGTAGTTACCCTAGCTTTGGTAGTTTTGAAATGCGGTAGTATCTAGTTGCTTAGGAGAATTGACCAACTGACCCTAACTAGGTAGGTAGAGTTTGGAAGGGTAAGAATTGACCAACTAGCGACCCTTCCTCTCTTGTGCGAACTGACCAAATGATCACCTGTCGTACGGATGAACTTAAGAAGTTAGGGATGAGTGTCTAAGATTCTAGCGCCCATGCACTCATTATTTCGAATCTTGCATGTAGGGTACTTAATGATTAAAAATGTGTCTACCTAGATACTATTACTCCCTAGTTATCTTTTATTGATGGTTGAATTGTCACGTCCTTATTCTTAACGCGTTATGTCTTCTAAGGTCATGCTGTTATCCCTAACTCTTTGAGACTACCTTAAGGTTATTGCCTACGAAATCTCTAGGATTCGTAAACTAACTCTAAGGTTATCTTTGGATGTTTAGTCTACAACTCCGCTTAGTGAATATAAACTAAGGTTCACAAAGATTACTCAAAGCATTAAAAACACAACGATAGCCTAGTGCAATCCTAAGCCAATTACAATTAAGATAAGAGTAAACCAATTAATAATTAATAACTAGGTTTCATAGATCTAAGCAAACACATAAGAAATTTAGCCGAACATGTTAAACATGCAAGCATACACACATACAATCGAAGACATAAAGAAATCAATGAAGTAAATTACTTATCTTGATGTAAAATAGGGTATGAGAACCCTAAGATACTGTCCAAACCGGACCAAAATCGTTTTAGGTTTTTACTCCACAAGTCTACCTCCTAAAATTCTGAAAATTCGATGTCTATATATAATTTTACATTCACGACGGCGTCACCTTATAGTTGGGACGCCGTCACATCGCCGTCATTAGGGTTTCGTCTTGGCCAAGTCATCATTGGGACGGCATCACGTTGTGGTTGTGACGCCGTCAGTCTTCAGTAGTCACGTCGTCTGAATTTGGATCTAGGCCGTCTAAGAAGAAAAGTCTTCGTGACGCCCTTACTCTTCAAAGCCTAGCGCCGTCAAGTGCAAATTAGCAAAACCGCTACCGAGTCTTCACAAATTTAATTACATAGAGAGGGACGACGTCACCCTCTGTTTGGGACGCCGTCAGGTGTAATTCTAGCAGCTTGAGTGTCTTGATCTTGACTTAGCCATTTTCTTCACATATTCACTCCTTTTCGTCCAAAAATGCATCATTCCAGCATTCTGCTTCCAAGATACCTAAAAGGTGAAAAGGAACGAAATTAAGCAGTAACGGATATAAAAGTGGGCGATTAAGGGCTTAAATCACCCCTTAAAAGTGTAAGTTTTAAATCCTTATCAAATATCCCTACACTTGGTATTTGCTTGTCCTCAAGCAAATGTGCTTTTGGCCAATCAATTTATAAGTTAGGGGGCATAAAGCATTGGTTTAACATAATTCACAACAAGTAAAAGCACCGCAATAGTCATAACAAGCACGGAAATTATATACTAGCACCTCACAAGTGGTGTTTGGATTCTCTCGTCTCTCGGGTGTATATGAAATATAGTAAATAGAAATGGAAGATAAACACTCATTAACCGGTCATAGTACAAAGATTACCATAGGCTTGAGATTAGATCAAACCTCCACCGCTTTGGCGTAAGCACCTAGGAATAACTATCTAAGAGGTCTTTAAAAGGGTTGTAACATTAGGCTTACAGTTAGTGAAACAAAGGGTTTGGTTGGATAGGCGATGTAGTGGTGGCAAGTCAAAAATCTAATATTACAAGCATGAAAATAATGGCCAAGACTCGACTCACTAAACTCTAGATAACTTGAAACAAACAAACATAAATATAAAGATAGATTTAGGATGGTAACCCGTATGTTTTTTTCATTTCATTTTTTTCGACACTCTTTTTCTTTCGATTTTTTTTTCATACACTTTTACTCTATCATCCTCTACGATAACATCAAAATATAAGGGGTTTATAGGAGCATCCCTACACTTGAGTTTTTAATTAGTCTAACGTTAGTTTGACCCGAATTGAAAAGATCAAAACACTTGGAGTACCTTATTATGTAAATAAAGGGAATTTGAATTTAACATTTTTTCCCGTCACTCCATAAAAATTAACTTTACCTATGAGTCCCAATCATCCCAAAACTGTGTACAAAAGATATGACTCGACTTAGCAACCATGCAAATAACTAGATAATTGAACTAAGAGTTTAGTATGATAACAATAATGCACTAAAAGCGAGTGCATACAAGGTAGGCTAAGGCAATTTGGGTGTACAATTGGGGGTGGATTGTAAACAATGCTCTTCATTGATATTCCAGAAAACCGAAACATCACGAGAACCGCAAAAAGGATAGGCTCTGAGGGGTTAACTAGGGGTATCGTGTACTAAAGATGAGTACATCGCAAGGGTGTGGGGGAATTACTCAACCGAATTGGAAGAAGTAATTATAATACGGGTATCAAACAAGGGCTATCCTAATGTCTCTTATAATTTAGTCATTCCTAACTACACAAGTGTAGTCTCACTAGCGATCTCGGAATGCATCACAAAACAAGTTCTAGAATCTATTATACTACCGGTACACTCTCGAAGCATTAAAGGTGAAAGCTTTAATTCCTATAGATCTAGGGGCGAACCTCACATTTTTTGGGTGGAATTTGAGTGGTAAAGGCTTTTTGTGCTAGTCATATAACTCCTATCCATGAGACGCTTTATTAAGACTAAAGTCCCACCCGTACATGTCATGAAAAATTTTAAATTTGGCGCTAAAATTGCCATAACAAATATTTCTCATGGTTTATTACACAAATGAAATAGGACAAGCCAAATGATCAAGGATAAGCATAGTTTCAAAGTTCCCGTTTTATTCTCCCTCCCTACACTTAAACTGAACATTGTCCCCAATGTTCCTCGAAAGTATCAAAGTTATAATAATGGAAGGTAATTAAAAGAGATAGAAACTAATACTCCCCTGATTAGCTCAGTAGAATCCGTGTGAAGTAGTGGTTAAATTCTTTCCAAGAAGAATGTATGCATGATAAGCTCCATCCAATGCTATGTTTCTTCTTCTTGATAAATAAAACATGCACACTTTAAGAAAATAGACGAAACCTTCTCGTAAAATCGGTGGTAAAACTATATATGACTCTACTAAACTAGGATATACTGCTTGTGGAATGGATGTTTGCATATTTTCTGGAAAATTAAGACCTGAGAATTTCCAAAATTTTATAAGTAGCACAGAAAACGAGAGAAATTAAATAAGTTGTTTATGCTCCTCCTGACTTCGTCAGGTTCTAATCCCCGACGCCGCCAAAGTTATCCCCGACAGAACCTGGTCTCACAAGGCTTTTTCTGGAAAAATTACACCTTTAAAATCTGGAAAAATCCCTGCAAAACATCCATTATGACTCGATACAAGCATTTGACTCTAACAAACACACATATATATCATTTTCAATAATCGTAGTTCTCATGTTTACGTTCTTTTAAAAACGTGTGTAATCCTCCATACACTTATCCTTTTTGTAAAATACCTTTATATGTAATTAAGACGAGGTTAAAGACAAAATAAAGCATTTTTACAAATTCAAACATGAGAACAAACAATAACGAAAAGATATATAAACAAACAAATAGAAATGAAAAACAAATACACATGGGTTGCCTCTCAAGAAGCGCTTGTTTTTTTTCGAGTCACGAGCTTGACTCTACCCTTATTTAACGGATAAAAGGGAAGCTTTTCCTACACTTAAGCTTAAGTGCGAGTGATAGTAGCGAGACACACCCTTAGGGTGGAAATTTGCTACGTGAGGAGAGGGTGATGGGTGATTTATATGCTCAAAGGGGTGTGCTCCATTCATTATAACCTTACCTAATTCTATTGGTGTAGTGGGTGAATCAAATCTCTCCTAAAAATGGATCATCTTCTATCAACTTCAAAAGATTCTTAGTTAAGGATCCATAATGTTTCTTGTTACCAACCATGAATGGGTGATGTAAGTGTGTAAGGTCATGGGTTACTCCTATATTAGCTTCTACTCTACATGGCCTAGAGTCTACTACCTTTATCAAGCAACTACCCGGACTATTTATTTTGATGGGTGGATTGGGGCCTAATTCAATTCCTATATTCACATCTAAAGACGGAAAATTGGGTAAGGTTTTTGGTTGAGGCTCCGGTTCATCAAAATTAGGAACTTCCCTAGGACTAAGAGAGAGGTCATGACAACAAGCATCTAAACATACATTCTCAAGTGGTGTTTGGTCCAAAGGTTCTCTATCAATCGGGGTTCCTATAGTCTCTTCTACTTCTTTCGGGTAAGTTATAGGTGGTGTGTATTCCTCAAGTGATGGTAGGGCTTGTGGGCTTGGAGTTTCCACGTCATTCTCCATTATATCTAGATCTCCTGTATGTTCATTATGTGTTTTAGTATGATCTAACCCAAATACACTCCTAAGCATCTCAAATCCTTCTTTAGCCATTTCAAATTCTTGGTCTGATTCATAAGAATTGTTCTAAAAAACTTGACTACTATGTTCTATTTGCCTAAAGGATTCCTTACACGTGTCATATGTTTTGGTGAAATCTATCCCACGCATGCAACTAGGTAGTTCAACTATAACCATCTCACAATCTTGTTCGGATTTTGGTTCCATGTTCTTAAGATCTAGATCTTTTTGTCCATGGTGCCTAAGGTTGGATAACTCCTCCTTATCTATTTCCTCAAGTTGTGATGTAGACAACAACTGATGGTTTATGCTTAGGAGGCTTTTCTCAAATTTTTTTCAGATGGTCTCACTAAAAGGAGTTGATCCTAACAATGATTTTTGAATAGAAGCCACACAAGCACAAAATTTATCAAATCCATCTAACCTTACACCCATCTTCTTTTGGATATCTCTAAGATCACTCACAAATTCATTAGAACAATAAAAAGCAATCCAATCTGTGAAATTCAATTGTTCCTCATTTGTTAATAATTCAAATGCAACTTCACTTGCCATAGCGACAAATGAAAAGGGTTTTACGAACACAAACACAAAGAAGGAGGATAGACTACAAGGAAGCTAAAAATAAGAAAAAATCTTACTTGATAGGAATCAAGCAAGGGAACCTAAACGAGATAGAAATCAAACTAGCTATTCTATTCCTCGGCAGCTGCGCCAAAAACTTGATGCGCGTATAACGCGTTCGGGGTCAAAGGAACTTCCTTTTCGTTGAGCAAGTTTTTCAACACCCTAGGCAGTGAACCTAATCGTTGTAGTGTAGTATTGGGTAAGCCTCGGGTATTGATATCGTTCTCTAGGGGAATAGGAATGCTAGTGAGATATGTACTACGCTAAGGTTGGTTGAGGAAGATTATTTTTTATCTTTTTTTTTATATATTTTTTAGAAAGCTAAGGGTAAAATCTCGGGGTTTGGATTTGGGGGTTGGTACTTCTACCAATTACTCTACTTATCTAATTATCTAAACTAAAGGGTAGTCTATGTCTATTGATGTGTGCTCGTATGATGATTAAAAATGTGTCTAACTAGATACCATTACTCCCTAGTTATCTTTTATTGATGGTTGAATTGTCATGACCTTATTCTTAACGCGTTGTATTTTCTAAGGTCGTAGGGTATGCTTTTATCCCTAACTCTTTGAGACTACCTTAAGGTTATTGCCTACGAAATCTCTAGGATTCATAAACTAAATCTAAGGTTATCTTTGGATGTTTAGTCTACAACTCCGCTAAGTGAATATAAACTAAGGTTCACAAAGATTACTCAAGCATTAAAAACACAACGATAGCCTAGTGCAATCCTAAGCCAATTACAATTAAGATAAGAGACAACCAATCAATAATTAATAACTAGGTTTCATAGATCTAAGCAAATACACAAGAAATTTAGCCGGACATGTTAAACATGCAAGCATACACACATACAATCGAAGACATAATGAAATCAATGAAGTAAATTACTTATCTTGATGTAAAATAGGGTATGAAAACCCTAAGATACTGTCCAAACCGGACCAAAATCGTTTTAGCTTTTTACTCCACAAGTCTAACTCCTAAAATTATGAAAATTCAATTTCTATATATAATTTTACATTCGCGACGGCGTCACCTTATAGTTGGGACGCCGTCACATCGCCGTCATTAGGGTTTCGTCTTGGCCAATCATCATTGGGACGGCATCACGTTGTGGTTTTGACGCTGTCAGTCTTCAGTAGTGACGTCGTTTAAATCTGAATCTAGGTCGTCTGAGAAGAACAGTCTTCGTGATGCCCTTACTCTTCAAAGCCTGATGCCGTCAGGTGCAAATTAGCAAAACCGCTACTGAGTCATCACAAATTTAATTACATAGAGAGGGACGGCGTCGCCCTATGTTTGGGACGCCGTCAGGTGTAATTCCAATAGCTTGAGTGTCTTGATCTTGACTTAGCCATTTTCTTCACATATTCACTCATTTTCGTCCAAAAATGCATCATTCCAGCATTTTGCTTCCAAGAGACCTAAAAAGTGAAAAGGAACAAAATTAAGCAGTAACGGATATAAAAGTGGGCGATTAAGGGCTTAAATGACCCCTTAAAAGTGTACGTTTTAAATCCTTATCAGAAATATAAATATTAAATCCTAGTCGGAAATCCTGCATCACTTATGTTTATGCTAAAGATATCAAACTTATCAAATGGATATTAAAAGTGAATTTCTAAACGGGTTTATTAATGAAGAAGTTTATGTGTCACAACCTTTGTTGATTTTTAAAAACCAGAATACATATACAAACTTAAGAAAGCTATCTATGGTCTAAAAAAAGCTCCTAAAGCTTGGTATGATAGAATTAAAACATTTCTCATAGATAATAAGCATACAATGGGGTTGTAGATGACACTTTATTCACCAAGAAAAAAAATCACATATCATCATTGTTTAAATATATGTGGAAAACATTATATTCGGATCTACTTGTCAAAAATTGTGAAATGATTTTTCTAAAACTATGCATGACGAGTTTGAAATGAGTGTGATGGGAGAATTGAACTTCTTTTTCGGTTTACAAATAAAACACCTAGAAGATGGTATCTTTTTCAACCAATCTAAGTATATCAAAGAAATGTTAAAGAAATTCAAATTAGAAGATTCCAAACCAATTAAAACTGCAATATCATCCGACACTAAACTCACCAAAGATGAAGACAGTGAATCCGTTAACAACACCAAGTATCGTGGCATGATTGGTAGCTTACTCTACCTTACAGCTAATCGGCCGGATATCATGTTTAGTGCTTGTTTATGTGCTCGTTTTCAAGAAGATCCTAAATCTTCTCATCTTGAATCTGTTAAAAGAATCTTTAGGTATATAAAAGGTACTATTCAATTGGGGTTGTGGTATCCTAAAAGGACGGGGGTAGAATCTATTGTATGTAGATTCTGACCATGGAGGTGATTATGTTGATCACAAAAGTATAAGTGGTGTTTTTACATTTATTTGATGTTGCTTGACATCTTAGTGTTCTAAGAAGCAAACCGCACTAGCTATCTCCACTATAGAAGCAGAATATGTATCCGCAGGCAAAGCATGTCAACAAGCACTATGCATGAAACAAGCTCTTGTTGACTATGACATTTGTCTAAGTGACATTGCCAACCTCTGCGACAACAAAGAGCCACTGATATTAGCAAGAATCCAGTTTGGCATTCTCGCACCAAACATATAGATATGCGCCATCATTTCCTAAGAGATAATGTTCAAAAAGGGAATAATTCAATCGAGAAAGTCTCATCCGAAGACAACACTGCCGACATTCTAACCAAGCCATTGAAGCGTGAACCATTCAACTTACTACGACTAGGACTAGCCCTTATGGAACAATGGTTGTAAACTCTGTTCTAACTCTTCTTTCTACAAGGTACGCATTTCTAATTCTTCTTCTGAGTCTAGGATCTCTATTTCGCACAATCACAAACATTAAAATCTATGAGGATTTATGTTCAAACTTACACAAATATATACTCTTCTTAGTTAAAAAAATTGCATCTAATCTTTAACAAATAAATTTTTCCATATCTACACCCCATACTTATCAAAATTCTGACGTTTAGAACACTCATATCTTTCCTACATAGTTAATACAAAGTAAAAACTTTTCTCATATATAATCTCATATGCCTCTTTAATGCTAAAAGGAATACATAACCAATATGTATTTGCAGGTACATTCAAACGTAACTACATTGAATTAAGGAGTGTTTGGGTTATCTCACGTATATATGTACGTATTTTACACTTCTATCTTTGTTTCTCTTCTGGAGTCGAGATAACCACAACTCCATATAGTCTACATATAGGCATACATTAGGTCCTAATGTTTTTCTACGTAAAAAAAATTATGATTTAATGCACCAGATACCCGGATCCCTGTGTTAAGGCATGCCGAATCCTTTCTGGGATGGACTCGGGGGATCTGGTTGAACATAAGAAGTTTTTACTCTTCTTTTGACGTTTTTAACTTGAAATTTCTTACATTTACTATTTTCTACTTAATATTTACTGAGTTTAAAACTTAGTGCTTAACCACTTATGATTACATGCATTCAATTCATATCTAATCATTAGATTCTAGATTATTTTGTGGTTTTATCATTCATTGCAATGCATGATTTCTCTCTATAAATAAGGTCTTAAAATGCTTGCATCTCCATCACCTTCACCATCTCTAAATCTCAGCTTCTTAACATTCATGGCACCCAAACGATTTCAAACCACTCAAGAATCCTCTCAAACCCGTGAAAATCTTGTTCGTGACATCAACACACTCCAAAACATCACCAATATCATTGAAAATCACATTCAAGAAGTAAGTCATGCTCAAAGCTCCAATTTCATCTTACCACCTTCCATTATTCTTCCACCACCTAAAACAAGGAAAACCATCCGGATTAGCGTTAGACCTTGTTGCTTTTTCAATCCACTATCTTCTTCAAACAACTCAGCACCACCTAGCAACCTTTCACAATCAAATGACTATAACATGGCACCACTACCATCCCCTCAAAACTCACCACCTGGTTCTCCCATAACAACTCAAGTCAACTCTCCCATTGCTCCAACACTAACCACTCTAAAGGAACTCCTCAATACCCCAAAAGTTACTCCACCACCACTATCCACTCCGCCACCCGCTCCAACTCAAACATCAAAATCAACACCACCACTTCTATCAAACATCAACCCCAAAGAGCTAGTTTTCTCCATAACTCCAACCTCTTAAAGTCTTTTCTTTGATGATCTTGAAGATCTACCACCTAGATGTGACAATCCACAACCTCTACCATCCATCATCTCACTTGAACACCACGAAAATCAACCTCCACCAATCCCCGACATAATGGATATTGATACTTCTTTATCAACTTTTATCATCACTTCCGCAACCAAATGAACCAACTTGGATGGATGAAACTCTACCACCTCTCCCACACTACCTCTTTTGTGACCATTGCCAAAGCTCTAGGCAAGTCGCTATTGAAATTAGGGATGAAATGCGCTTTATCCTTAACCATATCTTAGACCGAATCAACATCATCACCCACCGAACCTACCACTAATGGATATGCAAGCATCCAAGACCAATATTATATTTTCTTATTTTACTTTTCTTTGTCTTTTTTATGTTTTAGTGTTTATGTGTTAAAAGAACAAATCCTTATTCTTATTTTTACAAATGTATGTTGTCTAAATACCAATACATTTCGGTTGTTTTATTGCAGGGATTAGTTTTAAGTACCTTGACTATCTCTCGTCTCCTATCTCGTTCTTTAGATTCATTATCTCTATTAGGCTTTATTATTGAAACAATAACTTCATCTTATGTAGGTTTTCGACTCTATTTTTACTTGACGTCCTCATCTTGGGGGAGTTCACGTCAAGGGAGAGATTTTGCATTTGGAATTCTTAATCCGCCATATTGTCTCTTTGACACTCTTTTTGTTTCGACAAAAAATGGGAGAAAAGAGTAAAACTTATAAACTTTTCAAAACTTTTAAACATCTAATTTTATGTTTTGTCATCAACAAAAAGAGGGAGATTGTTAATATAAATAAACCGTAAAAATATTTATTTATATTTCTCGATCTCTTTAAGTTTTGTCGATAACAACCATAAAATTATCTCAAGTAAAAATCTAAAGATTACATATTAGCATATCTATTTTTATTACTTACTTACACCTGTTTATTATGTATTTGTTTGTAATAATATAATTGTAAGTAAATGTGTTGGGTAATTCTTAACCCATAACCCATGGCTCATGTACATTACGTCATGCATGATATCAAGTTGGGTAAAGTCCATGACCTATGACCCAAAGTCCATGACCCAAAGCCCATAACCCATAACCCAAAGTATGTATTGCATCGTGCATGACATCATATTTGATACTCATGACCCGTAGTCCATAACCCGTAACCCAAAATCCAGAATTGTAACCCAAAATTCGGACTGAAATTACCCAGTTGCCAGATCCCTTGGATTACACTGGCCGGATCCCTCTAGGAGGGGATCCGCCGGATCCGGTTGCACAATGACAGGTTTACCTATAAATAGTGAGTTATTTCTCCTTTGTTTTCACTCATTCTTATACATATCTTCTCATTCTTATATCTCTCTAACCTCAAATATAAGGGTCATTCTTGTAGCTATCTTTTTGTGTTTATCAAAGTTCTTCTTAAAAGACGAGATCACGCTTCTTTGCATACAAGTCTTCCAATCTTCAAGAGAAGAGCTGCTAGGCTTCATCATCACTGCAAGATCACTGAGTTGTTTCTTGTATTTGATACATTACATTGTATTCGTTTATTTGGCGTGTTAATTGTGTTTATTGTGATAGTTTGTTGGATTGGTTCTTCGATGTAAAGAACCCGGTATTTAGCTTTGTATTGAAAAAAGTGTAAGCGACGTTGTGAGGCTTCTCTGCCGGTTAAAAGAGCTTCTGACTTAGTTCTTAAGAACTCTCAAGTTGGGTACTCGGGGAGTGGAGTAAGGCAAGGAAGGTGTCCTTGTAGCCGAACCATTATAAATCATTGTGTCACGGTTCTATCTCTTCCTCTCTTTACTTTATCGTACTTATCTCTTTTCTTACTTACTTGCATTTTCTATATATCATCATCCAAAGGTTTCATATACAATCGATCTAAAAGTTTTTGTAAACAAATTTAAATTGGTAAAATCTATTCAACCCCATTCTAGTTTTCTACAACATCATCATATTTGTTCCAAACATGAATTCAAAATTCGCCAGATATCAAGCACAAAAGCCTGTGAATCAAATAGGTCACAAATTTTTTTACCTTCGATTCGAGTCCGCCTTTTACTCAGGTGTAACACCATGTTTTTATCTTCTTCGATTAACATGAATCTACAAAATGTAAAACATCAATTAGAAACGATTATTTTGATGAAATCAATTGAAGCAAATGAATCAATGAAATCTTACCCAAGCTATAATTATGAAAGAAAAATGAATAACAAAAACCGTTAGTTGTGTTAAATACAAGGTTGTTAAAATCGCGATCCTGCTCGTAGGATCGTACGATCCTACGATCCTACACACAAAACGCATCGTGATCTTAACAAGATCGAATCCGTGTAGACGCAGCAGATCGTAGAATCGCACGCAGATCGTAGGATCGATCGGATCGTATAGGATCGCCATTATTAGTTTTTGTTTTTTTGGTTTTGTATATTAACTTATTAAGTATAAGTTCATGTCTTAAAGCCCAATGACTAAGAATTTTTCAAAAAAATTATTATTTTGGTGCTGTTAATTAATTATCTCTTGTAAGATTAATGAGTGTAAAATCATTATGTTTTTATGGACTATTTAAAATAGTTAAGATGTGTCTTTTTGGGTTTATTATGAAAAACATTTCATGCTTTGTAAAATGTCGGCTTATTTTTGAAGTAAACTATCTACATACTTGACTCAATTTTGTTCATATTTTATTTTAGGTTACATATAAAAGCATGAATATTCTAATTTAATTTATTTGGTCATCAAGAAAAAAACAAGTAATATTATCGAATATTCTAATTTAACTTATTTGGTCATCAAGGAAAACAAAATTGTGTTGCCCTCTATTATAAATTATGTCGTTTCATTTTCAGATACAATCCTTTATCTTTTGCTAATCTATATATTGTAACAAAAAAGTTACAGAATCACGGCTAATAAATTAACATTATCTTTTGCATAAACGCTATCACGAAAAACCTATAATAAAAAAAACATTAAAACAAGAAGTAGGTGCACCGCACGATGTAGAACTTTGGCAAATATGCATTTCAATATATCTAATATTCTACTACTACGGTACTTGAACATATAACTTTTTTCTTTTATCATCCATTTAGATTCGTTTATCATATGAAATATTATATAGAAATATAAAACTACAACCCCTATATAAAAATATATACATTTTCATAGGATCTTACGATCCCGATCCGATCCTACGATTACGATCTTACAAAGCCGAAAACGATCCTAGGTAGGATCCCGATCCTGACAACCTTGGTTAAATAAACATATATACCCAATAGTGATTGCCATGGTGATAATCACACAAATGGACATAACATATTGTTGTCAATTTCGTCAATGAAGCATCTGTTTCCCTTAATTGACTTTGCCATATTTGTGGCTATATATGACTGTTGGCACTTTTTAAATACAGATTTCATTTCAGGTTGTAGGCATTATACATTCAAAACATTTGTTGTTTTTCCCTATTTAAAAGGAGAATAGTTTGAATTTGAAAATATTTCATTCGAAAATATTTCATCCATTCGGTTGTAGATTTCATCCGAAAATATTTTCTCAATATTTTGCAATCTTTCTATTTTGAGAGAAAAGGCCACTTGTCATTTTTTTTAGAGTTTTGGATCTTTTTGCTTCTAAAAATTTGTGCTTTATGGAATTTGGATATTTCTTTTAACTTCATCTTTTACATCTTATATCTTCAACGAACCACCGTTAATCCCGAGTAAAAAAACCCAGTTTTCGGCCAAAAACCAAAACAGTTAGGTTGCGTTTAGTTAGTGGAAAACATCTATGTTTTCCACAAAATGTGTACAAAACAAAGAAATCAAATATCGCGTTCAAATCCCTTTATTTCCAAAAAATTCTCTACAAAACAGAAATCCTATATTTTCCTACTTAGGGTTAATATACAAAAAAGTTACTAAACTTTCAAAAATATTTGTCCTAAGTCACTAATGTTTATCTTCTGTCATCTAGGTTACTATACTTTACGTAACCGGTTATCTTGGATACCAATAGTGAGACGACTCCATGTTGCCGGTTAAATGCCGACGTATACACACCGATGTTTCATTCCTGTCATCTAAGGTACTAAACTTTTAAAATTTGTCCTTAAGTCACTTATTTCCTCCGTCATCTAGGTAATTTAAACTTTTAAAATTTGTCCTGTCACTAATGAAATTTGTCTAAGTCACGAGTTGTACAGTACGAACCTTTAAATCATACGTTTTATACGATTTATATACCTTTATACTTTTTATTCATTTTCATTCGCTTTACGTTTTTGTCCGTTATCGCTGCAGCTTTTGTCCCATTTTACGTCCGCTTATATGTTTTATGTTTATCCCGTTTTTATACGTTTTTGTCCGATATGGTTTTATACATTATTTATACGTTTTCTTTTCATCCGTTATTCAGCTATCCGTTTTTATATCGCTGTCATTTTACTTTCACCTATTTTCTTATGTTTTCAAACATAAAAGGGACAAAACGAATGAAACATAGAAAAACGGCAAAAACATAAGAAAATGGACGAAAACGTAAAAATGCATCTAAAACGTATAAAACGGATGAAAAGAATAAAATGTATAAAAAATGTACAAAACCATATGATGAAAAAGAATAAAACGTATAAAAAATGTACAAAACCATATAAAAACACATGAAAACATAAAACGTATAAAAACGACGTAAAAATGGGACAAAACGATCTAAAACGTATAAAACGGACAAAAGCGTAAAAATACAAACAAAAACGTATAAAAACGAATAAAAATGAATTAAAATGTATAAAAGGTGTATAAAATCGTATAAAACGTAAAATTTTAAAGGTTCAATAACATGTGCCACAACTCGTGACTTAGGACAAATTTTTTATTAGTGACTTAGGACAAATTTTAGCAAAGTTTAGTACCTTAGATGACTGTGAATGAAACATTAATGACTTAAGACAAATTTTTCGCAAAGTTTAGTGACTTGTTTGTATAGGTTTAGTAACGTATGTGCCAAAGCCGGTTACCCATCCTTCGAGTGACTAGGGTGACACTTATAAAAAGGTTTAGTAACATATGTGAAAAACTCGTGAAGTATAGTGACCTAGATGACAGAATACAAACATTAGTGACTTAGGACAAATATTTTTGAAAGTTTAGTAACATTTTTGTATATTAACCCTCCTACTTAACATGAAAAATTACAAAACAATTTTTTGTTGTTTTCTTGTTTTTCTTTGTAACGCAAGACCTTCACTTCCATTATTCAAAACAGGAAATACAGACATTAACTAAAAAAAATTTTATATATATTTTCAAGTGTTTTTTGAAGATAAAATTTACTGCTAAACCAAATAAAATTTTGACTAAAATACACCGTTGGTCCCTAAACTTGGTCATACGCTTCTCGATGGGACAAAACTGGGCGTTATCATCGCCGGAGGTCCAAACCTTGGCCTTAAAATGCCAAACTTGTCCCTTGACCAGGATTGGCATAGTCAACTTTAATTTTCTGGATTTCCTTCGAGGGTATAATAGACCATTCACATTTTTGACCCATCATAGTTAAAATGTAACCCAACGTTCAACCATATTTGTATCGGCAACGACCAACATTGAACCCTAAAATACAATCAACACACATTCTACCCAAAGCAAAAAAAAAAACAATAATGACACAAAATGATAAGGGGAAGGCTTTATTTAGTTCGTTGAGAAAAGCAGACTGCCTAAATGAAAAGGGTTTGTGTGTTAAGAAGGAGAAGGATGAGGCTGACATCGTGTTATCAAAGGTTAACGATTTGGGAGAAAGGATTACAAATCTTGAAATTTTGTTTAAATATCTTAAGGAAAGGAAGGAAAAGGATGATAAGGAGAGTTGTGGGTCTAGCTAAGTGTATGTTTAGATGATAGTAAACATTTGTAGTTCTTGAGAACATGAAATCGATGAATAAAAAATTGGGTTCTTATTTAAGTAATTGTGTTTGGTTGTGCATTGTATCTGCTTGAAATCGTTTTGCATTTCTTAATAGGTTTGACTTACCCAAGTCATACCACAATAGTAAGTTACAATTTGTTGCCTTTCATAAGTTTGTTTGACTTGGGTAAGTCAAAATTCAAGATGTTACAATACACCATTGTCAATACATTATTGTTTACTGCTAAAGCATTTGCATTTTCAACACACATTTTTAAACCACTGCCTTTGATTTTGCTGATACGGGGGTGTTTGGTTTTGTTGTAACAACTTTTGCTGATAAAAGGTGGTTTAACTGATAAAAGGGGATGTTTGGTGATACATTATGATTTAGTGCTAAAGTATTTGCATTTTCAACACATATTTTTAAACCGTTCCTTTTGCTTTTGTTGATACAAGGGGGTGTTTGGTTTTGCTGATTCAAGTTTTGCTGATAAAAGGGTTGGTTTTTTTCGATACAAGGGGATGTTTGGTTTTTCTGATACTAATTAGACTAAAATACACCCAATATCACAATACAAGAACAGATTAAATACATAAAACTTAGATAATATTTTATCATTGATATAGTCTGTTAAAGATCATAAACAACTACATCAAACCAAGACCAACAACTAAACAAAAGATCCAATTTACATACCCTTTTTACCAACCTATATTTCCAAAACTAGCACCCAAAAGACCTCCTTTATCTACCCCCATGAAAAACCCAAAATTCAGGAAATTATGTTCAGCCATTTTCTTAACAAGCTCTTCGTTGAAACGAATAGCTTCATCAGTTTGACCAACAATCTGCATGAGTTGAACAAGTTGGTGTGTATGCCTCGACTGGATTTTCGTCAGCGCATCCACACAGTCAAGCGCAATTCCCCGAGGTCCCAGAGCTTCATTCTCTTTGATCAGCTCTGTACGCTTCATGATTCCTCTCTTCAGATGATCAATGCACTGAAGAACTAGGTTTTTCAAAATCCCTTCTTGTGCAGCCTCTTGTTCAAACCACACAGCCATACGATCATTCAACTTTGATGAACCAACAACCTCTATGAGTTCATTCAAAATGGGGAAATCTTCCATTGGAAATTGTTTGTGTGTGGAAAAAGTGGTGGATGGGTTTATCGGTTGGTGTGCACAAGTTAATAGCGTCTCCGGTAAGAGACGGTCAAAGGTCTAATAGTGATTTTTTTTCACACTCGGTCCCTTAATTTGTCTTGGTTGCCGTTGTCATACTTAAAACTCTCGCCCAATAATCACTTTAGAATACACAATTGGTCCCTCAAGTTGCCAACTTACGTATACTACAACTTAGTTGAAGATTAAACAACACAAAACCATTAGAAGTTTGACTTTGTTAAGTCAAACTTCTAAAACATATCAAATTATCAATAAACTCCAAAAAACATATTGAGTAATGGTTTTCCAATATTGACTTTACAAAGTCAAATATTGAGTAATGGTTTTGCAATTTTGACTTTACATAGTGAAAATGCTAATACTACGTACAAAATAGCCATTCACCATTTTCAAGCATTGACTAACTAAAGTAAACTGGAAATGCAGTTTTACTTGCTACAATCAAATAGAAATGATAAATGAAAGTTTGACTTTCGAATGTCAAACTTGCATCACCTACAATACGCACAAACAACAACATATAAACAAGCTAATTTAAAGCAAACCATATCAACAAATACTGTACCAAAATACCAAAACTATTTTGCAACATTAAGTGTCATAGGGTATTCAACCCATACATAAACTACAACCACTCAAAGAAATCTACCACGGCTGTGGGGGAAGCTCGGTGGAGTTTCAGCAGCTTCCTATCCAACTCCCAGTTGTTCTTGATATTTTCATTCCCATCATGACTCCTATCGCTGAGCTTGATATTGATTGTCTTTAGCGACCGGGAACACGCAAGTATAAACTTTATTAAAGTTAATTCATGCTCTGTTCTAGGAAAAGATCGAAACACCATAGTCTGTAGTCTGGCCATGTCGAATGTGTTTCTTCTACAACATTGGGAAAATTTTCCAAAAGTAGAACACTAATCGTGTTTGCAAAAAAAAATCAAATAGTGTTGAAAGATACACAAACATGGCAATTTAGGAATGTTTATTTGCTACATATGCATTACTCCAAAACACTTACTCTGGTATCCAGAATTTTCAAATTTGGACATCCACGAATCATTTCAATGATGAACGATAACATAACAATATTCCCAAAATCGACATGGGACAGCTTAAGGTTAATCAGAGATACAAAGGGCACATTCATCCTAGAATTAGCTTCCCGTATCAACTACAACAAGTTTTAAAGATTAAATGTCATTACTGTTACACATTTCTTTAACATTGTAAAATCATAAGTGTAAAACTCAAATTGTTCTTACCGTGCAATCATCAAAATCCAATGTAAGGGTCTCAAGATTTTGAAGTCTTGTCAGGTGAAAGATATCGGATGTTGTGATTGTCGTCACAACATTATAACGACCGAAACTCAAATCTAACTTCCTCAAACTCCTAACTTTTGCAATATCCCATAGTCTCATCTCGTTTGTTCTAGGACGATTCATTTTAAGAGACTCAAGTGAGGGACAACCAGCAATAAAGTCCCAAACTGTACCGCTTAGAAAATTGACATGAATAAATTCTAAGCTCAGTAGATTTGGAAAGCCATGAAAATATTCCAAACTAGCCATACGACAAACATGAAGTACCAGATGTTTCAACTCACTACGAGTAAAGTTGTTGGGAACGTAATGGGTCACCATACCGTTTGTAATAATCAGCTCCTCAATTCCACGCTCAGCCAAAAACAAGAGCCACTCACGAATCTCTTCATAATGAAAGTTTTCTATTCCAATCATTGATCTTGGCTCTACAGTGAAGACAAACTTTCTTATTGGACCCATAAGCCGATTTAAGAATCTAGTAACAAGCCTCCCATCAAACTCATATGTTAAATAATAAAAGAAATCCTCATCAACAATGACATCGGTGAGCAAAGTCCACTCCACCTCGCGCTAAACTAGAGGTTCTCACCGCTTCTAACAAAGGCAACCGATTCAAAATGTTAGTGATTTCTACATCTGGCATGTTGCATAATGATCGATCGACATGGTTTTTGGAAGTTGGGTTGGTCTTTTGAGTTCTGGAAATGATGATTTAGATTCGGATTTCGATTTTCAGTTTATCGTTTCTGGATAATGGTGTATTATGATTGGTAAAGCTGTTTGTTGGGTGGGGGTATTGGTTCGCGCGAAATTAAATGCAAGCGTATCAGGGAAGAAACGGCTAGTAGGCATACTCACAATTGGTCCATGGGTTGAAGGTTGGGTCAAAAATGTGAATGGTCTATTATACCTTCGAAGGAAATCCAGAAAATTAAAGTTGACTATGCCAATCCTGGTCAAGGGACGAGTTTGGCATTTAAAGGCCAAGGTTTGGACCTCCGGCGATGATAACGCCCAGTTTTGTCCCATCGTGAAGCGTATGACCAAGTTTAGGGACCAACGGTGTATTTTAGTCTAAAATTTTACAAAACCAAATGGAAACAAATATTTACAAACTTGGCTAGTAAAAAATGAAAAGAAATTGCCTGGCGGGCTTATACGTATGTAGATAGGCCCACTAAACTAAACAAAAGACAAAAGAACACAACTCAAAATGTGTTTCACTTTTACTTGTCACTTGCGACTTGCGACTTGCGAGTGTGTGTTTTCTACACAATTCTCATCCTTTCTTTTCCACAGCCAAATAAATTGGATTATCTCAAATTTCCTCATCAGGGTATGTGTTGTTTTTTCATCTCTTCAAAACAAGTTAGTGTTACATGCTAAAAAGGCCCTATAGCTTATTTGATGCTTTATTCTAGTAAATTTTTAGTGTTTAAATGCAAAAGTAATATGCACTGTGTTACATTTGTTAGTTTGTTACCAGTATTCACAGTTTATAATCAGTAGCGGACCCGGGACTATTAGTTATTAGGTGCATTTTTCACAAATATTAGGATTTTTTACTCAGTTTTAGGGGGTGTTTGTTTCGGCTTATGGGCTTATTTGGTTTTGGGCTTATGTTTCATAAGCTCACATTTTGTGGCTTATATAAAGTTTATTGTGTCACAATAAACTTATATAAGCTGAAAAGTTTCAAAATAAGCCACAAAATGTGAGCATATGAAACATAAGCCCAAAACCAAATAAGCCATAAGCCAGCTATATAAGCCGATACAAGCACCCCCTTACACTATAGAGATAAAATCGATGTGGATCACGGTCACCCAGAAACCCCCTTTGGTCTGCCCGTGTTTATGATAAGTCTCAAATCATTTAGAATCCACTTAAATTTTAGTCATTTTGTACCTCAATTACAAAATTTTAGGTAAGAAAATATAGGTACGTTTTAGGGGGTGTTAGGAATTGCTCACTCAAACCACAAACTGTTTATCAGCTTATTGCGTTTTTCAACGATGAATTAGTAATTTGGAGCTGTTTTGCAGGGATAAGCAGCTTTAGTAAGCAATCCCAAACAACCTCTAAATTTATATAAGATGGTATTAAGATTGTTGTGTTAACATGGTTATAGTAGTGGTTTGTTATTTAATAACAATGATTAAAAGGGCTATTTTTGCTTTATGAAAACTTTTGTTTTGTAATGACTTTTTCACCCAATTTTCCTACAAGTATTCCTCAAACGGATGAGGTTTTCCTATTTGGGTTATGTGACTAAGACGTACGGGCCTCACCGGGTTAATCCCGGGACCGTTTCTGACACCTAGCAAGGTTTGAACCCTGGCCTCTTGTGAGGAAACCAAGGACCTTACCTCTAGGCTATTAGGTGTTGGGTTCTTACTGAAATATGTATCTAGCTTCTTATTCTAGAAATATTTGATTTCTATTAGTGCTGAAGACACAGAAGAGTGGAAGAAAATTAATGGCGCAAGTTACACCAACCGAGTCCGATGGTGTTGTGATCAGGGAAGTTGACATGGGTGACACTTCTGGTTTGACGGTTCGAGCCACTGTTATCCAGGCCTC
Source organism: Chrysanthemum makinoi (assembly GCA_910596185.1). Lineage (NCBI taxonomy): Eukaryota > Viridiplantae > Streptophyta > Magnoliopsida > Asterales > Asteraceae > Chrysanthemum > Chrysanthemum makinoi. Next base: position 92,941,209 of record OU343217.1, on the reverse strand, counting down.
CACCATCTTTTATGATACCCCTGCTACTCTTGGTTTGTCTCACTTCCTTTGCTACCCATCAGTTCTTGCGTGTGTGCTTTGGTTTGGTCCCTTGTGCTCTTTTGGGTTCTTGATAAGAGGTGTTTAGATGTGTTCTTTGAAAGTGATTATGTGATTTTGAGTAAAGTTAGATAGCAACTGTAATTAATCGGATGTAGGAAATAGTGTTTGGAAGTGCTTTGATAATCAGTTTTTTTGTAGCTAGTTTATGAAGGATGTAGCGTACTTATTATGTGAGAGGTACTGGATAATAAGTTCAGCAAAAGCAAAGAAAGTGTATTTCTAATAAGTTCATCATTGCATATTTTGTTATCGGTAAACCTCATTTGGATGAGCTTGCATCTCGCCTTGTACTTTGCACCGCAAATAACACTGTTTTAGGATTAGTTATCATGTTTGTAGGCTGTAGCTGTTAGTTATAACAATTTTAAGTGTTGGATATCTGTTTGGAAAGTGAGTGTGTAATATCGAGTAATCAAAATAAAAGAATCAATGTTAATATTGTGTAATAGAACTCGCAGTAGAATATGTGTTTGTATATGCTTCTGACGTTGTCGTAAGTGAATAGTTATTTGTGATAATTGAAGAGTCAATTGTAAAGTAAGAGTAAAAGTCTCTTTAATTAGGTTGGGTACATCAGAATTTAGTTGACCCTTTTATCCAAAACTGATTTTTCGGACGCCTTAATAATCATATAATCAATTCCAAAACACAAATCCAAACACCCCTTATTTATTATATATCAATATCTTTTGATATTTTGGGTCTTCTTTAGGAATGTACATTCATTTGATATAGTCTAATATTAAGAAAAGTAACATCATATGTGTCGCTTACTTGCTCTAAATCTATATATTCAGATAAGGCTGAGAGATTGTTAGCTGAAGCAGCCTCATTCGGATCCCAATTGGTTGTCTTTCCAGAAGCATTTGTGGGTGGTTATCCTCGCGGGTCAAATTTTGGTGTGACCATCGGTAACCGTACACTTAAGGGTAAAGAGGATTTTCGGAAGTACCATGCTGCAGCCATCAATGTACCTGGTAAAATCATGCATTTGTTGTGACAATATATCACTTCCTGTCATCGTGTTTTTTTGTGAGGAATTTATGTTGATGTGGCAACAGTAGCGGTTCGGGCGGGCTGGATAATGGATCAGTACAAGTGACTTTTGTATGTGCCAAGTTAAGTTGACCCCAACACTTTGTGTCCAAAATTTAATTTTTGAAATAATATTAGTGTGTAAAATATGTTATGTTAATAATCAGTTTTCTGAATAGTATGATCTGGGGGTTTTATGCAATAAATATACACTTTGAGCGACTTTTAACCTGTTTGATATGTTTCCTTTTAAGCTAGATTTTTTAATTTACTCTTTTGACCCGTTAAAAGTAAAACATAATCCGAAGTGATCCACCTGTATCTGTATTTAACGTATGTGTAGAAGCATAGAGTTTGTCTAAAATCGCGGTGATAAATGCAGGTCCTGAAGTTGATCGATTGGCAGCAATGGCTGGAAAATATAAAGTACATTTGGTTATGGGAGTTATAGAAAGAGATGGATATACACTTTACTGCACAGTTCTTTTTTTCGATAATCAAGGATCCTACCTTGGGAAGCACAGGAAGCTCATGCCTACGGCATTGGAGCGCATAATATGGGGCTTTGGTGATGGGTCACATATACCCGTTTTTGATACTCCAATTGGGAGAATTGGTGCTGCCATATGTTGGGAGAATAAAATGCCACTACTAAGGACAGCAATGTATGCTAAAGGTCCACTTCACTACCAAATACTGTGTGATATAAAATGAGCGAGTAGGGTGAGTTGGGTAACGGGTTAAAATGCGCTAGTTAAAACGAGTACTTTTGGTAATGGTTGATACCTATCGAGTTGGGTTGACCCGGAAACTCTTTCCTCCCATTTTTTATTGTATCAAAGTTGTGTATAGAATATGATTACAATAAATTTATTATTTCAGATGAATCAGGAGGATTATACATTAAAAATACATTTTGGACAACTTCGACCCATTTGACATTATTATTTTTTTAAGCTTTGCTTTTATCCGTCTGAAATATAAGAAGCTATTTGAATAGAAACACACACATGTTGTATTTTACTAATCTGCTTTTTTTATGTGTCACTGTTAACAGGAATCGAAATATATTGTGCACCAACAGCTGATTCTAGGGATGTTTGGCAAGCATCAATGACCCATATAGCCTTGGAGGGTGGATGTTTTGTTTTATCAGCAAACCAATTTTGTCGAAGAAAAGATTACCCTCCTTCTCCAGAATATGAATTTACTGGAACAGATGAAGATCTCACACCAGACTCTATTGTTTGTGGTGGTGGCAGCGTCATAATTTCACCATCAGGGACTGTTCTTGCAGGACCCAATTATGAAGGTGAAGGTCTTATCACAGCCGATTTAGGTATGCCGCCCTTTCCTTTTGCTCAAAATGTTTCCTCGGTTAACTTACTAAGACGCATAAAAGGATACTGACATTGACAGTAGTTTCGATACGTTGCAAAAAAATTTGGTAAATCATTTATCAGCAACAGCACTTTGTATAAAATAGCGATATACCTTTTGAGATGGTCGAATTTGGTAACTATACCTATTCATGTTCCTGCCTGAACTGAAATCAAAGTTTCATAAACGGGCTAGTTTGGTATTATGGTGTAAAAACTAAGTGCCAAATAGGACAGCAGAAACTTAAATTACTGCGGGAGAATTACATATATCCCCATTAAAACCTTGTTAATTACGTATTTCCCCAGCCAAAATTAAAATAACAAATATACCCAACTGTAACCATTTTACTAACCATGTCCGCATAAAAAGAGGCACATCTAAAGTCTTCATTTGCGTGCAAGAAAACTGTTTGTTTTTTATGCTGTTGAAGTACTTCTTTCCTTTTCTTTTTTCTTTTTTTTCATTTTTTTGTGTGTGCTATAAATCCTTTTGTCATATGGGTCAATGGTTTTCTTACTTTTTGGTAGTTTTTTTATGTTTCCAACCGTTTTTTACATTTTCGTCCGTTTTTTACGTTTTCATCTTTTTTTTTTAGTTTTCGACCTTTTTTTAAGTTTTCATTTGTTTTTTTTATGTATTCGTCTGTTTTTTTACGTTTTCTTCTGTTTTTTACGTTTTTGTTGGTCTTTAGTCCGTTTTCGTCCATTTTTTACGTTTTCGTCCGTTTCCTTACGTTTTCGCCCATTTTTAACGGTTTCGTCCGCTTTTTTACATTGTAGTCCGTTTTCTTACGTTTTCGTCCGTTTTTTTAACGTTGTCATCCGTTTTTTACGTTTTTGTCTGTTTTTAACGTTTTCTTTTGTTTTTTAACGCGGAGTGTTTTTTTATGTTTTCGTCTGTTTTTTAACGTTTTCGTCCGTTTTTTACATTTTTGTCCGTTTTCGTCCATTTTTTACGTTTCCGTATGTTATTTTTACGTTCTCGACCTTTTTTACGTTTTTGTCTTTTTTACGTTTTCGTCAGTTTTTTACGTTTTTTTTACACTTTCGCTTGTTTTTTATGTTTTCGCATGTTTTTTACGTTTTCAACCGTTTTTACGTTTTACTCCGTTTTCGTCCGTTTTTTTACGTTTTCGTCCGTTTTTTTATGTTTTCGTCCATTTTATTATGTTTTCTTCTGTTTTGTTTACGTTTCCGTCCTTTTTTTTTACGTTTTCGTCCATTTTATTACATTATCATAAGTTTTGTTACGTAAAATATAAGAAAATGTAGAATAACGTACAAAAAACTTACGAAATCATATGAAAATGGATGAAAATGCAAAAATACGGTTGAAAACGTAAAAAACCGACTAAAACGTAAAAAACAGAAGACAACGTAAAAAAACGGACGGAAACGCAAAAAAAGGACCAAAACGTAAAAAAGAACGTAAATGTAAAAAAACGGACGAAAATGTAAAAAACAGATGAAAACGTAAAAAAACGGACGAAAGCGTAAAAAAGGGGACGAAAACATAAAAATACAGGAGAGAACATACAAAAACTTAAGAATACGGATGAAAACGTAAAAAGACGAACGAAAACTTAAAAAACGGACGAAAATGCAAAAAAAATTGACGAAAACGTAAAAAGAACCGCCGTTAACGTACAAAAACTGACTTAAACGCCAAAAAAAGGGATGAAAACGTAAAAAAAACGGACGAAAACGTAAGAAAATGGACAAAACGTAAGAAAACTGACGAAAAGCTAAAAATACAGGCGAAAACGTAAAAAAGCGGACGAAAATGTAAAAATACAGCGAAAACGGACGAAAATGGACAAAAACGTAAGAAAACGTAAAAAAATGACGAAAACGTAAAAAAATGACGAAAACGTAAAAAAAAACTGGCGTAAACGTTCAAAAACCGGTGTAAACGTAAAAAAACGAACGAAAACGTAAAAAAATGGATGAAAACGTAAAAAAGCAGACGAAAATGTAAAAATATAGGCGAAAACGGACAAAAGCGTAAGAAAATGCACGAAAACGTAAATAAAATACGGAAAACGTAAAAAAATAGACGAAAAGGTAAGAAACCGAATGGAAACCTAATAAAGCGGACGAAAACTTAAGAAAACGGGCGAAAACGGAAGAAATTGTAAAAAAATGACGAAAACGTAAAAAAGTGGGCGAAAACGTAAAAAATGGGTCAAAACCGTAGAAAAATGACAAAACGTAAAGGAGATGTAAGATATTGAGAAAGAGATGATGGGTTTGTGAAAGAAGAGGTAAGACGTGAAAGATAATGTATGAAATTTAGAAGAAGAAAGAAGTGAAAAGAAGCACTTTTGTCTGCAAAAAAAAAAAAAAAAAACAGAAACCTCTGCCCTCCTGCACACAAAAGAAGTGAAAAGACACCTTAGTGTTCATCACCAATCAAATTAGAAAATTTTCCTATTCATACATCTTTTCTCACGACCAAATCATGTATCTCATGAAATTGAAACGACTAATAGAAACCTACAAGTCTTGAGTATAACATGTAACACCATCTAAAAGTATTCATCTAATTTCTCAATAGATGCCAGAGTGACGTATGATTTTATAATTTTTCTAGTCATCAACTTCATAAACAAAAGAAGAATGCCTTGCCAGACTAATCCATTTCCAGTTTCGCAATGAAACTATTATGCATGAACTACTTAAGGATAAGTTAAAAAGAATGCTTGCATAGTAAAAAAAACGTGAAACTCATTGGGTAGTGACATGTATAATCAACTTTTTGAAATATATTTGTTTAGTAATTGATTCAGAATGGTGGCAGATTAAGAAGATGGCATCAAAATTATATTGTTTTAAGGCTCAAATCTAGGGTTATTAGAAGGGTATATAATTGTCTTAGCAAAAGATTAGATCAAATCGGTATTTTTGTTATTTGAAGATTTGATTGGGGAAATATGTAATTAATAAGGTTTTACGGGAGAATTACATACACCCCCATCAAAACCTTGTTAATGTAAACTTTAATTACCAAACAAGCTCATTGTCGTAAGTCGTAACTTCAATTACCAAGCCAGAACATAAAAGAGTATAATTACGGAGCTAGAACATAAAAGAGTATAATTACCGAGCCAGAACATAAAAGAGCGTAACTACCAGATTAAAACATTTTGAAAAGCAAGTTGATTGTTATGGAACTGACACAATTTTTTAAATAAATAAACGCATCTGTACATGGATATGTATCCCTATCTTGTCTTGTGGTTATCAGATGTCTTGACATGGTACTGATTAAATTTATTATAGATCTTGGGGATATTGCACGGGCAAAGTTTGATTTTGACGTGGTTGGACATTATGCCAGACCCGAAGTGCTTAGCCTTATTGTTAAGGATGATCCAGCGACCCCAGTAACATTCACATCCGAAAAGACTGAAGCATCTTAAATAACTGTCAAGGATCAAATGTATGATTTCTGTACATTATGTTTTTGGCTTGCTACTCTTGTTTTCTTGCATCCCGCCATGTTACCAACTGTATTGTTGTTCTTGTTGTACATGAATTTGACAAACCGCCCTTGATTTTTCTCTTAATAATTTGATAAGGCGTTTAACAATTGAATTCGTATATGTAGTATATCAACAAAGTTTACATTTAATGTTTACATCATATTGCCATCAACTACTTGACTCGAACTGTATCCAAAATGATATGGTAACACTTCGCAAGTTAAGTAGCTTATTTTACAGTCGCTTAAGGATAAACAAAAGAAACCTGTTGTTATCCCTAAATGGATGAGCATCTACATATAAGATCCGAAATCAAGAGTATCTCGAGAAAGGTCTGAACCTGATACTATACGATCTCTTAGATCTTTTATCATTTTGTATCTCTCCATTTCATCTTCATACTCTTTCAGTGTAGATGAACCTGACAACCCTAAAACCCTCTCTTCCGAACATTCGTTCAAGTCTTCACTACCATTTTTCATATCTAGTCCGAATTCCAACTCGATGCAATCAGAGTTGCGACCAATTAACTCATTTTGCAAGTTTGTTATATCACCGTTTATAGCTTCACTCTTGTTATTTTCAAACCATGATAAACCACTAATTTCCTCATCAAGAGTATTTTCGTGATTTACCATATTACCCTTGCTAATCTTGTTCTCATACCATAACGAGTGTATAGCGTCCTCTATGTTGGCGTTATCATCACTGCCCTTGTTTTTTACCGTGCTTTGGTACCATGATAAAACTTTAGGAGTTCTTTTCAAATGCTCTATGCCATTCTCATCTTCCAAAAGCTCCTCAAGGTCCTGTACTAAAACATTAAGTTGTTTATGTTTATCCTCATACTCGTATTTAGCATCTGTGAGCTTCATCTGGACTCGTTCCTCACGTAACAGATCAGCAACACGAAGCATTTCCCTCTCTTCTTCCATTTCTTCACGAACTTTTTCAGATTCTTTCTTCAGTTCTTCAAGCTCGACTCTATCTTCCTCGATATTATGTGCCATCTTTTCATATAATTGCTCCAACATTTCTGTTGCTTGCTTCTCTGATTCAGCCTTTTTTATGGCTTTCGCTAAAGAAGCCTTTGTGTTTGCTAATTCTCGGCCTAATTTCTTGTTCATTCTTTCAGTTTGGCGTCTTAGTTTCCTTTCAGTCTCTAATTCTCGTGATACGGTCTTTACTGCAACACGTATCTTGTCTTGCTCTTTGGATTCACATGTTAATGTGTTTTCAGCTCGTTGTTCTTGAATTAACTTGTTCACATAAGACCGGGCCTTGTTGAGCTCGTGATTTAATGTTGAGGCGAGGGACATGCCTGTTGGATGTTGATGCTCATGGTTGGTGTCTGCGGTCCAAACACGAGTTAGGACTTTAAGTAATTCTTTTGATACTGTAAGTGAATGCTTAATTTCTTCCAAGCCATGTCTCGGATTTAGCATTTCACTTTCGTGTTTCTTAGCCTTGACTTCTATCTCACCACAATGTCGAGATTTTCCCTGATAAGATACAATACGACAATCAGTATTTGTAGGTGATCGTAAAAACAATTTGTCTTTGTAATATTAGAACATTCGTACGAGCACAACCTGGCAGTTGGTAGAACGTAATGTCAAGTACTCTGGTTAGAGCGATCGACACAATTTTTCGTTCTTTATAAAAGAATTCGAAACATCCGTCGTTTTTAAACAATGTTGTACCCATGTTAACTTGCTTTCAAACAATTATATTGATTGCAACATGCTACTATTTTCACAAAACTCACATTATTTGATGCAAGCTGCCAATATGTGAATTAATTATTGATTGCATTACAAGACTCGCCATAAGTACATGTAATTTAATGTGATGGGCCGAACTTAATTATATGTGTAAGCTGACCCAACCTTAGGAGACATAGTTGTCGAAATAATGTATCTATTATTTGTATTGCTATATGACAGTTGGAAGCCTACTATTTTAGAGTTGATAAACTAGCCCCCTTATTAATCAAAGTTTGGTGACATGTGTGTGAGATTGCAGTTTTCTTTTAAACATAGTATTTTATCTTTTGATCGATTAATTCACGTAAGTTAAATTCAACGGCCCGGAGAACTTATTGGATTGTTGCGAGCGGAGCGAATGGGGTGTGCTTTGGAAGAAGCGATCTATTACCAAGCCGTTTTATTGGGAATGACAAGAGCATCCATGAATACTCAAAGTTTCATATCCGAAAAGAATTTTCAAGAAACCGATTGGTTTTAGCAAAAGCAACTCTCCTAAAATGTACTGATTAGTTGAAACTTGAAAGGCCTAAAAGAAGACGTTGTTATAGGGAATGATACTTGTTAATAGCGGCTTCAAAACACCATCAAACGAACCTAACAACATTCCTAATAATATTGCCTTTGAACCCAAAAAATGAAATCTATTAATTGACGCGGGAGGAATAAAGAATATTAGAGATACAATTAAATAGAAGCCTCTTTTTTTTTTTCTTTTTTTAGAATAATGGAAGAAAGAGAAAGAACAAAAATGCATTCAACAGCCGCGAGACTCGAGTACATGTTGGAATTAAATTAATATTAGAATTCTAAAACTACGTAACCAATTGATTTTACACCTTAGGGTACATAAACGAAGACAAATCACATAGTTTTGTATTGGTGAACTTTGAGCTATCGAGTAAGGAGTGCTCTATCTTTTAAGAAGAGGCTTTGAAAACCTGACTTATTAGACGAGAAAAGGCTGTGTACTCAAAATGACAAAGCTCTCGCCCTGACTTATTAGACGAGAAATGACCATGTACTTAAAATGACAAAGCTCTGGTTTCTCGAGGTTGTTGTGGCCACTTTCATGATTGTGTGATGTTGGAGTAGAAGTTTTAATTCCATCAATTTTATGCCTACAGACGCTACAGTTTTCTTTACTTTATGTGATAATAGAGTATATAATCAATCGAATATATGACAAAGAAAAATACATTATATGTGACCCCATTACTTTCTGTCTTTCTGACTTATAGGACAAGGGGTATGTGCAAAAACATAGAATAGCTAATAATCCAGTGTCCAAAATAAATCAAGATTCTCTATTTATTTTATAAAATCATTAGCCATATTATGTGTATCCTCCGAGAAAGTCAGTTTCGGTTAATTTCAGATATAAATATTAGATATTGCTTTTCTATTTTCCTGAAACGAAAACGATAAACATAAATAATTTGATATTCCGTATAATGGAAATGGCAGTGGTAGAACCAGCTTTACAAGTGACCGAGTGTATCAGTTTTTCTTAACTCTAGTATAAATGGAAAATAATGAACGAAAAGTGTGATTTCAACACGATCGAGTTTATTAGAAATTAAATTAAGTTTACTATTCACTAAGTAAGGAAGTATTAAAAACACAATTTTGTTTTGTTGAAAGGATTCGGGATTCTTTTTACAAAAATTAGCAGTTCGGATTTTATGAGTGTCCGGTGACATCTAAGGATCCCTAATTCCACTGATGTAATCACATACTATCAGGAGATTACATATAGGACGGGACGATTATTTAGCTTCCAGTTTGTAGTATATTTTTGGAACATATAATTTAGACGTAAAATTTAATTTAATTATTTATGTTGATATTAACTTTGAGATAAGAAAATAAAAGTTAACTCTACCTCCATTTGCTTTACATCGCAAGTCAAGGCCATTCCCCCATTGCTTTTATCTTTCTCCATAAAGCTAGAACCAGAAGCATGCCTGTGGTGTGCGTTCATTACCTAACATTAAAAATAAACGGTCAAATATATACGGTAATATATAATTATCGTATAAAAATATGTTGTATTAAATCATAAGTTTTTATAACTCTTAAAAGAGGGAGAAAATTTAACAAAAAAAACAGATACAAAAAGAATGAATATATAGAAAGTGTCAATTGTCAGAAGTTACCACCTTTTATGTGTTTCTATTTTTAAAAATTTCCGTCTATAAAATTTATATTTTCTTATCAGCCCAGCTTGACTTGTTATAAATGGATATATAGTTTTTTTTTTTTTTTTTTTTTTTTTTTTTTTTTGAAAAAAATTACATTTTAACAGAATCCATATTGCATAAAACCTTCATCTTCCTCGATCGTATTCTTAATACTAATTAATTTGCATTATAAGTACTCCCTATTTTATTATTAGTTAACGTTTTTCATTAAATTGTATATTGAATCCAACACTACAATTTGTTCTTATTAATTCAGCATAAAGATAACAGTATGGTAAATCGTTTTATAGTAGGTATGTTATTTAAACAATGTAGTTTTCTTTGTTGTATAGAACTGCGATCAATATGATATTTTGCTTATACGTATAAAAACAACACATGTTTGGATATATATATATATATATATATATATATAAACCCTTATTACTAGTGGTTACTTCAAATCTTAGTAAACAACAATGGAAAGACAAGTGTAAAAATGTTAACGTATAAATATACGGATCAATAAAGAAGCTATGAAATAAAGTCGACCAACTTCAAAAAGAAAAATCAGTATGCAGCCATGATTAGTAGGCATAACAATTATTTTTCAATCAATAAACAAACCTCATTAGCCAAACCACGACTAGGAGAGCTGCGACTCATGTTTCTAGATCGACCCACATTCATACTCAATCCATCCAACACTTCGACGACTCGATCATTCTCACATTTCTCTGGTGAACCACTTTTTTCGACAAAAAGCTGCGCCAAACTATTATTAGCAAACGACGAAGAGGAACCCGTCGGAAACCGTCGTTTTCTAATCTTGGATGGCATTTCTATGTTCCTAATTTCCATTTGGTAAAGAATGAATGCTTGATATATAAGATTATAGAGAGTTTATTTTTGTGAAATATGAGGAGATGAATGTTTGTAAAATGCCAAAGAGAAAGAGGTGGCAAATACATGAATATAATGGGAACATGCATGTGGGAATGGACGGCGTGGATGTTGGATGAATTGAGGGTGCCCACATTTATTTTTTGGCATCATTTTTTATTCTTCCTAACACGTTATATTGTTGTTTTAATGTTTTGTATTATTATTGGATATGTATAATTAATTATTGTAACGATTCTTTGCTGTGAAAGAATATTTTTAGACAAGGCAGTATTTGGAGAATTTCTTATAAATCTTTGGATCTTTCTCAGAAGCTTTTAATTTTTGTGTAAAAATTCATGGACTGAATGTGTCAATCCAGTGAAAGGAGGGTAAAAATATAGATTTACTCTTATGTAAAAGAAAAAGAATTAGATGTTGTGACTAGTTGAATCCTTGTGTAGAATCAAGTTCAGTATCATGAAGAATCTCTATTTGGTGTTATGGTTAAAAACCCAAAATTGAGGGTTTTAATTTAGTAGCTTAGAGCACGGGGTATTATGGTTTGGAACCCCGCCTCTTTCAAAGTGGCACATTTTTAGGTGCAACAACTCTCAAGACATATGTGTAGTAATGAAACAAGTTGATGAGGATAGCATTCGTATGCAAGCGATTATCGACTTAACTGTTTTGTTTGAAAAAACGAGCACACCTAAAGATGATATAAGTAAAGTATACAATGAATACAAAGATATTACGCACACCTAAAGATGATGGGCGTGATGTATGTGTTGATCTTACTGGGTCGTCGCCCTTGACGCAATCTGGGATGATTGATTTTATGCCAGGGCGTACGGTTATTGATGCCGCACAACGTAAACGTGTCAAGTACGGCGCTAAATGTGTTGATATCGGGTATGGTTTCCTCCCCTTCTCTTTCTCTTCTTTTGGAGAACTTGAGAAGGATGCAGTAACCTTACTAAAGCGTATTCGACGATTCTCTATGACTCAAGACATTGGGGCACGTGTTGCGGTTCATATTTTCAATAGGATTGTTTTGCTATAGCTAGAGGTGTGGGGGCTCAGTTGGTTTCTCGGCTCCCTACTAATTTCTTGTAAATCCTATGAATTTTTAATAATAATAATAATAATAATAATAATAATAATAATAATAATAATAATAACAATTGAGGGTCCGACTAATATTCTGCGTTTTGGTTTTTGGATAATTGAGGGTGTCAGAGTTGCGTGTGGATAATTGCGTTTTGGTTTTTGGATAATTGCGTTTTGCTTTTGTTAAAAAAAATAAAAAAAGTGGCTTGCGTTTTGATAAAAAGGTTTGATGTGGGTTGCGTTTTGATGTGGGTCGCGGTTTGCCTCATTGAATGACTTGCGTTTTATGTTTTAAATTGAGGGTGGCGGTTTGTGTTTTATACTGAGGTCCGCGGTTTGTGTTTTTGACTGAGGTTTGACCTATTTTGACTGCACTGCGGTTGTCTCTGAAACAACTTGCGTTTTTGCTATAAGCATACTGCGATTTGACTCAAAAAGAATTGCCATTTTGGAAAACCTATTGTTTGACTGGTAATTTGACTTGTGGTTTGTCTCTCGAGACTTGCCATTTGTCCTGCGGTTTGTCTTGTGGTGTCTCGATATCTCTATGGCTATCATACGGTTTCATTGTCCCTTTGTTGGTTTAAGTGGTTGTCAAGATGGTAGTGGGAATGGGCTCACCAAAACCTCGTTGATCTCTCATCTTCGTTGTAACACCCCCAAATTTGTTTAGCGGAAGCATACGTGTTATTGGGAGCGTTACGAAATTGGTGAATCACAACACAAGTAATAAAGAACGGAATACATACTCCGTTTAATTTCATAAAATATTTTAAAACATTATCTTACAACATTGTTTAGATAAATGGGCACATCCCATAAGTTCAGTGGGCCCAATATAAAACATCATTTTTGTGTAAAAACACTTCTTTAGATATTACTACGACCATATACCGCCTCTTGCCTTGCCTCCATGAACATAACTTAAACACCTGAGAAAATATGCTAAAAAGGTCAGCTAAAAGCTGGTGAGTTCATAGGTTTAGGTTAAAATAGTAAGTTTGGACCATAAGCAAAGTCATATAATCATTACAACGAATATAATGATATATGGATGAATGTCTATTACGTTAGCTCTAAGTTCATGCAACCGATACTACGACAGTTTCTGTATGCTAAAAGATATCATACAATATAGGGGCCCATAGCTAGTGTTTTGTCCCTCCACACTCGATTCCGACATGGTATACGTTTCGCCTTGGCCTAAGCATGGCCAACCGAACAGAGGTGTCACCCTCAATAGATCTATTTATAACATTCGCGTTTCCCAATGGGGAATTGACGGTTCATGAAAAAGGGCATTCTCTAGGGACATAAGGGCTTAGGCTAAACCACGTAATAGTAATCATGCAATAGTTTAGGTCCATAAAAAGGTTTTGCATATTTCTCACCCCAAAATGTATAAAACAGTTTATCAAGTAAAAGAGGGGCTATGAAAACTCTCCTTAGCAATTGTGCAATCCAAAAGTGGGATCTAGTGAATGTTGTGAAGCGGCACCGACACGCGACCTAGATAAGGAGGGCAATGTTTTAGTTCATTGTTTTAAGTATCACTTACTTAAAGTAGTTCAATGGTTTTTATAATCGTATTAATACTAAACGTAAGTTTGCAAAAATTATTAAAATGGTTTTACTAGTAAGTATACAAAGTATATATATATACTTTTCATATTAATATGATTTTGAAATTCAAAGTTTGATTTGATAAATAATTACAAGGTTCCACTAGTAAGTATATAAATGTATATATACTTGTTCAAGTTGACACAAATGGTGTTGTCAAAATTATAATCAATTTATTTTCTAATTGTATTTAGAAAAAATGCTTGAGTTAAATTTGAAGTCTTCCAATTTTTTATGGATTATAAAATATTATAGCGATCTTTATATATTTATCAAGATTTGATCTTAACATATATAGTTCTAACGAGAAGTTTGCTTGACATACATTCATTTACAATTTGTCGTAAACATTATTAATTGAACATGTTTTAAGCACTTGCTGTTTATGCCAAACTTTCATATATTTTTCGTTAAGTTATGACTTGTGTACATAATTGACGTTAAGACGATATGTAACAAGGTGAAAAGAAAGAATAGACGGAGACGGGTTTTGTTGTTTGATATCCAAATAAATCGTCGCGGGTCACACCTTATTTGACCACTAATAGCTGCTACACATTTAACCATGGGCTGCGGCCCATTGTGAAAACAACTTGGTACAAGTCTTGGGCCTGGCCCGATGTGATGATTGTAACGAGAAGGAAAGAAAGGGAGGTAGGCCCAACGTTTGCTACTACTCTTGCTAACAGAAGTTTTAGAAAATTCATTTTCCAGGTTTTTATTGTAAAGATTCATATCTTTAGCTTTCAACTATAACATGAGTAACAATGCTTGAGTCACTTGTTTCGTTCATGCTCCAACTTAGGAAGTCGAAACTCTCATCTAGTGATCATAACTTCATTACTATGGTACTACCAAAAGAACGAAGTTGTCGACACACTTTCATAGCCTTAAGATATGTTTATTAGATGGCGGATATATACTTAATTTCGACAAGTTAACAAGGGGTAACGATCACGTACAAGACTTGTTTCGAACAAGATTGGTTATCATCATTAACTAGGAAAATGTGAGCAAATGTGTGATGGTATCATATATTAGTTGAGTACTACTCAACTCGGTTCCATTCCGTCAAGTACTTTACCATCACGGATCTTGACAAAACATAGACTACTCGAAATATATTTTAGCAAATGAGCACACTTGACTTGAGTTTCTCCCTAGGCATACCTAGCGACTTAGATACAAGGTTCACCACTAAAATTTGAGTCACAAGACACTAAGATAACGAGCATGATTCTCAAGTTTAAGCAAGGTTATAACAAGGTTCGACATACTTTAAATGACATGAATGTCGACTGAAAAATGTGAGCATCAAACATGGGTTACTAGTAGACTTTGTAAAACTTGACTCATCTACTTTTTCTTGTTCCTTACCCTCGACAGAAAGCCAAATGGACCCATTTGCAAATGACCCCTTAAGTCCAAGTAACATAGATTATTTATCCAAACACCAAGATTATACATCAAGAACACCTAGTTCATAGTCATATTATCCAACTTTTATAAAACTTAACTTCCCTATTTTTCTTGGTTATACAACTCGACAGGAAAACAAGACTAACAAAACAAATGCCAAAAACTCAACCTCTAGTTTTTCTTGTTTCATGCATCTCGACAGAAAACTCAACAAAGTGAATGACCAAATTAAAATTTTAACATAGCAACCAAGAAAGAATGTTATTAACATGACCAAGTGTGTAACGAATGTTTGATACAAAATACTAAACTTAACATCACAAGAATAACGTACAAAACATTACAACAAGAAAAGATTCATAACCTCAACTCGAGAGATGATGCGTGAGGAACGAAAATGGCTTTGTGGTTTCGGACCAACGACTCTTGATTTAGCTCCAATACACTCCCAATTGCAAAACCCCCAAATCAATTTTTGAAAACCCTAAGTTTCACAAACCCTGATTTTTGGTAAAATTGATGAGGAAACTGAGTTGGGGCGTTTGCATCTCTACTAGAGATAAAGGAAGTATTTTGGGAAGAGCTTGTCCATCCTTCTCTTCTTGTGTCTTGGTTTGAAGCCGAAATTAGTAACTTCTATAACCTAGGGAATCTTGGACTTTGGCTCAAGGTAGATAGATGTTGAGATATGCTTCTCTTGGGTGGCTTTGTCTTGACTCTCCTTGGATTCATTCGACTAGTAGCTGGCGCCTCAAAGGAATGGATTTGTAAGACAAGATAATACATGGTTTTGGTGAGGGAAGATGGTGAATAATGAAAAGGAGTATGTTGGTTTACTTGTTTGGGAGATTCGACCTACAAGAGGCGCAGGTCTAGAGGTTGGAGATGAAGATTGATATCTCCTTTTTCTGCTTGGTGTTTTGTCGTGTGTGGGAAGAGAAGACAAAGAGATATTATATCTCACATTTTAATAAAAGGTCTTTATTTACAAGAATTATAAACGTGTATGTATATGTAATTTATACTTATGATTTATTTGTGTACATGTATGTACTTGTGTTATACTTATATATTAATTGTGTTTGAGTCTTATAAGAGTTATTGTTTAAGTGAAAGTGTGTTAAATATTTTGTGTCCCGCGATATTAAGTTGTGACCGAAGTATCATTGTTTGATAAATTTTATAACGTAGTATCTTATAGTTACGTGTCTGAAAAATTATTATCTTTGTAATATTCTATATCACGGACATTTGTCATTTGCTTTACTTGTCCTTATCATAGTGTTGGTACGCGTGCAGTGTCGGTCACTGGGGGAAACGAGATAACCTCTCGTCTTACAATTTAATCATAATACAAAATGAAATGAAATATTCATAAAATGATATGAATGCAAAAGCGGTGCAATTATATACTGTATGCGAGTTAACTACTCAGATGATCAGGGAAAACTTATGCATGCTTAATGACTTATGCTTAGTAATAATAAATTACTAATTATTAGTTAATTTTTTGTGAAAATTTACCGTGTGTCACATCCTCCCCGCCTTAGAAGAGAAAACCGTCCTCGGTTTTCGGTTAGGATTACTTGTTGAAGAAGAGAAAAGGTGTGGGTATTTACGCTTGAATTGGTCTTCACGCTCCCACGTGTATTCAGGAACTCTTTGAGAGTTCCAACGGACTTTGACGATCGGGATGCGGCTTTGCTTAAACCGTTTGATCTCCCTATCCATAATTTCAATGGGTTCCTCGACAAAATTCAATCTTTCGTCAACTTGGATTTCTTCCAAGGGGATAGCAAGAGTTTTGTCAGAAAGACATTTCTTCAAGTTGCATACGTGAAACACGTTGTGCACAGAGCTGAGTTCTTGTGGTAATTCGAGTCGGTATGCTACCGGTCCGATCCTTGCGAGAATTTTGAAAGGTCCAATGTAACGAGGATTTAACTTTCCACGTTTTCCGAAATGGATTACGCCTTTCCATGGCGCAACTTTTAGCATAACTTTGTCTCCCACTTGAAACTCAAGTGGTTTCCTTCTTTTATCCGCGTAGCTCTTTTGACGGTCACGAGCTGCTTGCAGTCGGTTTTTGATTTGTACAATCTTCTCAGTAGTTTCTTGAATTAACTCCGGACCAGTAAGTTGACTTTCTCCAACTTCGGCCCAACACACAGGTGATCTACACTTCCGACCATAGAGTGCTTCATATGGTGCGGCTTTGATGCTTGTGTGATAGCTGTTGTTGTAAGAAAACTCGGCTAATGGAAAGTGCTTATCCCAGCCATTTCCAAAGTCTATCACACATGCTCTTAGCATATCTTCCAGAGTTTGAATGGTTCTTTCGCTTTGCCCATCAGTTTGAGGATGGTAAGTGGTGCTCATGTCGAGGTTAGATCCTAAGGCATCTTGAAGTGATTTCCAGAAATTTGAGGTGAAACGGCTATCTCTGTCTGAGATGATGGAGATTGGTACACCATGACGCGCGATGATTTCCTTCAGGTATAGTTGTGCAAGTTTGTCCATTCCGTCACTTTCTTTCATCGGTAGAAAATGTGCTGACTTGGTGAGACGATCAACTATTACCCAAATAGTGTCGTAGCCTTTAGAGGTTTTAGGTAGCTTAGTGATAAAGTCCATTGTTATACGTTCCCATTTCCATTCGGGAATTTCGGGTTGTACTAGTAGACCTGAGGGTCTCTGATGTTCGGCTTTGACTTTTGAACAGGTAAAACATCGGCTCACATATGTTGCAATGTCGGCTATCATGTTTGGCCACCAATACAATTTCTTCAGATCGAGATACATCTTGTCGGATCCCGGGTGGATGGAGTATTTAGATTTATGAGATTCGTGCATAATGATATCGCGAATTCCTCCGTAAAGTGGAATCCAACTTCGCTCCTTGAAACACAAGATTTCGTCCGAACTTTTTACGAATCCATTTTCACTTTCTGGCATTCCGTAAAGGTTCACATTCGGATGATTTTCTTCTTTGAGTGCTTCTGATTGTGCCTCCAGAATCTTGGATGGAAGAGGTGAACTAATTGTCATACCCAAAGATCTGACTCTAAGGGGTTTTGGTCGCTCTTTTCTACTCGAGCATCAGAACTACATTCGCTTTACCCGAGTGGTAACGAATCTCGCAGTCGTAATCACTGAGCAACTCCAACCATCGGCGTTGCCTCATATTCAGTTCTTTCTGATCCAAAATGTGTTGTAGACTTTTGTGATCGGTGTATACGACACACTTCGTGCCATATAAATAATGTCTCCAAATCCTGAGTGCGAACACAACTGATCCTAACTCCAGGTCGTGTGTTGTGTAATTCTTCTCATGAGTCTTCAATTGGCGAGAGGCGTATGCTATCACCTTCTCTCTTTGCATTAACACCGCTCCTAGCCCCTTATGTGAAGCGTCGCAATAAACAACAAAGTCTTCACTACCTTCAGGTAAGGCCAAAATAGGTGCACTACACAACTTTTCTTTAAGGAGTTGAAAAGCTTCTTTTTCTTTTTCTCCCCAGCCAAACTTGGTGTTTTTCTGGGTTAGCTTGGTCAAAGATTTGGCAATCTTTGAGAAACCTTCAATGAATCTTCTGTAGTACCCAGCGAGTCCTAAGAATTGGCGAATTTCAGTAGGGGTTGTGGGTGTCGCCCAATCCTTTATTGACTCGATCTTAGCGGGATCTACGTGAATACCCTGGCTGTCGATTACATGTCCTAGGAATTGCACAGTCGGTATCCAAAATTCACACTTCGAGAACTTAGCATACAGCTCCTCCTTCTTCAGCAATTCTAGGATTAATCTAAGATGCTCCTCGTGTTCTTTCACACTCTTGGAATAAATTAGGATATCGTCAATGAATACGATCACAAATTTATCCAGGTAGGGTTTACACACTCGGTTCATGAGGTCCATGAACACAGCTGGCGCATTGGTTAACCCAAAAGGCATGACTTGGAACTCATAATGTCCATAACGAGTTCTGAAGGCGGTTTTGGGAATATCCTCTTCCCGAACTCTTAGCTGATGGTACCCGGACCTTAAGTCAATTTTTGAATAAACACTCGAACCTTGAAGTTGATCGAATAAGTCATCGATTCTCGGAAGTGGGTAACGGTTCTTAATGGTTAGTTTATTCAACTCACGATAGTCGATGCACATTCTGAAAGTTCCGTCCTTCTTCTTGACGAACAGGACTGGTGCTCCCCATGGTGATGAGCTCGGCCTAATGAACCTTTTTTCCGCAAGTTCCGACAACTGGTTTGATAACTCCTGGAGTTCCGTTGGGGCTAATCGATAAGGTGCTCTTGCCACTGGTGCGGCACCAGGCACTAAATCGATTTGAAACTCGACCTGTCGGGTTGGCCGAAGTCCTGGCAAGTCTTCAGGAAAGACTTCGGGGAATTCTCTCACTATTGGCACGTCTTCCAGACGTTTTTCTTCAGTTTCTTTTCCGTCCTTTCCGGTGACTTGTGCTAGAAAGATGTGACATCCTTCCTCTATACACCTCAACACTTTGGTACAGGAAATGACATTCAGTCTTGAAGTGTTTCTCCTATCACTTCTGTCTCCTTCTATAGTTAGGACTTCATCTCCATAGGGTACTTGGACAAGCTTTTCGTCACAAATGATGGCAGCATGGTATTTTGATAACCAATCCATCCCGATGATGACGTCGAAACTACCCAATTCTACTGGTATCAAGTCGATATTGAATGGGTGGTTTAACAGATTCAGGGTGCAACCTCTTATGATGGTATCTACTCTTTCTATGTTACCGTTAGCTAGTTCCACATTGTACGCATTTCCTAATGCAGTTGGGGCAATATCGAGTAGTGGACTAATTGTATTAGAAACAAAACTCGTATCGGCTCCCGTATCAAACAATATGGATGCATAGCGGTTATTTATAAGGAATGTACCCGTCACAACATTCGGGTCTTCCTGAGCTTCCACTTTGGTCACAACATAGACTCTTCCACGAGCTCCTTCGCCATTTCCCTGATTACTTGGCTGTCCAACATTTCCCTGAACCCTGCCATTTCCATGGCTTCCTGGATTTCCTCGGTTTCCTTGATTTCCTCCATTTCCTGGTCTTTCGGCATTCATTCTTATAATGCCCTTTCTCACCACAACCAAAGCAAGTTATAGCAGCTTTTGGGTCCTGTGTTGATGCTGTTTGAACCGTTTCCAATGGCTTGGACATGCAATTTCTGGTCAAGTGTCCGATTTTCTGACAGTTACGGCACTTGACGGTACACTGTCCCTTGTGGTGCAGTGTGCATCGGTTACACAATGGCGAAGTCCTTGCGTACGGTTTCCTTTCTTCAATCCCAGCTGCGTATGCTCTAGCAACATTTTGCCTTTTGTGCTGATTGTTGCTGTTGTTTCCACCGTTGTTGCCACGGTATCCATTATTGTTGTAGCTTCAAGAGTGGTCGTCCCATTTCCTCTAATTGTCAACCACTTTGTCCATGGAATCCTCAATCACTTGATCCATGAGTTTGTTGGCTACTTCAATGGTTTCATGAAGATCAGCAGCCTTAGAAGTGGTGACATTGCCCTTGATAGATTAGGGCAATCCTCCGATGTACCTCTCCAACAATCGGGTCTCAGTCTGAACCATTTCAGGGCACAGTAAGGCTAGCTCTTGAAAACGCTGGTTATAGTCAGCCATATTGGTGCCTTGAACTTTGAGGTTCCAAAACTCATGCTCTAGTTTCTTGATCTCATTACGAGGACAGTACTTTCGAAGTACCATCTCCTTGAAACTCTCCCATGGCATGGCATAGGCAACATCGATACTAGCAGATTTCAGAAAATTGTTCCACCAGGTTAAGGCAGCATCTGTGAAAGTGAATGATGCGTACTTAACCTTAGCCTCTTCTTCACAATTGCAAATTCGGAACACAGTCTCGAGCTTCTCGATCCATCTAGCCAGACCGACAGCTCCTTCAGTTCCACTAAAGCCCCCAGTCATGGTCTTACGAAAGTCCTGATAAGTACAAGTGCGGCTGTGGGTGGGTGGTCTCGAAGTTCCAACATTAGTAGACGAGTGGTTTGCTGCAGCTAAAGCGGCGTTCACTCGCTCATTGACTAGTTGGTCTATCAAAGTTTGATTCATGGTGGGTTGAATTGGAGTAGCCCTAGCAGGAGTAGTGACTTCAGCGGTCTGATCTCGTGTGACTCTGTTTGGAATGGCAGCGTTTGCAGCTTGGTTGCGAGTAACTCTCGCTGGAATAGGAGCATTGGAAGCTCCACCATGGTTGGTACGGTTTGATCTTCGTTTTGGCGGCATTTCTGTAGTAAGAAAGGTGATGAGATATAGAACCTTTTAAACAAGGTAAGTGCCAAGTAATTGTGTAAATATCGCAGATAAATCATATGAGCAATCTATGAAAGAAAGACAATTGGATAAGAAAATAAGTTTGACATAGATAGGTTACAAGGTTCCTAAAGTACATGATGAGATACTAGATGGAATACAACCGAAATACAACTGAAGTACAAGAGTAATAACTAACACTAACTGTTATAATCCAGTTTAGTGTGATACATCATGCAATAAGATCTAAGGATGTCCACGCTCGGTACGTAGTCGCTCAATGGTAGCAACTAACTCTCGCTGCGTATCCTCCAAACTAGCGATGCGCCTCATCTGAGAGGCCAGCATGGACTCCAAACCTGTGGTCCTCTGCCACTCCTCTCGGCAAGATCTCTAGCCATCCACCGGATGCTCTAGCTCCTCAAGTCGGCCGTGCATCCGGGCTTGACCTCGCCCAAGGCCCGTGTCCTCGCTATCCAACTCTCTAACATCCTCAACCTGAGCCTCAAACCAGAACCCAACCAACCCTCTCCGCTTCTAGCTCCATACTCTCAAACGGCACATCGCTGACGCTGGTCTAAACCCTTAACACGCCGCCGCAAGCCTGCAAGCGCTGGGTCGACTCTCTAACGGTCAAGATGGACCCCTAGCAAGGTCTCATGAGAATCTAACTGAATAAATATCCTCTCAATGAGGGTCGGCTCACCATCTGGAGATCCCGATAGATCTGGCACTGATTGTGCCTCAACGGTGCAGCTTCCTCAATGGTCTCAAGCTGTCTAGTGGCGCGAGCAAGGCGCTCCATGTCTGATGCAGATGGTATGAATGAAGGTGATGATGGACTGTAGCTCGGACTCGCGATATGTGGTACAGAACTAATCAAGCAATCAATATCCCTCCAAGCAACTTCATCACTCTCCTCCTGGCTGCGGAGGAAGGCAGCCCTCTGTCCTAACCCAAATGGTGCATCAATGTCCATGTCATCGCTCAATCTCTGAGCCACCCTGGAGCTTTGTCCTAACTCCCGAATACTCGGACAATCTCCGCACCGTGTACTCATATCCGCTGCGGTGCTAACATATCCAGGGATACTCTCAATCGGCATAGGCTCGGGTAGCTCCTCCTCGGGATCCTCTTCCGGATATTCTTCCGGGTCTTCCTCAGAGTAGGAATCAGTAGCTCTCCTGAGTCGCTGGTGAGGTGGTGACTCAGTGGATGATGGTGTCAGTGACTCTAAAGTAGTGGAAGGACCCATGTAAGCAGCGCGGGTCATCTGAGAGGCTAGTGCAGGCATGAATGAATACCGCTCTCTGTATCCAGGTACTCTCACAATCATGCGGGGTTTTCGCCTGCGTGTCAACAAAGCTGATGGAGTGGTGGTAAGGGTCGGTACAGATGGAGTAGGTGCAATGACTGGCTGAGCTGCTAGAGTGGCCTGAATGTACGGATCTGTGGCCAAGTGTGCAAGCTGATGTATGGTAGGTGAGTGAGCAAGTAGGATGTCCTCCTGAACATCGTGAGGGAAGGCTGGTGAAGGCATGGTCTATGACAAGACGGTGCATATGTGTAAGTATGTGGAAAAATATACTCATGATGAATATGAAATAGTGCATTAGTAAATAGGAACAAAACATGCAATCCTATTTAAATGAACTTTTAAGTAAAATGGCAAGTACGGCAAGCGGCAACTGACGGTCGTAGTATGATGTTTTTATAAAAAGTAGTTATAGTTTAGGATTTACATGTACCTAGTTCTCTATAACCTTGGCTCTGATGCCAATCTGTAAAACCCCCAAATTTGTTTAGCGGAAGCATACGTGTTATTGGGAGCGTTACGAAATTGGTGAATCACAACACAAGTAATAAAGAACGGAATACATACTCCGTTTAATTTCATAAAATATTTTAAAACATTATCTTACAACATTGTTTAGATAAATGGGCACATCCCATAAGTTCAGTGGTCCCAATATAAAATATCATTTTTGTGTAAAAACACTTCTTTAGATATTACTACGACCATATACCGCCTCTTGCCTTGCCTCCATGAACATAACTTAAACACCTGAGAAAATATGCTAAAAAGGTCAGCTAAAAGCTGGTGAGTTCATAGGTTTAGGTTAAAATAGTAAGTTTGGACCATAAGCAAAGTCATATAATCATTACAACGAATATAATGATATATGGATGAATGTCTATTACGTTAGCTCTAAGTTCATGCAACCGATACTACGACATTTTCTGTATGCTAAAACATATCATACAATATAGGGGCCCATAGCGAGAGTTTTGTCCCTCCACACTCGATTCCGACATGGTATACGTTTCGCCTTGGCCTAAGCATGGCCAACCGAACGGAGGTGTCACCCTCAATAGATCTATTTATAACATTCTCGTTTCCCAATGGGGAATTGACGGTTCATGAAAAAGGGCATTCTCTAGGGACATAAGGGCTTAGGCTAAACCACGTAATAGTAATCATGCAATAGTTTAGGTCCATAAAAATGTTTTGCATATTTCTCACCCCAAAAAGTATAAAACAGTTTATCAAGTAAAAGAGGGGCTATGAAAACTCACCTTAGCAATTGTGCAATCCAAAAGTGGGATCTAGTGAATGTTGTGAAGCGGCACCGACACGCGACCTAGATAAGGAGGGCAATGTTTTAGTTCATTGTTTTAAGTATCACTTACTTAAAGTAGTTCAATGGTTTTTATAATCGTATTAATACTAAACGTAAGTTTGCAAAAATTATTAAAATGGTTTTACTAGTAAGTATACGAAGTATATATATATACTTTTCATATTAATATGATTTTGAAATTCAAAGTTTGATTTGATAAATAATTACAAGGTTCCACTAGTAAGTATATAAATGTATATATACTTGTTCAAGTTGACACAAATTGTGTTGTCAAAATTATAATCAATTTATTTTCTAATTGTATTTAGAAAAAATGCTCGAGTTAAATTTGAAGTCTTCCAATTTTTTATGGATTATGAAATATTATAGCGATCTTTATATATTTATCAAGATTTGATCTTAACATATATAGTTCTAACGAGAAGTTTGCTTGACATACATTCATTTACAAATTGTCGTTGAATTTTGTCGTAAACATTATTAATTGAACATGTTTTAAGCACTTGCTGTTTATGTCAAACCTTCATACATTTTTCGTTAAGTTATGACTTGTATACATAATTGACGTTAAGACGATATGTAACAAG
This sequence comes from Chrysanthemum makinoi, assembly GCA_910596185.1. Lineage (NCBI taxonomy): Eukaryota > Viridiplantae > Streptophyta > Magnoliopsida > Asterales > Asteraceae > Chrysanthemum > Chrysanthemum makinoi. The sequence goes on along the minus strand of OU343217.1, from coordinate 92,916,664 downwards.
GTGAAAAGAAAGAATAGACAGAGACTGGTTTCGTTGTTTGATAACCAAATAAATCGTCCCGGGTCACACCTTATTCGACCACTAATAGCTGCTACACATTTAACCATGGGCTGCGGCCCATTGTGAAAACAACTTGGTACAAGTCTTGGGCCTGGCCCAATGTGATGATTGTAACGAGAAGGAAAGAAAGGGAGGTAGGCCCAACGTTTTCTACTACACTTGCTAACAGAATTTTTAGAAGAATTGCATTTGCAGGTTCTTATTGTAAAGGTTCATATCTTTGGCTTTCAAGTATAACGTGAGTAACAATGCTTGAGTCACTTGTTTCGTTCATGCTCAAACTTAGGAAGCCGAAACTCTCAACTAGTGATCATAACTTCATTACTATGGTACTACCAAAAGAACGAAGTTGTCGACACACTTTCATAGCCTTAAGATGTGTTTATTAGATGGCGGATATATATTCAATGTCGACAAGTTAACAAGGGGTAATGATCACGTACAAGACTTGTTTCGAATAAGGTTGGTTAACATCATTAACTAGGGAAATGTGAGCAAATGTGTGATGGTATCATATATTAGTTGTGTTAGGTCACTAGATTTACAACACAAGCTTAATAGAAAGATAGAGAGGCGATTGAACAATATCCAAACAAACACACGCGTATGAATGTAGCCGGTTATGCGTAATGAGTGAATGAAAGATAATATTGAACAACCAACCTTCAAATGAAGGTTTACAAGAGTATTTATAGGAGGGAAGCTAGGGCAACACTCCTAGTTCCCATCCTTTCCTTATTGGACATGAGCCTAAGCTCATGGGCCTTCTACATAAGCTTAAGGCTAATAACAAACATAAAGGCCATAATTAAGCTACCTATTACATATGAGTAACTAACACTTGAATAAAGGTTTAGGAGTGATTCCAACAATCTCCCCCTCAAGTGTTGGTGATGAAAAACGGTGAAGGCGTTGATGTAATAGAAGCTTTGACGTCTTCTGAAACTCTTCTTTCTTGTGAGAAGAATTGCCTTGATTTGAACCATCTCCCCAGTGTAGCGAGATAGTTTTCTTTGAACAGTTATGCTTTGACGTCATCTTTAACTTTGTTCTTTGATCATTGTTCTTTGTGATGAAAGTGATAGTATGTTGTTGTTGTCGCATCAAGTCTCCTCAGTGTCGCTTCACTGCCGGTGTCTCCACGCCTTTCTCCAACATGCTCACACACTCTTTAACGTTGGATTACGGTACTGATGAAGTTCTTTAAGTCTTTAACTTTGTAGATTCTTTGATTTGACGAAGAATCATTCTACTTTTGTGTTGCTTTTTGATAGAACTTCTTTGATGATGTTGTTGGTGTGAACAAGTGGAGAATCTGCACGATCATTCCGCTCCGGAGCTTCCATAAGAAGTAAACATTAAAACGGTTAGTAATAAGCGGATTCCAGCACTTACAAGTTTGAAATTCGAGAGTGTTGACTGCATAGTGTGAAAACACAACTCTAATTCTTACAAAGGCCGCTCCTCGAATCGAGTCCCACAAGTGAGATAACACGATGTACCGAAGTACACCTACGATTCAGATGAGTCGCCGAGGTACACCAAGCATCACCTCACGATCAGACCGCTTGAGACCACTAAGCGCAATCCACGGGAGTTGCCGTTTAACGTCGTGGTCGTTTGATGTTGACCCCGGAGAGTTTCCATTCAATCATTGAGGATCACAAATGTGAACCTCTCATAAATGTTCTCGACAGATTGCTAAGATCCGTGAAGGACTCGATAATGTACCACCGAAATTCTTATTGTTGAATGTCAAGTGATGAAATGTCAAGTGTACCTAAGAGATCTTTTGATGAATCTCGTGGCTCTAGACTCAATAGTGCATTTTGGTTTTCCCGAGCGAGACTAGGAGAGGGTCTCGTTCTTCAATACCAGCAATCTATAAGAGAAAGCCGATAGTTTACGTAGGGTTCCCTGTGAGAATGAAACAAGCTTCTGTTGAGAGAAACTTGAGTGGTTGAGAAGGTTTAGTGCATGCGTCACTGGGTCCATGACGACTTTTAATCTTCAATACCGGTGTCATCTAGTGACAACCAGTAGCATAAGAATTGAACCCGGTGTCTTCCCTAATTTGAATAATCTGGAGGGCTATTTCTTTTCACCCTTTTCTTTTCATTTCTTTTTAATTCTTCAACTCATTCTTTCTCCGATTCTCATTTTCTCATTTTTACACTCATACCTAAGGACTTCTAAATACTAACTATTTGTGGTGTCCTTGGGTAGATCCCTCCGGCTCTGGCGGATCATAGGACGGTTATTCCTAACCTTAGTCACCTTATAACTCCATGACTAACCTATGTTGCCATAAAACCATTTACTTGAAAAATCTCGCCCAGTGTTTATGAATAAAAACATTTTTGAACCACTGTTGAGATGAGATTTTGCATAAATACTCCTCCTCCACATGTGCTTAAGAGTTTTAACGGTTAAATGCACAGTGAGGAAAGAGCGCGCACATTTTGAATTGATCAACTCAAGATAGACATTCCCCGGCGAGACACGGTTACGTGGCATAGTTAAAGAGCTGCATTGTCAGCTTTTAGGTGACAACTAGCTCTAATAACTACCTTGAAGGTGTAGACAATCCTCGAAAGGTTGTCAAACCCGCCAGAGTTCATGTCTACCAAGAGTTTCTCGAATGGTACATTCTACTCGCACAAGTCCTTTGCGAGACACGTTTACATCACTAGCGAACTAGCTTGAAATTATTACCCGTCCCGGACAAGTCTTTTCGAGTTACTAGCAGTTAAGAGCTCGTCAATTCATGGGTTAAAGTCTTTTTACACGAGAGTTCATATAGCAAAACACAACATATTTCTTATCACGTATTTTTCTCCCCCTCAAAAATGGCATATAAAATGTTATTTTTGAAAAGTTGAGAATAAATATGACCATTTCGAGAGTTGCGGGAAGAATGACCACTGTGAACAATTTGTGAACAAAGTTTTAAGTCAAGTACTCCCCCTCAACAAGTGATATAAACGGTTGAGGTTTTGAAAATCATAAGGGAAAGTACTTGTTCTTTTGAGCAAAACCTTGAAAAGTGAAAGGTTTGATAGGTTTTACTCAAAAGTAAGAAGCTTTCGATCCTTTTATAAGGATTGTGGCACTGAAGCGTACCACATGGTCCTTTATTTACAAGTACGGGTTGTACACGTAATGTGTGCACAAGACATAGACATAATAAATCATACATCCAAATTTATAATGAAAGAAGCAGTTCAAGGGGTACCATGTAGTCCAAAGATGTCGCCAGGAATGTGAATCGGGCGTTGAAAGCCGATGATGTTTCTCCAGGGTTGACCACCAACATAGCTTTCCAATCTTCTGAATTGATCCCTTTTATACAACCGTTCATCAATCATTGTGATGATCCTCTTCACATCCCTTCGATCTTGAGAATTCCATCGCTTAGGAGACCCGATCTTTTGGTGTATATCCTTCAACCGGTAAGCCAATCCGTCCCTAACCAACTTCAAAGTGTGATCTCCAAATTTGTGAAGATCTATGCACGCCATCAAGCAATTTCTTTGAAGTTCACTGCGGTAAACGACGCCGAATGGTTTGCTGATGAGTGTAAATTGTGAAAGCTGGTTAATGTCGGGAAGATCAAGCTGTGGTGGAGTGAAGTTGACATGGGTCTGATAAGATTCTACTGCAGTGGAGATCTTCTACACGTTCTTTGATAACTATGCGTCTGATGAAGATGAGCACCGACTTGATGAATTCACGTTGTACTTCAGTGGAGAATTGTCTCATACGAACCTGTACTTTGGCAAGGTACATATCTTCGATGTCGTTGATAGACAAATTCTCAAAGTCAGCTTCAGAGAATGCATAATCCCTTTCGTCTTGTCTTTTGACCATAATATTCTTGTGATAAGTGTAGTCCCATTTGGACGAAAGATCAACGTGTTTGATGGCAACGATGTTTTAGTAATGAACACCGCATGTTGAGACTTCGGACCTGGCAGCTTGTAGTAGATTCTTCGGCGTTCCTGCCAATGATGAATCTCATACATTGCATCTCGGTCGTATGCTTCCACTTTGTTAGAGAACAAGTGATTAGCTCTTTCCTCGATAGCTATGCAGTTTGAGTATTCGGTTGCTGGGAATGGAAGTGTCAAGGATGTAGCGTATTTCCTTGAGCCATCGCCACCGTAGATGAAATTCCGTGTCTTTGTTGAAGAAGTGTCGGAATGGAATTATAGGCTCATTTGGTTGGCCAATTGTTGGTAGTGGTCTAGACCAGTCGGTGTAATAAGGAGGGTTGTCCCGCCAGAAGTCGATGTTTGCTTATGGGTTGAGCCAATCCATGTTATTAGACATAGCTCGAGCAATGTTATCAAGGTGATATTCGACCTCGATGGCACTTTCTCGAGCTATCTTTTAACAGTTGAAATGCTTCATTCTTGATTCGCTTCAACTCGAATTTCGTCATCTTCTTTACTTTGAACTTTTCTTGCAGGATTTTAGCATGCTCCAAAGTAGTACCGTCTACCAGATCTTGACCTTCTTCAGGTTAGGGAGTGGAATTGACAAGTGTAGAAAACCATTCAAATTCCTCTGTGTTATCTTCATCTAGCCGGATAGGACGCCGCCTTGGGCGCCTTCTTCTTTTTCTTAGGCCTAGATGAGGATTCTGGTTTCTGTACTTTGTCGGGTGAGGCGGGTTGTTGTTGGGGCTCATGGTATTCTTCATCGTCACCACCCGTATACTCAAAGTGGTCACCGGTTTTTGAGTCGGGGTGGTAACTCGAATCCTGAGGTTTACCAGCAGAAGAGCGAGGAGGAGATCTTTGTTGAGCTGGAGTCCTTTGTGGTGGAGGCGACATTGAGTACTGAATCAAGATGATTCACCGACTTCTTTGTGCATTTAGGATCCTTATCCTTATCTTGATCTTTGTCTTCATCATCTCTTGAACGCTTAGGCCTTATAGCCTCTTCTCTGAATGATGAATTGAGTTGGTATTCTAGCAATGCTTCAAACAATTTAGCTTCATGGGAGGCAAACGTTGCAGAGCGTGTTGACATTTACGCTACCAGCCGGTTTACTAATTCATCATCTGAGAAGATTGTAGTTTCAATTGGATTGATGCTCAAATTCATCGGAGTTGATTTCATGGCTTGCTTGGCTAAATGTAAGAGATTCGGATAAAGTTTTCTGGTATACATCTCCTTTGTCAGTTTCGGAATGACCTCCATTAAGAACTTGTGAGTGTATCCTTTTATCATCTCGTCCATGCTCCCTTGAAGATCATCCCTCATAAGCTTCGACATACTCCTTTCAACTTTCATCTTGTCATTCTCATCATGAAGATACGTTATCGATCAATGAGGAAATTCAACTTTCTGAGAGAATATCTTTCTTTCTGACTCGTTTGACAGACTTAACGATTCGATTCTTAGATTGAGAGATCCAAGATGGAGTTGGCTTCTTTACGATCCGGATGATGATTTGGTTGATTTCTTTGATGGTGGTGGTGAAGAGTGAGAAGAAGAATCGGATGATGATGAGATGTGAGGAGACTCCGGTCCTTTGGTGGTTCAGAAGTTTCTTCCTTTGATTGTACAGGACTATCTAGAAGAAACGTATCATACTCAACATCTTCTTCATTGCCGACTTAGCTTGTTCATCGGCTTTGGCTTTGGCTGCAGCTTCTTCATCGCTTTTACCTTCTAACTTCTCGATTCGGTTCTTCAAAATCATACTCAAGAGTATCTTCGACACGCGTTCTGTTGTTGTACCAAAGTGGTGGCACCAGATCCCTTATCGGGTTGATTAACCGCATCAAGATTTGGTGAAGGTTGAGCTGCACCACTTGACCCTCCGGGGCCACCTATTTGTTCTTTTGCAAATTCTTTTGCCACGTGTTGGAGTCTAAGGAATTTGAACTTCTTCCTGTATGAAGTATCCAGTTGCTCTTCTTCTTCATCCGAGCTTTCTTCATAAGGCACAAGTACATGAGTCTTCCCTTTTCCTTTGTCACCTTGTGGACTTGGAGGTTTAGCCAAGGAGGTGTTTCGTTGCAGATCAGAGTAGAAAGTCTCTTCATCTGATTCAGTAGCCTCCGAGTCCTCGTCCATTAGCTTTCTCTACGGTTCAGGCTTAGATACGGGAATAGGAACAGCTTCCTTGGCGGAACTGTCCCCTTTCGTGGAGGATTCCTCCTGGAAACATCCTTCGACTCTCAGTGCTTGCAGACTTCCAAAGCACTTCCTCTTCTAGTTCTCCTAGTAGGTGTTCCAGAAGGCTTTTCATCGAGATGACCAACTTTGCCTTCTCGTATTGCTACTTGATACCTTTTGTATGTTTCAAGCTTTTGATTTCATTTGTCGAAGGTGATCAGCAAAGACGGCACCGTTTCTTTGTTGACGATTCCTTGATTCTCGATGATAGGGTAGGCTCATCAACATATCGTGATTATCCGGGTCATTGAGCCTCTATGGAATATCGAGATGAAGTCCAAGTGCTCTCTGGATCAACAATTTCGTGTATCCGACATAGGGAATCTTTGAGCCAAGTTTCTTGTGAAATGACATCATGTCTTCCCATAGAAGTGCTTCAATTTCGATGTCCTTTTTGTTGATTAATGACCAGAAGATTTGTAGTTCCATGAGCTTGGGATGCTCATAACCACTATCACGACCAGAGACCGATTTGGTAATGATGATGTAGAGGGTTCTCTACGGTTGAGGAATGTTCTTAAGCTCCACATGAGAATGCTTAGTGATAATTCTTGAAGCTTCATCATAGCCAATATCCATCAGAATTGCGAACCGCCTCTTCAGTAGGTGTGGCATAGAAGTCTGTTGGCTCGATTTCGAATTAGAAGAACACCGTAGATTTGCTTGTGTGATGGTGATTTGTTTGTGATTGAGCCTCACAGTCACCGCACTTTGACCTTTGATCCTTTGCATTGAATTCCAGAATGGTTGTATGTAGATTTCCGGTATTGTAGCAGAGTGTGAGAGCATGTTCTGGTACGGATGAATTCTAAGAATATCCACAAAGAATCAAGCAAGAAGATTCTGAGCATGTGAGGGTTTCAAAGTCAACTTTGAGATTGTCCTTTACAATCTTTCTTGGATAGCCATTAGGAAGATATCGCAATAGTGAGAACTTCGGTGCATCCACATTCATTTGAGCGACCATGTCGTGATCCGAAATAACATTATCCAAAAGAACCAACATATCGAAAGACATAATGTTAGTCAACAGAAGGTTTTATTGTCTAATTATTGAATGTACAAAGTTAATGATTGTTACGAGTCCAAAGTCACTTGTTTGTTCAATAGTCTAATGACGTCGTGATAAGTTTCGTGAGTTAGTTAACTTTAAGTTTTAAAGTTTATGTTATCACTTATTTAACACAACATATTAAACGTTTAAGTTTATTAGTGACATTATTGGTGTCGTGATGTTATGATTTGTTTATTTACAAGTTTGCCCGCGTAACAATTCATAATTAAGGTCAATCAAGGCTTAGGCGTAAAAGTGGAAAAGTTATGCGTAAACAGGAGTGTTATACGCGAGACGAAAAGCTTATGCGTAGCATCCTAACTTACGCGTAAGAGATATTACGCGTAGGAACAGGGAACCTTATGCGTAGAGCTTACGCGTAGGCGTATTAAAACCTTATGCGTAAGGCTTACTCGTAAGAGTAGGCCTTATGCGTAGGTCATCGCTTTACGCATATCCTTCACGGATACGCCGTAGTCCCATTGTAGAACCTTATGCGTAGACGCTACGCGTAAGATTACTCTTACGCGATAACATGCTACGCGTCAGGTGATCCTTATGCGTAGTTTGCTTAGAACCTTGATTCTGAATTCTCACTTGTAAATGACCGAAATAAATTCATCATATCATCAATATTAACCCATACATTCATCTTATAACAGAACATGGCATGAAAGCATATCAAACAGTTTAAGCGTAGAAAGTCTTATGCGTAAGACAAAAACCCTAAGAGTTTAAGAATTACGCATATGAATTTTAGCCATAGGATTAGCATCAAAGTTTTTCTGGTAAGTCAAAGATGTCTATTGAGTTGTCTTAGCCAAGTTTTAACATCAAATGTGTTAAGAATCAAAAGTACCTAAACCGTATGAACATAAACCCTAATTTCCATTTTATGAATCATTAGTGTTTCTAAGTGTATTCTGGGCCTAGATATGATTAATTCAACTTGACTACAACCTTCTACAACAATCTTTTTCACCAAAAACGTTCTCATTTGAACATACCCAAATCAACGCATAAACCCTAATTTCAAAAGTCATTCAATTCGTGTTTCTGGGTGCGTTTTGATGATATAAATTGTTTTAGTATGATTAATTGAACGTTTTGACACAATCACATTAACCAAAAAACACACGAATGAGTGATTTGTGTTCATAGCTTACGCGTAGAACATGAATCACACTCAATCTCATCTTTTGACCGTTGGATTTGAGTGAAAATCAAAACCCTTGTTTAAAAACTTGTAAAGATTATAAGACCACTTACAAAATGATGATCCAATACACGGATATGAAGATCGATTTTTGAGCGTAGGATGATTTAGGTGATGATAATAAATGTGAAATGAAAGTTAGGTGGAAGAGTTTTTATTAAAAGTAACTTTAAGCTTTTGGCAGTTTTGGTCCCTCCACCTTTTCCTTTTTCATCCAAAGCCATTTAACTTCTATTATGGTTACCAAACAGAGATTTTTAAGAAAGAAACTTGACGACACCCCCCCTCGACTTAATAAATGATGAAAGGTTATAAATTTTAGTCCGAGGAGTGTCAGTTTAACCAGAAAAGTTTACCACCATTGATACAAGAAACAACCAGAATAGAGTAACATGCAAGTACACGAATGTTTTGAAAAGTTAAGTGTTAATTTTCTCCCCCTCAACACTTGATAGGAAAAATACTGAATTTTGAAAGATTAGAGTGTTGACGGAAGAAATGTACTTGCCATGTTGAAAGAAAAAATAGATAGAAGAATATTTTTGTTGTTTTGTCAGGTTTTATATTTTTGAATTTTGTTTTTGAAAAATAATATTTACAAAAGAGATGTTGGTGTTTGACAGGTTTTTAAGACTGTTTTAGGAGGGCATCCAATTCCTCTTGAGTCAAACACCTCATACCAATCCGGTGGACCAACTCATTAAACCTAGCCGGAGGCAAGGCTTTGGTGAGAAGATCTGCCAATTGGTATTCTGTACCCACAAAATATAATTCAACAGTACTGCACCACGCGGATCCTTGATGAAATGATATCGAAGATTGATGTGCTTTGATTTCGAAAGTGAACTGAGTTGCACGAGATCGTAATGGCACTCCGATTGTCGCAAGACATCGGGATTCTGTCAAATACGTAACCATAGTCTTTGAGTTGTGTTCTCATCCAAATGACTTGAGCACAACACGACGACATGGCTACATATTCGGCTTCGGTTGAGGACAGCGATGTACAATCCTGCTTCTTCGATTGCCATGACACCATTTTGTTACCAAGAAATTGTAACGCTCCTAAAGTACTTTTCCGTGAGTCTAAGCATCCTGCGTGGTCAACGTCTGAAAAAGCGATTAGTTCAAAACCGGAATCCTTCGGATACCAGATCCCCAAATTAATGGTTCCCTTGATGTATCGGAGGATTCTTTTAGCCTCGAGAGGTGGGTTTCAGCTTGGTCGCGACCGATAACGGGAGCAAAGATATACAACAAAGACAATATCAGGTCTACTAGTTGTTAGATACATGAGAGACCCAATAATACTATGGTATTTTGTAGGGTCCACCAATTTCCCATGTAAATCAGCGTCTAGCTTCTTGGTATGAGCCATTAGTGTGGCATAGGTGTCATAGGTTTGCATTCCAAATTTGTGTAACAATTCAAGGGCATATTTGGACTGACTCAAGAAAATACCACGGGGTGATTGATGAACTTGTAGTCCTAGAAAGAACGTAAGTTCACCCATCATTGACATTTCAAAATCTTTCTTCATTAGTTTTGCAAAAGCGATTGAGTACTTTTTATGTGTTGACCCAAAAATGATGTCATCCACGTAAATTTGAACAATTAAAATATGTTCCCCGTGATATTGTATGAAAAGAGTTGGGTCGACTGAACCTTTGGTAAAATTATTGGAAATTAGGAAAGATGATAGCTTATCGTACCATGCCCGAGGAGCTTGTTTGAGACCATACAAAGCTTTGTTCAGTTTGTAGACATGGTTCGGGAATGCTGGATCAACGAATCCTTCTGGTTGGCTGACATAAACCGTTTCTTTAAGTTGCCCATTCAAAAGCGCTTTGACGTCCATCTGAAAGACCGTTATATTCATATGAGCCGCGAACGAGAGAAATATCCGAACAACCTCAAGACGAGCAACCGAAGCAAAAGATTATTCAAAGTCAATACCCTCTTCCTGACGATAACCCTTAGCCACCAGACGTGACTTGTTTCTGACAACTTTTCCTTTAGCATCCAATTTGTTTTTCCAAATCCATTTGAGACCAATGACATAGACCCCTGTTGGTCTTTCAACCAGTTCCCATACTTTGAGACGTTTGAATTGGTTGGGCCTTCTACATAAGCTTAAGGCTAATAACAAACATAAAGGCCATAATTAAGCTACCTATTACATATGAGTAACTAACACTTGAATAAAGGTTTAGGAGTGATTCCAACAATCTCCCACTCAAGTGTTGGTGATGAAAAACGGTGAAGGCGTTGATGTAATAGAAGCTTTTACGTCTTCTGACATTCTTCTTTCTTGTGAGAAGAATTGCCTTGATTTGAACCATCTCCCCAGTGTAGCGAGATAGTTTTCTTTGAACAGTTATGCTTTGACGTCATCTTTAACTTTGTTCTTTGATCATTGTTCTTTGTGATGAAAGTGATAGTATGTTGTTGTTGTCTGCATCAAGTCTGCCTCAGTGTCCGCTTCATGCTTCAGTGTCTCCACGTCTTTCTCCAACATGCTCACACACTCTTAAACGTTGGATTTCGGTACTGATGAAGTTCTTTAAGTCTTTAACTTTGTAGATTCTTTGATTTGACGAAGAATCATTCTGACTTTTGTGTTGCTTTAAGATAGAACTTCTTTGATGATGTTGTTAGTGTGAACAAGTGGAGAATCTGCACGATCATTCCGCTCCAGAGCTTCCATAAGAAGTAAACATTAAAACGGTTAGTAATAAGCGGATTCCGGCACTTACAAGTTTGAACTTCGAGAGTGTTGACAGCATAGTGTGAAAACACAACTCTAATTCTTACAAAGGCCGTTCTTGAATCGGAGTCCTACAAGAGAGATAACACGATGTACGAAGTACACCCACGATTCAGATGAGTCGTTGAGGTACACCAAGCATCACCTCATGATGTAGACCGTTTGAGACCACTAAGCGCAATCCACGGGAGTTGCCGGCGACCCGCCGCCGTGGTCGTTTGATGTTGACCTTGGCAGGAGTTTCCATTCAATCACCGAGGATCACAAATGTGAACCTCTCATAAATGTTCTCGACAGATTGCTAAGATCTGTGAAGGACTCGATAATGTACCACGAAATTCTTATTTTGAATGTCAAGTGATGTAATGTCAAGTGTACCTAAGAGATCTTTTGATGAATCTCGTGGCTCTAGACTCAATAGTGCATTTTGGTTTTCCGAATGGAGACTAGGAGAGGGTCTCGCTCTTCAATACCAGAAATCTCTAAGAGAAAGCCGATAGTTTACGTAGGGTTCCCTGTGAGAATGAAACAAGCTTCTTGAGAGAAACTTGAGTGGTTGAGAAGGTTTAGTGCATGCGTCATTGGGTCCATGACGACTTTTAATCTTCAATACCGGTGTCATCTAGTGACAACCAATAGCATATGAATTGAACCCGGTTCCGCCCCTAATTTGAATAATCTGGAGGGCTATTTCTTTTCACCCTTTTCTTTTCATTTCTTTTTAATTCTTCAACTCCTTCTTTCTCCGATTCTCATTTTCTCCTTTTTACACTCATACCTAAGGACTTCTAAATACTAACTATTTGTGGTGTCCTTGGGTAGATCCTCCGCTCTCAGGATCATAGGACGGTTTTTCCTAACCTTAGTCACCTTATAACTCCATGACTAACCTATGTTGCCATAAAACCATTTACTTGAAAAATCTCGCCCAGTGTTTATGAATAAAAACATTTTTGAACCACTGTTGAGATGAGATTTTGCATAAATACTCCCCTCCACATGTGCTTAAGAGTTTTAACGGTTAAAATGCACAGTGAGGAAAGAGCGCACATTTTGAATTGATCAACTCAAGATAGACATTCCCCCGCGAGACACGGTTACGTGGCATAGTTAAAGAGCTGCATTGTCAGCTTTTAGGTGACAAATAGCTCTAATAACTACCTTGAATGTGTAGACAATCCTCGAAAGGTTGTCAAACCCGTCAGAGTTCATGTCTACCAAGAGTTTCTCGAATGGTACATTCTACTCGACAAGTCCTTTCGAGACACGTTTACATCGCTAGCGAACTAGCTTGAAATTATTACCCGTCCGGACAAGTCTTTTCGAGTTACTAGCGGTTAAGAGCTCGTCAATTCATGGGTTAAAGTCTTTTACACGAGAGTTCATATAGCAAAACACAACATATTTCTTATCACGTATTTTTCTCCCCTAAAAAATGGCATATAAATGTTATTTTTGAAAAGTTGAGAATAAATATGACCATTTCGAGTGTTGCAGGAAGAATGACCACTGTGAACAATTTGTGAACAAAGTTTTAAGTCAAGTACTCCTCCTCAACAAGTGATATAAACGGTTGAGGTTTTGAAAATCATAAGGAAAGTACTTGTTCTTTTGAGCAAAACCTTGAAAAGTGAAAGGTTTGATAGGTTTTACTCAAAAGTAAGAAGCTTTCGCTCCTTTTATAAGGATTGTGGCAATCAAGCGCACCACGGGTCCTTTATTTACATGTATGGGTTGTACACTGTAATGTGTGCACAAGCCATAGACATAATAAATCATACATCCAAATTTATAATGAAAGAAGTTCAAGGGGTACCGTGTAGTCCGAGATGTCGCCAGAGTGTGAATCAGGCGAAAGCCGATGATGTTTCTCCCGGTCGACCACCAACATAGCTTTCCAATCTTCAACTCCCTTTATACAACCGTTCATCAATCATTGTGATGATCCTCTTCACATCCCTACGATCCTGAGAATTCCATCGCTTAGGACACCCGATCTTTTGGTGTATATCCTTCAACCGGTAAGCCAATCCGTCCCTAACCAACTTCAAAGTGTGATCTCCAAATTTGTGAAGATCTATGCACGCCATCAAGCAATTTCTTTGAAGTTCACGCGTAAACGACGCCAATGGTTTGCTCGATGAGTGTAAATTGTGAAAGCTGGTTGATGTCAGGAAGATCAAGCTGTGGTGGAGTGAAGTTGACACGGGTCTGATAAGATTCTACTGCAAGCTGGAGATCTTCTACACGTTCTTTGATAACTATGCGTCTGATGAAGATGAGCACTAACTTGATGAATTCACGTTGTACTTCAGTGGAGAATTGTCTCATACGACCCTGTACTTTGGCAAGGTACATATCTTCGATGTCGTTGATAGACAAATTCTCAAAGTTAGCTTCAGAGAATGCATAATCCCTTTGTGACAACTCGTAATTTCAGGTCATTTTACAAACTTTAAATGTTTCACTATTTCATCATTTATCGTAAACTACGTTTACGAGTATCAAATTCGCGTAACCTTAATGGTTTAGCTGCGAATTCATGAACAATCATCAAGGACATTTCATATAGACTAGGTTTAGTCTACATATCATTAGCATCATTATCATCATATTAGTTCATGCATGGTTTTGCATTTTTTTTTCGTTAAACGTATAATTTCATATTAAATAAACGCTATCGCGTAAACATTCATTTTGAACACTTGATCCGATACTTCCAAAAATTATCCCGACATATTTTTATACTCATATCAAGATTATAAAAGTAATATTATGAGTTTACCCGGTGTTTTAAATTTATTTTGTATATAAATTGTTATATTTATATAATTACGACGGTTTTCTTAAATACTACACGATAATATTTATTTCACTCAACTCATGTAAGAAATGTATTTTTATAATTTTTATGACTTCGATATATTTTATCTGGTTCCGTTAAAATCGATTTCTAGCTAACGCTACACTTAATAATTAATAATATGTACCAAATACACAATATACTTAACTTTAATTACATTTTACCATCAAAATACAAAATACTTATACTCAACTTACCCATTGCCGCCCCCCCTTTACATCTATGTGATCAAATTGGTTTTTACTACCTCAATGTACACCTATACATATTTTTGTAAGATATTTACAAGGTATTCATAATATACTTACAAACATACACATAGTTAACAAATATCCTAGGTGAAAAAAAAAGGCTCTCTTCCTCTCCTTCCTCCATAACCGGCCACATCAAGACACCATGAAGAAACCATTATTTTTTTGAAGTCCAAGTGATTATCAAGTTCATATAGTGATCTATGTTAAGGTTTTGAAATAAAAACCTATAGATTAATAAGGTTTTCATCATATTCTTCATATAATCATACAAGTAAGCAATTCATGATTTTCATAACTCTTTCATATTCATCTTTTTTTTATTTCATCATTTTTGCAAGAAACATGCATGTTAAATATGAATTTATACCACTTTTGTTGTTTTTATTACTTATTATGTAATATAATTATCCTATAAATTATCCCTTGAAACATATCACTTTTGGTGATGTCTAGGAACCCATGACACCCTAAGAAGGTGTATGGTAGGATTTGAATAGCTTCGGAGTTGTTTTGAATTGGTTAGAATAGGTTTGGCGCGAGAAAAACTCATTTCGACAAGTTTACATAAGGGTCTGTCCATATTTTGAAAATCTGGAAATCGCGACAGTAGATAAAATTTTTTGGCCTAGATATTTAGAAAATACACTTTAAAATGAAAACGTGGCCGCTTGAATGGGTTAAAACGGAGCTATAACGAAGAAGTTATGAATTTTTGAAGTTTGACGACGAAAAATATTTGTTTCAGAAAATTCAGCATGTAATCTCGACTTTTTACGAGTCAAAAATGAGTCTTAAGCGTTATAAAATGTGTCGACTTATCAAAAATATATTAGTATATATTATTACGATTCCGAAGACATATAAAACGTAGAAAACGGACTTGTAACGAATAAATTACACGCGATTTAACAAAGTTGCCGTAACTTTATTATATAAGAAAAACTAATATATTTCTATTAGACAAATATTACGGCCACAAGGGACCATGTTGGAGGTCGTTTTTAACATTGACGTAGTACTTTTTATAACGTGATGTCTTCTAGTAAAAGTAAGTTCGCCAAGCATATTATCCAAAATGTCCAACCGTTCGTCAAGCGGAGTTGTAATGAATAAAATACGGTCACTTACACTTTGCCGAAAACCACCCTTAAACGATATTTTGGACACAAGTACCATACTTAACCTATATTTTTCTCCGTGATCGAGACCTGTCGGATGAAAACGTAAATGCTAAAACTTTGAGATAATGATACAAGCTTTCCAAAACCGTTGAGTTCGTTTCCTAACACTCGACGTGCACCATTTTACGACTAGCTTTTTAAGGCCGTTTTGTCACTTTCATGAAATTGTCAAATAACATTATTTTACGACGAAAAGTTAAAATTTCATATTAAATCACAAAACGACTATCGTAGGATATCATTTCAACATAAATACTTGTAAAGTATTTTATAACATGACGAGATGTCATAAACATATATTTCGACGATAAATCCTATTTTCAAAAGCGTACAAGTGGTATAGATTACATGTGGATTTGCATGCACGACATTGTTTCATGATTTACATTAGAACATATCATTCATAATAGGTCACGGTCAGAGGTTGCGCCTCATTTCAGTGTTGCCATTATATCATCATAATCATTGCAACAGGTGAGTTTTCATAGCCCCGATTTATTCAAGTTTTACTTTATTTCAAACCTACGGGGAGAATACATTGCACATCATTTTTATTACGATACCAAGTATATCAAATTCATTACATTGCTTAAGTTACCTCATGCCAATTGAATGTCCCCATTATATAACATGAACCGTTAATTTCATAGAAGCGAGGGTGAGTGGATAGATCTATCGAGGGTGACTCCTCCATCCGGGTTGGTGGATTCCAACTGGTTAAACGGATGCATTTCATTTAATATCATTATTTGAGTTGTTTGGCAAACACTCTGTTGGGGCGAACATCATGATCAGTCTAGTTTCGGTGTCATGGACTTATAGCAATTGTATCATTTTTGTGACATGTTGTCATACATGGCCTATACTTGTGGTAGTCGTATTAAACATTTTTAACAACTCTATGAACTCACTCAACCTTTGTGTCGACACTTTTAGCAATGTATTTTTAGGTAACTAAGGCATTCACTTCATGGCATGCATGTGGACATATCATAGAGTCGCGGTAACGACGCGACTCACATGGGATCTATACACTTTAAAAACATCGTTTGACTTGTACCAAACTTATTTTTCCGCACCTGTTGATTTTCATTTGGGACCTATACTTTGTAAACTCTGATTATTTTGTTAAATCAAACGATGTATTTTCCAAACGACACTTTAGGTCGTTCAATATAACTGTGATTGTGATGTTATGACAGTCAATCCCCAGGAATTCCATTCACGCAAAAGGTAATTTGGGGGTGTGATAGATTGGCATCAGAGCTTCGGTTATAGAGAACTAGGTTGCATCATTGACCCTAGACTATAACTACATCATCATAGCATTTCATCATTTCATCATAAGTGCATAGTCACTATACATGCGGTTTCATACGCACATTTTGCGAGTTATTTACTTGCATTTCAAATCGATTGTCACATTAATGCCTTAAGATACCCATCCCATCACTTTGACATGGAGAATGCCCTGTCATTCCCTGTCACAATTCTAACATCAGTTGACTCAACACCGATAACATCAGATGATGAGACTGAACCCTTTTAGGAGGACGAAGTTGCACCTACACCATCACGATCACCATTGATTCACTGTAGGATCAGGACAATGTTTATCATTTTGTTAAGACAGATCATACCATTTGGTAGGACTTATAGGCTTAGTCCTAATGGACCTATTAGGATGCTTACTACAAGGAAAATAGTAGTATTTCATTCACCATCATCTCCTAACTTACCACTAGGATTTCCATCATCATCGTCATCTTTATCATCTAGAGCATCATTCGTACCATCATATCTCATATACACTACTCACACATATGACTTGCCGCTTGGGAAGTGGACATGATTTGACACACCACTACCATCTATCACTAAGACTACAGAAACTACACTATCTTATAGATTTAAGGACTGTGAGAGTTTCAAAGCTGTTGTTATTAGACAGCCTACTGCTTCTACACTTGAGACATGATTAGACTACCAACAAGAACAGATAATAAGTACCTTTCTATCTAATGTAATCTTTATCATTTATTATCTCTACGATAATCACAACCTTTGTTTATTTCATTCCTTATTCAAATTGCCCCATTTTTCAATCATTTCGCGACAATACATCACTATCTTACTAGGGGTTAGGCCAACTTTATTCTTGACCAATTAGGAGACTATTACCACTCTATGAGGTTCTCCCATGTATCCTACAAACCATTCAACAAATTTTATTTCAAGTTATTTTGCTACCATTTCACGAAATTATTTCACTTAATTTTATTCCAAGCTATTCTACACTATCTTAGAAACATTGTTTCATAAAATTTTAAAACAAAGTTGTTTCGTTACCACCCTATCAATTGGCTTTCAGTCATTTTATCAACTATTTAATACCATCATGCGAAACGATTTTCATGTTACTCTGAAAAATCATTGAGCCATTATCTTACAAAACAAAACGTTGAATACCATCTAAAACTTCGGAGGAACATAATATCATTTCAACAAAACCAAGCATCACATCATTTGTCCTTGATCTGTGCTAAACCGTCAAGTTTTCTCACTCAAGCCGACCACTTTTGAATGGCCGACCGTAAGAAACTTAAAACAGCTTAGACACAAATGCAATGAAGATCGGGAGAGTATAGTGTTTCCCCAGGTCGTTATGTCCCAAATGAGCTATGCTAAGAATCACCAAACGAATAGTGATCGAGATTTGAACGAAAAGAGGATTGATTTATTATAACTAAGGAAAAGGTAAATAAATTACAGAGGCTTAAATGCAAATTAAAGGAAATTAAAAAAAATATTAAATAAACGCTATCACTATTTGCAAACTGATGTTTTTGATTTTTTCTGTTTTATAAAACTTTAAATTAAAAACTACGTTACGCATAAAATGAAAATATGAAACTAAAGCAGTATTAATCCTAAAAATATGAAAATGATATTTTTACAAACCTAATGATAAAATAAAATATTTAGAAAAAGAAAATTATTTTTATAACTATTTAATTAATTATTATTAATTAAAAACTAATTTTAACTATTTAATAATAACCTAAAATACAAGAAAATATGAAATAAAGCTATAAAAATGAAATTATGACTTGGAAAAATCTAAAATAACAAAATAGAATTTCCAAAACTAGTTTTGTATTTTTCTGATTATTTTTGTATTTTCTATGAATTAAAAACTATTTAAAACTACTTAAATTGCTTAAAAATACAAATTTAACTAAGAAAAATCTGGAAAAATATTTTTTTGACTTTTTATATTTATCTTAACCTAGGAAAAATGAAAAATTATTTTTTTGAAACTTTTCTGAATTAATTGTATTAAATGCTAATTAAAAAGTACTAAAAATTGATTTAAATGAAGAAAAATAGCAAACTGACCTAGAAAAATCTGAAAAATTCAAGATAAGTCTAAAATAATAATATGAATCTAGGAAAAATATAAAAACAGGGGCTTGTGTGAAGGAAATTTAGACTGCAATGCAAGTGCTTATGTAATAAGCACTTGGAATAAGCACAAGGTACCAAATGAGTATTAAATCACGTAAGCTCTAATAAGCTAAACTTACTCTAAAACAACAAATTACAACTATCCTAAACTTCTATAGCACTGATTAACTTGATTTGGTGATTTGAGCTCAAGTGCTAAAAAAAACAGTTGAGGCTACTACTTTTAAGCTTGAAAATAAGCAACTCAATAAGCTGGAAATAAAAACCAAATGAAGGAACCTAAACTAGACCTGGCCAAGAACTTGTAAACCACAAATGAGCTTTGGACAAGCTCTTATGAGCTTGTTGCAAGCTCTCAAGAAATCATCTCAGTACACTCCGCTATACACCGAGTCAAGGTAATGCGGGAGATAGGACCTATTTGACAAGCCATTTTGAGGCTTGTAAAAATTTACAAAAATTCAATAAAAATCACAACAAGTAATTAGACCAAATTAACTAGAAAAATCCCAAATTTCACTTGATTTGACCCAGAAATGAGTCAATGATAAATCAACAAACTTTGGTAAAACCGAGATTTTCAACTTTTTTGACTTTTGACAGCTTATGAGATGTTGACTTATTTGAACTTTGCAACTAATTTAAGGACTGAGATTGATGTTAAATGATGAAATGAGAATATCAAGCTTATTTCTATATAATGCAAACACAAAACAAGCTTTTGGTTATTAAAAATCTCAACAGTTAAACTTTTAAGATGATCTTAGAAGATTTTGACTTTGAGCCTTAGCAGTGTAATATGATGACCTAATTGAGTTAAATAGAGCTAACCAAGCTTAGAACAACAAGTTTTAACCATCGCACTACCCTTAACCACAGATAAATCAACATCCAAACACCCTTTATTTCATCGATTTGCAATCAACATTAAGCTAAACACTTAACTAGCTAAAATTAATGATCAAACCGAAGTTTACTTGTCCTAAATACAACTAATTACAATGTGTTTTAACTATTTATGACTACAAAAGCATTATGCTATGAAACTTGAGAATAACTTACAAATGGTCCTTAGCCACAATGGCTTGATATCAAACAAACAAAGAACCTCTATCCTATGTAAATCAACCCATTGAACTCAAAATCAACCCAATTCCAAAGATCGCTACACCCATATCCATTTCCTTTTCAATTTTGGCTCATTGACTTTTGTTGACCATAAACCAAATTTGCTTGAATTTGTTTTATAAGCTTACTAAAAGCTATATTAAGCTTAGATAAGCTTATTTGAGCTAAAATAAAGCTACTTGAAAGCTTTAATACAGGAGTTTGAAACCAAAATCTTAAACAAAGGAACATAAAATTTGAATTCATATTAAAACTTTGACTTGATACTAGAAACTGGATTGTATTGATAAAACAACTTAATTTGATTACATAAGAGCAGAAAATTACAACTTTAAACTGAAACTAAAACTTTTAATACTAAAAACGACATACATAAATATTGAAAACTAAGTACTACTCTCCTTCTTCCTTTTCTTGCTTCCTTTCTTATAGCCAATGATTTCTCTCACATCTCTGAGTGTTTCCCACCATTTATCATGACCATTGGATTAGTTGAGCCATTTTTGGCCGTTGGATTGATTTTGGCGCCAAAACTTATATAAGCCAGTTGGGGGGTTTTGAGTGTGAGATTGAAGAAGCAATTAATGTTTCTTGGAGGGTTGTTGAGGTGGAAGGATAAGGGGAGTGTGAAGGCTGAAATTGGGGGATGGGAGGGGTTGAGGGGTAGGCTAAAGGGAAGAAGAAAAAGCGGCGCTGGGGTTGGATTGTTTGACTGGGATGGGTTTGACCGGCTATTATATTATGAAGGGGTCCAAAATGCAGGGGTCCAAATGGTTGGCAGGGGTTCAATTGGTTTGTGACAAGGGTCCAAGGGGTAAAGGTTTAAAACACAAGGACCTATTGTGCAATTTCTAAAAATCAAGGGACCAAGGCTGCCAATATCTCAAAGTTGCTCCAAGGGACTAAAAGTGACAAGCTCCAATAGTACAAGGACCAAACTTGTAATTTTCAAATTTCCAAGGACCATTTTTGCCAATTTTGAAATTTGGAGGACCAAACTTGTAATTTCTCAAAACTTTTGATATTTTTCACCAAAGGACTAATTTTGACAACTTATGATTTTAAAAGGACCTTTGGCGATTTTTCTTTTGAAATTAAGGCTGTGGACTATTTCGACAACTTTTGAAACTTGGGGACCTAAAGCCGCCAATTATGCAAACTTAGCTCATTTTTCATCGATTTTGAACATTTTGCATCTCAAAACATATAAAATGCAATTTTGAGATATTTTCGATTTTGATGCATTTCGAGCATTTTAAACGCTTTGCGTCAGATTGACCAAAAATGATGAGTATTTACACACTCATCAGTCCTCGATTATACATGGCCTGATCACCTATGTATAATTCAGGAAGAATTATGTCATGAAAGTATCAAGCATCATTTCAAATCTCTTAAAAAAATCTTCACTCAAAAGCAAGGCTTTGTAATCAGATAAATTGTTCATAAACATTTTTTTTAACACTCTATAGAAGCCCACGCCATTCATCCCTCACTCAACCGATAAGTTAGAATTTGATGAGTTACCTTTTTAAGAAAGACTTTCTATACCATCTATGAGGAGGATTCCTCGGTACAAGAAAACAATGAAAGGATTTCATATTTCCCCACAAGGACTAGAAGTATATAGTAAGATGATTCGAAACTCAACACAAAGATTAAGACATCATGAGACATTTCGAACCACTATTTTGGACTAGAAGCCAAATTATATCATTTCAAAAGTACTAGCTAGACCGAGTTACAAGATTTAGTACGAAGCAAATACACACTAAGCAACACTATAGGGACAAACCAAGTATTCTAACTGAGACTACAGAACATTTCATTAAACATGGCCTCAACAATATGTGAACTTCCCTACAATGAGTTTCCCTTAAAGGAAAATTTGGTTAAATTTAGGTTATCGATATAAACTTCCCCTAAGGCATTGTGTTCCCTAGAAATTCCAAGTAACCTCACTTCTATATCAAGAGATGCAACAGGTTTGAACATATCGGACAATAAATGACTCTCCATCTACAAGTGAAATTAGAACAAACATTCCTCGATATAGTATCAGCTGATATCTATGTTTTGCGGACATGATGACAATCTAGTGATGAACTATTTTAAAAGCACTCAATATCGGAACAAGTCTTGAAAATCAACCACCACACCACATCACTTAAATATTTAAGGTTTTGTGACTTTACAACATATAGCATGGAAATATTTTGATAAGAGACCTTAGTCAAGTAAGACTCAAGTAATGACATTCGCTAGAACTAGAAACGCGAGGAATCACAAGTACCCATAATCTATTCCTTTCTATAAGGTCCTTTTCGACTGACTTAACATTTTGAAATTTGGCATGAGACACGTGGTATCAATTCCAGTTGTACCTATTACAAGCTATTCGATTCACCTTAGACTTCTGACAATCATTTTAAGATTCCTTTGGAATTCACTAGGACATGATTACCGCTATTATCCTCACCAATGGTTAGAGCGAGAGAATAATTCCCACATTAGACACATCATACCACATTGAATTAGCTAATGGTAACTTAATTAGCACCGGCACCATTGTCCGTGGTTGTACACTCAATTTTCTAAATCATCCCTTCAATATAGACCCTATGCCCGTAGAACTTGGTAGTTTCGACGTCATCATCGGCATGGATTGGTTATCCAAACATCGTGCAAGAATCATTTGTGATGAAAAGGTTGTTCATCTTCCTTACAACGGCGAAACTTTGATCATTCGTGGGGACGGTGGAACTAGACTCAATATTATATCATGCATCAAGACGGAGAAGTACATAAAGAAAGGTTGTTATGCTTTCTTAGCACATATAACCGAAGAGGTCGGAAGAGAAACGACTTGAGGATGTACCAATTGTCCGAGAATTTCCGGAAGTCTTTCCCGAAGACTTGCCGGACTTCCACCTTGCACGCCAAGTAGAATTTCATATTGACTTAGTGCCCGGAGTCGCACCATTGCATGAGCTTTACCGTCTAGCGCCATCAGAAATGCAAGAGTTGTCTAATCAGTTGCAAGAACTTTTAGACAAAGGATTCATTAGGCCAAGTTCCTCGCCTGGGGGAGCACCGGTCTTGTTTGTGAAGAAGAAAGATGGATCCTTCAGAATGTGTATAGATTATAGAGAGCTGAACAAGTTAACGGTGAAGAATCGTTACCCACTCCCCAGAATCGACGACTTGTTCGACAGTTGCAAGGCTCTAGTATCTACTCAAAGATTGACCTAAGGTCAAGTTACCATCAACTTAGAGTTCGGGAGGAGGATATCCCAAAACGGCTTAGAACACGTTATGGACATTATGAGTTTCAAGTAATGCCGTTCGGATTAACTAATGCACATGCAGTATTCATGGATCTCATGAATAGGGTATGCAAACCGTATTTGGACAAGTTTGTTATAGTATTCATCGACGACATATTGATTTACTCAAAGAGCAAAGAAGAGCACGAAGGGCATTTAAGAACGATTTTAGGACTACTCAAGAATTAGAAGTTGTATGCCAAATTTTCGAAGTGTGATTTTTGGAACCGTAAAGTATAATTTCTTGGTCATGTCATTGATAGTCAAGGACTACAAGTTGATCTTGCAAAGATTGAAGCCGTAAAATATTGGGCTACTCCAACAAATCCTACAGAAATCCGACAATTTCTAGGACTCGGGTATTACCAAGATTCATCGAAGGTTCTTCAAAGATAGCTAAAGCTTTGACCAAGTTGACACAGAAAAACAAGAAGTACGAATGGGGAAAGAAACAAGAAGCTGCTTTTCAGTTGTTGAAGCAAAAGCTTTGCAGTGCGCCAATTTTGGCACTACTCGAAGAAATTGAGAACTTCGTTGTATACTGCGATGCTTCAAATAAAGGGCTTGGAGCTGTATTAATGCAAAACAAGAAGGTGATAGCTTATGCTTCTCGACAACTTAAGGTTCATGAGAAGAATTACACCACTCATGATCTTGAGTTGGGGTCCGTAGTTTTTGCACTCAAGATTTGGAGACACTACCTTTACGGTACAAAGTGCACAATGTTTACGGACCACAAGAGTTTACAATATGTTCTTGATCAGAAGAAACTTAACATGAGGCAACGTCGTTGGTTGGAATTACTCAGCGATTATGATTGTGAAATCAAGTATCATCCGGAAAAGCCAATGTTGTGGCCGATGCTCTTAGCCTAAAGAAAGACCCAAACCTTTAAGAGTCCGATCCTTTGGAATGACGATCATTTCACCTTTACCATAAAAAATATTCGAGGCACAAATCGAGGCACTCAAGGAGGAAAACCAACCAAGTGAAAAGCTTTATGGTATGCCCGATAATGCAAATGGCTTTGTAAAGAGAGCGGATGGAGTATTATGCTTCAAGGATAGAATGTGGGTACCATTTTATGGCGGGATATGAGAATTGATTATGCATGAGTCGCATAAGTCAAAGTATTCTATTCACCCTGTGTTCCGATAAGAGGTATCGGGATCTCAAGAAACTTTATTGGTGGCCGGACATGAAAGCGGAAATTGCCACGCACGTTAGCAAATGCCTTACTTGCTCTAAGGTAAAAGTCGAATATCGAAACCTTCTGTTACTCCAACAACCAGAAATTCCCCAATGGAAATGGGAACGCATTACGATGTACTTCATTACGAAACTTCTTAAGACATCGGAGGTTACGACTATATGGGTAATCGTTGGTCGTCTTACCAAATCAGCCCATTTCATACCAATTAGAGAGACTTATTCCATGGAACAACTCACTAGACTTTATGTTAAGGAAATTGTCTCAAGGCACGGTGCACCAATTTCCATCGTTTCTGACAGAGATAGTCAATTCACTTCAAACTTCTGGAAATCATTACAAGATTCATTTGGAACCAAATTAGAGATGAGCACAGCATATCATCCACAAACCGATGGTCAAAGTAAAAGGACAATTCAAACATTAGGAGATATGTTGAGGGCATGTGTGATTGATTTTGGAAATGGTTGGGCAAATCATTTGCCATTGATCGAATTCTCGTACAATAATAGTTATCACACCAGTATAAAAGCGGCACCATTGAGGCACTCTATGGTCGAGGTGTCAACCACTTATTCACTGGGTCAAAATCGGAAAGTCCAACTCACTAGTCAATGACTCATTCATGAAACAACAAAGTAATCGTACAGATCAAAAATCAGTTACAAGTAACACAACATATAGCTAGATAAGCTATGTCGATATACGACGCAAAATATTGGAAGTATGTTCCATAAGTCGCAAAACCATTAGAATTTCAAGTTGGCAACAAATATATGTTCAACGCCCCGTCTTGGAAAGGCGCATTTATCTCGTAAAACACTGGACTACCCGATGCGACCCAAATACCCTCATCTTTTCACAAGTAACATCATAGAACCTAACATGGACTGAATTCAAGACTGAACTCCTTTTTGGTTGGGCTTAATGTGACAACTCGTAATTTCAGGTCATTTACAAACTTTAAAAGTTTCACTATTTCATCATTTATCGTAAACTACGCTTACGAGTATCAAATTCGCGTAACCTTAATGGTTTAGCTGCGAATTCATGACCAATCATCAAGGACATTTCATATATACTAGGTTTAGTCTACATATCATTAGCATCATTATCATCATATTAGTTCATGCATGGTTTTGCATTTTTTTCGTTAAACGTATAATTTCATATTAAATAAACGCTATCGCGTAAACATTCATTTTGAACACTTGATCCGATACTTCCAAAAATTATCCCGACATATTTTTATACTCATATCAAGATTATAAAAGTAATATTATGAGTTTACCCGGTGTTTTAAATTTATTTTGTATATAAATTGTTATATTTATATAATTACGACGGTTTTCTTAAATACTACACGATAATATTTATTTCACTCAACTCATGTAAGAAATGTATTTTTATAATTTTTATGACTTCGATATATTTTATTTGGTTCCGTTAAAATCGATTTCTAGCTCACGCTACACTTAATAATTAATAATATGTACCAAATACACAATATACTTAACTTTAATTACATTTTACCATCAAAATACAAAATACTTCTACTCAACTTACCCATTGCCCTTTTACATCTATGTGATCAAATTGGTTTTGACTACCTCAATGTACACCTATACATATTTTTGTAAGATATTTACAAGGTATTTATAATATACTTACAAACATACACATAGTTAACAAATATCCTAGGTGAAAAAAAAAGGCTCTCTTCCTCTCCTTCTTCCATAACCGGCCACATCAAGACACCATGAAGAAACCATTATTTTTTTGAAGTCCAAGTGATTATCAAGTTCATATAGTGATCTATGTTAAGGTTTTGAAATAAAAACCTATAGATTAATAAGGTTTTCATCATATTCTTCATATAATCATACAAGTAAGCAATTCATGATTTTCATAACTCTTTCATATTCATCTTTTTGTTATTTCATCATTTTTGCAAGAAACATGCATGTTACATCTGAATTTATACCACTTTTTTTGTTTTTATTACTTATTATGTAATATAATTATCCTATAAATTATCCCTTGAAACATATCACTTTTGGTGATGTCTAGGAACCCATGAAACCCTAAGAAGGTGTATGGTAGGATTTGAATAGCTTCGGAGTTGTTTTGAATTGGTTAGAATAGGTTTGGCGCGAGAAAAACTCATTTCGACAAGTTTACATAAGGGTCTGTCCATATTTTGAAAATCTGGAAATCTCGACAGTAGATAAAAAATTTTGGCCTAGATATTTAGAAAATAGGCTTTAAAACAAAAACGTGGCCGCTTGAATGGGTTAAAACGGAGCTATAACGAAGAAGTTATGAATTTTTGAAGTTTGACGACGAAAAATATTTGTTTCAGAAAATTCAGCATGTAATCTCGACTTTTTACGAGTCAAAAATGAGTCTTAAGCTTTATAAAATGTGTCGAATTATCAAAAATATATTATTATATATTATTACGATTCCGAGGACATATAAAACGTAGAAAACGGACTTGTAAATCTAATAAATTACATGATTTAACAAAGTTGTCGTAACTTTATTATATAAGAAAAACTAATATATTTCTATTAGACAAATATTACGGCCACAAGGGACCATGTTGGAGGTCGTTTTTAACATTGATGTAGTACTTTTTATAACGTGATGTCTTCTAGTAAAAGTAAGTTCGCCAAGCATATTTTCCAAAATGTCTAACCGTTCGTTAAGCGGAGTTGTAATGAATAAAATACGGTCACTTAAACTTTGCCGAAAACCACCCTTAAACGATATTTTGGACACAAGTACCATACTTAACCTATATTTTTCTCCGTGATCGAGACCTCTCGGATGAAAACGAAAATGCTAAAACTTTGAGATAATGATACAAGCTTTCCAAAACCGTTGAGTTCGTTTCCTAACACTCGACGTGCACCATTTTACGACTAGCTTTTCAAGGCCGTTTTGTCACTTTCATGAAATTGTCAAATGACATTATTTTACGACTAATTTAAAAGTTAAAATTTCATATTAAATCACAAAACGACTATCGTAGGATATCATTTCAACATAAATACTTGTAAAGTATTTTATAACATGACGAGATGTCATAAACATATATTTCGACGATAAATCCTATTTTCAAAAGCGTACAAGTGGTATAGATTACATGTGGATTTTCATGCATGACATTGTTTCATGATTTACATTAGAACATATCATTCATAATAGGTCACGGTCGGAGGTTGCGCCTCATTTGTGTTGCCATTATATCATCATAATCATTGCAACAAGTGAGTTTTCATAGCCCCGATTTATTCAAGTTTTTACTTTATTTCAAACCTACGGGGAGAATACATTGCACATCATTTTTATTACGATACCAAGTATATCAAATTCATTACATTGCTTAAGTTACCTCATGCCAATTGAATGTCCCCATTATATAACATGAACCGTTAATTTCATAGAAGCGAGGGTGAGTGGATAGATCTATCGAGGGTGACTCCTCCATCCGGGTTGGTGGATTCCAACCGGTTAAACGGATGCATTTCATTTAATATCATTATTTGAGTTTTTGGCAAACACTGGCTAACATCATGATCAGTCCTAGTTTCGTGTCATGGACTTATAGCAATTGTATCATTTTTGTGACATGTTGTCATACATGGCCTATACTTGTGGTAGTCGTATTAAACATTTTAAACAACTCTATGAACTCACTCAACCTTTGTGTTGACACTTTTAGCAATGTATTTTCAGGTAACTAAGGCATTCACTTCATGGCATGCATGTGGACATATCATAGAGTCGCGGTAACGACGCGACTCACATGGGATCTATACACTTTAAAAACATCGTTTGACTTGTACCAAACTTATTTTTCCGCACCTGTTGATTTTCATTTGGGACCTATACTTTGTAAACTCTGATTATTTTGTTAAATCAAACGATGTATTTTCCAAACGACACTTTAGGTCGTTCAATATAACTGTGATTGTGATGTTATGACAGTCAATCCCCAGGAATTCCATTCCGCTGCAAAACAGGTAATTTGGGGGTGTTACACCCTTTCGTCTTGTCTTTTGACCAAAATATTCTTGAGATAAGTGTAGTCCCATTTGGACGAAAGATCAACGTGTTTGATGGCAACGATGTTTTTAGTACTGAACACTGCATGTTGAGACTTCGACTGGCAGCTTACAGTAGTAGATTCTTCGGCGTTCCGGCCAATGATGAATTCCGTACATTGCATCTCGGTCGTATGCTTCCACTTTGTTGGAGAACAAGTGATTAGCACTTTCCTCGATAGCTATGCAGTTTGAGTATTCCGCCGGGAATGGAAGTGTCATAGATGTAGCGTATTTCCTTGAGCCATCGCCACCGTGTAGAAGAAATTCTAGGTCTTTGTTGAAGAAGTGTCGGAATGGAATTCTAGGCTCATTTGGTTGGCCAATTGTTGGTAGTGGTCTAGACCACTCGGTGTAATAAGGAGGGTTGTCCCGCCAGAAAGTCGATGTTTGCTTCTAGGTTGAGCCAATCCATGTTATTAGACATAGCTCGAGCAATGTTATCAAGGTGATATTCGACCTCATGGCACTTTCTCGAGCTATCTTTTAACAGTTGAAATGCTTCATTCTTGATTCGCTTCAACTCGGATTTCGCCATCTTCTTTACTTTGAACTTTTCTTGCAGGATTTTAGCATGCTCCAAAGTAGTACCGCCTACCGATCTTGACCTTCTTCAAGCAGTAGAGTGGAATTGACAAGTGTAGAAAACCATTCAAATTCCTCTCGTGTTATCTTCATCTAGCCAGATAGGACGCCAGACCTTGGGCGTCGTCTTCTTCTTTTTCTTAGGCCTAGATGAGGATTCTCGGTTTCTTACTTTGTCGTGAGGCGGGTTGTTGTTGGGGCTCGTGGTATTCTTTCATCGTCACCACCGTGATACTCAAAGTGGTCACCGGTTTTTGAGTCCGGGTGGTAACCGTAATCCTCGAGGTTTATCAGCAGAAGAGCGGGGAGGAGATCTTTGTTGAGCTGGAGTCCTTTGTGGTGGAGGCGCATTGAGTACTCGAATCAAGATGATTCACCGTACTTTTTGTGCGCTTAGGCTCCTTATCCTTATCTTGATCTTTGTCTTCATCATCTCTTGAACGCTTAGGCCTTATAGCCTCTTCTCCAATGATGAATTGAGTTGGTATTCAAAGAATGCTTCAAACAGTTTAGCTTCATGGGAGGCAAACGCAGTAGCGTGTTGACATTTGCGCTACCAGTCGGTTTACTAATTCATCATCTGAGAAGATTGTAGTTTCAACTGGATTGATGCTCAAATTCATCGAAGTTGATTTCATGGCTTGCTTGGCTAAATGTAAGAGATTCGGATAAAGTTGTCTGGTATACATCTCCTTTGTCAGCTTCGAATGACCTCCATTAAGAACTTGTGAGTGTATCCTTTTATCATCTCGCCCATGCTCCCTTGAAGATCATCCTTCATAAGCTTCTCAGACATACCCCTTTCAACTTGCATCTTGTCATTCTCATCATGAAGATACGTTATTATCAGCGAGGAAATTCAACTTTCTGTAGAGAATATCTTTCTTTCCACTCGCTTGACAAAATTTTAACGATTCGATTCTTAGATTGAGAGATCCAAGATGGAGTTGGCTTTCTTTAATCGATCCGGATGATGATTTGGTTGAATTCTTTGATGGTGGTGGTGAAGAGTGAGAAGAAGAATCTGATGATGATGAGATGTGAGGAGACTCCGGGTCCTTTGGTGGTTTAGAAGTTTCTTCCTTTGATCGCAGACTATCTAGAAGAAACGATCATACTCAACATCTTCTTCATTGCCGACTTAGCTTGTTCATCGCCTTTGGCTTTGGTGCAGCTTCTTCATCGCCTTTACCTTCTAACTTCTCGATTCTCGTTCTTCAAAATCATACTCAAGAGTATCTTCGACACGTGTCTGTTATTGTACCAAAGTGGTGGCACCAGATCCCTTATCGGGTTGATTAACCGCATCGGGACCTGGTGAAGGTTGAGCTGCACCACTTGACCCTCCGGGGCCACCCATTTGTTCTTTTGCAAATTCTTTTGCCACGTGTTGGAGTCTAAGGAATTTGAACTTCTTCCTGTATGAAGTATCTAGTTGCTCTTCTTCATCCAGCTTTCTTCGCAAGGCACACAAGTACAGTGAGTCTTCCCTTTTCCTTTGTCACCGGTGGACTTGGAGGTTTAGTCAGCTTGAAGGAGGTGTTTTATGCAGGTCAGAGTAGAAAGTCTCTTCATCTGATTCAGTACCTCCGAGTCCTCGCCCATTAGCTTTCTCAAGGTTCAGGCTTAGATACGGGAATAGGAACAACTTCCTTGGCGGAACTGCCCCTTCGTGGAGGATTCCTCCTGGAACATCCTTCGACTTCGCTTGAAGCACTTCCAAAGACTTCCTCTTCTGGTTCTCCTAGTAGGTGTTTGATGTGCTTCATCGGGTTTTAAATTTGTAAACAAGAATTACCGGTTAACTAGGAACACATTCGGGCAAGTATACCCTAGTCGAGTTGTAGTATAGTATATGGTAAATCAAGGTCGTCCCAAGAGACTTGGTTGCACTACAAGTGTCGCTTGTTTGTTTAAGCAAGTAACAAGTAACAAGTTGATGGTTATGATTGTCACGGATCAAACCAACAAGAAAAGCATTATAAGAACAAGTAACAAGTTGATGGTTATGATTGTCACGAATCAAACCAACAAGAAAAGCATTATAAGAACAAGCAAGTATCAAGACATTCATCATTATTCCAATCAAACACAAAATCTCAATAATCATATCAATAACAAACATCTTTAAATAGAAAAGTAACAAGGTTTACCCAAAGTATGAATTACAATAGGCAAAGATGAAGGATTATAGCAACCTTCAAGCCTCCAATCAACTACAATAGTTCTACCAAGCCGAAAAATGATGTCCAAACGCCTTCGACAACCCTTGAGCACACTACACCTAATTTGGCAGGTTTGTGGTCTTTGAAGATAAGGTGAAAATTGCCCCTAATGTGGAGGCTGGGCTTGAATTTTCACAAGTTGGGATAGGATAGTTGGTGGAAATTCATCCTTAAGGGTGAGGCTTGAATTTCACACCTTGGTGAAGATTTTCGTGAGAGTGGTGTTTCAGGTGGAAATTGGCCCCAAGGGCGAGGCTGAATTTCACACCTTGACGCAAGGTTGAGAGTGGTTGTGTTCTCTCAAGTTATGGGAGCTGTTCTCTAGGTGGAAATTCGTCCTTAAGGGTGGAGGCTTGAATTTCACACCTAGAGAGGAGTGGTGGATGAAAGGATGAGAAAGATGGAGAAGGGATGATGAAATGAGGTGCCAAATGGGTTCTATTTATACTACTACCAAGGCCTAGGGTATTCAATGCATTTTGGAGGCCAAGAGCTTGGAAGGGACTATAAACCATGTAAGAAGGGACTAGAATCATTTGGAACACGTTTGGAGTCTTAGTAGTAGAAATGGTTGAACAAGACCTCCAACCGATCCGCTGAGTCCAATCAATCGGTTAGTTCTTGACAGCTTCCAACCGATCGGTTACGGGGCTCGACCGATCGGTTGGAGCAAAATCACAAAAAATCATAAACTGTAAAGTTGTAGATCTTTCTCTTAGCTTTCCGCGTCGCTGTAACGGGGTCAAACGGAGTCCGTATGCAAAAAGTTATGGCCAAAATGGTGAAGGTGTGTCTGAACAACGAGTCTTCCAATATGTCTTCGCTTTTAGCTTCTTTTCTTCATTTCTTTCTCGTTTTCCTTCTTGAACTTTATTCTTGAGTCTTTAGACCACTAACTTGATGACTTTACCATCTCGAATATACTCCGCAAGTCTTTTGGTCGGGAATACTTCATACATGGAGAAATCTTCGTTTTACTCTTTTTCCATTTTCTCCACTTTCCCTGCATTTGGCTACAAATGAACTAGCAAACGACTTTTGCAATGCATTACATTAAAAGCATATGATTATAACCAAATAACACACATAAAAGAACAGATAACGCTACTAAAAACATGCACAATTTGAGCTGCTATCGTGTTCCAAGGCTTTTCATCGAGATGACCAACTTGCCTTCTGCATCGCTACTTGATACCTTTTGTATGTTTCAAGCTTTTGATTTCATTTGTCAAGGTGATCAGCAAAGACGGCACTGCTTTGTTGACGATTCCTTGATTCTCGACCGGGATGTAGGCTCGGCCAACATATCGATTATCCGTCATTGAGCCTCAGGAATGTCGGGATGAAGTCCAAGTGCTCTCGATCAACCATTTTATTCATATAGGGAATCTTTGAGCCAAGTTTCTTGTGAAATGACATCATGTCTTCCCATAGCAAAGGCTTCAATTTCGATGTACTTTTTGTTGATTAATGACCAGAAGATTTGTAGTTCCATGAGCTTGGGATGCTCATATATTAGTTGAGTACTACTCAAATCGGTTCCATTCCGTCAAGTACTTTACCATCACGGACCTTGACAAAACATAGACTACTCGAAATATATTTTAGCAAATGAGCACACTTGACTTGAGTTTCTCCTAGGCATACCTAGCTTAACTTAGATACAAGGTTCACCACTAAAATTTGAGTCACAAGACACTAAGATAACGAGCATGTTTCTCAAGTTTAAGCAAGGTTATAACAAGGTTCGACATACTTTAAATGACATGAATGTCGGCTGAAAAATGTGAGCATCAAACAAGGGTTACTAGTAGACTTTGTAAAACTTGACTCATCTACTTTTTCTTGTTCCTTACCCTCAACAGAAAGCCAAATGGACCCATTTGCAAATGACCCCTTAAGTCCAAGTAACATAGATTATTTATCCAAACACCAAGATTATACATCAAGAACACCTAGTTCATAGTCATATTATCCAACTTTTATAAAACTTAACTTCCCTATTTTTCTTGGTTATACAACTCGACAGGAAACAAGACTAACAAAACAAATGCCAAAAACTCAACCTCTAGTTTTTCTTGTTTCATGCATCTCGATAGAAAACTCAACAAAGTGAATGACCAAATTAAAATTTTAACATAGCAACCAAGAAAGAATGTTATTAACATGACCAAGTGTAACTAATGTTTGATACAAAATACTAAACTTAACATCACAAGAATAACGCATAAAACATTACAACAAGAAAAGATTCATAACCTCAACTCGAGAGATGATGCGGAGGAACTAAAATGGCTTTGTGGTTTCGACCAACGACTCTTGATTTAGCTCCAATACACTTCCAATTGCAAAACCCCCCAAATCAATTTTTGAAAACCCTAAGTTTCACAAACCCCTATTTTTGGTAAAATTGATGAGGAAACCGAAGTTGGGGCGCTTGCATCTCTACTAGAGATAAAGGAAGTATTTTGGGAAGAGCTTGTCCATCCTTCTCTTCTTGTGTCTTGGTTTGAAGCCGAAATTAGTAACTTCTATAACCTAGGGAATCTTGGACTTTGGCTCGAGGTAGATAGATGTTGAGATATGCTTCTCATGGGTGGCTTTGTCTTGACTCTCCTTGGATTCATTCAACTAGTAGCTGGCGCCTCAAAGGAATGGATTTGTAAGACAAGATAATACATGGTTTTGGTGAGGGAAGATGGTGAATAATGAAAAGGAGTATGTTGGTTTACTTGTTTGGGAGATTCGACCTACAAGAGGCTAGTGTCTAGAGGTGGAGATGAAGATTGATATCTCCTTTTTCTCGCTTGGTGTTTTGTCGTGGTGTGGAAGAGAAGACAAAGAGATATTATATCTCACATTTTAATAAAAGGTCTTTATTTACAAGAATTATAAACGTGTATGTATATGTAATTTATACTTATGATTTATTTGTGTACATGTATGTACTTGTGTTATACTTATATATTAATTGTGTTTGAGTCTTATAAGAGTTATTGTTTAAGTGAAAGTGTGTTAAATATTTTGTGTCCCGCGATATTAAGTTGTGACCGAAGTATCATTGTTTGATAAATTTTATAACGTAGTATCTTATAGTTACGGTTCAAATATTATTATCTTTGTAATATTCTATATCACGGACATTTGTCATTTGTTTTACTTGTCCTTATCATAGTGTTGGTACGCCGCGGCAGGTCGGTCACCTGGGGAAACGAGATAACCTCTCGTCTTACAATTTAATCATAAGACAAAATGAAACGAAATATTCATAAAATGATATGAATGCAAAATGCAATTATATATCAGATGCAGTTAACTACTCAGATGATCAGGGAAAACTTATGCATGCTTAATGACTTATGCTTAGTAATAATAAATTACTAATTATTAGTTAATTTTTTGTGAAAATTTACCCTGTGTCACATTCGTGATCGTCATTTCAATGAGGATGCGCTAATCACCACCAAAATTTCCTTGGCCACTAATCTGGTTGTTTTTTAGGCGGCTGAGGTTAGGTTGAAACGTATGGGTCTTTGGTTATGTGGGGTTTATTTTAAGACGCATACTCTTCGTTCTAAGTGTCGGCATGGATCTGATTTTGTGTCACCCCCTGATTGTGGTGATGGTGTTGCTAGATTTGTGTTGTTTGATCTGGCAAAGCCCCAAGTTCCCTCTTTCGTTCAACTTGCTTGTGTTGAAGATTTGGTTTTGGAGGAGCATTCTGGTTTTGATTTACACTTGCTTGACACTTTTCTCTCTAAAGGGTTGCACATTGTCAAATCCATCCCTCCCAAGTGTCGTTTGTGATTCTCTCGTGTATTGAAAAGAGCTCTTGACAAGGTGATCTGCACACCTGAAGACAATTCTTGTTGGGTTAGCCTGTTAGCCTTGCCTCTTTGTCTCCTTAAAACATTTTGCCCAAGGAGTAACATGGAGTGTAGGTCTGCTACTAAGTTAATAATATATTGCTAATGCCATTCGATCTTGGTACGCCTCGGTGGTAGTTTGCATTTTGTTAGAGAGGTTTTAGCCAACCTCCCCGCTTGGTCCAATATTGATGAGGAAAACCTAGATTTGGGCGAGCCGAATGTTAAGCAATGTGGAGGAAGATTTGTGATGGTCATTATATCGCTGTCGTCGTGAGTTCTTCTTCTTCAAGTGTTGCTTTTTATAATGATACTACCCTTGAGGACCTAAAGGCTAAGCATCCCTTCAAGTCTGCTCCTTCTCTGCCTGATATACCTATGGATCATTATAACCTCATTGCATCTCCTGCTGTAGTTCTTGACATGATTAAGAGTGTCCCCCGTGGTACATCTTGTGTTCGAGATGGTTTGCGTGCCCAACACCTTTTGGATTGTTTTAGTGGTGTTGTTGTGGCTATATCTGATGAGTTAATTGGCTTTATCACCCAGGTGGTAAATCTTTTTCTTGATGGTAAGTGCCCTAAGGCGTTGGGCGAGTATATTGCCAGTGCTCCTCTCACATCGCTGATCAAACCAGGTGGTGGTATCCGTCCTATCGCTATATGGGCCGTCTGGAGGCGTTTAGTCTCCAAGTGGGGTGCTTCTATGATTGGCAATTGTTTAGATGGTTACTTGAATGATCTACGCTGAGTTGGGGTTTCTGGAGGAGGGGAGGCCATTCTTCATGTCGTGAATCGGTTTATTGAAGACCGTGGAGATGATGTGGGTCTTTCGATATTATTGGTGGATTTCAAAAACGCCTTCAATTTGGTGGACTGTGAGGTTATGTTACAAGGGGTTCACCTCCATTGTCCTGCCATATCACGTTGGGTTGAATTTTGCTACTTCAGCCCAGTCAGGTTATATTATGGGGAACACACTTTATGAGTTTATGGTCGCAACAAGGTGATCCTCTTGGACCTCTCCTTTTTGCCTTGGTGTTACATTCTTTGGTATGCAAGATTAGAGACACCTTTTGTCTCTCTCTTCAAGCTTGGTACCTAGATGATGGTACGATCATCGAATATCCTTTGACTGTTGGGAAGGTTTTGGAGCTTATTATATTGGCTGGACCTCGCTACGGTTTGCACCTCAATGTCCACAAACTAAGGTTTTCTGGCCAAGGGAAGATCCTAGAATTTGGCTTGCAGGTGTTTTCCCGCTTAATATTGCCCGGCCTTCATGTGGGGTTAAATTGTTGGGTGGACCTGCTAGTGTAGACCTTGAGTTTAGTAGCGAGCTTGTTATGAAACGGGTTGCTAAAACCATTGTGCTTATGGATGTTGTTGCTAAGCTTAATGACCCCAAGCAGAATTGTTGCCCTCCGAGCTTGTGTTGGTATTTGTTATATTTTTCTATGCTATTCCGTTCTGTCTTTGAGTGTGCTCAAATTACATTTGATGCGGCACTTCACTCTTCTTTGGAGCGTATTGTCACTGCTTCTGGACCTGGTTTTGGTAATTGGCAATGGAGACTTGCCACACTACCTTTTGATTTTTGGTGGATTGGTGTATACTCTGCAGGTGATGTCTTAAACTATGCTTTCCTTGCATCTAGACTCTAATCTGCCAGTTTACAGACTAAGCTCCTCCGACATTCTGGCACTATAATTTCTAGATCTTCCTTTGATGATGCCCTGCATACTTTTAATGCAAAAATGGAGACCGACCTTTTGGACAACCCATGTGAGATCGATGCGGTTTTATCAATCGTGTCTTAATATTTATAGTGTCTCGCTATACCTATGGTCTACCCTAATGCACTAACGCAAGTAAATCTTGGCCAAAGGTAGTAAAATGGTAAAGCCGAGGTCGTCCCAAGAGCTATGTGTGCTGGATTATTACTAAGTCTAGTGTCACAGAATAATAATTGTTTCGATAGGGATTTAATTAATTAAACTACTAATGCATAAAAATAAAAGCGTATAAATGGATAAAGGGAAATCAATAGTGGAATAGTGGTGCTAACCTAGTCAATCCTCCTAGCTAGTTATGTCTACGACTACCTACTTCCAATTACTGTGGGGTCATTCGAGAGGATTTGGTCAATTCGCCTAACCTATCCAAGAAGATGCCACCACAGAGAAATCAAAGACCGCATAAGTCATGTTGTTCCCGTCCCCTAAGCCAAGTCATTGTACCGCTACATGCTAGATTCAAAATAGTGAGTGCCCGCCTAGGGAATTTAGAAACTACACCCCCAATCTTAAGTTCATCCAAACGATAGGTGATCAGGTCAATCTCGCATAAGTAGAAAGGGTCACGCTTGGTCATATCTTACCCTTCCCATCTCACCCGCCACCTAGGTCAGCTTGGTCATATCTCCAAGGCAATTGGCCTCTACCGCCATTCAAAACTACCAAACCAAGGGTGACTACCAATGAACTATGCATGCATACACTTAGAAATAATTGTACGTAAGTAAAGGTAAACGCAAAACAAAACAATTAAGGAATCATAACTAGGCTAGCACCAAAGGGTGCTTAGCCGCCATATTAATCATGCACATCAATTCAATATTCAAAGGAACGAAATACATGAATTGAAAGTAAAAGAAATATAAAACGCTAAAGCTTATCGTAATGGAGTGATTCTCCTTTGAAACAGCCCGCATGCTCCCCTAGACTGCTTTTAAGCTTTTTACTATGTTCTCGTGAGTGTTGTGTGTGGAATGGGATGATTAGAAATGCCGAATTCTGGTATTTATAGGTTGTCCGGTTACTACAACCAATATAGGAGTTACGCCGCAACCTTCTATTTCTTCATAAATGCACTAGATCTCGTTAGTTACGGCGTAACCTTATTAGTCGCTATCAGAAGTCTTCAATAAACTCCTACGCCGTAAGTGATGCAAGAAGTTACGCGTAAGTATCGGCGCGGAACCTCTTTTGACCTAATGGAGATACGTCGTAACGTTTGGTAACCTCTTGGTAAGTTGGTATTCTCGGGTCAAATAGTTACGCGTATGTGAGAGAGAGGAGTTACGCCGTAACTTCTTTTAAAATAGGCATACCGCGGATCTAATCTTTAGTTATGTTTCCATTTCTCCGCCTCTTTAGCTCCAATGCTCGTGAATTTACCTCGAAAAGTGGAAAACAATGAAAAACAAGCGTAAATCCATATAAATGATATAAATAACGAGCATTATCGGGGGAAATTGACACTACAAATTCAGGACTATTTGATGTTATCAGATCGCTGCCCCCAAACTCATGAAGAAATTGGCAGATATATATATTTCACACGTGTCACAAAAATAGCTGAATCCACCTTTTGCTTATCTACTCGACAGATGGCTTTATGGAGATCGCAAAAGGAGGATTACACTTCTAACTGGCTTAGGGTGGTTCCGATACCCGGATTGGGACATACCATGAATGCTAGAACTTACCGATGTGTGTTATGATACCAGTTAGGTGTCCCCCTCTTTTCTGCTCAGATGCCATGCTCAGCTTGCTCCAAGGTATTTGCTGGAGACATTTATGGGGACCACGCGGTATCCTGGGTTGTTATCATTGGCATTAAACATCGGCACAATGTGGTGCACGATACCCTTGTTGACATATGCGCCGGCCCGATTTCTACCAGAAGAGGTTGACATCGGGTTTTATGTGATATGGACAAATCCTTACGTCCGACTGATATATTGCTCTATTCTTGGGACGGTGGGCAGGATGCATTTGTCGATTTGACAAGGTCGCCTCCTTGACACAAACTAATATGGTTGATTTCGCCGGGGTCGCGCAAAGGTCGATGCAAAGCGTAAACGTAATGTCAAGTACGAGGCTAAATGTGCGGACATTGGATATAGGTTTCTCCTCTTCTCATTCTCTTCCTTTGGAGAACTTGAGAAAGAGGCGGTAACCTTACTAAAGCGCATCCAAAGTTTCTCGTTAACTCATAAAATTGGCGCACGTTCTGCTGATCATATTTTTAGTAGGATTAGCTTTTCTAAAGCTAGAGGGGTGGGGGCCCAATTAGTTTCTCGGCTCCTCACTAATTTTTTGTAAATCCTATGATTTTCTAATTAAGTGATGTTTTATAAATAATAATAATAATAATAATAATAATAATAATAATAATAATAATAATAATAATAATAATAATAGTAATAATAATAATAATAATAATAATAATAATAATAATAATAATAATAATAAATCCATCCCTCCAAAGTGCCGTTTGAGATTCTCTTGTGTTTTGAAAGGAGCTCTTGATAAGGTGATATGCACGCCTGAAGACATTTCTTGTTGGGTTAGCCTGTTAGCCTTGCCTCTTTGTCTCCTTAAAACCTTTTACCCGAGGAGTAACATGGAGTGTAGGTTCAAGCACTAAGCCAGCCCAAGAAGAATATATCGCTAATGCCCGCCTGGGTACGCCTAGTGGTAATTTGGTTTGTTAGAGAGGTTTTAGTGAACCTCCCTACTTGGTCTAATATTGAGGAGGAAAACCCGGAGTTGGGTGAGCGTAATGTCAAGCAATGTAGGAGGAAGATTTGTGATGGTCATTATACTGCTGCCGTCAGAGTTCTTTCTTCTTCGTGTGTTGCTCTTACAATGACACTACCCTTGAGGACCTAAAGGCTAAACATCCCTTCAAGTCTCGCCCTTCACTACCCGATATACCTATTGATCATCATAACCTCATTGCATCTCCTGCTGTGGTTCTTGACATGATTAAGAGTTTCCCCCTGTGGTACATCTTGGTCGAGATGGTTTACGCCCCAACACCTATTGGATTGTTTTAGCTGTGCCGTGGCTATATTCGAGCAAGAATCAACTCCATCACCCGTGTGGTAAATTTTTTTGATGGTAAGTGTCCTAAGGCTTTGGGCAGTATATTGCCAGATGCTCTCTCACACCACCGATCAAACCAGTGGTGGTATCCGCCCTATTGTGGTGGGACTGCCTCGGAGGCGCTTAGTTCTGGCGGGAGCTTCTATGATTGGCCACTCTTTAGATGGGTACTTGAATGATCTACAGTTTAGGGTTGGGGTTTCTGGAGGAGGGGAGGCCATTCTTCATGCCGTGAATCGGTTTTTCGAAGACCGTGGGGATGATGTGGGTCTTTCGATGTTGTTGGTGGATTTCAAAAATGTTAGGAACATGTTTTAATTATCAAGTGTAGGTCATTTCATTTGTAATAGGTCGTTAATAAATATGGTTTATAAATGTTTGTAATTGATTTCATGTTCCATGTAGTAAGCCCATGAGTGATAGAAGGTTCTTCTAGAACCAAGGGAAACTCCCTACTTATGTAAAGACTATAAATACCCTCCCTAGAAGGGAGAGGGTTGTTGGTTCTAATTACAATTATCATTTTCATTAATCATTCATTAGTTCCTTCCACTTTCTCTCACTAAAACTTTCTCTCTCTAGAAATACATATTGTTGTGATAAGATGGTGACCTAACAAGTGGTTTCAGAGCCAAGGGATATTTTAGGTTATTATTGATTAGAATAGAAATTACTTAAAACGTGATTTAGATTGAATTTTATGGATTTTTGGACTAAATAATGCAGTCATGAAGTTTCGTATGCTTTTTATGAGTTTTGGCGAAGTTAGCCATGATTCTCGGCGAAGTTTCTAGTTGAATTTCATAGTTCATAGCTTGCAGTTTCTATATTTGGCGAAGTTTCAATATTTGGCAAGTTTTAATTTGAAGTTTCAAATTGGCGAAGTTTCAAATTTGGCGAAGTTTCAAATTAAGAATTCTGAATTGGCAAGTTCGAATTTATGTTCAAATTTGGCAACTTCAAATTTGGCTAGTTTGAAATTTCTGAAGTTTGAAATTTGTCGAAGTTTAAAATTTGGCGAAGTTTCAATATGAAGTTCTCAATTTGGCAAGTTCTGAAATTTGGCAACTTCTGAAATTTGGCTAGTTTGAAATTTTGCGAGTTTGAAATTTGGCGAGTTTGAAATTTGGCGAGTTTGAAATTTGGCGAGTTTGAAATTTGGCTAGATTGAAATTTGGCTAGTTTGAAATTTGGCTAGTTTGAAATTTGGCGAGTTCTGAAATTTGGCGAGTTTCTTGCCCGCAAGTTTGGATTTCTGCAAGTTTGGTTTACTTCTACTCATCTACCTAAGTCTAATCAACCTCAACCTTAATTATCTTTCACGATCAATATCAATCAACAACAAGTATGTCTCAATCACCTTATCCGAATTACCCTTATCCTTATTATCCTCAACAAGCTCCTCCACAACAACCTCCTCAACAAGTTCAACAACGAATGTCAATGGTTCCACAAATCCCTCAACAACAAAATTGGTTTTCAAATGTGCTAAGTCAGAATCAGTCAAGAATCGATTCATGAAGCCGGTTCGATACTGCCCTCCAATGCTTACACCAAGAAATTATGTGCAATGGTCAAGTCGATTTCTAAGGTATATGGAACTCAAGAAACCTCATGGTAAGTATCTCAAGAAGGTGATATTAGAAGGACCATTTCAAATGCCAACCAAATCGTTCTTGAGATCCTACAACTGCTCCACCAAGACCGATACTATCTCAATTGTTCCACTTAGCCGCTTAACACCGTAACAACTACTTCATCTTGAAGCCGATGAGCTTGCTATGCAACAAATACTTGGAATTCCTAATCCGATTTACAAAAGTATTGATGCACGTATAACCGCAAAGCTATGGGAACAAATTCATCTTTTGATGGAAGGTAATCGAACTAAGCAAGATCGACATGGAGTCTAAGCTATATCACAACTTTGATGTGTTTACCATTGAGCCTGGGAATCACTTGAATCATATTATCATCGTTTCACAAATGTGGTCAATGATTTGCATCGACATAAGATTGATCTACCAACAATTGCTATTAACACCAAGTTTCTGAACTCATTAGGACCGGATTGGCATAAGTATGTTACTTTTGTTCGACAAGTCAAGGATCTTCATGATGTTAAATATGGGTTATTGTATGATTATCCAAACATCATCAATATGAAGTTCTCAAAGATAAAGAAGCTCTGGCACACATGGTTTCCTCAACCACCAATTGCCGACGATTGCTCTCATGGCACATGGTTATCCAACTCCTTACCCAAAGTCAATCATGCTTCGATCAACAACAACGTTTCTTTAGTTATGCTCCACCTACACCTTCTCATCAACTCACACCCGCAGGAGATTCTAACACCGCATACTCGCCAAATCAATGATGATCAAGTCGATGCTTTTGAAGCTGCTAAATCATGGAATGGCCTTTATTGCTAAAGCCTTCTCCAAGTTCTATACCAAACAATCGCCTTCGCTCATCATCAAATCCCAAAAGTCACGCAGCTATCCAAGGTGGCAAAGTTGAGGTTCAAAACGTAACTAGTGGTCGTCAGATGATTACAAGTGGGTATACCGTAATTCGAAATGGTCAAACATCAGGGGATCGGGTAATACTTTCAAGAGAAATGTTCAAGTTGGAAACAGGGATTCACCGCTTTCAGTATCTACTATTCGCTCATAATTGCAAAAAGCAAGGACATCTTGCTAATGCTTGTCCCAACTACCAACAAGAGGAGGAGATTACTATAAGCAAGTCATGCCGATGGCATACAAGGATGAAGTGAGGAGAACTTGAAACTCAAGGTTTTATGGCAGATACTCTCCGATGATGAATATGAAGATTTGGAAGCAAATGCCGCAGTTATTTTGATGGCAAATATGCAAGAACATCACATCACCAAACAGAGAATGGACCAAATTTATGACACTGACGGTCTATTCAAAATTACACCGATATATGTCTCATAAATGCAATTGTGTTCAGATTCAGATCATGAGAGAATCGCTTCAACATGAATCATTATTCAATCATAATGAAGTTGATCAAATTAACCCCGTGGTTACATTTGATGACTTAAGTGATGATGAAAATAATGAGCATATTGAACAAAGTGAAGCAATTCATGGTCCGTATTCGTAATATCCGACTTCATTACTCGCCATTTCAAGCAAAACCGAAAATGTAATGAAATAAACCATAACCTTAGGGTCAGATTACCTCCTTGACCGCTAACTTGAGAGTTGTCGAAAAAGGATAAATGATTTTGAAACCAAAAACACCCGAGAAACAAGTTTTGAAGTGGCTTTTCAAAATCTTACTAATCTAACAAAATCTTCAACATCAAATGCATGAAATTGTTAAGCATAAATAATAAAAGATTTCTAAAATTGAACAAGAAAAGTCCTAACTTCTAAAAACATCGACAATCTTCAAACGGAACTTTCAAATACTAAAAAGATTTTTCAACAAGTCGGTCAAATTTTTCTGAATTCAAGAAGAAATCTAAGAAGCGTATTGATGATCAAATCGAGGAAATTCTTCGATTGGAAAGACGGTTAAAATATTTTGGTATCAAGTATATAAGATTGGCCACTCGCTAAACAGATTGAAATGTCAACTTTACTTCGAAGTCCCGATGACTCAAAACGCTTTGCTCTTGGGTATAATCACCCACGCTTTTCTTCACACGTACTCAAGGAAATGCCCAAATTGTATAGTGCTCAATGTCGTTTAGATCCAAGCATGCAACTTGTTGTATTTGATTGTGAGGAACAATGGACACAAGATGATCAAGTCGCTAAACATGCGCCAAAATGGAATTTTACCATATGATTACACAAGAGAAAATGCTTCTTACAAACTCAATGTCATTTCAACACCAACGATAATCTTTTCC
This sequence comes from Chrysanthemum makinoi, assembly GCA_910596185.1. NCBI lineage: Eukaryota > Viridiplantae > Streptophyta > Magnoliopsida > Asterales > Asteraceae > Chrysanthemum > Chrysanthemum makinoi. Next base: position 92,872,368 of record OU343217.1, on the reverse strand, counting down.
AAAAACCGAGGCATCTTGTGTAGAAGGTCCCGCTCAGTGTTGCACAACTAAATGGTCCTACCGCCCTCTTGCAAAAGCAACTCATTGCCAAAAACTCCTAAATCTTGTTTAGTATTACGATACTTTCAAACGCTTATGGAAGATATTTCATTTTTAGAAACGCAATTGAGAAAAAATTTCGAAGAAAAGCATCTAATTTTCAATCGCTATGCAAGAGAGCAAAGACAAATGTTTCAAACCCAAATCTCACCTCATGTCACACATCCGCCTCAGTGTGCAAACACCGAAAGGAACTTCAACAAGAGGTGACTTCAATGATTGAAGCTTTAACACACTTGAAAACTCAGCTCACAAGAACAATACAAAAACCAAGATCTTCAAAATGCCCTTGATCGATTGTTAGAAGATGCTCTTTTCGCTAATATTTCCGTGGTTATATATTGTGAATTTGCTTCCGAATGAAAATGTGTTAATCAGCCGAGAATCTTAATGTGGTTCAAACGTTGGAAATGGACAATCAGATGTTATGGCATGAAATTGAGAAATTAAAAGAGGAAAATGAAAAACTGTTTTCACAAAATGATGATGTCAAATCTAAACTTTCAATGGAGATTTCAACTTAAACGGACTTCAATGGTGTCACTAAGACAATTGAATCAACTGCTTTGCAAAATCACATGGAAAAAGGTGTCTTTGGATCAGCGAATTTCAAAAGTCCAATTTCGATGATGAGAATGCATCGTTAAAATGTCAAATTTTCAAATATGAACAAGAGATTGCACAAGTCAAAAAGGAATATAAAACAATTTTTGATTCTCTTAAAACTGTTCGCTTCAAGCTTCAAAAGAACTTGATCACCATGTTGAATAAACTCGACAAATGTTGGGTGAACAAGGAAGATTAAATTCCATAATCTGTGATCAAAAACACATCATCATGATTTTAAAAAAAGCTAGCTAAACAAGAATCTAGCAAGTCTAGTAACACTAGTGATTGCTCCGTATATATATAATTGATAAACCTCGTGGAACTAATTTGCTTTCTTCCACTTCTACAGAATAGTTATGCCTACTAATGTTAGAAGATCCAGCATAAGAGACACCAAGAAATACTAGGATCTCGCAACATAGAAAGAGCACTCGTCCGACATCAGAAGTAGAAGTTCATCTTAGGAAATCGAATAAAAATCATGTTGCATCCGCTTTAGATTCAAATTTGGCAAATTGTAATTAAATGTCGTAACTAATGATAAGTTCAGAACGCTTCAAACGCATGCTTCCTGTTTTTTGTCGTAAGAGTATGATGTCCGTAATCATGTAAAATGTGTTGCAAATTCTCATAGCTCGCTCTAAGAAATCTGTATTGGCCCTCTCTAGGTCCACTATAGTTGCAAAATCAATTTAGGTGCATGTAGTTTCGAGAAATCTGTAGACACACCCATGCATGCAAAAACATCTCCTAAGAAAGTGTACTCACCTAGACTTCACAAGACCAAAGCTTAAAAATACTGGTTATGGCAACAATGGTTGCAGCAGACTCCTCAAGTTTTAAATGGATTCCTAAATGTGAAAATGTGTGTAACACTAACATAATGGAACCCACTAACTCTTTGGGTTCCATTGCTTCTATCATACCACCCTCTGTCTTCGTGTTGCAGGTGATTCAACTCGCTCGTGGATTGTTGATAGCTTGGACCCAAACATGATATGATGCAATCTAAAGCTTAGTAAATTTTGTTTCAAAGTTCATCTGCATCACGATTTGGAATGATCATTTTGTCGCAATAATGGATATGGAGATTATGTCAATGGAAACATAGAGATCAGTCGGGTTTATTATGTTGAAGGTCTTGGACACAATCTTTTCTCAGCTTGGACAATTTCGTGATGCTCATTTAGAAGTTAAGGTTGCCCAAAACATGTTATGTACGTGGATGAAGGACATGATTTACCACCGCAATCGGAGCACAAATCTATATACCATTCCTATGTCCGATATGATTGCATCTTCACCCATTTGTCTCTCTCCAAAGCAACTTACAAAATCATGGTTATGGCATAAAAGGCTCTCTATTTAAACTTCAAAACCATGACCTAACTCGCCGCCATAAGTTAGTTGATGGTCTTCCAAGGTTTCGATACACCAAAGATCATTTATGTTCGGCTTGTGAACAAGGCAAGAGCAAGAGATCTAACTTTCCATCCAAACCGTAACCAAGTTCTCACCATGTTCTTAATTTGCTTCATATGGATTTATGTGGCCCCATGCGTGTACAAAGTGTGAACGAAAATGATACATTCTGGTTATTGTTGATGACTATTCACGATGGACTTGGGTCTATTTTCTTCGAACTAAAGATCAAGCTCCAACAATGATCATCACCTTCACAAAGATTCGTGTTCAACTCCAAAACACAGCCCATGTTATACTAACGTACAATGGAATCAATTAAAAATCAAACACTTCGCTTATTTTGAGAAAGTTGGAATCACACATCGCACTGATTGCTCGCATTCCCGAACAAAATGGTGTCGCTGAAAGACGAAATCGAACGTTAGTGGAGGCCGCCAACGATGTTGATTTTCTCACATTTACCGATTTCATGGGTCAAGCCGCCTCAATCGCATGTTTTACTCAAAATCGCTCCATCATTCATACGCCGCCATAATAAAACTCCATATGAGATTGTTCACAACCGCAAACCGATATATCGATATTTTCATGTTTTCGCACTCGTCTATCCAAAATGATCGCGATGATATTGGTAAACTTCACCAAAGTCGACATTGAGTGTTCATGGTTACCGAAAATTCAAAGGATTTAAAATTTGGAATCGCCGAACTCGACAAATGATGGAAACCGTTCATGTCAACTTTGATGAGCTTACGTAAATGGCTTCGAAAGCAAAATCGCTTAGGACCCGCATCCAACCGCTCAAACTTTCCTTCTTCATCACCGCTCCACCCATGGAATTCACACGCCAACAATTGAAACTTTGTTTGCTCCTCTGCTTGATGAGATTCCCAGTAGTGCTCCGTATGTATCGATCAAGCTTCGGCCGCACACCCCGATCATAATCCAATACCCATACACTGCTCCAACAACAACAATCAGGTAACTGTGATGCACCTCTCAATGATTCTCAATCAACGTAAGAACACATTGCATCCAACACCGACACACCGATGAATCACAAAATCATGAAGTACCCGCACCGCATTATGACGGAAATGCTTTCTTCAATCCATTTGCCCGCCCAACCATTCCTCGACATTGGCGAAGTCATCTTCACGCAATTTGGATCCGTCTAATATGCAGGAAACATTCAATCATCATCCTTCGACACATAAATGGACAAAAGATCATCCCTTAGTAAATGTGATTGGTGATCCTTCCAACCCCCATGACGAGACAACGACTTCATACCGATGCCGAACTTGTGTTTATGCACTCACCGCTTGTCAAGATGAACCACTAAACATTAAAGACGCTATGACATATGACAATTGATTGAATCAATGCAAGAAGATTTAATCAGCCTCAAACGCCTTGAAGTCCGAACTTGTTCCAAGACCGGATGGGATTTGTCATTGGACTCAAATGGATCCGAAACAAACTGATGTCAAGGCAATGTTATTCACAAAAAATCTCGTCTTGTGGCTAAAGGGTATTCTCAAGAAGAAGGAATCGATTATGAAGAATCGCTTGCACCGAGCTAGGCTTGAAGTCGTGACGGATATTTTTGCATATGCCGCACACAAGAATATCACGTTTATCGATGGATGTGAAAACGGCGTTTAAATGGTCAACTCCGGAAGAAGTTTATGGGTCAACCGAAGGATTCGCTGATTCCGATCATCCCTAACTCGTGTACAAGCTCAAAAGGCTCTTTATGAGTCTTAAACAAGCCCACCCGGGCATGAGTAAAATAAGCCCCATCCACAAATTTCTTCGCTAATCAGGTTTACCAAAGGCTGTGATCCAACATTTTCATTCAATAAACACGGGAGGATATTTTAATTGTTTCAAATTTACGTTGATGATATCATTTGGTTCAACACATAAAAAGTACTCAAGCGCTTTTGCAAAATTAATGAAATAAAATTTTGAAATGTCCATGATGGGTGAACTAAAGTTCTTCTTAGGACTTGAGGTTCATCAATTCCCTCGTGGCATATTTTTAAATCACCCAAATATGCTCGAATCTTAAAGAAACATGGAATGACCCGGGCTACATACTTATAACACACCCATGTCCGTAACCTCACCAAAGTCGTGGACGCCGATTACATGGAAAGTGATTGACCCTACAAATACCAAGGCATTATTAGTCTCTCATATCTAATGTACTCACACCACATTGTCTTTGTCGATATCTATATCTCATGACAATACCGAGACTAATCGAAAGACACTAATGAGGCTAAAAGAATCCTTCGGCGACGTAAAGGGAACCATTCACTTGGGAACTGTATCCGGTTGACGGCTTGTACTAATCGCTTTTTTCGATCGTCAATACGCAGGTGTTTAGATACACGCAAAAGTACATATCCGTAGTTCGCCGGAGATAAACTTGTGTCTCTGGGCAACAAAGAAACAAGATCAGACATCCATGTCATCAATGTATGAATACGCTACATGCCAAAAGATGTCGGGCAGGTTCGATAATTTGGATGAGATCTGCAACCGATGGACTACGGTTTTGTTTTCAAATAAGATTCCAATAAAATCGCGGACTCCAAGAGTGCCATTGCAATCTCTGCACACCTGGCTCAAAGATTCCAAGTCAAAGCATATCGCTCTGCGATATCATTTCATCAAAGAGCATGTCGAAAAGGGTACAATTGAATTATACTTAGGTGGTACTCAATACCAATTAAGTGATTTGTTCACTAAAGCTCCACCAAGAAGGTTTACTGAGCTTGTCCATCAAATTGGTATGCGGTGTTTGACTCGTAAGATCCGAATCTTTCTCAATCGCTCTAAAACGCCAAACACCTAAAACATCTATTCTTTGTAAATACATATTTCAAAAACAAAATACAAAAATATAAAATCTTCAAATCCAAAGATTTAAAAAAAAAAAAATTGTACTTTGAAATTTTTTACATATAACATCTGCCAGATTCTGCTTTTTCGCTTAAACCTTGAGTTCGAATTTTCATAATGCGACAACAACTGAGCAATATGTTTTTACAACGTATTAACTGGATTCAAATTCGGCCAAGAAGGCTATCTCTCAAATATATTTCCGTATTGTGGGGAGTACTTGTGTTCAACGAAAAACAACATCTTATTCCACGATAGGACCTCGTGGTAATGCTTCAAAGGCCTCAATCCTAATTAAAGGAGCTAAAGCTTCTTAACCGTATTGCAACAAAAAATCTTTGTTCGAAATCAAATGTTCTTGAAATCCATTTCTTCCCAAATGAATTTTCAATGTCTTCAAAAGCATATTTTAATCAACATGTTTTCAAAAAAACAACATTCATATGCTATTTTTGAGGGGAGAAATGTGATTAAAATTGATTAATCGTGAAGTTATGGAATCTCATAACGGCTCGAATTTATATCAATGAATTGACGATCTTTGAATGTCGACTCAAAAGATTTGTCTTTCAAAGACTTATCTTAGTAGAATGTACCAATCCGAGACACTCTTGATTTACATGAACTTTGACGGGTCTAACCTCCTTTTCAAGGAGAGTTTACATCTTCAAAGTAGTTATTAGAGCTAGTTGTCACCCAAAAGTCGATAATGGAACTCTTTAACTATACAACGAATCAGTGCCCCGCTGGGGAATTGTCTATCGAGTCGATCAATTCAAAGTGCGAAGCTCTATCCTCACCGGGTGCGATTTCAAAACTCATAAGCATGTGGAGGGGAGAGAAAAACCAAAACTCTCAAGGTGTTACTTCAAAACATGTTTTTCATCATAAACATCTTCGAGATTTTCAGAAAGGTTTGTGGTAACATAGGATAGAGTTAAAGGTGACTAAGTTTAGGAATAAACGTCTCATGATCCGCCAGAGTCGAGAGATCTACCCAAGGACATCATAAATAGTTAGTATCTAGAAGTCCCAGGTATGATTGAAAAGGAGAAAATGAGAATCGAGAAAGAAGAGTTGAAGAATTAAAAGAAAAGTTAAAGAAAAGGGTGAAAAAGAATTAGCCCTCCAAATTATTCAACTCCAGTGGCGACATCGGTTCAATTCTATATACCGGGTTACAAGATGACACCGGTATTGAAGACAAGTCATGGACCCAGATGACGCAATGCACTAAACCTTCTAAGCCACCAAGTTCTCTTAAAGAGCTTGCTCTTTCTTCACAGGAACCCTACGAATCATCGAATTTCAGAGATTGTTGGTATTGAAGAAGGAGACCCTCCCTAGTCCTCGCTAGGAAAATCAAAGTGCACTAATCAAGTCTAGAGCCATGAGATTCATCAAAAGATCTCTTAGGAACACTTAATATTTCATCACTTGTTGTTCAAACAATAAGAACACAAGTGACACTTTTCAGTCCCACGCGATCTTAGCAATCCGCCGTAACATTTATGAGGGGATCTTACAATTGTGATCCTCGGTGATTGAATGGAAATTCCTCGCTGTGGCTTCACATCAAACGTACCGACAACAGTCACTTCGGTAACTCCTTGTGGGTTACGCCAGCTGCGGTCTCAAACGGTCTACGGGCCAGGAAGGGATGCTTCTGTACCTCGACTCATCCGAACCGTAGGTGTATTTCGCACATCGCTATCTCACTTGTGGACCCAGCTCAGAATGTACTTTGTAAGAATTAGGAGCCACACTATGCTTCTTAACACTTCGGTTCAAACTTTAAGCGGCCGGATTATTTCTAACCCATGTTTTATGTTTTTTCTCTTATGGATTGCTCACGTGGAAAAGATCGCGGCGCATTTTTCACATGTTTCTACCAACAACATTAATTGAAAATTCTCTCAAAAAGCAAAGAAAATTTGAGAAAAGATTCTACATCAAAGTCAAAGAACTGCAGTTACGATAAAGATCAGTTAAAGATGTTGATAAAGGTGATTTCAGCACAACCGATCACAATAACAAGAACAAAGAACAAAGATGCAAAGAATCAAAGACGTCACAAGCCATGAACGCCAAAGAAGTTCAAGGCGCCAACGACTAAGCAAGACAACAAATGATGACCAACCCTTAAGGGGAGATTGTTAGGAACATGTTTTAATTATCATGTCATTTAATTTGTAATAGGTCGTTAATAAATATGGTTTATAAATGTTTGTATTGATTTCACAAACTCATGTAGTAAGCCCCATGAGTCAGATAGAAGGTTCTTCTAGAAACCAAGGGGAAACTCCCCACTTATGTAAAGATCTATAAATACCCCCTCCCTGAAGGGAGAGGTTGTTGGTTCTAATTGCAATTATCATTTTCATTAATCATTCATTAGTTCCTTCCACTTTCTCTCACTAAAACTTTCTCTCTCTAGAAATACATATTGTTGTGATAAGATGGTGACCTAACAAAAAACGCCTTCAACTGCAAGGACCGCGTGAGGTTATGCTACAAGAGGTTCTCCATTGTCCCCGCCATATCACGTTAGTTGAATTTTGCTACCCATCCCGGCCGGACTATATTATGGGAACACACTTTATGGTCACACCAAGGCGCAAGTGTTAGGTGACCCTCTGACCTCTCCTTTTTGCTGGTGCACATCCTTTGCTCGCAAGATCAAAAACTCCTTTTCTCTCCCCTTCCAAGCTTGGTACCTAGATGATGGAACGATCATGGAGATACTCGTTTGTTGGGAAGGCCTTGGAGCTCATTATGATAGATGGACCTCGTTATGGTTTGCACCTCAACATCGATAAAGCTGGTTTTGGCTAGGAAGATCCTAGAGAGCTTCAAGGTGTTTTCCCTCCTATTATTGCCCGCCCTCATGGTGTAAAATTTGGGCGGGCCTGCTTGTAGACCTTGAGTTTAGTGTAAGCTCGTTTTAAAGCGTGTTTCTAAAACCATTGAACTTATGGACGCTGTTGCTAGCTTAATGATCCCCAATGAGTTGTTGCTTCTGCGCATGTTCGGCATTTCCAAGTTTGTATTTCTCTATGCGACATGTGTTCCCGTGTCTTTGAACGCGTTTAGATTTCATTCGATGAAGCATTTCGGCCCTCTTTGAGCGAATTGCCACCGCCTCGGCCCGGGTTTGGAAATTGCAATGGAGACGGCCACTCTTCCTTTTGAATTTGGGGCTTGGTATACGTCAGCCGGTGATGTTTTGAATTATGCCTTCCTTGCTTCTAGACTCCAACGCTGCCTTACTGACCGAACTCCTCCGCAATACGGTGTTGGTGCTTCGGATCTTCCTTTGATGATGCCCCGCATGTTTTTAACGAGAAAATGGAGACCGACCTTTTGGGTAGCTCTTGTGAGATTGTCGCCCCAAACTCGAAGAAATTGGCAGATTTATATTTCACACGTGTCAAAGAGGTGAATCCACCTTCCGCTTATCTACTAGACAGATGGCCCTATGGAGATCGCAATGGAAGACCATACTTCGTGATCGCTTTAGAGTAGTCCCGAGTATCGGTCAAGACTATGAATGCTAAACCTACCGGTGTTTTATGTTATCGCTTAGGTGTTCCCCTTTCACTCCAAATGTCGCGGCTCGCTTGTTCCAAGGTTTTACCGGTGATATCTATGGGGATCATGCCGTATCAGCGCGCAGTATTATTGGTATTAAACATCGACATAATGTGGGCGTGATACTCCGAGATATCCGCTCCCTCGCAGGGTTTCGCTCGTAAAGAAGTTGATATCGGCTCTGGAGAGAGGGACAAACACCCACGCCTACCGACTTGTTCTGTACTCGGGAGAGAGGCCTTGATGTGTGTGTTGATCTCATCGGGTCATCGCCTCCCCTGGACGAAACTAGTATGACTGACTTTGTGGCGTGGCGTAGTGTTGAAGCTTCACAAATGCTAAGCGCATCAAATACGAAACCAAATGTGATATTGGATATGGGTTCATCCCCCTTCTCTCTCTCTTCATTTGGTGAACTCGAAAGGAGGCGGTGACCTGACGTGTTTTAACCGAAAGTTCTCGGTCACTCAAGATATTATGCTGTGGTGCTAACTATATTTTTAGTGGGTTTGTTTTATTATCTAGAGGAGGGAGCCCAGTTAGTTTCTGCTCCCACTAATTTCTTGTAATTTCCTATGATTTTCTAATGAAGTGATGTTTTATAAAAAATAAAATAAAATAATAATAATAATAATAATAATAATAATAATAATAATAATAATAATAATAATAATACTGAACTCTTCTGGCCTATGAAGGACCCCAGAAGCAGGATGGAGGGTGTTTTTCCTATAAATATCTCTCGTCCAATCGACGGTGTGAAACTACTTGGTGGTTCAGTTACTTTGGATGAAAGCTTTTGTCAGGAGCTGGCTTTGAAAAGGGTCTCTAAAACTATCTTGCTAATGGAAGCTATTCTTAAACTTAATGACCCCCAATGTGAGCTCCTTCTTCTTCGTAATTGTGTCGGGTTGCTAAATTATCTTATGCTTTGAGGACATGTTCCCTTTGTACGCATTTGAAGCCCCAAGTCGGTTTGATCGATGTTCACGCTTCCTTGAAGATTATTATTCTCTCCTCGGACGGGGTTTGCGGGTCGCATGAGGCTTGCCACCCTCCCAATCAAGATGGGTGGGCTGGGCATTCATGCGGCGAGTGACATCATCCAATATGCTTTTCTCGATTCTCGTTTTCAAACTAGTGATATGCAGGACCGGATTTTAGTAAAAATGGGTATTAATTCTCACGACCCTTCGTTTCAGCATGCTCTCGATATTTTTAATAGTGCTTGTAAACACGTGATATGCCTCCCACGCCTCGACGCCCTCGCCTATATGATGAAAACCTTGGCAAAGTGTTACTTTGGTGTCATCGAGAAAGATCTTGTTTCCAAGTATTCGTTGCTAGTTGGCTATCCTCGCCACTGGCTCCACATGCACAAGATTTCCTATTCACCATACCTATTGATGGGTTAGGCCAAAGGATGAACCATCGCCAATTCGCTCGTATTGTGTTATAGGCTTACCATACCCATGTTTTTTCGGTAGTCCTCGTCCGAAAGCCGCAAGCATCGTATACCAATGGGAGACCATGCAATTTTCGTTCAAAGAAGTGGGGTGAAATTCGCAGACATAACATGGTGCGTGATATTTTTTACATATGCTCCAAGGTTGGGATTATTGTGAAAAGGAGGCCCCAATGGGGGTTTCTTTCGAAGGATGGAAAGAGTTACATCCCGCAGACTTGCTTATTCAGGATCCAAGGTGAGACGTGTTTGGATGACCGGGATCTCCTTCCGTATTGATGCCAATTTGTGGGCTCCAGCATAATAATAACGTCAGTATTGTGAAGAAAAAGAAATATGTGTCAATATGAAGTTAAAATGGCTACAAGTTCATTCCATTTGCTTTTTCATGACCGGAGTTTCGACATCTAGTTTGGATACACTTTCACGTGCATCAAAATCTGTTACGCCAACACCAAATAATGTCAGAGTGGGTTTTATTTTTCATGACCAGTTTTCAGATTCAGAGTTTGTTTTGCCTCAACTAGCCCCTCTGGCTCTCCTACTCCATTTTTTGTAAAAAATCATTAGGTTTCTAATGAAGTGATGTTTTATAAAAAAAATAATAAATAAAAATAACAATAATAATAATAATAATAATAATAATAATAATAATAATAAATAAATAATAATAATAATAATAATAATAATAATAATAATAATCCTTTGGTTGAAACTTTTATAATAGAGGAATATTGAAAAAATTACAATATTCATTCGGATTTGTATAAAATGGCGGGACAAATACAAAATTAAATCAGTGCTAAAATTGTTTGGATGCATGAAAAAAACAATTAGGTAGATTGTGTTTTTCTTTCCATGTAAAGTTTTTTAATTTCGTATTTTTTAAAATTTCATGTGCTATTTTTATTTTCGTATCATAATTTGTACTTTTACTTAAATTAATGAAAATTAGTTGGTTTGAAAAAATAGAAAAAAAATAGTGGGTCTCACATGGTGGAAATGGGTAAAGCCATGATGGAGAAGTTATATCGGCTTGAGCCGCGGTACCTAGCTCTCGTATAAAGTGTTTACAAGATTTTACATGTGTTTGATAACTTGTGTACGAGTTATCAAATGGCAAGAAATAAGAATGCTAGGTACCGTGGCTGAAACGCTTGAGTTAGTTTGCCATCTCAGCACAACAACAGTCAACATCAAGTCACTCAACTCACCCAGACACCAAAATACGTTCTCTCTCGTGGATTGAACCAAAAGGGTCCCACCCACCATTGCTTCATCTTTTCCATTTATTCAAACAAACAAAACTTTATTAATTTATCAAATAAAAATACAATGCGAAACTTAAAAACCATACAAAAAATAAAAAACATACCAAAAAAAAAAAAACACGATACGAAACTTTAAAAATTCAATGACTAATTTTGTGGTTTCACTTCATATAATGGGTGATTGAGTACTTTTAGTGTTTTCAAAACGTGTATAAGAAACTACGGGTTTTAAATGAACGTTTGTCGAATCATAAAGCCGTGCACAGTCCCTAGGGCGCAACACTGATGAAACTCAACTTTTATATATTATCATATAAAAATAGATATAAACAGATGAGGTGAGTTATTTTACATACTTTTATTTTGGTGCTTATCAAGGGACAAATCATCACATCCATCTAGTTTGAGCTAATGGTGGGGATTAACCTAAGATTTAATATGTCAACCTAAGTGCATGTATTTTTCTCGCTTTTTTCTTGTCTTTTTGTCTTTTTTATTTATTCACATTTTTTTTTGTATTTTTTTAATTCATTTTTTCTGCTTTCATACGTTTTCAACTGTTTTCATACGTTTTCGTCTCTTTTCATACGTTTTCATCTTTTTTCACTGCTTTCATAGTCGCTTTCGGTCGGTTTCTTACGTTTTCGCCCGTTTTCGTCTGTTTTCTTATGTTTTCATCCATTTTTCATACGTTTTCGTCCATTTTCATACGTTTTCATACGTGTTTTTACGTCTGTCATACGTTTTCGTCCGTTTTCATACATATTTGTCCGTTTTCATGCATATTCGTCCGTTTTCTTACGTTTTCGTCAATTTTCATACGTTTTCGTCCGTTTTTAAATGTTTTTGGTCGTTTTTAGACGTTTTCATACGTTTCTGAATATCACAAATGATTTTCAACTAATGTTTTGTAACATAAAAATCATAAGTGATATTCAAAATATCATAAGTGATATTCAGAAAATCACAAGTGATATTCAGAAAATTAAAAATGATATTCAGAATATCACAAGTGATATTCTGAATATCACAGAATATCACTTATGATACTAAGAATATCACTTGTGATTTTAGATTCGTATGAAAATGGACGAGAACGTAAGAAAACGGACGAATACATATGAAAAAGGACGAAAATGTATGAAAGCATAAAAACACGTTTGAAAAGGGACGAAAACGTATGAAAAATGGACGAAAATGAAAGAAAACGTAAGAAAACGAACGAAAACGTAAGGAAACAGAAGAAAACGTATTAAGACGGACGAAAACGTAATAAAACATAGGTAAACGTATGAAAAGGACGAAAATGTTTGAAAATGGACGAAAACATATAAAAATGTCTGAAAACAGTAAAAAATGTATGAAAACATTAGAAAACGTATGAAAACAGACGAAAATGTATGAAAGTAAAAAAAATGTGAATAAATAAGAAAAAGGCAAGAAAAAAACATGGACTTAGTTTGACATATTAAATCGTAGAGTGAAACACACCGTTCGTCCCTAATCTTGTACATGCGCATCACGTTGAACCAAACCTAGGCGTTTTCATCGCTGGAGGTCCAAAACAATGCTTTTATACTCTTGACAAGTCCCTTGACCAGGATTGCCAAAGTCAGCATTAATTTTCTGGGTTTACATCGAGGGTATAATAGACCATTCACAATTTTAACAAGCCATAGTTAAAATCTAACCCAACCTGTATTCCCTGACCAAGAGAGGTATATTCTGTTGTATCCATTTCCAGTTACTACCAACCAGCTCAGACCATATCCCTGTTCCCCTCTATGGAAGCCATGGCATTCGTTGAGACTCGTCTGTGATATCTATAATATGTCATGCAACTTAGTCGGTGTTGAAGCGAGGTCTTTGACGGTTTTAGATTTTTAAGATGGTTTTAGGATAATACAGGATTACTAATTCGTTTCTTATTTTATCTCTTAAAGCATCTTAAATTTCATGACATGTATTGCGGAGGTGTAGATTTCCATTGATTAATGCTATGTGTTGATGTAAAGATTTATGCCAAGATATTTAATGAAGTTATCAAAAAAACTGTTCTAGTGTTTCCTGTTAAAAAATTGTTCTTGTAAATAATGGCAAGCATGGGTGGTTATTGAATTTAATGAATGCCATTTTAGAAACCGGGTCAAACCGAATCAGAATGGTCATTTTAAAAACCAAGTCAAATGGGTCTTCTCTGGTCAGGTCAATCCGACGATTTTCCCCATAGTGATCCCCTACCAATTTCCCATGCCACAGCTTAATAATGTCTCAGTTTCAATCCTTCCTTTCTTAAAAGAGCTCTAGTTAACATCTAAATACCACATTGTTCACCTATAAACATTTGAACATCGTGTAAAATGTTATCTACTGTAGCATTATAGAAGTAATGATATAGGATGATATTGGTATAGCATTATCAATCTATGTATGCTGTGAGAGGAAACATTAGTTGCATGCTTGCATTGCATATCACAGGCTTAAGTTGTTATGCCGAACTTGGTTAATTTCCAGTGTGTTGTCATCAATTCATCATGGTCCTTATTGGACCAAATTCCAGTTACTATCACAGAATGCTCGATGTCCTTTGCGAACGATGCATCCAGATTGCATACTTTTACCCAACAAAAGAACAACATAGATACAGATGTTTACATGAAATCAAGAAAAAAATGACATCAAACTTAGAATAGTGCAACCTATGTTTTACATAATATGAATTTTTCTAACAGTTTGGCATGGTTTAGTGCACACATAAAGATAGACTGAAGTCAATTGTCCACAATAAGCAAACGGTCAATTTCATGTTGCATACAGAGTGTCTCATGATCTATCATTTACAAAGCAGCCACACCCATATTTAAACAAACGGTCAATTATCATGAAGGTTTAAATGACAAACATATTTCTTGTAATTAACTCCAATTTCTAATTACTCGTTTTTGTAAAACAAAACCATTTAACTCGGCATAGTGTAACTAACTGTTTCATCATTCACAACAATTGTATACAGCTTAACAACTGCAACAAGTAAAGCAAATCGGTGGACATCTTCATCGTAAAATAAAAAATGATGAGGACCGGTTGATGTAGGTTGGATTGTTGGAAAAAACCTGGATCGTTCATGTGATCTATCAGTCCATTGTCGAGGCACAGGAACTTTTAAATTGCATGCTAGTCTCTTCTTTTGTGACCCATTTAGATGAAGTAGCCATCTATGTTGTTCACCATCAGGTTGAAATTGAGGTAAGGTCATTTGCTATGTCGCTTTACAAAGTCAATAATGGAGAAAGTGTTGATAAGTTTGGATCATCTTTGTGCTTTATCTAAGCTTCTTCAAACTGCTTGCTTTGGCATCTGAAATTCAATATAAAGAAAATAACCAAGCAGAATGTACCTCTCTTTTGTGGTCAGGGAATATAGGCTGGGTTAGATTTTAACTATGGCATGTTAAAATTGTGAATGGTCTATTATACCCTCGATGTAAATCTAGAAAATGAATGTTGACTTTGGCAATCCTGGTCAAGGGACTTGTCTAGAGTATAAAAGCATTGTTATGGACCTCCAACGATGAAAACGCCTAGATTTGGTTCAACGTGATGCGCACGTACAAGATTAGGGACGAACGGTGTATTTTACTCTAACTTTTATGTTAATCTCCGCTATTAGATCAAACTAGATAGATGGTGAAGATTTGTCACTTGATAAGTACTAAGAGTAAGAAAAAAAAAAAAAAAAAAAAAAAAAAAAAAAAAAAAAAAAGACTCCCAATTAGATAAATAGGTTATTAGTCTATTAGACTTTATATTATGGATAGAAGATTTGTCCGGTGGTATTTCACTTTTGTCTTGGTCGTGTGCATTTAACATATATATGTAGGTAGCGGATCCTTTAAAAAGAAGGGACTTTTTAAAAAGTCTAAAAAGATTTCTGGTTATGCCACGTGTCCTCCCTATTTTTTTCCCTCAAGGACATTTATGTAATTTAACATATATATGTAGGTAGCGGATCCTTTAAAAAGAGGGGACTTTTTAATTTATGCACCCTTTGCAAGGGATCGAACCTCTATGTATGTAACCAAATGAACCCAAATATAGCATGTAAAGTTGGTACACTAAGGTGCTGTTTGTTTATTAAAAGACTCCGAATTTGAATTTGATTCGCATATTTGAATCTGAATATAGCAGGTAAAGTTGGTGTACTAAGGTGCTGTTTGTTTATTAAAAGACTCTGAATTTGAATTTGATTCGCATATTTGAATCTGAATATACGGTAGAAAATTATGAATCTGATTCTCATCTTAATCTGAATAAGTGGTTGAAAAATCTAAATCTGACTCAAATAAAACTATTTGTGTCTCTAAAAATGTCTTGATGTGTTAAATTATTAGTTTTTACAATTTAGATATAAAACCATTCCATTCACATACTTAAATAAATTTTATTAAATATAATAATCCAAATTTTATAATATAATAAATTTAAAGTTAAAGTATTTTAAACAAAACATGCAATTTCATGTTTATTTGACAAAAATAAATGTGTTAAGAGTTTAAATTGACTTTTTAAAACGATTAACTATATGGATTGCGTTAGAGTAGAGATATATGAGTCCGAAAATGAACCTTTCAACTTGAAAAAAAAACTATGAATTGTCATATATTATCTTATATATTTTTTATTTAACAAAACATATGCAGTGATTCTATTTAATTCTTTTACTACGAAAAATAAAGGTGAAATAAGGCAAAAATAAACAAAGAAATGAAATGAAAAAAAAAACAAAAAAATAAAATAAAATAACAAAATTCAATTAAATAAAAAAGAGATATTAAGAGGTGTTAAGACACCCCCTCAACATCTAGTTCAATAATAGGTTTATGCATTTTATTGTCTCTTAATGGTCAGAAAAAACAAACGATCTTAATAAAGATTGCCTCTTACCGCCTCTGAATGACATGAAAAAAACAAACCGTCTTAATGATCTAAAATTCTGATCGCGTCTGAATGAGTTAGATTAAAATGTTGTTAAAAGGCATTTTTGAAAAAACAAACACCACCTAAGTAATAAATTATATATATATATGTGTATATATATATATATATATATATATATATATATATATATATATATATTGTCTTTAACGCTCATTAAGTCATTAGGAATATTTTTCGGAGCCGGGGGTTTTCGTGAGTGCCCGAGACACTTATGGATTTTTTCAATGTAGTGTTAATTTTAAGAAAAAACATCGATTTTTCTCAAATATATCTTAAATGACCTGGTCCATCAAAATATGTTTTTAGTCTTATTTAGTTAACATCTTAAACTCTATTATATTACATTTAAAAAAAAAAAAAAAAAAAAACGTGCATCGGTCATATATGTTTCTGGCTCTGTCGCTGGTTAAGAGTGGCTATTATGAGAGTTAGAGCGCTTCATGACATTTAAAATGGAAAAAACTTAGACGCATTATATTGATTAGTAATAATTACGTATTAATATAATCACTAACAATAGAAAAATAATACAAATCATTGGAAACATCCAAATCATGTTATAAAGTTCTTAGGGAAAAAATGTTTGCATGAAGAATATAGAACGAGAGACCTAGAGAAAAGAATCCTTCACTATTAAATTTTTTAGAGAATCAAAAGCAACTTGAGCAAAAACAAATACTGGTTGCAACTTGAGTATAATTGAAGAAGATATTCACAGTTGCCTAATTAGCATTTGAAAAACCGTTGAACCATTTCTCGAATTGTATCACTTTTTTACCGTAAATGACAACTAACAGGTAAAAAAAAAAACTTAAAAAAAAAAATAGGTCTTTGGTTCAAGTCCAAATCTTGATTAAAAAGTCACTGATAGGTGTGCTCAGGCTAGATCGTTTGAGAAGGATCCGTCGGCACAGAAAAAGAAAGAGCGTGAGAACCGGTTTCTCCACTGATTACATGTTTTTTTTTTAAAGAATTAGCATTTGAAAATCTGAAAAATAGTTTGTATAATAAAATGGAAAAACTTTGATATATTCTTTGTATGTGTAACATCAACCACTTATTTATTCTTGGTGTTCTTGAACGATTAAGATTCTTACTTTTTGGTCTTGTAGTCGTTAACTCGTTATATTTGTTTTCTTCCTACCTTATTCTTGATGTTCTTGCTCAATCATGAATCATCCGTTGATTCGTTTGGGAATCAGTGAATTCTTGTATCCATAGTAGCGACTTTAGTATGATTCAGTTATATAAAAAAAAAGTTCACCGAATTGGCATAATAAAGTTGCACGTTTGAGCCCTTTTTGGTTACTTTTTTCCGTTCTTACTGGGTTCGTGAAATAAAACTAGGTTACAAGTTGGGGCCTAGCCGCGTAGGTGGTCTGCTATTTCATGTGTGTGTACAACTCATCTTTCATTTGTAGCACAAATAAATATGCGACAGACTTAGACGAAAGTTCAATAAATATATGGGTTGGGACTAGGGGTGTCAGTAGGGTCGGGTGACCTGATCCGAACTTGAACTCGAACCCGAAAAGGCTTATCGGGTTGGATCAAATCGGGTCAAAAAAATCTTGTCGGGTGTTTTGACCCGAACCCGATAACCATATCGGGTCGGGTTAGGGTTAAAAAATAATGCTATCGGGTTATCGGGTCAACCCGATAAGACCCGAAAATCACTTTTTCATTTTTTAGTTAACCCGACAACCCGACTCAACCCGACCAGATAACACCCGAACCTAAAAACTCGATTACTTATCGGATCAGGTTGCGGGTGACTTTTTAAAAACTCAAAACTCGAACCGATAAACTCGATAACCCGACCCAATAACACCCCTAGTTGTTGGGACTAATAATATTATCATTTAGTTTAAGAGGCCAAACTTGTATCAAAAAATGTATAAACCTTTTAAGTATATGTAACTAAAATGCTAAATTTTTAGGAGAGTCACAGCACTCACCAATCTCTACTAAGGTCCATCTGTTAATCTTCGGCTTTAGAATGTGTATAACAAAGCTTATATGATGGGCTTATAAGCTTATTAGCATATATATGTTAAATAAGCCTAAACTAAGTGTTTATTTAAGCTTATATGAGTGCGTTTATAAGCTTATATAAAAAGAATTTGATAAGTCCAAATTTGTGGCTTATTGAGAAAGGGTGGACTTATATAAAAATGTTATATAAAGATACTTTTATGCCCTCATTTAATAGATGTGCTTATTTAATGCTCAATTTTTTTAATCAATTTACCTTTTAATTATAATAAGCTAAGTCAAACATTTTAGCAAAGACTTATGAGCTCATGATATATAAGCAATAAACCGCTATATAAGCACAAACTCGTTTCACAAGCTTAGCAAAACACCCCCTTAGTTGAAGCAAATGTAATGAGAGGAAAACTAGATAACGGGAATTTAAGTAAGACCTTGTCATGAAATCAAATAAAGGTACGTAGCAATAGGTTCGTATGTCATTTCAATGCTATTTTGGTTGACACTATAAACTGATGAAGTAATAGGGTGACTTCAAGGATCTATCATGACAATCAACATATTTTTTAAGAAAAATGAATTAATACATTTTTCAAATAATCAAATATCATCTTCACTTCTTTTTAAATTTTATGAAATAAAAATAGACAATTATTTTGAAACGTCTTAAAATGAAAATATGAACAAAAATTTAAAACCGAATAAAATAGTAAAAAAAAAAAAGAGCTAGAATACTTAAACCAGTATTTTGAAACCCAATTCGACCTGGTCGGTTGAACCGTTTTTGGTTAAAAAAACAGTCTAAAATGAACCGGTTCTTCAAAGCTTGAAAACCGAGTTTTACCTGCCGGTTCACTGAATTCCAACGTGTTTGATATTTTTCATTTAAATTTATTTAAAAAAAATATACATCACAAGTTTGGATTAGTCGTAATGTTGAATAATGTTGATTTTAAGTCTAAAATTATATTCATGTTGAATTATATATGTTTGGTATTATATAATATATGCTTATAAATCCGTTGTGTTATTAGTATTGAACTTATTGGAGCATCTCCATCCATAACGTGGCTAGCGGGCGTTAGAGGGAAACGAGGCGCGTTAACGGGCGTGAGCCCTTGGACCCCTGGGTTAACACCGCGTTATATGCCCAGCGTTATTTGCCCAATGGGCGTTATCAACATAAAAAAAATAATAATAATAAAAAAATATAATTTACAAAACACCCCCTCCCCCCTAACGGCTAGTTACCGCTGAGGTTTAAACATTTTTACGTTTTAGCCCCTAAACGGCTAGTTTTATAAATAAAAAAAAGAAAAAAAAAAAAAAACATTTTCTTACCACTATAATACCCAACTAAAACAACATTTTTTTTTCACACTTCCACTACTCAATCCTCTCAATCTCCAATCTTTCATTCACTGGAAAAGAAAATGTCAGGAGGCAACGATGATACATTCTTCAATCTTATCGGTGGTGGGTGGAATACCTCAAACCCGTGGTTCATCATCAAACCCGAACGCGGGTTCATCTTCAAACCCCAACTTGTCTTTTCCCAACCCACTAGGCTTGTCGAGCCAAGAAATGTGGCAACAACATCAACAATATATGTATTGGCAACAAAGCCAACAAAGCACCTTAAACTCCAACTTTCAAAATCTACAATTCTCACAACACTCACAACATTCACAAACTGAAACACATGATGTTCCTGAGACACCCACGTCTCCTCCAAAAAAATCCAAAGGTCGTGTTAAACGAAAGTCAAAAAAATCCAAAGACCCCGAGCCCGAACCAATCGATGTTGATGAAGAAGAATTCGCTACTGGGCGTTGGACTCCAGCAGAGGAAGAATTACTTGCCAGGTGTTACATAGCTGTTACGGAGGATCGAAAGTTGCGCGTGCACAACCCAAAGATACGTTTTGGTATCGGGTCACAAATGAGTTCAATAGACTCAACTTTCAACGGCGCAACAAGGATATGATGTTAAGCAAGTGGAAAACGTTGAAGCAATGTTGCACAAAGTTCAACTCTTTTTACAAACATGCTCAACGGGAACATCGAAGCGGGGAAAGTGAGATGGATGTGATGAAACGGGCAAAGCAATGGTATCGTGAGGAAACCAAAGCAGCACCGTTTGCTCTCGATGACGCTTGGGAGGTTTTGCGTCATTCTAAGAAATGGGACACGCCGGAACCGGTTGATTTAACCGGCGATGTCCCAAGCCAAACAAACGAGGCTTTGTTTGGTCATGATGAACAACCACGCCCCATGAGAAAGAAACGTGCTTCCAAGAAAGCAAGATCCGAGAGCACGACAAGTACTGTGGGAGATAGCACGGGAGGAACGAGCTTGTCAATTTATTTCACCGAAACTATGGCAAACGAGTATCGTATCAAACGTGAAACCGCCGCAGCGGCGTATCGGGCCCAACATATCAAAGATGAAACAATAACAAGGTTGGAAGAGATAAAGTTTTTGATGGTTGATACTGAAGGCAAAGATCCATATGTCGTGGCTTGGATCAATGACGAAAAAGAACGAATCAAAATAAAATATAACTTGCAATCTCGTCACTAGATTGTATTCTCGTCATTTCCTTTATGTTGTAACGTTTAATTTGCAGTGTGTTTTTTTTTTATTTCGTTGTAACTTTTTTTTTTTTTTTTTTTTTGTAATATGTTTTCAAATTTAATTATATGTTTAGTTTAATAAATGAAGTGTTTGTTTTAGTTTAGCGGTTGAAATTGAAAATATGAAATGTTAAAGTTTAACTTGGGATGTTATTGTTGTGGGTGTTTTTTTGGGATGTTAAGGTGAAATGTTAAAGCTGATGTGGTGCTGACGTGACAGATGTTAAAGTATAACTTAAGTTATTGATGGAAATGCTCGTAGGTTTTATGTGTTTGATATTAAATATTAATTTATAGATGTTTAATAGCTGAAATATTGCAATTTATATGAATGAAAACCGGGTTAATTTGATGGTCAAACCAATTGAACTAACAAACCAGTGACCGGTAACTTGACCGGATCAAGTCGTGACCCAGTTTTCAAAAGATTGATCAAAACAAGATTCTACTACCTTATTTAGAAATTAGAATTTTAATGGTGAAATTATTGGAGTGGAGGCTTAAAAATTGCTATCCAGACAATGTACACCAAACCATCTAGTCTGGAATTGACTATAGCTGATTCTATGACAATTTATAATTAATATATAGGCTAGTGACAATTTGTGTTTGGTTCAATTGTCGTCAATTCAAGATATCTCAACCTAGGTTTCACATGTACAGAGATACATGCGCATATGCTTAGCATATAGGTTAACATTTAAAGTTAAAGGCTATATAATAGGCATGTAGCTTGACCTAACTATTTTCATATGCATTTGATAAAAGCTAAATGTGTAATAATTTAACATTACCAAATTTGTATATGTTTTTATTCATGATTCGTGAAATTATAAAATGTTGCCATATCATTGATGACCCAGGAACGGAATTATCATATTTTGCTTCAAAGATCAATTATATGATGGATTTTGAGAATTTTTACAACCCCCGCATAAGCATCTTTTGAGACGGTCCCGGACTTCGTAGAGAGTTTGAAACGCTAGCGTCCTTGCGTTTTTACTGAACTCTGCTCGTTTTTTACTCATAGGATGACCCGGGGTTTGTGTTAACGTATCCATTGGACGCCTCTATGAATGAGCTTGTAGAAACTTTTCGACCATTCGGTGGTGTTTCGTAATGTTTTTCATTTGAAAAATGCCTGGTTCTATATTGGGCCTTAGCAGGCTTACTCCTTTTACAGTCCGAACATTATAAGTGCTTGGTTTGTTAGTTTCGGGTAAACTAATATCTGCTCAAGCGCAGCCTGTTTCTAATTTTAGTATAGTGTTTTGGTTTCAATTTTTGAAAATCATAATCGAAGAAAACACAAAATGCTGTTAAAAAGTTTTCAATTCCGTAAGAAAGTTAATACTTGCAATAAAATTCCAGAAAAACATATTGTGCAACCAGGGACGGAGCCAAGACCAAATACGACCGGGTGCACAAAATCTTTTGAGCCGTAATACTGGGAAACACATTTCTAAGGACCGGGTGCATTTAAGATGCATTTAGAAAAAATCGGTGTTTTTTTCAAAAATTAACACTGCATAAAAAAAAATCCACAAGGTTCCCGGGCACCCGCGGGAACCCCCTAGCTCCGTCCTTGTGTGCAACTAAGAATATTAAGTAATTCGTGTTATGAATGGATGCTTTTTTTTGGTAACAACACAAAATTGATGACATTTATTACAAGAAGTGAGTGTAGTATAGCTATTTAGGGGATGTTTGATATGATTGAATGGAAAGCCAAGAAACGGAATGAGAAAGATTTCCTTAGTTTGGTAACACAAAAAATGAGAATGGAGAATTAAAATAGGATTCTCTAGAAACGAAATCCATTCTTTAAAAAAAGTGAAGAATAGTGAGAATCACCAAAGTTAGACAAAAAACATTCACGATTCCATTCAACATGAGAATAAAAAAAACTTTGAAAAAGAGGAGGACAAATCATGTGTGTGGCACATGCTTCTCATTTTTGGTGAAAAATCAAGACCCTAACATATTTTTCACTCTAAATTTAAGATCATCATCAAAAAACTTTTTGATTTTTTTCAGATTACCTTCGTCTGCTTGACATGCGTTTCATTTCAACATATTTTTCCTTTCGATCTTGTATTACTATCCAACAATATCAAGAGAAACCAATCAACCATTTAAAGTATACTTGTGTACGTACAGAAATTCTCGAAACAAAAGCTCCGGCCAATACTTGTTGAAAAATAGTAAGATGGAAACGTGATTTCATATTTATTAATGCACAAAACTACTATACATAATGCAAATTTATTAATACACAAAACTAATCAAAATATTGCTGTTGTGTTATTATTCCATTTTATGTAATTTTATTATTTTGTTTGTTCCAAACAAAAGAATTATTTTATGTCTTATTTTTCCAATTCTCATTCTTTGTTTATATCAAACATCGGAATACATATTGCTTTCTATTGGACTATTCCCTTTCTTTCTAATTCCATTGTCATATGTGTTTTCATTCTACATCATTCACTCGTAGCAAACACTTTAGATTAATTAATATCAAGCTGGATATAGCATACCTAGAGCAGCATTTTTGCATTACTTGCTTGTTTATAATGATTATAAAGAAAGTTAAATGCATGTGTAACTATTTAACTTATCAATATCCTTTGAGTTTAATATTTATGCCATTGAGTTCTTGAAGACACAATAACAAATCAGATGACATAAAACAATTATTGTGGAATAAATCACATATTTTAGCATGGATACATGCATTTACAAAGTTCAACAATTGGCTTGCATTCACCTCTGGCCTCACTTCCTCCTTTTAGCCTTGCATTGGCTCATGCAAATGTCTTCCTTGCACTCTGGTTCAATCGTCCAAGTCTCTTTCGCATCCTCCTATTATAGGCTTATAGCAATTGCAGGAAAATATCTTCAATCTTGCTTTCATTTTACTTTTTGTGAGGAAAAACATTTTGAGCCAAATATCATTTTCTTAAAAAGTTTCAGCTCCATTTTCCCATGGTGAATGTCTTCTTCAGTAAATGAGTATTTGGAAAAAGGAACGACACATACACAGACATGTGTGTGTAAACAGAAAGTTATTGTAATTCTGGACTTCTGGTGTGTAACAATTTTAGCCATCTAAATTTTTTGATTGACTGCTTTAAAAACATATGTATCTAAACAAAGAATACTCAAAGTAACTTAAAGAACGTACCTTCTTATTTTTGCAAAAGAAGTAAAGTTGTAGCAAAGAACTAACCTTTCATAATTAGCCATGTTTTGGTTACCATTGTATTCTTTAGGCTTGGCTCGAGAGAAGAGGAAAAAAAAGGAGCTATTAAAGAATCTAAATTTGAGAAAGAAACTTTACTTACCAACGAGTCCATTATATATTGCTGTAAAGATTGTTAGGTGCACTGACTAATTACCTTTAGCGGACCAATTAAGAAAACATTCCATAAATTGTCTCTAGCAGACATTATCTGCTAGTTCTTTGTTTAGTAAGAATTCGATCTGTATTCCACTCGCAGAAAAGTTGCCAGGTTTATAGACTAACAATGTAGTAAGATTTGAACATCTATATAGATAATAGATGTATACAATGTATGAGTACGTTATATATGCCTTAAACACAACCCGTTTACATCAATCTTTCACTACATATTATATCACTCGTCATGGGTCTACACATGTGGTACCTCTCTGTAATTGTATTTAAATGCATCATGACCCTAGTAGATTCTTCGGAATCAACTTGCATAATTCACATGAACTTACCTGCAATTCCAAAACCCTACACTAGCACCACCAGTTGGTACCTAGCTACACTTTAACATATTTCTAAAAATAGAAAAACAAACATTACATATGTATTTACATTTTAACATATTTCTAAAAATAGAAAAACAAACACATGACATCATGTGGTGCATCATTGAAATCCTTAGAAGATTTCACTAGATACTTTGTGTAGATTTAGACTCTACATATCTTACACAATCTTGGATAGATATGGTTGACTTTGGTAAGATTTTGTGAACTTGTTATCAGACCTCGGCGGCACCAAAATAATACACGGGCGGAACCCTTTTAAGGTTTCCGTGGTTCGTGGTGCCTGCTGATCATTTTGGCTATAAATAGCAAAGCCAGACCAAGTTGTTTTTCATCCCTTTCTATCATATTCTCATACATTCCTTCTCTCTAACATTTCTAACTCAGTTTCATATCATATTAGTGATCTCTTTTGTAGCAAAGAAGATCAAGATACATTCAAGCTTCAACAAGAAGTTGGAAGTCTTGTTTGTCTATTGTTGTATGATCTTGTGTTGATTCATACATCATTGTTGTACCAAACCATCATAATATTGTGAGTGTGAGTGGTTAGTATTTTAGTTCTTAAAATACATTGTGTGTGGGAGCGGTTGTACCCTTGAAAAGAACTCGACATCTAGCTTAGTGTCAGAAATAGTGTGTAAGCAAAGTGTAAAGGTTTCTCCGCCGATGAAAGGAGCTTGTTGACTAGTGAAGTTAAACTCTCGAGTGTGAGACTTGGGGAGTGGAGTAGGGCAAGGAAAAAGAGTCCTTATAGACCGAACCACTATAAACAACTTGTTGTGGTTTGATTGTTTCTTTCCTTATCTACTCTTTACATATTGTTGATTACTATTCATTAACATATCTAACATCAATATCAATTGATCTTTCAATAAGTTTCAAAACAAAGTTTTTAATCGGTAAACTATTCAACTCCCCTTCTAGTTTTCCACAATTGGTACAAGAGCCTCGTTGCTTAAGAATTTCTAAAATATATTTGTAACATATTGGATTTCACAAACACACTAAACCATAAGCACAAGAAGGCGTACAAGATGATTCTAGAGAGAGAAAGTTAGAGGTTTGGGAACTTTTAGTGAGAGAAAGAAAAATCTTATTATGAGCTCCAACTCTCTACCTTGGGAGGTAGAGAGTATTTATAGTACTTATATAAAACGCCACCTACCGGGCTGTGGATCAGGCATACAGTGGGTAAAGACCCGTCCGTCCTCCACGGTGTTACAAAGCTAAATACTACTTAACATTAAAATAACTACGACTACGAGCTTTCTAACTATTACATATACTTGAGGTGACCAACACTTTAACTACTGGATTTTCCAAATCCTAACAATCGCCCCCTAAGGGAGGTCACCTCAAACACACATTAAATTACATAGAAAACAAACAGATATTACATTGAGATTGTACTTGGATTCTTGTTCTGTAGCTCGTAGTATTTGATTCTTCATTTTTGCATGTTTTGGATAATCTGAGTGGAGGTCATTAACTGATCCACGTGATACTTAGTTTTGAGCCATTTTTGAGATCATCAGCGACATTAAATCTCTGACTCATCCTTTGTGGTGTTGGTATAATGTGATGTTGTGACTTTTGGACCGACATGCTCACATTCTGGATCATGATTTATTCTTATCAGAGTAGCGGAAGCTTTCGTTGATTCATGATATTTGCGCAGCCAGAAAGCATGGAGTGATATTATCAGAGTCATTGATGCACTAATCATGATTTCTTTAGATATGAATGTGTTGAGTGAGCATGCGGCTATGGATTGACCGCTCCATTCTGATCAGCTGCAAACGTCGAGGTGTACCTGCATAAGACAGTTAGCAATAAAGTGCACGAAAGTGTCTTTGATCACTTTCGATGAATTGATGTACACGGCCCACAGTTCCTCGTTGATCAGTACAAGTACTACCTGTGATCAGGTATAATCCCGAAGAATTTCCTTGACAGGGTTTCGCAGCTGCTCTAGCTGTTCTCAAACCGGAACGTCTCAAAGAAGACAACACGGAGTGAGTGAACCAGCGAATAGAGATTCACTGATTGATGAAAAAAGATTTGAAAAACAATCGTGTATTGCTCAATAGAAATTGTTTTTGCAATACAACGAAGGTTTTAATGAAAATCAATTATCAATCTTAAACAACTTTTGATTTGAAATATTCGTACACGGTCGATGTGCTAAAGAAAAGAGTTTTTGAGCACAAAGACCGGTTTTTCAAAGGTATCCGTCAATCCATAACCTGAACTAGGATTGATTAAAAATATTGAATCGCCCCATTGTTTCTGTTCAGTTGTCACATGGTTGATCTATTGAATAGATCTCACATGCCACCTACCAGGAGCTTGTTTGATGTTGGCTCCAGAAGGCTTTCCATCTTCATTGTGAATATGTTTGCATATTACTCAGATGTTCTGGCAATACCACAAGGATAATGCGTAGGACTCAAGATATAATCTCTCTTTCTACATTGTGTGAAACAGAGAGTCTTCATTGAAAGTGTCCTAATGAGATTTATTGATGATCTCGTGGCTCTAGACTCAATTTTGTGCATATTTGGATCCTATATCGGAGACTAGGGAGAGGGTCTCCTTCTTCAATATCAACAAACTCTAAGAGAAAGTCGATAGATAATGTTGGTTCCCCGTGAGAATGAAACAAGTCCTTTTAATAGGAACTTAAGTGGTTTGGAAAGTTGAAGTGCAGTGCGTCACTGGGTCCATGACGTCTTGTCTTCAATACCGATGTTACCTTGGTAACCACCAGTAGTATATGAATTGAACCCGGTTTCTGCCCTAAGGTTGAATAAATGGAGGGCTATTTCTTTTCACCTTTTTTCACATCAAATTCTTTTTCATTCTTCAACCCCTTCAGTGCTTACCGAGACTTCATAACTAGGACCTTGTTGGGTTTATTCTAGTACCAGCTCAGTCTTAGTCCACACTCTTCCCATATCTCACTTTTCTCCTTTTTTCATCATACCTAAGGACTTCTACACTATCTAGTGGATTGTCCCTGCGTAGATCCCTCCGGTTCTGGCGGGTCATGGGAACTCAACCTAACCTTATCATCCTTATATCACTATGCATAAAGTAGAGTTGGTCGGTCTTTTTGGTGTAGTTCTTCCGCCTTGAAACCAATTGAAAGCCATTTGAAAAACAATCAAGATACTTGTGATATAGAATCAAAGCATTTTGTATCTTAATTGTTTTGATATTTTAGAAATGCTCCCCCTCAACATATGCATAAGAATTTAGAATTTGTTTAGCACATGTAGGCAAGAGATCTTTGAAATCGTTAGATTAAGAATGAAAGGTCCAATCTTTTGATTAACATTTTCTAAAATGATCATCATCACTTCCCAATCAATTTGAGTAGATAAAACATTTGAGGAAGGATGAGGTTTTCACAAGTTTGCTCCCCCTCAATATGTGCCTCGAATTTTGAAAGAGTTTTGCACATATTAGAAGGAACCTGCACTTAGAGACAATTCAGTCACGTTTCAGTAATTTGAGGTTTAAAATAGATGCTCCCCCTCAACATGTGCATGGAAAATTTGAAATCGTTTGTCACATGCGGGGAGGAAAACTTGTACATCCTTATAAAACCATTTACCGACTTATCAGTTTAAATCCAATTTAAATCACAAATTCTCCCCCGATCACAATTATCAAATCATTTGAGATTTGTGATCTCTGTAGATTTAAATTGATTTTGAAAGCATTTAAGGAGAATTGTGACTTGATATGAAAACGTTTTAACTGATAAGGATCGGATTTTGAGACTTTAGGCTCCAAAGATTAAACATGCTTGAGTATCTTTTGAAAACATAATATGTTGGAATCGCTCCTAACTCGTAAATGGAACGACATTGACGGGATTACTATTTCTATCTTTGTTACCTCAAACACATGGGCTTGTTATGTCAAATACCCATAGATGTATGTGTTTGGGTATATAAACCCCTCCATACTTCCATGGAGGGGTGAGATTTCTTGTGTAAGCCTTTCACCTTTCAATAAAATATCACATAGTTCTCTCCCTTCTCTCTTGTTTCTCTCTCTAACATGATGAAGATGTTCTTCCATCTTCCCCGACCTCCCGATTCACCATATCAACCATACATACGATCCTAACATTGGTATCAAGAGCCAGGTCGGTTTTATCATTGGTTAATTTTTTTTTGGTGATGTTATCTTGTCATAATCTTGTATTTAAATATGTTTTATATCAAAGTTGTTAACTTTTTACAATTTTTTGATGTTTAACATACTTTTATACAAGTTTATTGTATTTTTTGGTCAAAACAAGATTGTAACTGTTCACGGTACTAAATCTTTTATCAACTTTTGTCACTTGTTTTGGTCAAACTCGTGAATCTGTGGTCATGGTCTTATCTGGTCTTGTAAACTGGGTCAAAATGTGTAGTTTTTATACCGTCATTTTCTGGGTCTATATGAAGATGGACGGATTCTTTGGTCGGATAACTTGCCGGAAAAAGTCAACAAAGGGTCAAAACCCTATTTTTACGCCTAAGACCTCATCTTCAGATCGGTTACGAGTAACTGTGAAGTTACTCGTAAGAAAGTATGGTTACGCGTATGCCTAAGCGTAAGCTTTAAGCTTACTCGTAAGCTTACTCGTAAAGAACTGCCTTACGCGTAAGGACCATGGCTACGCATAAGAAACTTGGGTTACGCGTAGGTTGTTGTAACTGCTTACGCATAAGACTTACCAGAATTTTTACGCATAAGACTAGAAGGAGATGAAGAACAGAACATGACCACTACCAAACATCCACAACCAAACCATATCCATCAACACCAAATCCTAAATCTATACACTACCACAACCCTCACTTCATTTCTTCATTTCTCACATCTAGACTCATACGAAAACAGTAATTACAATCAAAATGATCTCAGTCATATTTTTCGTGTATCAATAAATATTAGCAGACTTCATAGTTCAATAATCACGAAAAATAAATCATCATCGATCAATTTTGAAGCATGTGCTTCAATTATTATCTGTATCACATACGGAAATAATCAAACAATTCTGTTTGACTCTTTCCTTGGTTGATTCTTAACTCATCCTTTCATATCCGAAAAATTAAAAAACGAGTTATAACAATTTTTTTGTTATACCCGTGTCTTTCATTCGGCTCAAACACATACAAGTACAAGACGTGATAACCCTACCTGAGACCCTCCAAAGGATCATGAAGCCCTCAATGATTTCTTGATATTGGTTTGAGCAGATAATTGAATACAAATAGGGTACGGTTGCAAGTTTTGTGATGTTATTGTTGTTGATAAAGTATGATGGTGATTGAATTTGAGTTGAGATTTGGTGATGAGTTGGGTTTATATCTGAGATAAGAAAGGTTTGGTGAAAGAAAAACTTGTGTGGTAGGAGTTGTGTTAGTGTGAGTGTTTTAGGGTTGGATAAACGTGTGAGTGAGTGAGTGTGTTAGTATAACACAACCGGTTATCACATGGACCAGGTATAATACTTTTGATCGGGCCTCACTAAATTGTTTATGGGCTGTTTTTAAATGCAGATTGGTATTGGGCTTGTATTAGTTTGAATTGGGCTATGATGGGTTTTTACGGAAACTCGTTTTAGGCAATCGAACCTGGTTATCGGCTTATAAAATTTACAAGTTTCATTTGAGACTTAAGTCAAATTTTATTATAAATTTGATTTATAGGATCAAATTTGGCTTAGTGTATTAAAAGTTGGTATATTGGTTGGTGACAAATTTTTCACGGGGATACATTTTTGACAAGATCGGGAAACCATTATCAAATTCACTTAAACCGTTAATGAAGGCTAGTCTTGAGCGTTTAACCGCAAGATGTGACTACGGCGTGAATTCATTATTATTTATTTGAGGTTGAAGTGGGATATCACGGGTGCGTGTACTTAGTATCTGAAGATATCGGGGTTGGTTGGATGCATGATTCTTTGAGATCCTTGTTCGAGCTTTAGCCATTTCGAATGACGAAGACTTGAGTTATCTAGTTGAACCTGATGTAAGGAGTTACGTTGTTGTGCTCACAGCTTATAACTATCACTTTTAAGGAGTTACGTTGTTGTGCTCAAGTGTCACACTAAGGTGTGGATAATTTGAGAAACTTTAAGTTTACCTTTTTCGATGGAGTTAAGAAAAGGGTTCTTCGTCTGACAATAGTGCAAGTTTAAGTCACAAGTTCGGGTTATACTACTTCAGTCTCAAGTTCGTCATATTGGGTTTTCTCCATCAGTAGTCATAGCAAAAAGCCGTCAGAATGATAATGGGGTCGGTAAAGTGTTAGCTGAGAAGAGTATACACGAGCAGAGAAGTTCTATCAGCAGTTGATTCTCACGAGATATTTATGGTACTTCACACTTGTTCGATTAATTGAACATACATGGTTTCAATTTCTCCAATTTCATCATCAACATACGTGGTGTATGATTCTGATTCATTGAAAACATCGGGGGGAAGAGAGTATAGGTGGTGTCTGCTTCCTTTGTTGTTTTTGTATTTTTTTGCGAAAACCCTCTCCTTTCATGAATTTCTTCAATCAGGGGGAAGAAATGAGACGATCTGTGGTCTAAACGTCTCACTTTGGTGTTATCGTCTCACTTTCACAGAGTTATCGTGCGTGAAGTTACCTAAATATGATGTTGTGATGCCTCACACACGGTCATTTTATCGAGTAATTGCAGATTCACGGTAACTACTATTCCTATAGACCGCAACATTCGGGGGGAAGTCGTTTCATTTCGTCTTTCGTGGTTTGTTTGGTGTGAAGCATCTATATATGTGAGAAGATCTTGTTGATATCTTGCATGTTACCCCCGAACGGATTTTCCGCAATAAGTCAAATTTACCTTGTGTGGTTTATCGCTCATCTACAAATTCGCTGCGTCTGAAAACGTCAAAAGTTAGAGGAAATGTTCACTACATCAAAGTTTCGAATCCAAGACGGTTGTCGGTTTGGGGAAGCGATTCGTAAACTTCGCCAAAAGGAGTGTACGGAGAAGTCGCTAAAGACATGCGGCATGAATTAGGGGAAGTTAATCCAATTTATGCATATTACATCATTTGCCTACAAGTGAAGAAAACGGTTCTCAAGTCAAGGTTCCAGAAGAAGACAAAGAGCGTAACCTTTCATCATCCTCAGCACTTGAAGAGCTTATGAAGACCTTTCTTTATTTGTTTTCTATATTTGTAGTAAATGTTGTAAGTAATCCCTTATGTCGTCCCATTGGGGGAAGATTGTTGGAATCGCTCCTAACTCGTAAATGGAACGACATTGACGGGATTACTATTTCTATCTTTGTTACCTCAAACACATGGGCTTGTTATGTCAAATACCCATAGATGTATATGTGTTTGGGTATATAAACCCCTCCATACTTCCATGGAGGGGTGAGATTTCTTGTGTAAGCCTTTCACCTTTCAATAAAATATCACATAGTTCTCTCCCTTCTCTCTTGTTTCTCTCTCTAACATGATGAAGATGTTCTTCCATCTTCCCCGACCTCCCGATTCACCATATCAACCATACATACGATCCTAACATAATAATAACCAAGGTCTGGTACCATTGTTTGAAAAATACACTTTTTGATTTTATTGAAAAATCAATTCTCCCCCTCAATCAATGACGAAAGTCGTTGATTGATGAATTGAGATTTTGACACTTGATAAGTTCTTTTGATTTTCAAAAATAGAGTCCGAAATGTTTTCAAAACAATTGAGTTTTCATAAGATTGCAAATATTTTTCAGAGGAATCTTTAGAAGGAAAAATATTTGAAGTTAAACATTTGTCTTGTTGATGACAAACGTTTGTTTTTAGAATCAGAGCATTGGGTTTAAAACAAGAGATAAAGCATGGCTCTATTCTTTCTTTGAAAAGCGGGTTACTGTCTGAAATAACAGTAAACCATTGTTTCACTTTCTCCCAAAAAATATTTTTTGATTTTTTGAATTTTTTTTTTGTTTTTTTGTTTTTTTTTTTGAAAAATAAATTATGAACATTCGAAGAACATCTAAAAACCCGTGACATTCTTTGAGTGTCAACACAAAGTCCGTTGATGATATCGAACAAGGAAAAACATGACAAAATAACAATATTTTTGGGATTTTGAAAATTTTATATTTTTCTATTTGCTTTTTGATGGTTTTGTAATTTTGTATTTTGCTTTTCGAATAAATATTTACAAGAGATAAATAGATGATATAGTTTAAGAAGATGATGATACGAGTACCGAGATAAGGATATCGAGCAGCACGTCGTAGAAGATAGAATTCGTCATCTCTTAAACTTCCACCACCAAAGCTTCCGAGGCTCTTGCATTGAAGAAAGAAATTGAACCATCTGAAAGTGAGACTTTGGCAGCTTCCCCCTAAACCGAAAATCCTTTGGATGAGCAGATTCGAAGCTCTATTTCAAGCTTGTCTTAGCCAGGTAAGTAAAAGCACACCATTTAACGTAAATCCCGCTGCTCCTTTTAAGAACGATAATCGAGATTCTCCGTTCGGGGTTATATCATCAAAATAGATCAGCAACGTATCATCCCACTCATAAATATTCTTCTCACATTTCATAACCACTGAAGTTTGAAGCAATCCATTCCAAAAGGTGTCAAGAGAACAATTCCCCCAAGTAGTTGAGTTGATGCAGTCAGTCTCTTAGTATAATGCTCAAGAACTCTCCCAAATACACTTCATGAGGGGAATGAAGAACACCTTCCCATGTTCACATTTTTCTTCCCTGATGAACGTGTATGAAGCTCAAGAACCCGAAGTACACCAATATCCAAGAACTCTCCCGAATACACATCATGAGGGTAATGAAGAACACCTCCCCTATGTTCACATCTTTCGTCCCTGATGAATGTGTATGAAGCTCAAGAATCCGGTATACACATTCCCAAAGAGGGAATAACTGATAACACCTCCCTCATGTTACACATTTATCTCCCCTGAATATGTCGTACTTGTGTACCTCTTTTATCTTCATAAACTTTCTTTAACATCTCTTCCCCCACATAGTTGGAATAAGAACACTAGAAGCCACTAGATACACTGAGTTTCTCTGCGGTCATGACATTTGTCTTCCCGGGATAACTTCAATCACTTAGAAGTATTAAGTTCATCATGTGTACTCGTTATGCTTTTATATGTATGTCTCCTTCCCCTTCTTTGGTTTTGATACTTTTAATCAGCAACATATTGTAAGCCCGTATACTAGAAATCTTGTTGAGAAGATCATAATTAGTTCAGATGTATTTGTGAGAATCAACTTGCTGAAGAAACAGAATGAGCAAGTCTAATTGGGGATTAAATCAGACATTTCACTCTCCCCCAATTAGTGCTCTCCCCTAAACCGACAATCTGTTTGA
Source organism: Chrysanthemum makinoi (assembly GCA_910596185.1). Lineage (NCBI taxonomy): Eukaryota > Viridiplantae > Streptophyta > Magnoliopsida > Asterales > Asteraceae > Chrysanthemum > Chrysanthemum makinoi. The sequence continues at coordinate 92,838,151 of OU343217.1, read as the reverse complement.
TAAGTGCCCAGATTAAGAAGAAGTCATTAAATAATCAAATGCAACTCGTCTTTAGTCTTCTAACATGTAGCAGAGAATGTAGAACAGATTGTAGACTCGACCTTCTTCAAGATTGTACAGTTGGGGAATAGATAGTTAACATCTTCAACTCACACCAAAAAGCATCCCACCAAAAGGCATCCCAATTAACTTACATCTTGCAAATCCCCTTAACTAAAATCCCTCCCAATCAAACAAGAACAGAAAGATGTTCATCAAGGAAATCAGCAATCAGGCCGCAACGAATACACAAGATGGTAACACCAAACTACCCATCACATCAAACAAGAACAGAGAGATTGTTCGGAAGCATCATGTTGATGTATATGTGAAGCATTAACCGGAAGCACTTTGTCGATAAACTCATCAATCCGAGTGAAGATGTCAACCAACGGATCTTAGAAGAAACATCATGTGAAGATGACCCGATAATAAGAAGCTCGGTTCTTACATGAGTTTGGAGCCGTTTGACTATTTATTCTCAAATATCAATCAACCATGCAAAAATTTCACACTTCTTCTCCCCCTCAAGAATTGCATACGGAGTTGCCATTCTTGATTGAATAAGTGAATATCATCAACAAATGTAGTCTATTCACACTTCTCCCCCGCAAAATTAGCACATGATGTCGCCATCGTCATTATAGTTGAGCAAGTGGAATAAGAATACAGTCAATGGTAGACCGGTTCACTTGATAATTAAAAGCGCGTGGAAAAAGTATGAAGCATGTTGATGAGAATGGTCATTAATGAGAAGATTTCTCTTCTTTCGAAGATAAAGCGCACTGACAAGTACACTTTTCTTTTCTTTGAGGAACGAGGCTTGAACTGTTGTGTTCAAACGTCATAAGAAGATTTCTCTTCTTTAGAAGATAAAGCGCACTGAAACGTACACTTTTCTTTTCTTTAGAGTACGAGGCATGAACTGCTGTGTTCGTACGTCATTGTCATTTCCCTTTATCTGTTTAGAGCAGCCTTAATCCAAGTACCAACATATGATTTGTATGACCTGCATTGGAACACAGACAGAGGTGGAAATTTGAAAACATTGGATCTCCATGTGAAAATGGGTTCCTTTTGGTTAGCGCAAACAATCATTGAATCAGCAGAGACCCTAGGTGCAATGGCATTATCACTAGAAGATGAACTAGTAGAAGCATCAGACTTAGTCAAAGGACATTTTGTGCTTAATGGGATTATTCTACCAGTTGGCTTCCAAACCTTAACAGACACTACTCTAGGCATAGTGGATCTAGCTAAGGGGCAAGGATTGCCATGCGTGAATATTCGACCTGTGGGCTTCCACTGAAATCCTACATTGGTAAAAACCTTCCCTGTAGGTTTCCAGGATTGCTTAATCTGTTTCGCTTTCCAAACTTTCTTAACTGGGTATTGATTCTTAGATCTCAGAAATAACACACCACATTTATCATGTTTACCAGAAAATAGACATTCTTTACATGTTTTGCAGACAGCATAAGACGTCGATTTAATTTCAGTAAGCTTAGAGCTAATACTAGAACCAACACGATTCCTTTTGTTCAAGTCAAACATATTGTCCCTATGGTGGTCTTCTACTTTCTTCCCTTGATCACTCTTGGATCGCGAGGTCCTATCTAGCTTTGTATTGCCTAGAGGCTTTGACCCACTTACCTTAGTGTCACCGATAACACCTGTAGAAGAAATGATGGGAACATTAGTTGGTTTCACTACTTTCTGCATATGTGGTCCAGAAGTGCTGGGTTCTGAGGCTTTCAGAGGCACATTAAGAATCACATTCTTATCCTTAGGCATAGAATTTGGTGCAACTATTCTATCTCGCCTATTACTCGCAGGCACATTAAGAATCACATTTTTATCCTTAGGCATAGAACTGGGTGCAACTATTCTATCTCGCCTATTACTTACTTTCGGACTTGTGACAATTACGTACTCTAAGAGTTCCTGAGATCTTTTGGCATCCATGCAGGCATAGGCTATGGTACTATCAAATGGTTTTTCTATTCTTTCATCTTCAACCATCTCACGGAGACCCTTCAAACTATCCTTAAGGTATGAGAGATATGCTTTATGTGCAAGTTCATTATTCCTAATAGGCGGGGAAATATATAACATATCGATAGCATACTTATCACAAGCAGAAACCTTAGGAACAGAATATTTGCAATTAGGGATTGGCAATTTTCCTTTCACCTCACACTTCAGATTCTCAATATCGTTAAGTAAAGAGGTTATCTTTTCAATGTGTTTATCATGATTAACTTTGAATGAATCACACAACTCTTTGTTTTGATCATTAACCTTTGAAATTTCAGCTTTAAAACAATCATTTTCCTTTTGCAAGTTATCAATAATGTTTTGAAGTTGGAAATTCTGAGAATCTAAAAGAGGAGGCACTTGGGAGCCAGTCACATCATTCTTTTCACTCTTGAGTTGTGAAATTTGGGTTTTCAATCTTTTGATCGTGTTGTAATGAGCTCGAATCTGTTCATCACGTTTGTTAATTTCAAAAACTGCATCAAACTCAGGAGCATCCGAGGATGTCTTGACATTTGAGGTTTTCACATTTTCTTTGTGATGTTGATATTTTAATTGCAAAGCAAGATGTTCAACCTCTAATTTAGAAAAAATGTTTGACCAAGTTGTCATGATCATCCTGTTCTATTTTCTCGTGCAATTTTGAATTTGTAGTCTCAAGCTCAATGACACGATCATGGGAAACTTTCAAAGCAACAGATAATTCATGAAATTGAGATGCAGTAATAGAAGAATTCGTAGCAGTGTAAAACACATCTTGAGCAACACATTGAGAAATCAAGTTCTCATATCAGATATGCAGATTCTTCCTTTCAATTTCATTATATTTAAGATCCCGTTCATAATTATTGACCTCAACTATCATTGCATCAAATTCCTTCTCCATTTCTTTAATATCTGAATTTATTCCCTTTTTAACTCAAATTGACCTTTTTAATTGTTTAAAGAAAGGCATAACCTCAGTTAAATAACATTCTTTAGTTTGCTCAAAACCTCTTTCCCCCTCAGTTATCCCTGTAGGTGTGATTCTCTTCTTACATGTTTTCTCAAAATCAACAAACAGCTGATAAACAACATATAGGCTGATTAAGGTTTTGCTATTAGTGGCAATAGATCTAGGAATTAAATGCATTGTTGTATTTGGAGGATACACTGTTGCTTGAGACAATTTCCTACAAGGAGGATTCTTTTCAACAAGATTTTCAGCTTTTTGCATATCCATATCTTTCTTCCAAAAAATCTGTTCTGGGGTTAATTGAGTTTGAGATTTAAACATGTTAAGGGAGATCCAATTTTCCTTAGTGTAATCATGGGGTTTGATCGTTATGTTTTTCTCTTTACATGCAGGATTGTTAAGTTTCTTATCCATTTTCTCCCTAGATGCATCATCTAATTTTCTATCCTCCTCAGTGCACTCAATGCAACTAGGTTTCTGTCTAGGTTTAAGAATCTCATTGCCATCATAGATTACATTATGAGCAGCTCTAGCCTTTTTAACTATCTCAGGATTAGGTTCCTCAACAAGGGGAATGCTATGCTTATCGCTTAAGACTCTATGCTTAGTGATCATGTGGCAGTCCAAGGGTGTTTCCTTGTACGCACAACTTGTCTTCAAGTTTGTTTTTCAAAGTTTTTAGGTTGGAAAATTCATTTAAAAGTTTTGATTCCTTAGCATTGAATTCTGCTTAAGCACTTTCACATTTTCTTGAAGTTCCCTTTTTGCTTAGCGGTTTTATTAAGCTTTTCTTGTAAGGAATTTAACTCTTGTTTTAAAACTTCTTCCCTAAAATTGCTTTTTCTCGATAAGTGTATGCGCATTTGGATATCCATCTCCTGCTCACGAGTGGTCGTTCAAACTTAGCACTGCTGTTCATATATGGCAACTTGATCCTTATAGGTATTGAGTTCAGTGGTTAAGGAATCATCAGGGATAAATGCAGAGTACTCATGCAGCTCATAATCATCATTTAGAGTAGAAGATGGACAACTAGGTACAGTAGAAACATCCATGCAGCTTTCCTCTGCATTAACATGCACAGGTTGTGGTTGGTGCATCTCTTTCTTGGGTACATCCGAAGCTTCCATGGAGTGTTCCTTTGCATTAACTTGCACAGATTGTGGCTGGTGTACCTCTCTATCTTGTGAATTTGAGCACCAAGAATCCATTTTAGCATTATCGGACTCAAACACGATAGTCTGTTGTCCATTGTTGGGTATCTTTTGTTCATTGATCACGTCGTATAAACTGAGTATCTTAGATACAACTGAATCTGAATCGTTAGGCATGATGTTGACGTGCACGGGATTTTACAAGTCTATGATTTAAACCGAGAAATAGAATCTTTCGCGGGATTTTACTAAAATCAAGACCAAACCGTTAAGCAATGCCAATAGAACGTGTTAAGATAACTGATGGATAGACACAATGATAGACAATTGTGTGTTAGGACTTATGTAGGATTAGCAGAGATGTTGTTTGGTTGTGATTTGGGTTATTTGATGCACGATTTTACGGAGAAATTTAGGTCTAAAAACTTAAAAACCTCAATAACTTCTGTTCGGAGCGGATTTAGGCCTCGAGGGTTGACCCGAATGAATTCATTCGGCGTGCCATTCTCCTCGTTCTCACGGTCGTTTTGATGATTAGAACGCTGAAAACGGAGTTACGGATCAAAAGTTATAGCCGTTTGAAGTTTTGTCGGGAAAAGTCAACAAGTCGCTAGAGACAAGTCGCTAAAAACCTTGAGAACAAGTCGCTAAGTCACCAAGTCGCTACGAATTTTGACAGCAAGTCGCTATGCACCAAGTCGCTAAGATGTCAAGTCGCTAAATAGCAACTCGCTAAAGACCAAATCGCTACCACCAAGTCGCTAAGAAACTTAAAGAACAAGTCGCTATCAAAATTGAAAGCAAGTCGCTACCTTACCAAGTCGCTACCCGTAGTGGAGAATCCACTAAGTGTACTATTTGTCGGCTTGTCTCAAAAGGCAAGTCGCTACCAAAACACACTACAACTCGCTACCTTTTACTGAAGCAAATCGCTACCAAGAAATTCACACCGAGAGCCAAGTCGCTACCAAGAAAAACTTTAAAAACACACTTTTCAATCCAAAACAAGCTCAACCACAGTTATTCAAGCTTACCAAATCAAAACCCAAGCACATACAATGATCCTAAACACAAAAGTACACCCAAAATTCAAACTTTAACACAAGAAATGAACCAAATGATTCAAAAACCACTAAACTTTTTCAAACTCAAAAACCATCTAAAAACCACTAGAAATCCAAAGATGTGTAAGAGATGATCTAACCATGGCTCTTGATACCATTTGTAACATATTGGATTTCACAAACACACTAAACCATAAGCACAAGAAGGCGTACAAGATGATTCTAGAGAGAGAAAGTTAGAGGTTTGGGAACTTTTAGTGAGAGAAAGAAAAATCTTATTATGAGCTCCAACTCTTTACCTTGGGAGGTAGAGAGTATTTATAGTACTTACATAAAATGCCACCTACCGGGCTGTGGATCAGGCATACAGTGGGTAAAGACCCGTCCGTCCTCCACGGTGTTACAAAGCTAAATACTACTTAACATTAAAATAACTACGACTACGAGCTTTCTAACTATTACATATACTTGAGGTGACCGACACTTTAACTACTAGATTTTCCAAATCCTAACAATATTGTATTTTATAAACTTGAAACGATCCATGGATTCTGAAAACTTTAAAGAAGGGCAATCTATGCAAAGACCACCACTCTTTGAAACCAATGGATTTATCTATTGGAAAAACCGTTTTGAAACATATGTAAAATCAAAAGATATAGATCTTTGGTTTGTTATTGTTAAAGGGGATTTTAATTCTACAACAAAAGATATTTCTGTTGATGATCAAAAGAAATTAATAGCTAAAAATAATGAAGCTAAAATGATGCTTTATAATGCTTTGCCTAGAAAAGAATATGAAAGAATTTTTATGTGTGAAACCGCTAAAGACATTTGGGAATCTTTGATTATTACACATCAAGGAAATTCACAAGTCAAGGATAACAAAATTGATCTTCTTGTTATCCCTGAAGATGAAACCATTGATTGTGGCTTTGCTCGCTTTAATACTATTATTACATCACTTAAAGCACTTGATGAATCTTTTCGTAATAAGAACTTTGTCAGAAAATTTCTTAGAGCACTCCATCCGAAGTGGAGAGCTAAAGTGACGGCTATTGAGGAATCAAAAGATCTCTCAAAAATGCCACTAGACGAGCTAATCGGAAACCTCAAAGTACACGAAATGGTGATGGAGAAAGATTCGGAAATCATCAAAGGAAAAAGAGAGAAAATCAAATCCGTTGCTCTAAAAGCAAGAACGGAATCAAGTGATGATGATGAATCTTGCTCCGGTAGTGAAGATGAGGAGTATGCCATGGCCGTTAGAGATTTCAAAAAGTTCTTTAGAAGAAGAGGAAAGTTTGTAAGACAACCTCGAGAAGAAAAGAAGCCATTCCAAAAAGATCGAGATGACAAAAAGGGGAAAGGTGAAAGGAAGTGTTTTAGATGAGGTGATGCAAGTCATCTAATAGGAGATTGTCCCAAGCCACCTAAAAACAAAACTCAACGAGCTTTTGTAAGTGGTGCTTGGAGTGATAGTGAGGATGATGAAGAGTCGAGCAAGGATGAGATCACTCTAATGGCACACGAGTCAAACGAGGTATGCTTGAAAGTTGGATTGGAACCTGATGAATGGATAAAAGATAGTGGATGCTCACGACACATGACGGGCAACAAAAGCCTCTTCTCAACATACCAAGAGTATGACGGAGGTAATGTCACTTTTGGTATCAATCTCAAAAGCAAAATCATTGGCAAAGGTACGATCGCTCATAACTCCCTAACTATTGAAAATGTTGCTCATGTCGATAGGTTAGGATTTAATCTACTTAGTATTAACCAATTATGTGATAAAAAGTATAAAGTACTATTTGAAGAAAATGGTAGTAAAATACTAAAAGATTGTATCACCATAGCTAAAGGAGTTAGGAAAAATAATATATACGTCATGAAAATAGATAAAACATCTAATGGCAAACTTTGTCTAACAACCTTAGATGATAGCTCAACTCTTTGGCATAGACGCTTAGGTCACGCTAATATGAGACTTATACAAAACCTATCTTCAAAAGAGCTAGTTAGAAATTTACCAAAACTTAAATATGACCAACATTTTTGCGACGCTTGCAAAATTGGTAAACAAACCCATAGTAGTCATAAGGCTAAAAACATGGTGTCCACATCTAAGTGTCTAGAACTTTTACATATGGACTTGTTTGGTCCATCCGCTATAAGAAGCTATGGAGGCAACTTATACACTTTGGTCATAGTAGATGATTACTCAAGGTTTACTTGGATGTTGTTTTTGAAAACCAAAGATGAAGCTTTTGATAAATTTGAAATTCTTAGCAAGAAAATTCAAAATCAACTAGGTGTTAACATTGTGTCGATACGAATGGATCGTGGTCGCGAATTTGACAATGAAACACAATTTGGAAACTTTTTTGATGCAAATGGTATAACACACAACTTCTCGGCTCCTCAAACACCTCAATCAAATGGAGTTGTAGAACGTAAAAATAGAACCATTTAAGAAATGAGTAGAACAATGCTTAATGAACAAAACATTCCTCAAAAGTTTTGGTGTAACGCCGTTGACACTTCTACATATATTTTAAATAGAGTCTTAATACGTCATTTCTTAAACAAAACACCATATGAGCTATATAAAGGTAAAAAGGCAACTTTAGGATATTTTAGAGTATTTGGATGTGAATGTTTCATTCTTAATACTAAAGATTATCTCACCAAGTTTGACCCAAAGTCTTATGAAAGTGTATTTATTGGTTACTCACAAACTAGTAAAGCTTACATTGTCTTAAACAAAGAAACAATGAGAGTCGAGGAATCGTTGAACATAACATTCGACGAAAGTCCACCTCCCTTTAAGACATCACCTTTGGTAGATGATGACTTAGTTGAAAGTCAACTTGTAGAAAGTCAAGAAATAATTGAAAATGACAAGAAAGATGAACCATTAAATAATGAAATTATAAACATCAAAGAATCCAAAAGTCATCCTTTAGAAAAGGTCATAGGACAACTTAATCAAAGAACCTTAAGATCACAAGCTCAAAATCAAAGTAATCATTTTTGTTTTGTATCTACCATTGAACCGAAAAACATAAATGAAGCAATAAAAGATGAATCTTGGGTAATTGCTATGCAAGAAGAGTTAAACCAATTCGTTAGAAATGATGTTTGGAAGTTAGTTCCAAAACCTAAATATCAAACTATAATTGGAACGAAATGGGTTTTTCGAAATAAAATGGATGAAAATGGGGTAGTGTCTAGAAACAAAGCTAGGTTTGTCGCACAAGGTTATAATCAACAAGAGGGGATTGATTATGATGAAACTTATGCACCGGTAGCTAGGCTCGAGTCTATTAGAATCTTACTTGCATATGCATGTGCTTATGACTTTAAATTATTTCAAATGGATGTTAAGAGTGCATTTCTTAATGGGTTTATTAACGAAGAATATGTTGTTCAACCTCCCGGTTTTACCAACTTTGAGAAACCACATTATGTCTTCAAACTCAAGAAAGCATTATACGGTCTTAAGCAAGCACCAAAAGCTTGGTACGATAGACTTAAGACTTTTCTTGTTGAAAACAAATACACCATGGGATTAGTAGATAATACTCTTTTTACCAAGAAAAAGGAATCACATATTATCATTGTTCAAATATACGTTGATGACATCATATTCGGATCAACTTGTTAAGAGCTATGTGATGGTTTCTCTAAAATCATGCATGATGAGTTTGAGATGAGTATGATAGGTGAATTAAACTATAGGACTTCAAATTAAACAACTAGAAGATGGCATATTCTTTAACCAATCTAAATATATAAAAGATATGCATAAGAAATTTGGTCTTGAAGATTCAAAACCAGCTAAGACACCCATGTCTTCGGACACTAAACTCACCAATGATAAGGAAGGTGAATCGGTAGATAACACTAAATATAGAGGAATGATTGGTAGCCTACTATATCTCATGGCTAGTAGACCCGACATTATGTTTAGTGTTTGTCTATGTGCTCGCTTTCAATAAAATCCCAAGGTATCACACTTAGAAGCCTTAAAAAGGATATTTAGATACATTAAGGGAACGACATATTTAGGATTATGGTATCCCAAAGGAACGGGTGTAGAAACTATAGTGTATGCCGACTCGGACCATGCCGGTGACTATGTCGATAGAAAGAGTACAAGTGGTATTTGCGCTTTTGTCGGAAATTGTCTCACTTCATGGTTTGAAAAAAAGCAAACAGCTTTAGCTATCTTAACTATTGAAGCCGAATACGTCTCAGCCGAAAAAGCATGTCAACAAGCTCTTTTGATGAAGCAAGCTCTCGTGGATTACGGAATTCATCTCAACGATATCGTTATATTTTGCGACAACTAAGGAGCTATTGATCTCAGCAAAAATCCCGTCCAACATGCTCGTACAAAGCATATTGAAATCCGTCATCACTTTCTTCGTGACAATGTTCAAAAAGGAAACATCTCAATTGAGAAAGTATCCTCCGAAGACAACATTGCCGACATTCTAACTAAGCCTCTCAAACGAGAACCATTTAATCTTCTTAGACTTGGTTTAGGGTTAATGGAACCAAACATGTAGGTAAAACATAGTCTAAACCTTAGAACAAACAAAACAAAACAAATTTGTTTAAAATCTATTGTTCCCACGACACCAAACGACAACAAAGGCGGAACCGATTTTTTGGTGCCGTCTGGTCCGTGGTGACAACAGTAGCAAAAATTCTACCTACAAAACATCTTCTTCCTCACAACCTACTTTACCAAAATGTGTAAACATTAGACCTAACTCATTGTTGACATTTTCTCACCCGCTAATCACTGAAGATAACATCATTGTAAGTATCCTAACTACATTTCATCTCTTAATTCTGAGTCTAGGATTCCAATTTGTGCACAAAATCATTACATGGGGATTATGTATATTCTTGTACAAAACATGGATTCAATTGGCAAATTGCATAACTAGTCATTGAAATTAAGTACTACATTGTCACATTGCATAAAAAAATCATGTTTCCCACTAATCAAAAGATAATGACTATAAGGTTTTATTCAAATAACCAAACACCCCATGTCAAAAAATTTAATTTTTAAAAGCTTCTCACTTGTAGGAAAACAATTTTTCATTGTTAATACAAATAGAAACGTAAAATTTTCATCACTTGCATGCTCTTGAATACTAAAGGTAATGCATAACTAATATGCATTCTCGGGTATATTCAAATGAAGCCACATTGAATTAGGAGCGTTTGGGTTATCTCATGCCTTTTGCCAAACACCCCCACTAAAAACCATTTTATGCATAAAATGAGTCGAGATAACCGCAAATCCAAATCGTTTTCATATAGGCACACACTAGAACCAAACCGCTAAGTTTGTTCTCATTTTTAACATGTAAATTCTTGCTCATAGGAATAACCATGGTATCCGCAAGATTCTATGATCACAAGGATACTCTTAGCTACATTCTCAAACATCACAAAACCAAGGGCCTTTCCAAAGAACAAGTCAAAATCTTTAAGAGTCTTGAACAAAGATAATTCCATGAGGGTAGAACCATTCACTCCTCCTTTGTCGACGAAGCCAATCTCCGTCAAGAACTAGCCACCATTCACTTCGATTGTCTCCTTGACATCGATGAACCCATTTGTCCTAGGTTCGTGTTAGAATTCTATGCTAGTGTTACCGGTTTCATTGATGAGGATGATGAATTTCGCCTTAGGTTTAGGATCAATCAAAACGATTACACCATCTCCTTAAGCCAATTTGCTCAAGTGCTAGGAATTCCCAACCGAGGGACATGTGTCTACTCGGATAAGTGGTCACTCACTATCCTTGATGCAATCAATGACCGCTCCTACTAAACTCCTTTAACGGATAAGGATGTCATCCGTGAGAACCTTTTTAATGCAAGGGCCGCTCCAACCCGTGTCACCCGAAAGGGAAAGGAGGTGAACCGAGATCCATATGGAATGGAGCTCAATGAACTTAAGCCCGAATTTAAGAAATGGGAGGAACTCCTTAGAGCCAATGTCATTAGCACTATAGGAAATAGGGACCATATCAATGCTTGCCTTTGTCACATTCTCTACAACTTGTCCACCCGTCAACCATTCAATTTAGTCTACTACATTGCTAGGAGAATGATTGACATTCCAACTCAAGGATCGGTAGCTCTTCCTTACGGGATGCTTCTCACCCGTCTCTATAGAGCCTTTGCACCCATTCCACCAAGCCCAAAAGGGTTGAAGCTTGACTATGCTCTCATCCCTCACATATTTGTGCCCTTGAGTGACGAGCGAGTGGCTAAGACTAAAGGCAAAAGGGCAAAACCTCCAACTCCATCATCATCATCATCATCATCAAATAGCTCCGAGGACGGTCTTCCAAATTCTCGCCTTCCACCTCAAGAGTACTATGCGTCTCTCCCCGAGATTGAGAATGAATCGACGGATTTCAAGCAAACCAAGGGGATGTTCAAGTGCCTTGGTAGGATGATGAACAAGATTTACAAGAAGTTGGATAAGTGAGGTTCATTTGAAGGAGTGTTTGGAACAAGACAATAACTTTGATGTACGATACAATTTGGTTGTTTTTAATTTGTAGGATGATAATAGAACTTAAGACAATGTTGTATGCTAACCATTTCATGCAGGGGGATAGCACAAGTGTGTTATCAAATTTTACCCATTTTCACCTTAATGTGAAAATCGTTAGTCCTTGGTCAAATTATATGCTCCACTATGTTTGTATATGTGTTATTGACTTTTCCTAACTAGAAATTTTTAATGTCACATGTTTTAAGCAAAATTTCAGTTTTCGGAAAACTCCCCGACACCTAAAAATGGGGTATGTGAACTTTCTGGGTGTCCACGGATCAGACGGCACCAAAAATTTGGTACCGTCTGTTATGTATTTTGGTACGCCGTACCTGTACAGAAGGCACCATTTTTTTGGTTCCGCATGTGAAAATTTTTGGTGCCGTGGATCCTACAGGTAATTTTCTAAATTTCGCCTATTTCAACATTCCAAATTACCATACATTGCTTCTAGGTTAATCTTAACTAGTTCTTACCCATATTAGAACTAGTATAACACACTTAGGCATATAGGATATCCATTTCCCACCAAAATTCAAAAATTTCAAAAATTCACCCAAGGAGCCCTTTTGCATAAAGGAAGGAATCAAAAATTTGGTTCCTTGCAATCCGTGGTGATCTGATTCTAAAGATCCCATAATCATTAGAACTCATTTATTGCAAATCTTTGTCTCTTCACTCCATCCTTCTTGTATGGATTGACTTGGGTGATATGACTAGCATTAAAACCGCTTCAAAATCGTTAGGAACCTCATCTCTTCTATGGTTTAACATCAAATCAAACACATTCTTCCATAATTTTCCATTCCTATAAATTAAGAGCTTTTACCATGATCATCCTCATACCTTCTCAAAACTTCTCATCAATTAGAAAAAAACTTAAGTCAAAATGACTAAGTCATCACCATCAACAAAGCCTTGCAAAAGAACCGCTAGAATGAGCGTAAGACCTTGTTGCTTTGTCAACATAAGCTCCTCTTCCGAGTCATCTCCACTAACCATTTCATCTCCCATAAGAGATGACACAACCCTCACTTTGGCTACTCCTACACACATCCACAATCACCTATCATCATCACTACTCCACCACCAACAAAGACTCTTAGCTCACCACCACTGGCTCCTATCCAAACATCAAAATCACCATCACCTCCAAAATCTCCAACAATCATCCCAGTAGAGTTATTCTCTATACCTCCGACATCTCCAAATCCATTTTTGGAAGACTTGGAGGACTTGCCTCCTAGGCCTAATCATCCACCACCACTACCATATTTTGGTACTATTGAGCGAATAGCTCATGAGTCTCCACGTCCATCATTTGACCCAAACGGCCCATTAGGGCCAAGACCTCTTCTCTTCCATCCTATCCACAAGGAAATCCATGCTCCTTTGTATGGGGATCAACCACTTCCTACATCAATGTCTCCTCATATAGAGTACATTGAGGAATCTATGTGGGAAGATCACCCCACCAAAGAAGAGATTCAAGCCGAACTCCATCATCTCCACCAATTTTCAAATATGGTGGATTCTCATCTTAGTGATGCTATGCAAATGCAAAGTGCTTTGCTAGCTTCCATAATCACCACTCCAAACACCAACACCAACACCTCCACCATTCCACCACCACAAAACCACCCCTAGACATGGTTGCTACAATTGTGAGTGTACCGCCCATATAACCGAAAGGACCCGGGTGATGGTCCATGAGCTTCAAGACGAAATGAGGTTCATCTTCAATCACATCCTAGAGCGCATCAATGCTCTTGCTCATCCACCACCTCAATAGGAGGGTCCTAGCTTATTTTCTTTAAGCATTTTTTATTTTCTAGGATTTTTCTTGTTTTTTTTTTTATTTTCTAGGATAATTTCTTTTTTAGGATTTTATCATTGTACTAAACACTTCATTGTTTTCCCTTTTCATGATTTATAATCATGAAAAATTTTAACAAATGAATGGTGTTTCTTATACGGTTGTTGATTGTTACATGGTGTTTGGAAATGTTTGTGATGATGCTTATAACTAACATTTTTTTGTAGCTTTTTCACAATCCATGTATCTTTCTCTTGGCACCCAATTTAGGGGGAGCATTGGTCAAGGGGGAGATAATGGCCCGGGCTCATTACACATTCCGCCTCGCATCTTCTTTTTGTTGAGACAAAAAGGGGGAGAAATATATAGAACTTGGTTATATTTGACTTTTTGAAAAAGTCAAACTGCATACTTTGACTTTCTGAAAAGTCAAACATCATTCTTCAACTAATGAAAACCTTGACTTTCAAAAAAGTCAACTGCATACCTTGACTTTCTGAAAAAGTCAACATCATGTCTAAATTGGACATACTTGCATTATCATCTTTATTTTTCAAGTTCTAAAAACTAATATTTTTATAAATCTTGTACAATCTTTATATCTTTTATAAAAATAAAATTTATGTTTTGTCCTCAACAAAAAGGGGGAGATTGTTAATACAAATATCGTCATTAAACGTTATTTATATTTTTGATCTTTACCTAAGTTTTGTTAACGACAAAAGTAAATTTAATTTTTATAAAGCTTAAAGCTTGTCAAGTTTAATAGATATTAAATCAAGCTTTTCAAATAATATTTTCATCACTCAAGCATTTACATTGTGATTAATCATATTTTGATATGACTCTAAAACCATAATGTATGTTAGTAGTTTTAGTTCAAGAATGTTTTGGTTTCTTAAAACAAAACATTACATATGTATTTACATTTTAACATATTTCAAAAAATAGAAAAACAAACACATGACATCATGTAGTGCATCATTGAAATTCTTAGAAGATTTCACCAGATACTTTGTGTAGATTTAGACTCTACATATCTTACAAAATCTTGGATAGATATGGTTGACTTTGGTAAGATTTTGTGATCTTGCTGTCAGACCTCGGCGGCACCAAAATAATGCACGGGCGGAACCCTTTTAAGGGTTCCGTGGTCCGTGGTTCCTGCTGATCATTTTGGCTATAAATAGCAAAGCCAAACCAAGTTGTTTTTCATCCCTTTCTATCATATTCTCATACATTCCTTTCTCTAACATTTCTAACTCAGTTTCATATCATATTAGTGATCTCTTTTGTAGCAAAGAAGATCAAGATACATTCAAGCTTTAACAAGAAGTTGGAAGTCTTGTTTGTCTATTGTTGTATGATCTTGTGTTGATTCATACATCATTGTTGTACCAAACCATCATAATCTTGTGAGTGTGAGTGGTTAGTATTTTAGTCCTTAAAATATATTATGCGTGGGAGTGGTTGTACCCTTGAAAAGAACTCGACATCTAGCTTAGTGTCGGAAATAGTGTGTAAGCGAAGTGTAAAGGTTTCTCCGCCGGTGAAAGGAGCTTGTTGACTAGTGAAGTTAAACTCTCGAGTGTGAGACTCGGGGAGTGGAGTAGGGCAAGGAAAAAGAGTCCTTGTAGACCGAACCACTATAAACAACTTGTTTTGGTTTGATTATTTCTTTCCTTATCTACTCTTTACATATTGTTGATTACTATTCACTAACATATCTAAGATCAATATCAATTGATCTTTCAATAAGTTTCAAAACAAAGTTTTTAATCGGTAAACTATCAACCTCCCTTCTAGTTTTCCACATGCTCTACATCTATAAGCATGCCATTCAAGGGTTTAGTGTGACCCTTACGTCATCTGAACTTGAAATCATTAAAAGGATACCAGGCTACGTGTTTGCAACCAAAGACACAAGCGTCCAACTTCTAACAACCCATTCAACCGAATTTCGGGCTTACACTACGATTTTGGGGAATGGCCTGTTCCTAGCTATGGAAAAGATGTCATAATTGGATTTATTGACTCAGGGGTTTGGCCGGAGTCAAAAGGCTACAATGATGACGGGATTGATGAAATTCCATCAAGGTGGAAAGGTGAATGTGAAACTGGAACCCACTGTAACTCCTCATTGTGCAACAAAAAACTGATTGATGCTCGGATTTTTAACAAAGGTTACCAACAAACTAATTCAGGAGTCAAAATATCTATGAATTCTGCGTGTGATACATCTGGACACGGTACACACATGTTGGCCTGTTTTTCTAGATCTATAATCAAGATATACCAAAACAGAAGAAACAATTGAATCGTAAAGGTTTTTCTATTTTTCAATCATAAAAAAATCTGTTTGAATACAATTGCTATCTATTTATACATTTCAAAAAGGTACAATGAAGAGTCATGTTGGTTCATGTGAACCAGCAGATATGTCGGTTAGGGCATAACTGCCATATAATCGTTTTTCTTGTAACTGCTTGCAACTGCCAGTATTTGACTTTTTTCTTTGACTTTTGGGTTGACCGGGTTGTATGGGTGTTGACTTGGGTCGATTGGGATTAACCCAATATTCTCCCTCTTAATCACAATCACTGCGACGTAGGTCTTTAAGTGTTCTTGATTCATCTTCTGGTTAAATCCACCATCCGAGCTTTTAATTTCTTGTAGTGCTTGTGATCATCCTTATATCCAGGTAGATCATTTTTCCTTCGGTTACTTCCACCTTTTCTTCTGTGATCTTCATTATGTTCATGTTTATCATATTTTTTCTGGTTATTTCCACCTTTATTGTTGTGAGCTTCCTTAAGTCCAGGTTGATCATATTTTTCTGGTTATTTCCACCTTCATTGTTGTGATCTTCCTTAAGTCCAAGTTGATCATATTTTTTTAGGTATTTCCACCTTCATTATTGTGATCTTCCTTAATTCCGGGCTGATCATATTTTGTTGAAACAAACAGATCTTGAAAGATCTTGAGCTCGTGGATCGTTATGTATGCCTATGTAATCACAAGCACAATAAAAGATAATCTCTACAACTTATGTTCAGCAGCGGAATATAAACACAAGTAATAACTAAGAACTTCTTGATCCTCTATGGATCTTTATATTAACTAAAACTGAGTTTTTCAATCGGTACATAACTCTTTCTAATGTGTTCCTTTTATAGACAAGGAACCCTAAACAATATCGCTAAACCGTTTCACAAGAAACGTATAAACCTAAAACTAAATAAGATATACACAATCACTTCCTAATAAAGCTCATGTATATCCAAACTAAATATACTAAACACGGAATAAACACTTCCGCAGAAAATGACTAATAACTATTACTCTTCAGAGATTATGTCTTCAGCAGAATCCACTATGTCTTCAGAGAATCATTTCGTAATATCGCATAATCCAAACTTCACATAATTCCCAACAATCCTCCCCTAAACTGGAATTTGACTCGGTTAAGTTCCAGTTTCTGAATAGATCTTACAGCACCAGAGGATTGGGCACGAACAACATCAGCACCAAAGAATCTAAAGAAAACCATCTCAATAATGTAGAAACTCTGAAAACACCAGATCTTTGCAGCAACACATGACAAGAGGTACATCAAAACAAATTAGTTTCAGACTATTCTCATCACATCCAGGTGTGTTAACTCCTGTGAGAGGTGAATCATTGAAAATAATGGATTTGATGTCTCTTTACCAATAGCCATAACTACTGGAGTAGCCATATGTTTAAGTTCGTAAACTATGGTACACTGAGAACCATCTGATTTATTGGCAAACCAGCAACCATATAAACGGATTTGAAATGTCTTTACCTGTAGCCGTTTGCTCAGGACTAGTCAATTCTTAGAATTGGTGAATTGAGAACCAAATATGAAATGCCACTGCCTTTACCACAAGCCATATACATGTGGGCTAGTCAATTCTTGGATTCCAAAATGGAATAAACCATGGTGAATTGAAAACCATACAACACTCAGCAATTAAGCAGGGGTGGTTGCATACCCTATGATTTTTAGCAAATCATTACAGCTATCAACAGATTTGATGTGTCTTTACCAAAGCTGTACCCTTTGGACTAGCTAACTCTTTAATATACACAAGGTATATCAGGTGAGTCAATAACCAAGAGAAATATACAACAAGCCTGCAAGAAGAGTTAGAGAAAACCAAAAACATTTTTTTTTTTAACTAAAACAAAGAAACAAATATTACAAAATGGTACAATCAAGATGAACCTTTATGTGATAGAAGTTGATTTTTAATCAAACCAACACATTGAGTAGCATGAAGTTCATCATTTCCAACAGGATTCGGAGGCACTTCCAACTTGTGTCTCAGCAACATTTCCATAAAATTAACCGATAACGGATAAAGCTTATCTGAGAGCATACACAAAATCATTCCACATGTAGTTTGAACCACATGAACACAAGGCAACGGATAAAATCTCCAACTCTCAATCTCCCACTTATGAGAATGCTTCCAAATAGAATACCCTTGACCATTTGGAGAATGAGAATCAAACATAACCTGAAGATCACCCAACAAATATAAACCAGAACCTGTTGCTGAATGAGACTTATAATACTGAATGACATGATCATACAGCATCTTCAAATCATGTCTGGTCACCAAATGAAGAATTTCCTTCAAGAAATTAAACTCAAGAACAGTATTATCCAGCCTATAAACAGTGTTAAGCTTTCCAGCTTTCCAATCAACCAAGACCACATGAGTTCCTTCAAGAAAAACTTCCACAGATCCAACTTCAATAAAGGTAGATTCATCAGCCTTGAGATCTAAAGTAGTATTCTCAGAAGAATGTTTCCTAGCCAATCTGTCGAACTCCTTGTAACCAAGCTCTGTTGCCCGTACCAATAATGTTATTAGTATCAAGTCGTAGATCATTTCCCGAATAGAGAATCACTTAAATCCATACTAGACAACATTTCAGAAGAAACCAAAGTGGATTCAGCAGCAACAACCACATCAGAAGAA
This sequence comes from Chrysanthemum makinoi, assembly GCA_910596185.1. NCBI lineage: Eukaryota > Viridiplantae > Streptophyta > Magnoliopsida > Asterales > Asteraceae > Chrysanthemum > Chrysanthemum makinoi. The sequence continues at coordinate 92,819,474 of OU343217.1, read as the reverse complement.
AGAGTAGCTACTGAAGTTGTATCAGAGGTAACAACTGGAGAAATGACCAAAGGCAACATAGTATCAAAATTATCCACAATTTCAACTGTTTTCTGTCTCTTGGCTGTAGGAACATCAGTCATTGAAGCAATGTTTTCCAATTGAGTAGAAGAAGTGGAACCAGAAGAAGAAAACTGCATAACCATATTATACTGTCTAATCAAAGCATCATCAGACAAAGCATTGATTTGCTTCATTGACATACCAGAATTATACATAGCAGAATTCTTCACAACACTCCTCATATAATTCCTCTTCTGAGCAACAGTCATAAGTTTTTCTCTTTTGGCTTTATTTCTTTGATCAATTAAAGCTCTTCTCTTTGCAGCAGATTCTTGCTTCCTTAGATTACCAAGTGCCACCATTTTATCCACAAAAGTATCATCATCAAAAGATGCTCCTAAGATAAGTTTTGCAAGATTTGGATCAGATGCACCTTGAGAAGTATATGCATCCCATTGATCATCAGTTATCTTAGGAAATAATACATCAAGCTCTAATTGCCTTTCAGGAGTCAAATTAGAATCATACTGATCTTGAAGAAATTTAGCAACAATACGACTCTTCTGCATATTCTCATAATTAGCAAACAATCTAGCTTGAGCTTGATTTTCTTCTTCAGTCACTATACCTGAATTAAGTATATCATCAATCACATGATCCTGTTCTTTGTCAAAAGATGTCTCAGTAGAACCAATATCAGCACAACCAACGTGAGCTTCAGAAGAAACAAGCAAACCCACATCAGAGGAAACAGGTTGTGACAATTCCTCAACAGGTGTAGAGAAAACTTCGGAAGAAGAATTCAACTTAAACATTCTCCCAGCAACAAAAACCTCTTCATCATCTGCTGAAGGCGAAACATTTGATTGTTCTGGTATAGACGAAGTTTGACCATAATCAGAAGCAACCTCCTCAACTATAACATCAGCAGATGCACCAACCATATGCGGCTCCGTTGAAGTGTCAGCAGACACCTTAGTCAAATATTGTCTTCTTCTTTTGCTAGCATATATAATAGGCTCCTTACTCTTTGAAGATTTAGCAATAGGAGAAGAAACATCTGATGTAAGTGCGGCATCAGCTAATATTCCAAGGGATGCATGAAGATTCTCTTCGTCCTCCTCCTCAGAAGAAATCAGACTTCTCTTATTACCTTTCTGACTTAGTAATTCCTCCAAGTGTTCAACTTTTGTCTCCAATGCCACAATCTTTTTACCAAGAACAGACTTGGTTTCGGCAAGTTCTTTCTTAAGACCAATCACCTCACCTGTAAGCTTGTTCATCAGAGCATATAATGAGGCAAGTGTAATAGGATCCTCATCAGTATCATCTGATTGCTCAGTTGAAATTGGAACTACATTAGACCTTTCAGGAGCAACATTAACCTGATCAACATTAGAACATCCTTCACCAAATGAATTCCTAACAGGACTTGGTGTAGGCAATCTATCAGGATCAACCTCAACTTCATCAATGTGATCCTGAACTTCATCATTTGAAACTTGTGTATGTTCTTGGCTAGGACAAGGTCTAGGTGAAGGTATGGATGCCTCAGCAACAGCAGTAGAACCCTCATCTACATCTACTGAAAGATTACCATCAGTAGTATTGACAGAGGGTACAATAACAACATTACCCTCATCAGCAGTAACATTCTCTGGAGGCAACATTGCTGCTAACAAAGGAAAATGTGTCCCTCAAACTTAGTTCTCATAGTTGCAAATAACTTAGAGGTCAAAACTCCTATGGGATAGAAAGCTTGGGTTTGTGTAGAAACATTCAATATCATCTGTAAGAACCTAGGGTACATCAAAAACTTACCCTTTTGCCTAGTTATATTTTCAACCATATTATCAAAAATAAACTTAGAGAAATTATAAGTCAAACCCTTAGATAAACAAACAATACCACATCCCATTTGAGTTGAAAATTGATCCCATCCTCCAGACTTATTGCTTAAACACTGGAGCAACGTATGAACCATGAACCTCCACATAGGACAAAACTTATTTTTAACCACATATCTGTTCTCGTACTTTGATATCCAATCGCCTGAATCCCTTCAAGGACCATTGTAGAATCAGAATGATAAACTCCATTTTCATCATCCAAGTGAAGTTGTCTTCTGATCAGTTCCTCGCCGTTACCACATACTCTTTTCTATCAACACTTGCAACTATCTCAGTATCACTTCTTCTTTCTGCCGTCGCCCAAAATTGAGTAACCAAAGATTCATATATAGCATTTGGAGAATGCGTTAATGCATACTGAATCTTTGATCTTTGTAAAAATGAAATCATCGGCCGATACAACTCATCTCCCCGAGCAGTTCCAAGAAAAGCAACCTTATTATGATCATGTTTAAATTGAAGCGCCATGAGAGATTTTGAAGATTAGGGTTACAATATGCACAAAAGGAAGTGTTTTGAATGAGTTAAAAATCAAATCACTTAATATGGAGCGAATATATGCCGGTAGAGAATAAATGAAAATTTCCCAATTTTGGTCAAAGTTGACCAACGATGACGTGGATTTCTACTTGTACTCATATTCACTTTTAACTTCGGTGGAAACAGAAACCATTCTGCTGAAGTAGAACAATCAGCAGAAACAGATTACTTATTCAAGAAGCTTCAGTAAATATCTTTTACTGTTTCACCCACACGCATTAATTCTCTTACCACTTGAACCCGTCTATAAAGCAATCCCAAAGCACACATACAACTTCATCAAAAACCCCAAATTTCATTCCAAACCCTAATTTCATCAATAACCCAAAATTAGCCATAATAACCATGAGTACCAAACCTGAGATCATTGATCTCACAGCATCATCCTCATCATCAAGTGAAGATACCAATCCATGGTTTCATTATTTTCCAAAACCATCTCCAAAATCAAAGAAATCACCCTTTCTCCCTTCATCAGAAGATGAAAGTGTAGATAATCCAAGTATATCTGCTGATGATTCTGATGACTCCTATAAGGAGGGAACATCTCACTCCCAACCCCCAGCACCTAGGCCTCAACGAAGGCCACAAGACAAAAATCCACCACTTCCAGAAGATAGAGAGGTGGTTCTTGGTCTTTCTGCATCAGGTTTTGGTGCATCATCACATATCGTATAAGGGAAGAACTTAAGGAGAGTAGATGGGTTGCATTTTGGTTGAAATGCATAGATGAAGCACAAAGGACACATTTGTTTTTCTCCGTCATCATTTGTGGTCATTGTCATCATCATCGTTTGCATCAATCCATCCTCTCCATTTTGATCCTTAGCATCTTGTTAGGGTTGGTTATGCACATCACAAAAGCGTAGCCAGCATTTAGTGTGAAAGATGTGAGCGATCATGCATATCCAACAGCCTGTTAGATGTTGGAACGGATGATATGTAATAGATTAGGATTAGTAGATCATGTAGATGCATTTGATGTTGCTAGTACTCTACGTAAGTATGAAACTGTTTCGGAATGAATGAATAATCAATTTGCTTCAGTACTTCTTTTGTATGATTCATATAACTTTAGAAGAAACAATTGACTCACTTCAAAGACTTCAGCTCTTTGAACTCAGAGGAACATGCTCTAATACTTGACCAATTCTCAACTAAACAGACACTCTGCAAAACAAAACAAACACAGAGAAACACACAAACCAACAAAGAAACACACTAAGATAACATTAGTAGGTTAGAGTTAGTTAAAATCAACCAAATATACAAATTTACATAGCAAAAAGCAAAGTTATACACAAATCCTCCCCTGAGGCATATGCCTCCCCTGAGGCCTATGCCTCCCTTAAACTTTGCAGTTAAGGGTTAAGCATGCCAATATGGACCACAAGGTGTTGAAACCTTGGTCCATCAAAAGCCTTTGTTAACAAATCGCCACATTATCATCGTATGTATTTTGACCACATTAATCAAATTTTTATCATATGCATCTCTTATAAAGTGATGCCTGATTTCAATATGTTTTGTTCGACTATGAAAAACTGGATTTTTAACAATGCATATGGTACTTTGATTATCAATAAAAATTGTTGTGTTCATGAAATTATACCCATAATCCAACAACTGATTTTGAATCCAAAGAACCTGTCCACGCAATTAGCAGCAGACCACATACTCTGCTTCAGTGGATGAGGTAGCCACAATAGTTTGTTTCTTGCATTGCCAAGAAATCAATCTCTTTCCAAGGAATTGGCAACCTCCAGTGGTGGACCTCCTATCCAGATTAGCACCAGCATAGTCACTATCACTATATGCTTCCAACTTAAAAGGAGACTCTTTTGGGTACCAAAGACCTAGAAGAGGTTGGCCTTTAAGGTACTTAAAGATCTTCTTAACAGCATTGAGATGGGAAGTCAGTGGAGTAACTTGATGTCGCGAACAAACACTCACAGCAAAAGTAATATCGCCCGGAAGCTTTAAATACATCAAAGACCCAATCATAGACCTGTACAAATGAACATTCACAGGTGGATCAACTTCATTGTTGGTCTTTGTCTTTGGAGCTTCATAAGGTGTAGTGGCAGTCCTTACACCCTCCATACCAAACTTCTTCAAGATGTCCCTCACATATTTGTCCTGACTGATAAAGATACCATCGGTTTCTGAACTTGAAGACCTAAAAAGAAAGTCATCTCTCCCATTGCACTCATCTGAAACTCTCCCTTCATAAGCTCCTCAAACTCCCTGCACCAAGCTTCCTTTGTGGATCCAAAAATAATGTCATCCACATATACTTGCACAAGAATTATGTCAGTGGAATTCTTCTTTAGGAAAAGAGTCTTATCAATGGCACCTCTTCTGTAACCATGCTTCAGCAGAAATGTAGAGAGCCTAGCATACCGGGCTCTGGGTGCCGATGTAGTCCATAGAGAGATTTGACTACCTTATACACATAGTTAGGATGATCTGGATCTTCAAATCCTTTAGGTTGAGTGACATACACCTCCTCTTCAATTTCACCATACAAGAAGGCTCCTTTAACATCCATTTGATAGACCATAAAACCCATATAGGATGCATAAGCTAAGAAAATCCTTATAGCCTCAACTCTTGCCACTGGTGCAAACACTTCATCATAATCGATCCCTTCCTCTTGTCTATAACCCGGGCAACTAATCGGCTTTGTTTTTAATAACAACACCTCGAGCATCTCTCTTATTCTTCAGAATCCATTTTGTCCCAATAGCATACTTACCATCAGGTAGTGGTACCAATATCCAAACCTGCTGATTTTGAAATTGTTGCATCTCATCCTGCATAGCTTCAAGCCAACTTGAATCTTCAAGAGCCTGAGTAACACTGGTTGGTTCCACTTGTGAGAGAAAACAAGCAAGCAGACAATGTTCATAGTCTGTGTGATTGTCTCTCTGCTGATTTGAGACATAAGAGACAAAAGCCACCTGTCCATATTTAGAACGCCCACATACCTCTTGTTCTAACAAGTGCATTAGGATCACCAATAATATTAGACTGTGGATGAACATTGTTGATCCTAGTTGTAGTGGTGGTGTTGACATCCATGGAAGAATCAAGATTAGTCACAGTAGGGTCAAAGTCAGTATCATAGGAAGGTCTGTTGAAGATGCCTGCTTTAAGTTGATGATGACCAAGATCTGAAGGTTTTGGAAACCTTGTATAAGGTTCTCCAAGGTCTGTTGACACTTTAGTAGACATAGGAGTAGAGTCAACATGTCTTTCAGCCGAATTCGAGAGATGAGGAGAAACAGATTCCCTTTCAGCAGAATTGGAGTTTCTGCCGAGTGCTTCATTTGAACTTTCTTCAACATTCCTCTCAGCATCTAAATTGGCTGCATACTCTTGTTTCTTCAGTCTGGCAAGGTCCTCAGCATAATAGAATTCATCTTCACCCACATCAAGTATATCTTTAGAAGTGTCACCTACAAAATTGTTAGGAGAGAAAGAAGGCACTACAATGGGTTGTTCATCATCATCAGACCCACTTTCAGAATGAGCTTCCAAAGTTTCTGCACTAGAAGTCGGAGATGCTTCAGAATCTGTGTTTTGGTTAGCCACATGTCTAGCATAACCCAAGTAATCAGTCAAGTAATCAAGGTCAAATGACCAAATATGTCCCTGTCCTTGAACATTAGGCTTGTCTTCTAGATACCTCAGATTCAATGTCTCCTCAATCTTCTTAGCAGATACATTGTAAACTCTGTATGCCTTACTATGAGCAGAATACCCCACAATGTAACCATCATCAGCTTTCTCATCAAACTTGCCCAATGGATCACTGGTATTCAAAATTGTCACTTGGCAGCCAAACGGTTTAAGGTAATGAATAACAGGAACTTTCCCAAAAAGAAGTTCATATGGTGTTTTAAGGTGTGGTCTTGTAATGGACACTCTATTGAGTACATAACAAGCTGTACCAACACCTCATCCAAAACATGGTAGGAAGTTTAGAGTCTGCTAGCATTGATCTTGCAGCTTCTATTAAGGTTCTATTTTTTCTTTCTGCCACCCCATTTTGTTGAGGGGTTCTTGGAGTGCTATAGTCCCTTTTTATTCCCTTGATCCTGCAGAGTTCTATCAGAATTGCATTTTTGAACTCTGTACCATTATCACACCTAATTCCTTTCACCTTTTTATTCAACTGATTCTCAATAAGGGTAATGAAGTCTTTCAATACTTCAGATGTTTCATCTTTGGTCCTTAGAAAGAATACCCAACAAAATTTGCTATAACCATCGTGATCACTAGACAAAAATATTTATGATCAATGCTTCTCACTTTAGTTGGACCAAACAGATCCATATGAAGTAGCTGAAGAGGTTCAGAAATAATGCTTACTGCGGTAACAGGAACACCTTTGTAGGAGGCTCTGTGCTGCTTTCCTTTGTTGCATGCAACACAGTTATGATCATTGGTGAATACTTTGGCAGGAAGTCCTTGAACCAGGCCCAGTTTAGAGAGCTGGTTAATGGTCTTGAAATTGACATGGGCCATCCTTCTGTGCCATTTGGTGGACTCATCCACAGATGCTTTAGCCACCAAACATGTTAAGTCACCTGATGGTTGGACATTAGTTAAGTTGAATGTATAAAGATTGTGACTGCGAGGAACCTTCAGCAGAATTGAAGTTTCTTCTGGGAGTTTGAAGTCTTTAGACAGAACAAGACATTCATCCTCTGTGAAGAGTACTTTGTTCTTAGTGTCACAGATTTGTGAGACTGAAAACAAATTGAAATGTTGAAGTTCCTTGACATAATAAACATTCTCAAAATCCAGCTGAGGTGTTTTGATGGTCCCTTTTCCAGTAATTCGTCCATCACTTCCTCCAAAGGTTACATTGCCTCCTCCTTCAATGGGCACAAAGTTATGCATCATGTCCCTGTTTCCTGACATACTTCTAGAACAACCACTGTCAACAATTCCAACATCTTTATGCTTAAGGGGATGATCCTGAGAGATGCCCATCAAGGCAATCTGATCATGCCTATCCTCTGAAGTACAGCTTGCAATCAACCCAACATTATCAGGACCATCATTATCAGACTCCTCATGTTGCTTCCACTACATTGCTATCCGTGAGTGACCAAAGCATTGATCCCTTTGACGCTCCGCCTCCCTTCCTATAAGAAGTGTATCTTATCTCATCACCAGCTTTCCTGTCTTTGCATTCTCTAGAAAAGTGCCCCATCTGTTGGCATGTGAAGCATTTAACCTTCCTCTTGTCAAACCTTGCCGGATCTCGTCCTTTGAATCCAAACCTTCTTCCAATTTCTTTCAAAACTCTTGATATCCATGGAAAGCATGGCCACTTGCCACCTCAACTTCATCTCTTCCATCTCAAGCGGGTCCACTGATCAAAAATCCTCATAAGCCGCCTCGCGAGGATCATAATCAACAAAGAAGGATCCAAGTACATCTTCCATAATGTTGCTTGATTTAGAGTGAGAACTTGATGAAGGAGCAAAGATTAGATGATGATGGATATATGCTTGGACCATAGCTAGACTTTGGAGTAGAGGCTCCAACAAAGGCAATATGACTAGCAAGAGAGGATGACCGAAAAGGACTTTTTACATCATGTTCAAGAGCTTTAAGTTTGTTATACAACTCATCAAAGGTCATCATGTCCAAACCACCTTTAGCTTTTAAAGCTATGCTTACATGTAGCCAGGATGGAGGTAATGACCTCGAAACTTAGAGTTACAATCATCATTATCCGGCTTTGCCTGTAGCTGATTCAACTGACTTAAGATCTTGTGAAACTTATCATAGCCCTTGTGAATTCCTTCCTCTTCAGAGATTTGAAAGTCCTGAAACTGTTGTCTTAGCATGGACTTCTTCAATCTCCTAGACTCCTCATTCCCACCGAACTTTGCCTTAATTGCTAACCATATATCCTTAGCATCTTGCATGAAGTGAAAATCACTTAAGTGATCCTCGTGAATAGCTTGCGGAAGAATAGTTCGACCTTGGTTTCTCTCTGAATCCAAACTCTTCAGTTTTGGGAGGAACATTCATCATATTACCAAAGATCCGTGGTAGTTCTCTTTAAACTGCTTCCCTTCGAATTATCCGCCATAGATTCCAATCAATGTTGAGATCCAGCTGCATCTTCATCGCCCACAGATCATATTCCTCCCTTTTAAGGTAAGGAAACTTAGCATTGCTATTAGAGACACTTAGTTGTTGCAGATGGGTGGAGTTTTGGTTGTTGGTGAGTTCAAGATCAACATCCGAACCGCATGATGATTTTGTTATGGTTGTATGGGTGTTTAGACAAAGCTTGTCCTTAGTATCGTAGAGACTCTCACGAGGCTCGATACCACTTGTTGAAACAAACAGATCTTGAAAGATCTTGAGCTCGTGGATCGTTATGTATGCCTATGTAATCACAAGCACAATAAAAGATAATCTCTACAACTTATGTTCATTTGCAAATGAATATAAACACAAGTTATAACTAAGAACTTTTTGATCCTCTATGGATCTTTATATTAACTAAAACCGAAGTTTTCAATCGTACATAACTCTTTCTAATGTGTTCCTTTTATAGACAAGGAACCCTAAACAATATCGCTAAACCGTTTCACAAGAAACGTATAAACCTAAAACTAAATAAGATATACACAATCACTTCCTAATAAAGCTCATGTATATCCAAACTAAATATACTAAACACGGAATAAACACTTCCGTAAAAGCACTAATAACTATTACTCTTCAATAGATTATGTCTTCAGCAGAATCCACTATGTCTTCAGCAGAATCATTTCGGCAGTAATATCAGCATAATCCAAACTTCACATAATTCCCAACATATTTTTCTAGTGCTTCTTCAACAGTTGCCATAAGCAATGTTGGTTCCAAGTCTTCTTCAATGAGATTTGATTGTTCTTCTTTCTTTGATGGATATTTGTTTGCAAAATGCCCATAGTCCTTGCATCTAAAACACATCACCATACTATTATCATGAGTGAATTTATTTGAGTTGTTGTTTGATTCTTTCTTGAAATTATTTTCTTGGCCTCGCAACAAATCATTTTCACATTCTTCACAGTGTCTTCCGTGATTAATGTTATTGTTGTGACGTGTAAACAATAACTTATATTGATCGTTATTGTCCTTATTCTTCTTAAACTTTATTCTTTCCTCGTACGTCTTGAGTCTCCCAATCGCTTCTTCCATCGTCATTTCAATTAGGTCGGAGTATTGCTCTATTGATGCAACTATTTGCAGATACCTATCGGGTACAACATTTAATAGTTTCCGTACTAAGGTTTGATCTTCAATAGTGTGTCCTAGACTAGCGGCTTTGTTTACGAGTGTTGTTAGTTTTGTATCGAAGGTGTCGATTGTATCGTCTTCCTTCATTTGTAACATCTCAAAATCAGATTTGAGTGTTTGTAGTCTTGCTTGTTGAACTCTGTTTTCGCCAACGTGTCTAGCTTTCAAAGCATTCCAAATGGCTTTCGCGGTTTTGTGCTTTGTTATTTGAAGTAATTGTTCCTCGGGTAAGGCTTGATAAAGTAAAGCAATAGCGGTTTTGTCTTTTTTCTTATCGGGTTGAGTCGATTCAGTCAGCTCTATTGTTTCCCATAAGCCATTCACTTCGAGAATAATTTGTATTCAGATTGCCCATAATGAGTAATTCTCGGGTTTTAGGATTGGGCATTAGAATTGAGGTGTACTAATTGTACTAATTTTCTTATTTTCACTTCCTTTCGTCATATTTTAAGGATATTGACAAAAATCTCAAAAAAACTTTTAACACTAGATGTGTTGAAAATTTCTATATCTAGCGAGTTTTTTTGTTTTTTTTCTTATAGGCTATAAAAAATTTTACGGGACTATTTTTAAAATCTAAAACTATCCTTAATCAATATAATAAGTAGTATGAGTACCAGGTTATTATATTTTCTAAATTTTGACAAGATACTAATTTAAAATAAAGAAGTAACTTATCTAAAAATAAAACTATACAATAATATTAATAAAACTAATATATACTATATGAGAAAAAGTTGAAGGGTGGCTTTGTTAAATTTTGAACCTAGAGGGGTAAATATCAACCCGATGCCTTTTTATCCTGATTGTGTTGTAGCCCTATTTTTTGTACGCCTCTTTTATATGTTTTTCTTATCTTTATTTGAGATAAAAAAAAAGAAAAACGTGTCTCTTGTGAGAGACTGAATATTTCGTCTCTCTTCTTTCTGGGATTCAATATGTTCTCCTTTTCTCATGATCTTTATGGTCAGACCTGCCTTTGATAAGGCTTGGTTTTCTTCCTTTCTTCTCCGGTGTGTAGTGTTCTTCGCGAGCACTTGATTCCCATAATTGAAACTTTTAGGGTTTCGATGAATTTTGGGGGTTTTAATTCCATGAGAGATATGTATGATTGGAGATTGAAATTGCGTCGATTGGTGACTCAATTAAATTTTTGGGCTTGATTCGTTAATTGAACATGTGTGTTTGTTCTATGTTGAATCGTTATAATTTTTGCCCTAAGTGATGACTTGTGTTTATCAGATTGATATTTGATTTTTTTGTTTTTGAATCAAAGGGTATACGATTTTGTTAATCGTTTCTGATCCTTTTTTTTGGATTGGGTAATAATTGTTTCGATGTTAATATTTTTTTATTGACAAAGATTTTCTTGCAAAAATGTTATCTGATGCCGGGTTGAGTAGTGACAGATTTGTGATTGTTCCCTTGTTGCCATAGATACAGAAACACAAAAATGATTTTATTGATTTGTGTTCGTTTTGTAATTGCAGAAAAGAAAATTATTTCGAAACAAAAATTTAGTCCTTTGATTCTGAAACAGTAAACAAAAGATTGCTATATGATGATTTTGTGGCTCTGATACCAATTGTTGGCCCGTTTTTCTGGATCTATAATCACAATATACCAAAATACAAGAAACAATTGAATCGTAAAGGTTTTCCTATATATCAGTCATACAAAAAATCTGTTTGAATACAATTGCTATCTATTTATGCATTTTGAAAAGGTACAATGAAGAGTCATGTTGGTTCATGTGAACCAACAGATATGTCGGTTAGGGCATAACTGCCATATAATCGTTTTTCTTGTAACTGCAGTGTTTGACTTTCTTCTTTGACTTTTTGGTTGACCGGGTCGTTTTGGTGTTGACTTGGGTCGATTGGGATTAACACAATAACACACCTCATCAATAGCTGCAGGGAACTTTGTGAAAGAAGCATCGTACTTTGGGTATGGCAATGGTACAGCAAAAGGGGTGGCTCCACATGCAAGATTGGCGATTTATAAGCCTTTTGGGAATCAAGCCATCGTTGACTGGGTTGATTGATAAGGATTTAAAAGGTACACTTTTGAGGGGTCATTTAAACCCTTAATCGACCACTTTTGTATCCGTTACTGCTTAATTTCGTTCCTTTTCACTTTTTAAGTCTCTTGAAAGCAAATTGCTGGAATGACACTTATTCAGACGAAAAGGCGTGAATATATGAAGAAAATGGCCAAGTCAAGATCAAGACACTCAAGCTGCTAGAATTGAAGGTGACGGTGTCACAGTTAGAGGGCGACGCCGTCGCAACGTGCTCCAAATTTGTGACGGCTCAGTAGCAAAATTGCTATTTTGTACCCGACGACGTCAGGTTTAAAGAGTAGGGCGTCACAACTCAGACGGCCTAGATTCAGATCCTGACGGCGTCTGAAGATGAAGCCGACGGAGTCACAACCATAAGGTGACGCCGTCACAAGGTTGACGTGGTCAAGACAAAACCCTAATGGCGGTGATCCGACGGCGTCACATTTAAAGAGAGACACCATCGCAAGTTGTAACTCTATATATAGAATTCGAATTTTCAGACTTTTAGAGAGGTAGTTTTGTGGAGAAAAACCTAATAACTATTTTTGGCTATCTTGGGCAGTATCTTAGGGTTCTCATACCCTATTTTACAACAAGATAAGTAATTTACTTCATTGATTCAATTATGTCTTCAATTATATGTGTGTATGCTTGCATGTTTTCCATGTCCGGCTAATTTACTTGTGTGTTTGCTTAGATCTATGAAACCTAGGTATTGAATATTGATTGGTTGTCTCTTATTTTAGTTGTAATTGACCTAGGATTGTGATAGGTCATTCGTTGTGTTTTTAATGCTTGAGTAATCTTTGTGAACATTAGTTTATAATCGCCTAGAGTTGTTGTAGGCTAAAAATCCAAAGTTAACCTTAGAGTTAGTTTATAAATCCTAGAGATTTCGTAGGCAATAACCTTAAGGTAGTCTCAAAGAGTTAGGGAAGAAAGCATACCCTACGACCTTAGAAGACACAACGCATTAAGAATAAGGACGTGACAATTCAACCATCAATAGGAGATAACTAGGGAGTAATAGCATCTAGGTAAACACATCTTTAATCATCATACGAGCACACATCAATTAGACATCGACTAACCCTTAGCTTAGCTAATTAGATAATTAGAATAGTAGAGTAATCGGTAGAAATACCAAACCCCCAAATCCAATACCCTGAGATTCGTTCCTTTCAATTTCCTATAAAATATAAAAAAGAAAAAAATAATCTTCCTCAACCCCAACCTTAGCGTAGTAACTTCTCACTAGCATTCCAATTCCCCTAGAGAACGATATCAATCCCGAGGCTTAACCTAATACTACACTACAACGATTAGGTTCACTGCCTAGGTGGTTGAAAAACTTGCTCGAAGAAAATGAAGTTTCCTTTGACCCCGAACGCGCGTTGTAAACGTATCAAGTTTTTGGCTCCGCTGCCGGGGAATAGAATAGCTAGTTAGATTTCCACCTCGTTTAGGTTCCCTTGCTTGATTCCTATCAAGTAAGATTTTTTTCTCATTTTTAGCTTCCTCGTAGTCTATCCCCCTTCTTCGTGACCTTTGTTAGTAATCCTATCACGTTTCACCATGGAAGGTGATAATCAACCCCCACTCATCAAGCCACCACCAAATGACCTACCAAGAGGCCGTACTCTTGGTGAATACTCAAGACCAAGCCACCTAGGCTATAGGAACACCATTGAGCTTCCCGACCAAGCCCAAACTAGGGCCCTTCAATCTGACACCATCCGGTTGGTGCAAAATGGATGTGCATTCCATGGACTTCGTTCCGAAGATCCTAATCAGCATCTTAAGGATTTTGTTGGAATCGCTCCTAACTCGTAAATGGAACGACATTGACGGGATTACATTTTCTATCTTTGTTACCTTAAACACATGGGCTTGTTATGTCAATTTCCCATTGTTTTATGTATTTGGGTATATATACCCCTCCATACTTCCATGGAGGGGTGAGTCTCATTAGTGTAAGCTTTCATCTTTCATAAATAAAACACACTAGTTTCTCCCTTCTCTCTCTAGTTTCTCTCACTAACTTGAAGATGGTGTTCTTCTATCTTCCAAGACCTCCCGATTCACCAAAAATCTTCCATATATACGATCCTAACATTGGTATCAGAGCAAGGTCGGTTTTAGTTATGGTTGATTTTGGTGATGTTTTCTTGTCAAAATCTTGTTTTAAAAAAGTTTTTTTAATATTTAACCTTTTACATATTTTTTGAGTTAAGAACTTTTTTATACAAGTTATAGTCAAACTTTTTATATGCAGTTTCATGTCTTTGGTTCTTATGTCTGATTCACCAAACAATTTCTGTATATCAAAGTCTTGTGACTGTTTTTTACCATCTCGTGAAATATTGAGTCTATCATGGTCAAAGTGGGTCAAAAGATGATATTTTTTAAGTCATTTTTCTGGGTTTGTTATCTTTGGTCAGAATCCGTGGTCGGAAAAATCGCCGGAAAAGTTAGTCAAAAAAAGTCATCAAAACCCTTAAGTTACGCATAACTCTTCAGATCTGTTTACGCATTACTTGGAAAGTAATGCGAAAGGTATTATTTAGGCGTAAAAGCCTTATCTTACGCGTAAGACCAGGTTTACGCGTAAGATGTTTACGCATAAGACCTGGTTTACGCATAAGATCATGGTTACGCATAATACAAGGTTTACGCATAAGAACTATGTTTACGCATAAGGTTTTCGTAAAGGTTACGCATAAGGTTTTCGTTTACGTGTATATCTTTACGCCTAAAGCCTTTTTGTTACGCATAAGATCAGAAGATGAAGAAGATACTAATGTTTTAACCTTTGACCACATACCAATTATACCCCACTCGTTGTACATCAGGTTTAAAAAAAACCATCAATTGTCCATGTTAATTGAAACAAAAAACTTGATGACAATTACAACAAGATCTGTAATTGAAAGATCAAGAAGAATAACATCACGAGATCTAATTCTTATCCCTAATCAATACCCTTATCACATCACTAATCTCATCCCTATCTCATGAAAACAAATCTTAAAAACATAAACTTTAATACTTTAACAAGATCTCAGTTCCTTTTTTTTTATTCGTGTAAGCAACTATGGATCTTTATAGATCTATACACGAAAAAAAAGGTTAATCATAGATCAAATACCTGACATATAATTAATATACCAACTAGATCTCAGTTTCTCATTTTGTTAAAACAATAAACGTCATATGACAAACACCATTGAGAAACTTCATCATCGATCTATTTATCACTTTTGAAGCTATGCCTCATTTAATATCTGAAATTAAATATAGACACACAACAATTATGTTATTATCTATATTTGTTTCGTTATAAGACACAAACAACACATATCATCTATCCCTACCTTACACCTCCTTTACGAGATCTTTAAGCCTCGTCTTGTGCTTGAACAGTCTTACTCAAACCATGGAAGGTGATCGGTGTTCATGTGGGGTGTTGATGCATTTGTTGCTTGTGCTTATGTGTTGAAGGAGGTATAAGGAGGTATAAAATTGGTATGCCAAATATGAGGAGGGTATTTTGACATGAAATGGAGTATTTTTTTTGTGTTGGTTTCACAGTCAAAGAAGGGGGCAGAAGTAATTAGGGTTTGGAGTGATGGGGGCGCACGCTTAGTGTGTGAGAGATTTTTAAGGTTGGTCAAATGTGATACTACTGTGGGTAAATGGTTATTATACCACCGATTTGATGAGAGTTGTATTTGGATTGGGTTTGGATATGGGCCCGGTTTTACTCTATTTTATTTTGACTTCAACGTTAGATGGAATGAGCTGTCTATTTAAATAGATTCAAAAAATTCTGGGCTGAAAAATTTAAATATAATACTGAATTTGGACCGGGCTCTCATTTTCAGATCCGATTATTGATGTTGTTGCTAAAATTTCTATTTTAAAATTGCTATTCGAATCTTTTATCAAAAGTTTGAATACAATTTTTTTAACACTTTGGGTGAGAGGGTGATAAGGTTTTAAAATGTACCTTTTTGAGGGGTCGCTTAAGCCCTTATTTGATCACTTTTATATCCGTTATTACTTAATATCGTTCCTTTTCACTTTTTAGGTCTCTTGAAGGCAAATTGTTGTAATGGCACTTATTTGGACGAAAAGGCGCGGATATACGAAGAAAATGGCCAAAGTCAAGAATCGAGACACTCAAGCTGCTAAAACACAAGGTGACGGCGTCACTGCTTAACTGCGACGCCGTCGGAGCACTTCTGTGACGGGACAGTAGCCAAATTGCTTACTTTCAAGTGACGGTGTCAGGCTTTAAAAGAGTAGATTTGATACAGACGGCGTCAGAAGCTGAAGAGGACGGCGTCACAAGCACAAGGTGACGCCGTCGCAAGACTAACGTGGCCAAGACGAAACCCTAATGACGGCTACCTGATGGCGTCACAAATCATAAGGGGACGCCGTCGCACTTGTAATATTATATATAGAATCCGAATTTTTCAGTATTAGTGTGTAGTCTTTTGGAGTAAAAACCTAAACCGAACCAAGGCTGTCTTGTACAGTATTTTAGGGTTCCAAACCCTAACTTACATCAAGATAAGTGTTTTACTTCATTAATTCAATTATGTCTTTGATTATTTGTGTGTATGCTTGCATGTTCTCCATGTCCGGCTAATTTATTTGTGTGTTTGCTTAGGGAAGATGAAGCTTAATTATTGAATATTGATTGGTTGTCTCTTATCTTAATTGTTAATGATCTAGTAATACGATAGGTCATTCGTTGTGTAATTAATGCTTGATTAATCTTTGTGAACCTTAGACTATAGCACTTAGAGTAGTTGTAGGCTAAACCACTCAAAGAGTGCCTTAGAGTTAGAGTTTATAATCCCTAGAGGGCTTTGTAGACGAGACCCTTTGCTAAGTTCAAAGAGTTAGGGATAAACGCATACCCTACGACTTTAGACACACAACGCAATTAAGAATAAGGACGTGACAATTCAACCATCAATAGGAGATAATTAAGGAGTAATAAAACCTAAGTAAACACATCTTTAAACTATCATACGAGCACACAATAATTAGACATAGACTACATACACCTAGATTAGATAATTAGATAAGTAGAGTAATCGGTAGAAATACCAACCCCCAAATCCAAATCCCGAGATTCGTACCTTTCCATTTTCTAAAAAACATAAAAAGATAAAAAATAATCTTCCTCAACCCCAACCTTAGCGTAGTAACTTCTCACTAGCATTCCTATTCCCCT
This sequence comes from Chrysanthemum makinoi, assembly GCA_910596185.1. NCBI lineage: Eukaryota > Viridiplantae > Streptophyta > Magnoliopsida > Asterales > Asteraceae > Chrysanthemum > Chrysanthemum makinoi. The sequence goes on along the minus strand of OU343217.1, from coordinate 92,802,340 downwards.
AGAGAACGATATCAATACCCGTGGCTTACCCTAATACTACACTACAACGATTAGGTTCACTGCCTAGGGTGTTATAAAACTTGCTCGAAGAAAAGGAAGTTCCTTTGACCCCGAACGACGCGTGTAGCGTTATCAAGTTTTTGGCGCCGCTGCCGGGGAATAGAATAGCTAGTTAGTAGTCCACCTCGTTTAGGTTTCTTTGCTTGATTCCTATCAAGTAAATTTCTTCTCATTTTTAAGCTTCCTCGTAGTCTATCCCCCCTTCTTCGTGACCTTTGTTCGTAACCCCATCACTTTTCATCATGGAAGGTGATAACCACCCACCATTCATCAACCCACCACCAATTGACCCGCCAAGAGCCCGTACTCTTGGTGAATACTCGAGACCAAGCCACCTAGGCTATAGGAACACCATTGAGCTTCCCGACCAAGCCCAAACTACGGCCCTGCGATCCGACACCATCCGGTTGGTGCAAAACGGATGTGCATTCCATGGACTTCGTTCCGAAGATCCAAATCAGCATCTAAGGGATTTCCTTAAAATTGTCGATTCCATTGACCTTGATGCTACTACTCGGGAGACCACGCGTCTGCGTCTTTTCCAATTCTCTCTACGGGACCAAGCTAGTAATTGGCTTGAGAGACTTACCGCCGGCTCCATCTCAAGTTGGGATGATCTCACTTCTCGCTTCCTTGCTCAATTTTCCCACCGGGAAGAACCACTAAACTTAGGAATGACATCTTGATGTTCCAACAATATCAAGGTGAATCTCTCTACGAAGCATGGACCCGATTCAAGGACTTACTTCATAAAGTCCCTCAACACGGTATTGATCTTTGGCTCTAAGTCCAAATATTTTATGATCATGTCAACTTCCCCACAAAGCGATCAATTGACCAAGCGGCCGATGGAAAACTTAGTGATCTCACCGCGGAAGAATCATGGGGCATAATAGAGGACCTTGCCCTCTATGACAACGAAAGTTGGAATGACCCCCGTGAGTTGCCCAAAACCATTAAGGCAATCTCCTTGCCTCCCATTGACTTACAATCTTCCGATCGTAGGATGATCGAGCTTGAAGATCAAGTTAAATTCCTAATGAGCTCCTACGAAAATCCTAAGTCTTCACGCCATGTGAACAAAGTTTCTTCCTCGTGTGAGCCGTATAGTGACATGCGCACTTGCACCCGATCCCCCGAACATGCTTCCGTTGACTACGCATCCTCGCGTACTAATGGAACGGGAGGAGGATTCCCTACAATACCCGGACCTAGAAATTTCAATGAAACCCGAGAGGCATGGAAGGGCAAGCCCGACTTCTATTGGGGACAAACCAAAGAATTCACATCCAATGATTTCTATTGGCCCCCATCTCATGGCCCTACCCAACAAAACATAGAAGGGATGTTTCAAAACCTAGTCGCATCCCAAGAAGCCCAAATAGCTAAGCTCTCGGACTGCTTTAACCAACAACAAGCCGAAATGGATAGGAAGATAGATAACCTTTTGAAAGCCATGACCAATAGAGATAGGAAGGTTAATGCTATCTCAACCCCCGAGCCTTCCGGTATAGAGATTAAGGACCCTAGTAAGTTAGCTAAGCACGTTCAATTCGTCAATACCATCGCTTTAGTGAAACCTAATAGAACAAATGACGAAGCGAACCATGAGATGATACTTGAGGTTAAGGAAACACCAACGAATGAAACAACCGAGGAAGTGGATGAAGTAGACAATGACTATTTCAATAAGTTTCCTACGGAAGAAGAACTATCTCGCCACCCTCACTTAGTACGTGACCTCCGTCACATGTATGTTAGGAAAAGCCCTAGAATTAAGTTTGGGAACCCTTGGAATCTTAACATACCATGTTGCATAGGACACCTTTTCGTGGCAAAGGCCTACATTGATCGCAAGTCCCCAATCAACATAATGACTAGCACCTACTACAATTGGGTAATGAAGAAGCCTATCCCAACTAGGCAAGACCCCGATAATCCTAGGGTTAGGTGCAATTTTCTTGGTAGAATTAAGGGATTACCCGTTTATGTAGGTAGTTTCACGTTTCCTACGGACTTCATAATTGTGAATGATATTAGTACGGCCATAGATCCTAGCTTGTCCCACGTTATTCTAGGAAAACCTTTCATAGAAAGCACCGGGATGACCTATGACCCCTCGTTAGGAATAGTGCGATTCAAGGATGAGACCGATGACATAGCTTACCAAATGCCGTTTAAGATTGAGAAGTTTTCATCACTCTCTGATGATGAAAAGGAACTTAAACTATCGGTCTATTATAGGAATGAGGAGGATAAAGAAAAAGGAGTAGATTATGTTATGGCTAAGATTTTCATATTCTATAAGGATTGCTTGAACCTAGGACCGGAATATAGGACCGAGTGGGTAGAGGACGAACTCTTAGAGAAGTGTATCATAGGGCACTTCTACAACATGGAATCCCCCAATAGAGACCGTCATGAGGAAGAAGATGACGGTAATGAAGTTACGTAGGAGCACGACTACGAGTCTAGCTACAAGACTCATAAATAAAGAAAAGTGCTTCATGGGAGGCAACCCATGCTTAATTGTTTGCTTATTAGTGTCATATATCTTTTATTGATTGTTTAATCTCATGTTTAAATTTATAAAAATGCTTTATTTTGTTTTTAACCTCGTCTTAATTGCATATAAAGGTATTTTACATAAAGGATAAGTGTAGGGAGGATTACACACGTTTTCAAAAGAAACGTAAACATGAGAATAGTAATTCATTAAAAGATATATATGTGTGTTTGTTCGAGTCAAATGCTTGTATCGAGTCATAATGGATATTTTGCAGAAATTTTTCCAGATTCTAAAGATGTAAAATTTCCAGAATTTTTTCCAGAAAATCGCAGACCAGTTTTTGTTAAGATAACCTGACGGCGTCAGGATCGCAACCTGACGGCGTCAGGAAGGAGTAAAAATAACAGATTACTTTTTTCTCGTTTTCTGAGCTACTTATAAATTTTTGGAATTTTCCAGGTCTTAATTTTCCAGAAATTCTGTAAACATCCATTCGACAAGCATTATATCCTAGTTTAGTCGAGTCTTATATATATATTATTACCGCCGATTTTAAGCGAAGGTTTTGTTTGTTTTCTTCGAGTGTGCAGGTTTAATTTATCAAGAAGAAGTTACATAAGATTGGAAAGAGCTTTTCACGCATACATTCTTCTTGGAAAGGATTTAACCACTACTTCACACACGGATCCTACCGAGCTAATCAGGGGAGTATTAGTTTCTTTCGTTTTTAATTACCTTCTATTATCATAACTTTGATACTTTCGGGGAACATTGGGGACAATGTTCAGTTTAAGTGTAGGGAGGGAAAATAAAACGGGAACTTTGAAACTATGCTTATCCTTGACTATTTGCTTTGTCCAATTGTATTTGTGTAATAAACCATGAGAAAATGTCGGTTCGGGTAATTTTGGCACCAAATTTAAAATTTTTCATGACATATAGGAGTGGGCCATTAGTCTTAACAAAAGCGTCTCAATGATAGGAAGTTGCATGACTAGCACAAAAACCCTTTACCACCTAAATTCCACCCAAAATGTGAGGATCGCCCTTAGATTAGTAGGAATTAAAGCATTCATCTTTAATGCTTAGAGTGTGAACCGGTAGTATTATAGATTCTAGAACTTGTTTTGTGATGCATTCCGAGATCGCTAGTAAGACTACACTTGTGTAGTTAGGAATAACTAAATGATAAGAGGAATTAGGATAACCCTTGTTTGATACCCGTAATATAATTACTTCTTCCACCTCGGTTGAGTAATTCCCCCACACCCTTTGCGTTGTACTCATCTTTAGTACACGATACCCCTAGTTAACCCCTTAGAGCCTATCCTTTTCGCGTTTCTCGTGATGTTTGGGTTTTTCCGGAATATCAATGAAGAGCATTGTTTACACCCCACCCCCAAATATACACCCAAATCGCCTTAGCCTACCTTGTATGCACTCACTTTTAGTGCATTATTGTTATCACCCTAAACCCTTAGTTCAATTATCTAGTTGCTTGCATGAGTTGCTAAGTCGAGTCATATCCTTTGTATACAGTTTTGGGACGATTGGGACTAATGGGAAAAGTTAGTTTAATGACTGGAAGGGAACGTTAAATTCCCTTATTTGCGTAATAATATACCCCAAGTGTTTTGATCTTTTCAATTCGGGTCAAATTAGTGTTAGAGTAATAAAAACTCAAGTGTAGGGATGTGCCTATAAATCCCTATCATTTTGATGTTACCATAGAGGATGGTAGAGTAAAAGTGTATGAAAAAAAAAATAGAAAAAGAGAAAAGAAAAAAAAATAGAGTGTTAAAAAAAAAACGGGCTACCATCCTACATCTATCTTTAAATTTATGTTTGTTTGTTTCAGTTATCTAGAGTTTAGAGTGTCGAGTCTTGGCTTAGCAACGCCATTCTTCGTATGCTTGTAACAATAAGATTTTTGACTTGCCACCACTAAATAGCCTATCCCACCAAACCCTTTGTTTCCCTACCGTAAGCCTAACGTTACAACCCTTTAAAGACCTCTTTGATAGTCTTTCCTAGGTGCTTACGCCAAAGCGATGGAGGTTTGATCTATTCTCAAGCCTATGGTAATCTATGTACTAGGACCGGTTAATGAGTGTTTATCTTCCATTTTCACTTTAATATATTTCATATACACCCGAGAGATGTGAGTATCCAAACACCCCATGTGAGGTGCTAGTATGTAATTCCCGTGCTTGTTATGACTTTTGCGGGGCTTATATGTGTTGTGGACTGTTTTAAACCAATGCTTCATGACCCCTAACTTATAAATTAATTGGCTAAAAGCACATTTGCTTGAGGACAAGCAAATACCAAGTGTAGGGATATTTGATAAGGTTTTAAAATGTACCTTTTTGAGGAGTCGTTTAAGCCCTTATTTGATCACTTTTGTATCCGTTATTACTTAATATCGTTCCTTTTCACTTTTTAGGTCTCTTGAAGGCAAATTGCTGTAATGGCACTTATTTGGACGAAAAGGCGCGGATATACGAAGAAAATGGCCAAAGTCAAGAATCGAGACACTCAAGCTGCTAAAACACAAGGTGACGGCGTCACTGCTTAACTGCGACGCCGTCGGAGCACTTCTGTGACGGGACAGTAGCCAAATTGCTTATTTTCAAGTGACGGTGTCAGGCTTTAAAAGAGTAGGCCGTCGCAACTCAGACGGCCTAGATTTGATCCAGACGGCGTCAGAAGCTGAAGAGGACGGCGTCACAAGCACAAGGTGACGCCGTCGCAAGACTAACGTGGCCAAGACGAAACCCTAATGACGGCTACCCGACGGCGTCACAAATCATAAGGTGACGCCGTCGCACTTTTAACATTATATATAGAATCCGAATTTTTCAGTATTAGTGCGTAGTCTTTTGGAGTAAAAACCTAAACCGAACCAAGGCTGTCTTGTACAGTATTTTAGGGTTCCAAACCCTAACTTACATCAAGATAAGTGTTTTACTTCATTAATTCAATTATGTCTTTGATTATTTGTGTGTATGCTTGCATGTTCTCCATGTCCGGCTAATTTATTTGTGTGTTTGCTTAGGGAAGATGAAACTTAATTATTGAATATTGATTGGTTGTCTCTTATCTTAATTGTTAATGATCTAGTAATGCGATAGGTCATTCGTTGTGTAATTAATGCTTGATTAATCTTTGTGAACCTTAGACTATAGCACTTAGAGTAGTTGTAGGCTAAACCACTCAAAGAGTGCCTTAGAGTTAGAGTTTATAATCCCTAGAGGGATTTGTAGACGAGACCCTTTGGTAAGTTCAAAGAGTTAGGGATAAACGCATACCCTACGACTTTAGACACACAACGCAATTAAGAATAAGGACGTGACAATTCAACCATCAATAGGAGATAATTAAGGAGTAATAAAACCTAAGTAAACACACCTTTAAACTATCATACGAGCACACAATAATTAGACATAGACTACATACACCTTGATTAGATAATCAGATAAGTAGAGTAATCGGTAGAAATACCAACCCCCAAATCCAAACCCCGAGATTCGTACCTTTCCATTTTCTAAAAAAACAAAAAAGATAAAAAATAATCTTCCTCAACCCCAACCTTAGCGTAGTAACTTCTCACTAGCATTCCTATTCCCCTAGAGAACGATATCAATACCCGTGGCTTACCCTAATACTACACTACAACGATTAGGTTCACTGCCTAGGGTGTTATAAAACTTGCTCGAAGAAAAGGAAGTTCCTTTGACCCCGAACGACGCGTGTAGCGTTATCAGAGGGATATTTTGGTTATTATTAATTTTCACAAGGATAGATACATCTTTGAGAAGATCGGGGAAAACCATTATCATAGTTCACTTAAACCAATTCACGAAGGCTAGTTTTGAGCATGTAACTGCAAGATGTATCTACGAAGTTGATTCTTTATTATTTATTTGAGGTTGAAGTGGGATATCACGGATGCATGTGCTTAGTATCTGAAGATATCGAGGTTGGTTGGATGCATGATTTTTCGAGATCCTTGTTCGAGCTTTAACCGTTACGAATGACAAAGACTTGATTTGTCTAGTTATACCTGATGTAAGGAGTTACGTTGTTGTGCTCACAGCGTATAACTATCACTTTTAAGGAGTTACGTTGTTGTGCTCAAGTGTCACACTAAGGTGTGGATAATTTGAGGATCTTTAAGTTTACCTTTTTTAGATGGGGTTAAGAAAAAGGGTTCTTCGTCTGACAATAGTGCAAGTTTAAGTCACAAGTTCGGGTTATACTACTTCAGTCTTAAGTTCGTCATATTGGGTTTTCTCCATCAGTAGTCACTACAAAAAGCCGTCTGAATGATAATGGGGTCGGTAAAGAGTTAGCTGAGAAGAGTATACACAAGTAGAGAAGTCTTATCAGCAATTGATTCTCACATGATATTTATGGTACTTCACAATTGTTTGATTACTTGGACATACATGGTTTCGCTGTCTCCAATTCATCATCAACATACGTGGTGTATGATTCTGATTCATTGAAAACATCGGGGGGAAGAGAGTATAGGTGTCATTGCTTCTTTGATGTTTTTGTATTTTTTGTTTCTGAAAACCCGTTTCCCTTCATGAATTTCTTCAATCAGGGGGAAGAAATGAGACGATTTGTGGTGCAAATTTCTCAAGTTGGTGTTATCGTCTCACTTTTACAAAGTTATCGTGCGTGAAGTTACCTAAATATGATGTTATGATGCCTTACACACGGTCATTTTATCGAGTAATTACAGATTCACATGTAACTATTATTCCGATAGACCGCAACATTCAGGGGGAAGTCGTTTCATTTCGTCCTTCGTGGTTTGTTTGGTGTAAAGCATCTACATACGTGAGAAGATCTTGTTGATTTCTCGCAAGTTACCCCCGAACGGATTTTCCGAAAACAAATCAGATTTACCTTGTGTGGTCAACTGCTCATCTACAAATTCCGCTGCGTACTGAAAATTTCAAAAGTTAGAGGAAATGTTCACTACATCAAAGTTTCGAATATGTTGAAGACGATTGTCAGTTTGGGGGGAAGCTGATTCAGAAACTTCGCCAAAAATAAGTGTACGGAGAAGCTGATAAAGACATGTAGCATGAATTGGGGGGAAGTTAATCCAATTTATGCATATTACATCATTTGCCTACAAGTGAAGAAAACGGTTCTCAAGTCAAGGTACAAGAAGAAAACAAAGAGCGTAAACTTTCATCATCCTTAGCACTTGAAGAGCTTATGAAGACCTTTCTTTATTTGTTTTCTATATTTGTAGTAAATGTTGTAAGTAATCCCTTATGTCGTCCCATTTGGGGAAGATTGTTGGAATCGCTCCGAACTCGTAAATGGAACGACATTGACAGGATTACATTTTCTATCTTTGTTACCTTAAACACATGGGCTTGTTATGTCAATTTCCCATTGTTGTATGTGTTTGGGTATATATACTCCTCCATACTTCCATGGAGGGGTGAGTCTCATTATTGTAAGCTTTCATCTTTCATAAATAAAACACATTAGTTTCTCCCTTCTCTCTCTAGTTTCTCTCACTAACTTGAAGATGGTGTTCTTCCATCTTCCAAGACCTCCTGATTCACCAAATTTTCCATATATACGATCCTAACAGATTTCCTTAAAATCGTCGATTCCATCGACCTCGATGCTACTACTTGGGAGACCACGCGCTTGCATCTCTTCCAATTCTCTCTACGGGACCAAGCTAGTAATTGGCTTGAGCGACTTCCCGCCGGCTCCATCTCAAGTTGGGATGATCTCACCTCTCGTTTCCTTGCCCTATTTTTCCCACCGAGGAGAACTACTAATCTTAGGAATGAAATTTTGATGTTCCAACAACGTCAAGGTGAATCTCTCTATGAAGCATGGACTCGATTCAAGGACTTACTCCATAGAGGCCCTGATCACGACATTGATCTTTGGCTTCAAGTCCAAATCTTTTATGATCATGTCAACTTCCCAACTAAGCAATCCATTGACCAAGCGGCCGGTGGTAAACTTAGTGATCTCACCGCGGAAGAATCGTGGGGTATTATAGAGGACCTTGCTCTCTATGACAACGAAATTTGGAATGACCCCCATGAGTTGCCCAAAACCGTAAAGCAAATTGATAACATCAAATTAGCCTGATCTTTTATATATCAAATTCCCGTGTTTATGGCCTCATTTGTATTAATATGGTACTTAATCAGTTCATATTCGTTCATAATTGTATTTCAGGATAAATGAGGCGTTGGAGCTGAAAAGTAGTGATAAAAGGCCAAAAGACATATTCTAAAGACTAGTTACGACGTAAGTTGTGCAATGGACTATGCCGTAACTCATAATACGAGGGCCTGATAATTATTTGTGAAGGTTACGCCGTAACTGCTTAATAATGTTACAGCGTATTTATGATGCTTTGAAGGATACGACGTAACCATCTCTTATGGTTGCGTCGTAATTATTTTGTGAAGGTTACGGCGTAACATGGAATTAGTTACGCCATAGAAATTATTTCGGATCGGATAAGTATGAGCTAATGAAGGATTACGGCGTAACCCGATGTTTAGTTACGCCGTAATTAATTACTTGGGCGCAAAGTTTTGAAGGCTACGGCGTAACTATAATTTAGTTACGCCGTAATATATTAAATGCGGTTATTTTATAAGGGGGTGTTTGGTTGGGGTATATTGGGGTATTTTGGGGGCATTTGCATTTAAATTCCTTTCAAAATCGTGTTTGGTATCTCAAATTCCGGAATTTACAATTCCTCGAATTGCCTAAATGGAGAGTATTAAAATGCCTCCGAAAAGTGAGAAATTTTAATTTACTTGGAATTTTTTTTATAAATTTTTTTTCTTATTGTTTTTTGATAAACTTTTAAATAGAATATTTATGAAAAAAAAAATTATAGACTTTTTTTATGAATTTTTTATAAACTTTCTTTATAAAATTTTATAAACTTTTTTTATAAATTTTTTATAAACTTTTTTTATAAAATTATTATAAACTTTTAAATAGAATATTTATGAAAAAAATATATATATAATTTTTTTTTTTATAAATTTTTTATAAAATTTTTATAAACCTTTTTTTTATAAAATTTTTATAAACTTTTTTTTATAAATAATTTATAAACTTTTTTTTTATAAACTATTTTTATACATTTTTTATAAATTTTTTATAAACTTTTTTTATAAATTTTTTTATAAAAATTTTATAATTTTTTTTATAATTCTTTTTTTAATAAATTTTTAAAGAGAATAATTATAAAATTTATACTAAAAAAAATAATTATAAATTTCTGTCAACCAAACATGCGAAGGTATTTTAAATTCCGAAATTTTAAATTCTCAAGAATTTAAATTTTCTAAAAATTAAAATTCCGGAATTTCAAATTCCCCAACCAAACGCCCCCTAAGGAGTTTTGAAGTCTAGGGGCTGAAGTCGTCAATATTAAAAGAAGTTTATTACACATTCATGTGTAAAATAGAAGACATTTCCCCATGTGAAAGGTTGCAAAAGTTGGAGGACCAAATGTGCAAGATGACTTATTCTTAATTAGTAAAAATATGACATTAAAATGTCATTCTAATTCATCAATTGTGGTTCGTGAGTTTTGGTCTGCCGCCGAAAAGGAGAAAAAGCGAGAAGCTGTACGAAGGTTTTTTGGGTAAAACCCTTCGGGGTTTTGCCCCCGTACTCAACTAGGGGATCGATAGCTTTATTCTTGGCACGATATGTAATTATTTTTTCGACTCTTAATATTATTTTGGTTTCATTATTCTATTATAATTTTGATTCTGATTTAATTGTTGGAACATTTTTATTTATTTTGTTCTTTTTAATTGATTATTAATTTATTTTTAGTTAATTAATTATTTGATGTTATATCTTTTTTTATTTATTGTTTTACATGGTAATTATATTTGTCATCCCACTAGGGTATTTTAGAGATGTGGAAATTAGGTCTTGGCCTAGTTTAGATTCTTTTATTATTAATGCTTTTGCGTTAACTAATTGTTTCTAGTGTATGCATGCATAGTTTATTGGTAGCTACCCTTGTTTCGGTAGTTTTGAATGGCGGTAGAGGCCAATTGCCTAGGAGATATGACCAACTGACCCTAGGTGAGCGGACTGAGACGGGAAGGGTAAGATATGACCAACTAACGACCCTTTCTACTTGTGCGATTTGACCAACTGATCACCTACCGTTTAGATGAACTTAAGAACTAGGGGTGAGTATCTAAGTTCCTAACGGCCGGGCACTCAATATTATAAATCTAGCATGTAGCGGAACTTAATGACTTGGCTTAGGGGACCAGGAACAACAGGACTTATGACGATGCACCTTATTTCTCCTGTGATGGCATCTTTGCTGATAGGTTATGGCGAATTGACCAAATTCTGTCCTCTCGACTTTAACCCCACTTGAAACAAGAATCTAGTGACATTTAGAACCCATGTATTGCGATAGTAAACCCCGACACTTAATGACTGCTATTAGATTGCCGAATGATCCAGGGTGACCTGTTCATCTTAGTGAGGATTCTAAGAACCATAGGGTAGGCGAATTGACCAAAGGAGTCTATCGACTGTTGCCACTTGTGAAAGAACTAGGTTTAAGAATTGCATCACTATCTTTCTCATTAGCTTGTTTACCAGAAAACCAGCCTAATTGATCACGTGACACCTTAAATATTATCAATCCTTACATTAAAACTTATTTATTTGACTAATTTAATTAATTAGACAGCTAGGAATCAACCGTTTTTGGGACGACCTCGGTCTTACCATTCCCTCACTACATGGGACCGGGTTCACTGCCCGTTAGTGCATTAGGTAGGCCATAGGTAGACGAGTTACTATAAATGTAAAACCTGGTTAGTAAAACCTGCATCAAGTTTTTGGCGTCTCTGTCGGGGAACGGTCTTCGTATTTTTGGCTGTTTGATTAATATTATTCTACAATTATGTCTTCTGTCTTGAGATTACGGCGTAACCTTGGCCATGGTTACGACGTAATCTATTCTTATATTATATCAGGTTACTTTCAGACTGAAGTTACGACGTAGTTAGTAATTGGACTTACGCCGTAACCAAGTCTGTGACATCTTAAAATTATAAATGATGTGTTATATCTCACTTGTTGCTCATGTTTATTAATTTTACACATTTAATGCACGAGGTTGTGATAGTGTGCAGGTTGAGCAGGAAGAACAAGTGGAGGAAATCTCGACGTCCGATTGATGGCTGTTGCAGGAGTCTAACTTAAAGACTCAAGGGAGTTAAAGAAAAGTGTTCGTCGGGAGACTTTCCGTCCCTATCTTAGATCTAGCTTTTGTTTTTTAGTTTTAAAAGACCTTTTTGGATTTATTGGTAGTTTTTAGGTTTTTGGTTTGGTATGTTTTGTTTATCTTGTTTACAGGTTTCAAGACCAAAGATAGATGATAGGAGTTCTGATAACTCCCCTTGATCACGTAGGGAGAAGCTGACACTTTGGGCACAACAACATCAGATAGTAATTACGGTGTAATGGGCCGATCCATTTACGCCGTAACTGGCAATCAGTAAGGCCAATTGCCCACTTCATCATAACTACGACGTAACTAGGCCGATCTAGTTACGCTGTAACATCCCTGTTCCAGGTATCTTCTTTCTCGGGCTTTCTTATTACGCCATAACTGGGCCGATCCAGTTACGCCGTAATCCCTTTCCTGGTAAACATTTTTTAAGTCAACTCACATACGCCGTAACTGGGCCAATCCAGTTACGCCGTAACTATCCACTGTGACTAAAATTCTTTCTAAAAACAATTTTCAAGGCATTCCATAACCTTGTATTAGTAATTAAATGAACTTTGTGGGTGTGTTCCCTGTAAACCCTCACGAGACTTCACTCGTCCACTCGGGACACCTAGGGGTTTAAAAGGCTTGTTGCATGCGCTAAATATAACCGTGATTCCTACGAAAGTGAGTTAGGTTTTATTTTGTTTTTATTTTTACATTTCGTGCTATTTTTGCTGTTTATCCGGAATTATGCTTTTTGGTATTAGTTTTTCTTGCAGCAATACAGATTGATGAATTATGGAGCGATGATTGGCTGCAAGGGAACACTTTTTATCCGTCCTAGTTGAGTAACATGGTGTTTGCATGGAGAGTTGATTGATGTTGCTCGTGGAGGCACAATTGGAGCATGTTTTTGGACATGCATTATTAATCATACCGAGCAAATCCAGGGGAGTTTTTCGTTTCATCTCTAACCCTTCTTATTTTTCATTTATATGCTTAAGTATGACCCAAGTGGGGGGAAGGGATTATACATAGACACCCGCTTGATTTTACTTGCACTTATTTTTCTAGTTTTTGATGAAAAGTGTTTCATTAGTAAAATTTTGACATGTTTTTCGTTACTTAACTAGATTAATCTGGACTGAGCACACCTACCCTATATTTTCATTGTGTGAGGATAAGCCTTCCCGTTTTCCCCTTATACATAATACCATAAAAATGAGTGTGCCGGTGGCTGTAGTAGACTTTAGAACTTGGCCTTGCATATCTTTTCGAGACCATTATCATGAGCATTACACTGAGGTAACTTGGTGTGATCGGTGCAGCTAGGATATAAGGCAATTTTAGGATTAAACCTAAATAGCACATATATGTATTGTGTTTATTGACTTTTCACATCGATCAGTCAATCCCCCTGTTAAACCCATTTTGTTGCACTCATCATTAGTGCAGATACCCCTAGTACACCCGTCTGAGCCTTTCCTTTCATTTTGTTCACCCAATATTACTGTTTCGTTACACCTATCGCCTAGCCTAACCTGTAGTTTCCTTATGTCTATGGTCCGGGCGCTGTTGGTTAATTTTGGTTTCACTAGTGAAAGTCGCGGGTTTTGAATAAAGGGTTTTGGAAGAAAATCGGGTTTAGATGATAGTTGATTTCAAGTGGGGGGATGCTTTTTATGTTCGTATTGTTTTTAGTTTATTCATGTATACCTTGTCTTACATCCAAAAAAAAAATGTGAAAAAAAAAATTGAAAAAAAAAGAAGAAAAAAGAATGCAAGCAAGTGTTTATTAGTTTGTTTATTGCTGATCGTTATAATCAGCTTATGTGTCATATTGTGATAAGTGTTCTCGCCTTGTTTCAGCTGGCGCAATTTTTTACAAATCCGTTTTGTCTTACGGATAAAATTAGAAACCCGTACATTTCTATCTCGCCTTTTAAATTTTAATCAATATTCTTACAATGGGGACATTGTACATTTCAAGTGGGAGGATGGGAGATAGAAATGGTTGATTATGGTTGAAAATGTGCTAAAATTACCCAAATTAAATTTTTTTTTATATAGCACATACTTTTTTCATTGATGATGAAGGCCGAGTTAATGCATCTTATTTGCCTAGTTTATGGAGATTATGAGGCACTACGCTACATTTTATATGCATTGACTCGTGTATTGAAGACCCCTTGACCCTTGACCCTCGATTTTTGTTATGGGATTGAATGCGACTAGTGGTGGGGCGATTGGGGACTTAGGAATCTATGTTTCGTGTCTTTTTGTTTACACCCATTAAATGTTTCCCATGTCTTATCCTACCCTTAGTCATGAATCGAGTTTAGGTGAGGAAGCGAGCAATCATTGGTGTCTTGGCCATGGATTTGGTCATGTATCATTGGTTTTGTCCCCTTCGCCGTAGCTTGTTAGTAATGACAAAATAACCCCATAAGCCTATGTTGTGTCAACCCATTGCCTTTTAGAATAGCTGCATCTATAGACTCTAGTGATGTAGATTAGTATATTTGCCAAGCTTATGATAGAATACTCGCCATGACTGAGCAGTTGAGTGATCACCCAAAAATAAACACGTGAATTATGAGAGAGAGTGTGATTTCAATTCCCTTTTCGTGAGGTGCTCGGTTTGGAATTTTCTAGCTTAGGTAATTTTTAAACTCATAACTTACAATTAATCATGGGAGCTATCTTTTTAAGAATTATTTAAAGGGCCTACTTGAGGACAAGTAGGATTCAAGTGGGGGGATATTTGATAACATCAAATTAGCCTGATCTTTTATATATCAAATTCCCGTGTTTATGGCCTCATTTGTATTAATATGGTACTTAATCAGTTCATATTCGTTCATAATTGTATTTCAGGATAAATGAGGCGTTGGAGCTGAAAAGTAGTGATAAAAGGCCAAAAGACATATTCTAAAGACTAGTTACGACGTAAGTTGTGCAATGGACTACGCCGTAACTCATAATACGAGGGCCTGATAATTATTTGTGAAGGTTACGCCGTAACTGCTTAATAATGTTACGGCGTATTTATGATGCTTTGAAGGATACGGCGTAACCATCTCTTATGGTTGCGTCGTAATTATTTTGTGAAGGTTACGGCGTAACATGAAATTAGTTACGCCGTAGAGATTATTTCGGATCGGATAAGTATGAGCTAATGAAGGATTACGGCGTAACCCAATGATTAGTTACGCTGTAATTAATTACTTGGGCGCAAAGTTTTGAAGGCTACGGCGTAACTATAATTTTGTTACGCCGTAATATATTAAATGCGGTTATTTTATAAGGAGTTTTGAAGTCTAGGGGGTGAAGTCGTCAATATTAAAAGAAGTTTATTACACATTCATGTGTAAAATAGAAGACATTTCCCCATGTGAAAGGTTGCAAAAGTTGGAGGACCAAATGTGCAAGATGACTTATTCTTAATTAGTATAAATATGACATTAAAATGTCATTCTAATTCATCAATTGTGGTTCGTGAGTTTTGGTCTGCCGCCGAAAAGGAGAAAAAGCAACAAGCTGTACGAAGGTTTTTTGGGCAAAACTCTTCGGGGTTTTGCCCCGGTACTCAACTAGGGGATCGATAGCTTTATTCTTGACACGATATGTAATTATTTTTCCGACTTTTAATATTATTTTGGTTTCATTATTCTATTATAATTTTGATTCTGATTTAATTGTTGGAGCATTTTTATTTATTGTGTTCTATTTAATTGATTATTAATTTATTTTTAGTCAATTAATTATTTGATGTTATGTCTTTGTTTATTTATTGTTTTACATGGTAATTATATTTGTCATCCCACTAGGGTATTTTCGAGATGTGAAAATTAGGTTTTGGCCTAGTTTAGATTCTTTTATTATTAATGCTTTTGCGTTAACTAATTGTTTCTAGTGTATGCATGCAAATTTTATTGGTAGCTACCCTTGTTTCGGTAGTTTTGAATGGCGGTAGAGGCCAATTGCCTAGGAGATATGATCAACTGACCCTAGGTGAGCGGACTGAGACAGGAAGGGTAAGATATGACCAACTGACGACTCTTTCTACTTGTGCGGTTTGACCAACTGATCACATACCGTTTGGATGAACTTAAGAATTAGGGGGTGAGTGTTTAAGTTCCTAACGGCCGGGCACCCACTATTATAAATCTAGCATGTAGCGAAACTTAATGACTTGGCTTAGGGGACCAGGAACAACAGGACTTATGACGGTGCGCCTGATTTCTCCTGTGGTGGCATCTTTGCTGATAGGTTAGGGCGAATTGACCAAATGATGTCCTCTCGACTTTAACCCCACTTGAAACAAGAATCTAGTGACATTTAGAACCCATGTATTGCGATAGTAAACCCCGGCACTTAATGACTTCTATTAGATTGCCGAATGAACCCGGGTGACCTGTTCATCTTGGTGAGGATTCTAAGAACCATAGGGTAGGCGAATTGACCAAAGGAGTCTATCGACTGTTGCCACTTGTGGAAGAACTAGGTTTAAGAATTGCATTACTATCTTTCCCATTAGCTTGTTTACCAGAAAACCAGCCCAATTGATCTCGTGACACCTTAAATATTATCAATCCTTACATTAAAACTTATTTATTTGACTAATTTAATTAATTAGACAGCTAGGAATCAACCGTTCTTGGGACGGCCTCGGTCTTACCATTCCCTCACTACATGCGACCGGGTACACTGCCCGTTAGTGCATTAGGTAGGCCATAGGTAGACGAGTTACTATAAATGTAAAACCTGGTCAGTAAAACCTGCATTATTCCCATTAACTCACAAACTTCCAATCATAGGATGCTCGAACTTGAAGATCAAGTCAAATTCCTAATGAGCTCCTACGAAAATCCTAAGTCTTCACGCCAAGTGAACGAAGTTTCTTCCTTGTGTGAGCTATGTAGTGGTCCTCATGAGACTCGCACTTGCACAAGACTCCCCAAAAAAGCTTCTGTTGACTACGCATCTTCGCGTACCAATGGAATGGGAGAAAGATTCCCTACAACACCCGGATCTAGGACTTTCAATGACGCCCGAGAAGCATGGAAGGGCAAACCCGACTTCTATTGGGGACAAACCAAAGAATTCACCTCTAATTATTTCTCATGGCCCCCCTCTCTCGGCCCAAGCCAACAAAACATAGAAGGGATGTTGCAACACCTAGTCACATCCCAAGAAGCTCAAATAGCTAAGCTCTTGGACCGCTTTAACCAACAACAAGCCAAGATGGATAGGAAGATAGATAGCCTTTTGAAAGCCATGACCAATAGTGATAGGAAGGTTAATGCTATCTCAACTCCCAAAGCTTTCGGTGTAGAAATTAAGGACCCAAGTAAGTTAGCCAAGCACGTTCAATTCGTCAATACCATCCCCTTAGTGAAACCTGGTAGGATAAATGACGAAGCGAACCATGAGACGGTACTTGAGGTTAGTGAGACTCCTAAGAATGAATCGACCGATGAAATAGATGAAGTAGGCAATGACTATTTCAATAAGTTTCCTACGGAAGAGAAACTCTCTCGCCACCCACACTTAGTGCGCGACCTCCGTCACATGTATGTTAGGAGAAGCCCTAGGATCAAGTTTGGGAAACCTTGAAATCTTAACATACCATGTTGCACAGGACATCTTTTTGTGGCAAAAGCCTACATTGATAGGAAGTACCCGATAAATATCATGACTAGCACCTACTATAATTGGGTAATGAAGAAGCCTATCCCAACTAGGCAAGATCCAGATAATCCTAGGGTTAGTTGTAATTTCCTTGGTAGAGTTAAGGGATTGCCCGTCTATGTAGGTAGTTTCACGTATCCTACGGATTTCATAATTGTGAATGATATTAGTACGACAATAGATCCTTGTTTGTCCTACGTAATTCTAGGAAAGCCTTTCATAGAAAACACCAGGATGACTTATGATCCGTCGTTAGGAATAGTGAGATTCAAGGATGAGACCGATGACATAGCTTACCAAATTCCGTTTAAGATTGAGAAATTTTCTTCATTATCCAATGATGAAAAAGAACTTAAGCTATCGGTCTACTATAGGAATGAGAAGGATAAGGAGAAGGGAGTAGATTATGTGATGGATAAGATTTTCGGTTTCTTTAAGGGTTGCTTGAAACTAGGACCGGAATATAGAACCGATTGGGGAGAAGACGACTTCTTAGAAAGATGCATAATAGGGCATTACTATAACATGGAAAACCCCAATATAGACCGTCATAAGGAAGAAGGTGACGGTAATGAAGTCACGTAGGGGCACGACTTTGAGTCTAGCTACAAGACTCATAAATAAAGAAAAGCGCTTCGTGGGAGGCAACCCATGCTTAATTGTTTGCTTGTTTGTGTGTCGTATATATTTTATTGATTGTTTATTCTCATGTTTGAATTTGTGAAAATGCTTTATTTTGTCGTTAACCTTGTCTTAATTACATATAAATGTATTTTACAAAAGGTATAAGTGTAGGGAGGATTAAACACGTTTTTAAAAAGAACGTGAACATGAGAGTTACAATTATTAAAAAGATATACATGTGTGTTTGTTAGAGTCAAATGCTTGTATCGAGTCATAATGGATGTTTTGCAGAAATTGTTTCCAGATTCTAAAGATAGAAATTTTCCAAAAAATTCCAGACCAGTTTCTGTTAGGATAACCTGACGGCGTCAGGAGGAGCATAAACAGCTTATAACTTTTTCTCGTTTTCTGTGCTACTTATAAAATTTTGGAATTTCTCAGGTCTTAATTTTCCAGAAAATCTGTAAAGATCCATTCCACAAGCATTATATCCTAGTATAATAGAGTCATATATAGTGTTATCGCCGATTCTACGCGAAGGTTTCGTTTGTTTTCTTCAAGTGTGCAAGTTTTATTTATCAAGAAGAAGATACATAAGATTGGATGGAGCTTTTCACACATACATTCTTCTTGAAGAAGAATTTAACCACTACTTCACACGGATCCTACTGAGCTAATCAAGGGAGTATTAATTTCTTTCGTTTTTAATTACCTTCCATTATCATAACTTTGATACTTTCGGGGAACATTGGGGACAATGTTCAGTTTAAGTGTAGAGAGGGAAAATAAAACGGGAACTTTGAAACTATGCTTATCCTTGACTATTTGCCTTGTCCAATTTCAATTGTGTAATAAACCATGAGAAATATCGGTTAGGGTAATTTTGGCACAAAATTTAAATTTTTTCATGACATGTAGGAGTGGACCATTAGTCTTTATAAAACGTCTCATGGATAGGAAGTTATAGGACTAGCACAAAACCCTTTACCACTCAAATTCCACCCCAAAATGTGAGGATCGCCCTTAGATTTGTAGCAATTAAAGCATTCTTTAATGCCTCGAGAGTGTACCGGTAGCATAATAGATTCTAGAAACTGTTTTGTGATGCATTCCGAGATCGCTAGTGAGACTACACTTATTTAGTTAGGAATAACTAAATGATAAGAGGCATTAGGATAACCCTTGTTTGATACCCGTATTAAAATTACTTCTTCCAAATCGATTGAGTAATTCCCCCCACACCCTTGCGTTGTACTCATCTTTAGTACACGATACCCATAGTTAACCCCTCAGAGCCTATCCTTTTCACGGTTCTCGTGATGTTTTGGTTTTCCGAAATATCAATGAAGAGCATTGTTTACAATCCACCCCTAAATGTACACCCAAATTGCCTTAGCCAACCCTATATGCACTCACTTTTAGTGCATTATTGTTATCATACTAAACCCTTAGTTCAATTATCTAGTTGCTTGCATAAGTTGCTAAGTCGAGTCATATCCTTTGTACACAGTTTTGGGACGATTGGGACTCATGGGAAAAGTTAAATTTTATGAAGTGATGGGAAGGAACGTTAAATTCAAATTCCCTTTCTTTACGTAATAATGTACTCTAAGTGTTTTGATATTTTCAATTTGGGTCAAATTAGTGTTAGAGTAATAAAAACTCAAGTGTAGGGATGTGCCTATAAATCCCTTATATTTTGAAGTTATCGTAGAGGATGGTAGAGTAAAAGTGTATGAAAAAAAATTGAAAAAAAGAGTGTTGAAAAAAAAATGAAAAAATGAAAAAAAACTAACGGTCTTCCATCCTACATCTATCTTTAAATTTATGTTTGTTTGTTTCAAAGTTATCTAGAGTTTAGAGTGTCGAGTCTTGGCTTAGCAACGCTATTCTTCTCATGCACGTAACATAAATATTTTTGACTTGCCACCACTAAATCGTCTATCCTACCAAACCCTTTTTTCCCCTACCGTAAGCCTAATGTTACAACCCTTTAAAATACCTCTTGGATAGTTTTTCCTAGGTGCTTATGCCAAAGCAATGGAGGTTTGATCTAGTCTCAAGCCTATGGTAATCTATGTACCAGAACCGGTTAATGAGTGTTTATCTTCCATTTCCAATTTGATATATTTCATATACACCCGAGAGATGAGAGTATCCAAACACCACTTGTGAGGTGCTATTATGTAATTTCCATGCTTGTTACGACTTTTGCGGGGCTTATACTTGTTGTGAATTGTTCTAAACCAATGCTTCATAACCCCTGATTTATAAATTAATTGGCCAAAAGCACATTTGCTTGATGACAAGCAAATACCAAGTGTAGAGATATTTGATAAGGATTTAAAAGGTACACTTTTGAGGGGTCATTTAAGCCCTTAATCGACCACTTTTGTATCCGTTACTGCTTAATTTCATTCCTTTTTACTTTTTAGATCTCTTGAAAGCAAATTGCTTGAATGACACTTATTCGGACGAAAAGGCGTGAATATATGAAGAAAATGGCCAAGTCAAGATCAAGACACTCAAGCTGCTGGAATTAAAGGTGACGGCGTCACAGTTAGAGGGCGACGCCATCGCAACGTGATCCAAATTTGTGACGGCTCAGTAGCGAAATTGCTATTTTGTACCCGACAGCGTCAGGTTTTAAAGAGTAGGGCGTCACAACTCAGACGACCTTCTATTACAGACAACACCTTTAATCCCATCAAAGAAATTATTGGAGATGTGATCAAAGAAGCCACTCCTTTGGCTATGGGAGCAGGATATATTTCTCCGAATAAGGCCTTATATCCTGGACTAATATACGACATAGATGTGGGAGATTATGTCAATCTCCTTTGTGGATTAAATTTTACGATGAGTCAGATAGAGTTGATCACCATGTCATCCACTTATGATTGCAACAACCCAACTTTGGATATCAACTACCCTTCCTTCATCGCAACATTTAGTGAAAATGGGACAAACACAAACGATAAACTCATAAAGGTATTTCAAAGGACATTGACTTCTGTTGAGAATGAAATGTCATTGTATAGAGCAAGTTTCACAGGTTTAAATGGTTTTGATGTCAAAGTGGATCCTCAAACTTTAATTTTTACTAAGAAGATGACAAGAAAAGCTACAAGGTCATCATTGAAGGGCCTGCAGTCAATGTCAATGATGTTGTACATGGTTTTTTGAGTTGGGTGAGCACAAATGGTAAGAATGTGGTTAGAAGCCCAGTAGTAGCCATGAGATCTATGAGTTATCCCTAGTAGAACTATCAGTAAATATTTCGATGAGTTATTGCAATAAATCAAATAATGAATTTTAATTCATTGATACATAGTACATCTTTAGCTTGCGTTTTGACTTCTGACCCATACCATTTCTCATTTGCCAAAAAAAGCATGCCAAAGAATTTGTATGTGTTGCCTAGAGCTGGAATACATGCCGCCTATCTGAGCAATTTTTTTCCAAACTTTTGGTTCATTTGAGCCACATGTAAAATTTGAAAAGGGACAACTGGGCAACAATCATAACAACTCAATGCTAAAAACGAGCCCAATTGAGCAAAGTTGTAAAATAAAGATGACTTTTTATCTTTTTATCCGGGTTTTGTTTTTTATAAGGGTGAGCAACAAAATCAAAAAACCGAACCAAAACCCAAAAAACCGCCCCCAAAAAACCGAACCAATTCTAAAACCGATGGTGCGGTTTTGGTTTTTTGAAAAAACCAAAAGTTTTAGTTCGGTTTTTGGTCTTATATGAAAACCAAAATCGAAAAAACCGAACCGCCACATGCTATTCGTAAAACTAATAAAAAATGTATACATATTAGTTTTGATGCAAGTAACCTCCAAAGTCCAAAAATTAAGAGATTAGATATTCGTGTTAGGTGTCTATTTAGCTAACACTATAAATTCGTAAAGTTAGTTTTCTTTATTTCATATATGTTCACGCATCTCATCTTTATATACATGTTATGTAATCTTATTATAATACGACAAAATATTCTACTTACATTCTACGATTTCTTGATTTAGGTTTTGGATGTTCAGAAAATATTCGCATTCGGATATCCGAAAAATTGATCAAAACTAATAAAATATTGGGTTTTATGAAATGTCATTTTTGAAACTCATATAAAGTTTTCTGAAAATTATAGATATTTGGATATTTGGATATATAAAAATATTATCCGAAATTTCGGATATCCGAATTTAAAGAACTTAGCTAAATTAATAGGTATAACATAAAACCATCAACTTAAATTTTGAATATCCAAAAACCAAAAAAATCAAAAACCGAACCGCAAAACCAAAAACCAAACTGAACTTTTGGTCCAGGGTTCGGTTTTCAAAAACTTAAAACCGAGTTTTCGGTTCGGGGTTTGGTTTTAGCCAAAAACCGCCCCATCCTCACCCTTAGTTTTTTATTCGGGTTATTGTTTTTACGATTGATTATTCTAAAATATATATTTTATATTTGTTGTAGTAATAATACTTTTTGGTTTGGTATTTATTGATTTTCTTAAAATAAAGATGACAATATACATAAATTAAAATTAAAATAAAAAACATATATTTTAGTTTTAAGATAGTCCTAATAAATTCACTCCTATTAAAATTTCTTGCATGTATTATTATAATTTTAAAATAATCTCTTTTGATCCGAACCCGTTTTGGACCGAGCCTGTGTGGATCGCGCCCATTTGACCTCGGCCCGTTTGACCTCATATTCAATTTCGCATATTTGGCCCGTGCCCGTTTGAACCATTGCCCGAACCTGCCTACCCGCCCATTTTGCCACCGAGTAGTTATCTTATCTAATCTATGAAAGAAATAAAACTAAATCATAATTTTTCATATATGCAATGTTCCAAATGGATTTCTTTAATAAGTTATAGTTAAACAAAAGTCATTTTATAGGCTAACATGTCATATATAAGAATCTTTGAGTATTAAACACATGAAATATCATCATATCAAAATCTAATTGCATCCACGTTGTCAGTAGGTGAAAAAAACTTGGTATGCATGGGTATTAAAATTCTGAGTTGTATTGTACGATCTTATTATGATCCTACAAAAATAACATACAGAAAGATCATGGTAGGGACCGAACAAGTACAGAATTTAACCGTGCGCATTTAACAGAAAATTATAACCAATGTTAAGAACACATTTTTTTTGGACCGGGTTTGCACTGATTACAAGTTTTGTCCCAGGCCTTTCAAAAGTGCAGGTTGCCTCCCTGTAAGGAAAATTTGGGTTCATTTTGGCCCTTTTCTCGAAGTGAGATGATCGATATAACCATGTCCTTCTTCCCCTTGATTTTCCTTTTTATTTTGATTTTTTGAATAATTTCTTCATCATATCCAGTTTTTTTCCTTCCAGAAACATCACTCTATGAAGCTCATAAATATCGCAAAATCATTTCTCAACCATAAATAAAATCATTTATAAATTATAACCCCACTTTTATGTCACATACAAAACTTAAGAAAAGTTCAAATGCTTAATCTTATTTTGATGCTTACCAAGGGACAGATCCCCACCATCCATTTAAGTTTGATCTAATGTGGGGATTAAACCTAAGATTAATATG
Source organism: Chrysanthemum makinoi (assembly GCA_910596185.1). Taxonomy (NCBI): domain Eukaryota; kingdom Viridiplantae; phylum Streptophyta; class Magnoliopsida; order Asterales; family Asteraceae; genus Chrysanthemum; species Chrysanthemum makinoi. Next base: position 92,778,575 of record OU343217.1, on the reverse strand, counting down.
CTTAACCTTAATTCTTTTTTCCCCATTCGCACCTTTTTTCACACACTTCTTTTGTGTTTTCCCTGCTCTCAGTCCTTCCCTCCAAAATGTAGTTATAGCGATCCAATAATCGTTCCGATCATCCATCACCATTCCGATCACCATTACCATCACTATTCCGATCATCTTCATCATCTCATTAACTCTTCCCGATCATCATCAGCTTTTTTTGATTTGAATGCCCTAGCTCTTTCAATTTCAGAAGATGATCGTGTTTCGTTTATTAATTGTGTTGAATCGGTTCATAAATTTTTGCATCAAGCTGTTAATTGTGTTGAATCAGTTCATAATTCTGTCGATCAATCTCTTATTTGTGTTGAATCGGTTGATAATTATGTGGATCTAGATGTTAATTCTGTGGAATCTAGTGATAATTATGTGGATCAATCTATTAACGGTTCTGGTCATGTTGACCTTGATTCTAATGTTTTGGAGGATCAAAATACGAGATGTGAGTTTTTTTTAGTGTTTTCTTGGTTATTTAGTTTAATGTAGTATCACCAGTGATATTTTAATGTTGATGATATTATGACTTTGCTTATTTTAGTTTAGGTGTTGATATATATATGTGTAGTATCACCAGTGATATGTTTTGATAAGTTGTTTTTTCATTGATAAGCTGTTTTGATAAGGTGTTTTTTATTAGATGTTTTCGATATATGTGTAGTATCACCAGTGGTATTTTAAGGTTGATATTATTATTTTGCTTATTTAGTTTACCTGTTGATGATATATGTGTAGTATCACAAAGTGATATGTTTTGATAAGTTGTTTCTTATTTTTGTAATTATTCATAAGCTATTTTGATAAGGTGTTTTTGATAAGCTGTTTTTTATATCTGTGTAGTATCATCAGTGATATTTAAAGTTGATATTATAATTTGCTTATTTAGGTTAGTTGTTCCTTCCAAAATCATTTCACTAGTGATATGTTTTGATAAGTTGTTTCTTATTTGTTGTAATAATTCATAAGTTGTTTAATAAGGTGTTTTTGATAAGCTGTTTTTGATATATGTGTAGTATCACCAGTGATATTTAAAGTTGATATTATTTTTTTGCTTATTTAGTTTAGCATTTGATGATATATGTGTAATATCAATAGTGATATGTCTGATAATGTAACATCCCGCCTACTGTTACACAATATTGTCCGCTTTGCCCTTGTGGCTCACGGCTTTGTTTTTGTGGCCCTCGTGTGAGACTTCCCGGTAGGTCACCCATACCAGTGCTACTCCTGCACGAACACGCTTAACTGCGTAGTTCCTTGTGAACCCAACTCGCAGTAGACCACAAAACGCGTTGTGTCTGATAAGGCGGATGTTACTCTTATATACCAGCATCTCTCCAGGCCTATGTCAATGTGGGATTTGCCTAAGGTGTTATAATCACCCTCTTTGCCTAGGGTGTTACAATCACCCCCCTTAGGGACTCATCATCCTCGATGAAGTTTGCCCCACCATCCTGAACGGCTCTGGAGTGGCTTTGATACCACTTGTAAAATCCCGCCTACTGTTACACAATATTGTCCGCTTTGCTAGAAGTGCATAAATCATTTTTCACACATTACTAAACACATATAACATTCATATATAATTTAAGGTTAAGCTAAATACTTACGCTTGACTATAACATGATACTAAGTTAGGCTAGAACTGAGATTAAGCTGAATATAGAAACTGAGCAATAATATGGTTACGAGGTTAAACTAAGACATGATACTAAAATTGAACTAATTACTAAAATTGTACTATAACATAAACCAAGGCTGAGCTATAACTTGATACTACAACTGAACTATAATATAAAGCTCAACTACTATAAACATAATGCTGAGACCAACTATAACATATAACCGAGTCTGCGCTATAAATAATATTGAGCTTGACCACAACATATTACTTAGTAAAAACAATCGGATCTACTTAATACTAAATATTGCTAAACAGGTCAGCATGACTATGAATATGACCAAACATGTCAACATGATGATGAATATGACCAAACATGTCAACATGATAGTTAATATGACCAAAGGGGTCAACATGATACTTAATATGACAAAATTGGTCAATATGATACTTAATATGACCAAACAGGTCAAGATGATAGTTAGTACGACCAAACGGGTCAACTTGATGCTTAATATGACCAAATGGGTCAACTTGGGTCAACTTGATGCTTAATATGACCAACGGGTCAACTTGGTACTTGATATGACCAAACGGGTCAACTGGGGTCAACTTGATGCTTAATATGACCAACGGGTCAACTTGATACGTAATATGACCAAACATATCAACATGATACTTAATATGACTCAACGGGTCAACTACATACTTTATATGACCAAAGAGGTCAACTTGGTACTTAATATGAACCAATGGGTCACTTGATACTTAATATGACCAAACATGTCAACATGATAGTTAATATGACCAAACATGTCAACATGATACTTAATATGAATTAACGGGTCAACTTGATGCTTAATATGACCACACGGGTCAACATGATACTAAATATGACCAACGGGTCAACATGATACTCAATATGACCACACGGGTTGTTGATCCGTTGTAGCTCGAGGTTGTTTAGACTTCATATTATCTAGGACACATAATATTGAAAGCGGAATATTCAATACAAGAATTAACGTTATCATGAACAAGGTTTATATTCATAACACTCCAAGCTTCAAATAGTATTTGATCAGAATAATACGGTTACACTTAACCTGTAACAGGAATCAAGAGATTCTTAAAGCTAAACTAAACAAACTCTAAACCCTAGACGTTTATACTTTACGTCTAGGTTACACACACACCCCTTTAATGACTACATTATGGAAGACTTGTATTATAAAACCTACACCCCATGTCCTCTTTATATAATAGAGGATTAGGGTTTACAAATCTCTACGAAGGACTAATAAGTAAATCATCTTTTGCAAGCAAGTCCTTCCATCTTTTTGTAGATTTCATCTTTGTCACTTTAAGCCCTTGATGTTTCATTCTTTATTGTTTTGTATCATCAAATCAATAAACCCAACACGGGTCAACATGATACTAATATGACCCAACAGGTTAACTTGATGCTAAATATGACCACACGGGTCAACATGATACTAATATGACCCAACAGGTCAACTTGATACTTTATATGACCAAAGTGGTCAACATGATACTTTATATGACCCAACGGGTCAAATTGATACATAACTTGCATAATACTGGAGATATAGCAAGGTATTATATACTAAACACGCTTAATCTACAAAACATGTTAACTAAAAATCCGTTACTCACCTGGGCCGTATAATGCAAGATGAATGATTCTGAATATGCTTCGAACACCTATATCATGATAGATGTACACGTATAATGTTAACACATAACAACTAGGCATGAATATAACATGATAATGCAATTATAAGCGTAACTAAGCACACATAAACTAACTATAATTTATAAACTCATAAACTAGTTATGGCATAAATCTAGCCAAACATGCATTTTTTATATATATTTAAAAATCTATAAACTGTATACATTGATAAAACTAGCGGAAGCGTATTTTCTACATCATACGGGCTTATTCCAAACGGCAAGTTAAAATACTGAACTTTACAAAATACATAACGGTGACTCTTAAACTTGGTAAAGAAACTGGTTGTTCATTTAGGGGCATTCCAAAATGATAACAAATGATGGAAATGAGAAGCTCGTTACCTAACCCGCGAGCTACACAATTTTAACCGATTACGCCCCATTTAGCATGTACATGCTCTCATCTTGCATACCTACAAAAATATAAACTGAGAACGGTAAGTCTATAAGACTTAGTGAGATAACGGAACTGTATTAAATCATAAACTGAACATAAGCATGATGCTGAATAAGTATATATAGTACTATTCTCACTACATAAATCATAATATTAACTAAATACATAAGCACGACACTGACTGATTAATTACATGATACACCATGATACTGATCGAGTACATAAGCATACTGAGTGCATAGCTGACTGTATGACTATGCACATACTTAGTGCATAACTGACTGAGTACATAAACACATAGTGAGTGCGTAAAGCACATACTGACTGAGTGCATAAGCACATACTGAGTACTTATAGTACTATACTGGCTGAGTGCATAAGCACATACTGACTAAGTACTTATAGTACTATACTGACTGAATACATAACTGACGAGCCGTATAAGCATGTTAATCATCCATATAGGATGTCTGAGTTCCGATTTTGGAACATTCACTATTCTAAGGCTCGATTCTCCACAAAGGACATTGACTTCTGTTGAGAATGAAATGTCATTGTATAGAGCAAGTTTCACAGGTTTAAATGGTTTTGATGTCAGAGTGGATCCTCAAACTTTAATTTTTACTAAGAAGATGACAAGAAAAGCTACAAGGTCATCATTGAAGGGCCTGCAGTCAAAGTCAATGATGTTGTACATGGTTTTTTGAGTTGGGTGAGCAGAAATGGTAAGAATGTGGTTAGAAGCCCAGTAGTAGCCATGAGATCTATGAGTTATCCCTAGTAGAACTATCAGTAAATATTTCGATGAGTTATTGCAATAAATCAAATAATGAATTTTAATTCCTTGATACATAGTACATCTTTAGCTTGCGTTTTGACTTCTGACCCATACCATTTCTCACTTGCCAAAAAAAGCATGCCAAAGAATTTGTATGTGTTGCCTAGAGCTGGAATACATGCCGCCTATCTGAGCAATTTTTTTCCAAACTTTTGGTTCATTTGAGCCACATGTAAAATTTGAAAAGGGACAACTGGGCAACAATCATAACAACTCAATGCTAAAAACGAGCCCAATTGAGCAAAGTTGTAAAATAAAGATGACTTTTTATCTTTTTATCCGGTTTTGTTTTTATAAGGGTGAGCAACAAAATCAAAAACCGAACCAAAACCAAAAACCGCCCCAAAAAACCGAACCAATTCTAAAACCGATGGTGCGGTTTTGGTTTTTGAAAAACCAAAGTTTTAGTTCGGTTTTTGGTCTTATATGAAAACCAAAATCGAAAAAACCGAACCGCCACATGCTATTCGTAAAACTAATAAAAAATGTATACATATTAGTTTTGATGCAAGTAACCTCCAAAGTCCAAAAATTAAGAGATTAGATATTCGTGTTAGGTGTCTATTTAGCTAACACTATAAATTCGTAAAGTTAGTTTTCTTTATTTCATATATGTTCACGCATCTCATCTTTATATACATGTTATGTAATCTTATTATAATACGACAAAATATTCTACTTACATTCTACGATTTCTTGATTTAGGTTTTGGATGTTCAGAAAATATTCGCATTCGGGTATCCGAAAAATTGATCAAAACTAATAAAATATTGGGTTTTATGAAATGTCATTTTTGAAACTCATATAAAGTTTTCTGAAAATTATAGATATTTGGATATTTGGATATATAAAAATATTATCCGAAATTTCGGATATCCGAATTTAAAGAACTTAGCTAAATTAATAGGTATAACATAAAACCATCAACTTAAATTTTGAATATCCAAAAACCAAAAAAATCAAAAACCGAACCGCAAAAACCAAAAACCAAACTGAACTTTTGGTCCAGGGTTCAGTTTTCAAAAACTTAAAACCGAGTTTTCAGTTCGGGGTTTGGTTTTAGCCAAAAACCGCCCCATCCTCACCCTTAGTTTTTTATTCGGGTTATTGTTTTTACGATTGATTATTCTAAAATATATATTTTATATTTGTTGTAGTAATAATACTTTTTAGTTTGGTATTTATTGATTTTCTTAAAATAAAGATGACAATATACATAAATTAAAATAAAAATAAAAATTATATATTTTAGTTTTAAGATAGTCCTAATAAATTCACTCCTATTAAAATTTCTTGCATGTATTATTATAATTTTAAAATAATCTCTTTTGATCCGAACCCGTTTTGGACCGAGCCTATGTGGATCGCGTCCATTTGACCTCGGCACGTTTGACCTCATATTCAATTTCGCATATTTGGCCCGTGCCCGTTTGAACCATTGCCCGAACCTGCCTACCCTCCCATTTTGCCACCGAGTAGTTATCTTATCTAATCTATGAAAGAAATAAAACTAAATCATAATTTTTCATATATGCAATGTTCCAAATGGATTTCTTTAATAAGTTATAGTTAAACAAAAGTCATTTTATAGGCTAACATGTCATATATAAGAATCTTTGAGTATTAAACACATGAAATATCATCATATCAAAATCTAATTGCATCCACGTTGTCAGTAGGTGAAAAAAACTTGGTATGCATGGTTATTAAAATTCTGAGTTGTATTGTACGATCTTATTATGATCCTACAAAAATAACATACAGAAAGATCATGGTAGGGACCGAACAAGTACATAATTTAACCGTGCGCATTTAACAGAAAATTATAACCAATGTTAAGAACACATTTTTTTTGGACCGGGTTTGCACTGATTACAAGTTTTGTCCCAGGCCTTTCAAAAGTGCAGGTTGCCTCCCTGTAAGGAAAATTTGGGTTCATTTTGGCCCTTTTCTCGAAGTGAGATGATCGATATAACCATGTCCTTCTTCCCCTTGATTTTCCTTTTTATTTTGATTTTTTGAATAATTTCTTCATCATATCCAGTTTTTTTCCTTCCAGAAACATCACTCTATGAAGCTCATAAATATCGCAAAATCATTTCTCAACCATAAATAAAATCATTTATAAATTATAACCCCACTTTTATGTCACATACAAAACTTAAGAAAAGTTCAAAAGCTTAATCTTATTTTGATGCTTACCAAGGGACAGATCCCCACCATCCATTTAAGTTTGATCTAATGTGGGGATTAAACCTAAGATTAATATGCTTAACCTTAATTCTACCCACTATATAAAGTGTTTATTTTTACTTTTTTCCCCATTCGCACCTTTTTTCACACACTTCTTTTGTGTTTTCCCTGCTCTCAGTCCTTCCCTCCAAAATGTAGTTATAGCGATCCAATAATCGTTCCGATCATCAATCACCATTCCGATCACCATTACCATCACTATTCCGATCATCTTCATCATCTCATTAACTCTTCCCGATCATCATCAGTTTTTTTTTATTTGAATGCCCTAGCTCTTTCAATTTCAGAAGATGATCGTGTTTCGTTTATTAATTGTGTTGAATCGGTTGATAAATTTTTGCATCAAGCTGTTAATTGTGTTGAATCAGTTCATAATTCTGTCGATCAATCTCTTATTTGTGTTGAATCGGTTGATAATTATGTGGATCTAGCTGTTAATTCTGTGGAATCTAGTGATAATTATGTGGATCAATCTATTAACGGTTCTGGTCATGTTGACCTTGATTCTAATGTTTTGGAGGATCAAAATACGAGCTGTAAGTTTTTTTAGTGTTTTCTTGGTTATTTAGTTTAATGTAGTATCACCAGTGATATTTTAATGTTGATGATATTATGACTTTGCTTATTTTAGTTTAGGTGTTGATATATATATGTGTAGTATCACCAGTGATATGTTTTGATAAGTTATTTTTCATTGATAAGCTGTTTTGATAAGGTGTTTTTGATTAGATGTTTTCGATATATGTGTAGTATCACCAGTGGTATTTTAAGGTTGATATTATTATTTTGCTTATTTAGTTTACCTGTTGATGATATATGTGTAGTGTCACAAAGTGATATGTTTTGATAAGTTGTTTCTTATTTTTGTAATTATTCATAAGCTATTTTGATAAGGTGTTTTTGATAAGCTGTTTTTTTTATCTGTGTAGTATCATCAATGATATTTAAAGTTGATATTATAATTTTCTTATTTAGGTTAGTTGTTCCTTCCAAAATCATTTCACTAGTGATATGTTTTGATAAGTTGTTTCTTATTTGTTGTAATAATTCATAAGTTGTTTTAATAAGGTGTTTTTGATAAGCTGTTTTTGATATATGTGTAGTATCACCAGTGATATTTAAAGTTGATATTATTATTTTTCTTATTTAGTTTAGCATTTGATGATATATGTGTAATATCAATAGTGATATGTCTGATAATGTAACATCCCGCCTACTGTTACACAATATTGTCCGCTTTGCCCTTGTGGCTCACGGCTTTGTTTTTGTGGCCCTCGTGTGAGACTTCCCGGTAGGTCACCCATACCAGTGCTACTCCCGCACGAGCACGCTTAACTGCGTAGTTCCTTGTGAACCCTACTCGCAGTAGACCACAAAACGCGTTGTGTCTGATAAGGCGGATGTTACTCTTATATACCAGCATCTCTCCAGGCCTCTGTCAATGTGGGATTTGCCTAAGGTGTTATAATCACCCTCTTTGCCTAGGGTGTTACAATCACCCCCCTTAGGGACTCATCATCCTCGATGAAGTTTGCCCCACCATCCTGAACGGCTCTGGAGTGGCTTTGATACCACTTGTAACATCCCGCCTACTGTTACACAATATTGTCCGCTTTGCTAGAAGTGCATAAATCATTTTTCACACATTACTAAACACATATAACATTCATATATAATTTAAGGTTAAGCTAAATACTTACGCTTGACTATAACATGATACTAAGTTAGGCTAGAACTGAGATTAAGCTGAATATAGAAACTGCGCAATAATATGGTTACGAGGTTAAACTAAGACATGATACTAAAATTGAACTAATTACTAAAATTGTACTATAACATAAACCAAGGCTGAGCTATAACTTGATACTACAACTGAACTATAATATAAAGCTCAACTACTATAAACATAATGCTGAGACCAACTATAACATATAACCGAGTCTGCGCTATAAATAATATTGAGCTTGACCACAACATATTACTTAGTAAAAACAATCGGGTCTACTTAATACTAAATATTGCTAAACAGGTCAGCATGACTATGAATATGACCAAACATGTCAACATGATGATGAATATGACCAAACATGTCAACATGATAGTTAATATGACCAAAGGGGTCAACATGATACTTAATATGACAAAATTGGTCAATATGATACTTAATATGACCAAACAGGTCAAGATGATAGTTAGTACGACCAAACGGGTCAACTTGATGCTTAATATGACCAAATGGGTCAACTTGGGTCAACTTGATGCTTAATATGACCAACGGGTCAACTTGGTACTTGATATGACCAAACGGGTCAACTGGGGTCAACTTGATGCTTAATATGACCAACGGGTCAACTTGATACGTAATATGACCAAACATATCAACATGATACTTAATATGACTCAACGGGTCAACTACATACTTTATATGACCAAAGAGGTCAACTTGGTACTTAATATGAACCAATGGGTCACTTGATACTTAATATGACCAAACATGTCAACATGATAGTTAATATGACCAAACATGTCAACATGATACTTAATATGAATTAACGGGTCAACTTGATGCTTAATATGACCACACGGGTCAACATGATACTAAATATGACCAACGGGTCAACATGATACTCAATATGACCACACGGGTTGTTGATCCGTTGTAGCTCGAGGTTGTTTAGACCTCATATTATCTAGGACACATAATAATGAAAGCGGAATATTCAATACAACAATTAACGTTATCATGAACAAGGTTTATATTCATAACACTCCAAGCTTCAAATAGTATTTGATCAGAATAATACGGTTACACTTAACCTGTAACAGGAATCAAGAGATTCTTAAAGCTAAACTAAACAAACTCTAAACCCTAGACGTTTATACTTTACGTCTAGGTTACACACACACCCCTTTAATGACTACATTATGGAAGACTTGTATTATAAAACCTACACCCCATGTCCTCTTTATATAATAGAGGATTAGGGTTTACAAATCTCTACGAAGGACTAATAAGTAAATCATCTTTTGCAAGCAAGTCCTTCCATCTTTTTGTAGATTTCATCTTTGTCACTTTAAGCCCTTGATGTTTCATTCTTTATTGTTTTGTATCATCAAATCAATAAACCCAACACGGGTCAACATGATACTAATATGACCCAACAGGTTAACTTGATGCTGAATATGACCACATGGGTCATCATGATACTAATATGACCCAACAGGTCAACTTGATACTTTATATGACCAAAGTGGTCAACATGATACTTTATATGACCCAACGGGTCAAATTGATACATAACTTGCATAATACTGGAGATATAGCAAGTTATTATATACTAAACACGCTTAATCTACAAAACATGTTAACTGAAAATCCGTTACTCACCTGGGCCGTATAATGCAAGATGAATGATTCTGAATATGCTTCGAACACCTATATCATGATAGATGTACACGTATAATGTTAACACATAACAACTAGGCATGAATATAACATGATAATGCAATTATAAGCGTAACTAAGCACACATAAACTAACTATAATTTATAAACTCATAAACTAGTTATGGCATAAATCTAGCCAAACATGCATTTTTTGATATATATTTAAAAATCTGTAAACTTTATACATTGATAAAACTAGCGGAAGCGTATTTTCTACATCATACGGGCTTATTCCAAACGACAAGTTAAAATACTGAACTTTACAAAATACATAACGGTGACTCTTAAACTTGGTAAAGAAACTGGTTGTTTATTTAGGGGCATTCCAAACTGATAACAAATGATGGAAATGAGAAGCTCATTACCTAACCCGCGAGCTACACCATTTTAACCCATTACGCCCCATTTAGCATGTACATGGTCTCATCTTGCATACCTACAAAAATATAAACTGAAAATGGTAAGTCTATAAGACTTAGTGAGATAACGGAACTGTATTAAATCATAAACTGAACATAAGCATGATGCTGAATTAGTATATATAGTACTATTCTCACTACATGAATCATAATATTAACTAAATACATAAGCACGACACTGACTGATTAATTACATGATACACCATGATACTGATCGAGTACATAAGCATACTGAGTGCATAGCTGACTGTATGACTATGCACATACTTAGTGCATAACTGACTGAGTACATAAACACATAGTGAGTGCGTAAAGCACATACTGACTGAGTGCATAAGCACATACTGGGTACCTATAGTACTATACTGGCTGAGTGCATAAGCACATACTGACTAAGTACTTATAGTACTATACTGACTGAATACATAACTGACGAGCCGTATAAGCATGTTAATCATCCATATAGGATGGCTGAGTTCCGATTTTGGAACATTCACTATTCTAAGGCTCGATTCTCCACAAAAGAGGTCTAAGTTCCAACTTTGTTTGGAACACATGTGTGAAAACATAATTGACTATATACTGATAGTACTAAATACATTGAGTAATGCATAAAGTACCATTCTGACTAATTAAGTGGATAAAGCACTTAGCGTGCCTTAAAAACTGCATAACCATATACCTAATAGATTTGGACATGCATATATACAAACGCATCGCATGCCAGAAGTACATAAAACATTTTGCACACATTACTAAACACATATAACATTCATATATAAATTAAGGTTAAGCTAAATACCTACGCTTGACTATAACATGATACTAAGCTGGGCTGGAATGGCGAGACTAAGCTAAATATAGAAACTGAGCAATAATATGGTTACAAGGTTAAACCAAGACATGATACTAAAATTGAATTAATTACTAAAATTGTACTATATCATAAACCAAGGATGAGCTATAACTTGATACTATAGCTGAACTACTATAAACAAAATGCTGAGACCGCTATGACATATAGCTAAGTTTTCGCTATAAATAATACTGAGGTTGGACCACAACATACTATTGAGTAAGACCAATCAGGTTTACTTAATATTAAATATGGCCAAACAAGTCAACATGATAATTAATATGACCAAACGGGTCAACTTGATGCTTAATACGACCAAACTGGTCAACTTGGGTCAGCTTGATGCTTATATGACCAAACGGGTCAACTTGATGCTTAATATGACCAACGGGTCAACTTGATACTTAATATGACCAAACGGGTCAACTGGGGTCTCACACGAGGGCCACAAAAACAAAGCCGTGAGCCACAAGGGCAAAGCGGACAATATTGTGTAATAGTAGGCGGGATGTTACACCTAGGCGTAGGGTATAAATGCCTAGGGTTAGAATTTTTTAGTTAACCTCAAGATCAATTCATTGGTCATTGTTATAGTTTAGATAACATGTTTTATTATTATTAATAAAATTTCAGGCTTGGAGTGATATGAATAAAAACCTTGTTGTCAATAACGTTAATTCTTATTGAATATTCCGCTTTTGTTATTGTATATCCTAGAAAATATGAGGTCTAAACAACCTCGAGCTACAACGATCTAACAGCTTTCTTTGTTGATTCTCCACTTTGTGGTTTGATGAGGACTACATCTAGGTCAGAGAGCGAGAACTCCCTTTTTTTGCTATTTCACAAGTCCTCAAGCTACACTTGTTAAATTTATGATATGTTATGAGTCTGCAATGGAAAAACAAAGATACCAACAAGAAAGATTAGATCATCAGTCCATTGACTCATTTCTTACTTTGTTGACTCCATTACCAATTGAAGTTCATGCAGCAAGGGTTTACACTCGTAAGTTGTTTGTTCTTGTTCAAAAGGAGATAATTGCTGGCTCATGGTTATGTTCAATCAAGTCTAAAACTTGTGATGAGGGATGTGATGTTACTGTTACTTCTGAGGAAAAATTGGATCGTGATACTTTTCCAAAAGTAGTTGATGAATAAAGCACTTCAGAGAATGTTGAGGAAGAGCTTATTTTGTATCAGAAATACATAAGAGAGTACAAGGTACATGTATTTTTCTTATTTATTTATTTATTTATTTATTCTATATATTTTTTAACATGTATTTTGCTTTAAGTATCACAGGTGATATTATTCATTACTTTAATTTCTTAAAAAGGCCGTATGAGGTATCACCTGTGAGATTATGTGTTTAGTTTTATGTTTTTAAAAAGGCCATATGAGCTATCACATGTGATATTATATGTTTAGTTTTACATGTATTTTGCTTTAAGTATCACAGGTGATATTATTCATTACTTTAATTGTTTAAAAAGGCCATATGAGGTATCATATGTGATATTATTCATTATATATTTTTATGTTTTTAATATTGTTAGGATTTAGGAAGTCCAAAAGTTAAAGACTCGGTCACCTCGGGTATTTGTTAGCATTAGAAAGTTCGTAGTCTTAGACGTTTAGTCATTAATAACTAGTTAGTTAAGTAACACCGTGGAGGACGGACAAGTCTTTACCCACTGTATATCTGATCAACAGCCTGTAGGATGCGTATTTTGTAAAAATTATAAATACCCTCTACCCTCCAAGGTAGTGGGTTGGAGCTTCATAATATACTTTCCCTTTCTCTCTCTAGAAGTTCCCTACTCTCTACTTTCTCTCTCTAAACCCTCTCATACATTCGATCCATATACATAGAGTTTTGTGTGTTTATAATAACCAATCTATTACAATTGGTATCAAGATCGATGGTTTGATCATCTAATTCGTGTGTGCTCGGATTTTTGATTGGTTATTGTTGGTTTATGGGTCGAATAGTAAGATTTTGTTTCACCTAGTTTGATCTTATTTAGTGGTTAAGTTTGTTATTTGGTTGTACTTTCATGTTTAGGTTTATCATATTAGCTTAGTTTTGGGTTTGGAAGGCTTGTTTCATCGTGTTTGTGGTGGTTTTTGATTGGAAAGGCAAGGTTAAGTTCATGTTCTTGGTTGCGTTTTGTGTCTTCTAAAGTGCGATTTGACTGATTTCTGTTGCGGTTTGGTGTTCAATGTTGGGAATAATACTAACAGTTACCACTGATAGGCTAGTGGAAGACATTGCTGAAGAATGCATTAGCAGTGGAAACACATTACCACTGCTAGTACATAATATTACCACTGTTATTAGGATAAACGTTATGTAATCGTGTATTGATAAGTATAGAAAAGATCTTGTGTATATTCTATATAGTTAGTATTATACTTATCTTGTAAAGGACTCCTTGTGCTATAAAAGGAGATCCTAGGTCATTGTCATAGGTACGTATGCTTCAAGGTGTAACCCTAGTGATAATGCAAGATCACTCATATTATTGTTTAATAATATTGAAGCTTTGTGTTACATTTGTTCTCACTTACAATACATCATACAAGCTATATTCTGAGTATTACTAAGTATATTCCGCGTACTTATTAATATAAATCAAAGTATAGCTAACACAAGGTGTGTGTTTAGATCCATCAAGTGGTATCAAAGCTTTGGTTCTAATACTTTGATTCAGAAAGATCTAAGGAATAAGCTTAACCTACTCACTCTAAACAATGGAGATGGAAAACCAGTCCAACTCTGCTCCAAGGCTTCCTAAGCTCAAACTTAATGAGTTTGAGATGTGGAGGATAATGATTGAGCAATAATTTCTCATACAAGACTATGCTCTATGGGAGATCATCTTAAATGGTAATTCCTCCCAATCTCAGAAGAAGACTGAGAAAGTTGGTGACACAGAAGTTATAACAGTTTCTGTACCTGAAACTAATAATGAAAGAACAAAGAAGAAGAATGACCGAAGGCCAGAAGTTTGTTACTAATGACTCTTCCTAAAGACCAGATCATTGCTTTCAGCAAATTCACTACAGCAAAAGAACTTTTGAAGAGATTTGCTCAGTTTTTGGTGGCAATGATGCTACAAAGAAGACTCAAAAGACATTGTTGAAGCAAAGTTATGAAAACTTCTCTGCTTCAAGCAATGACTCACTAGATAGCATCTTCACCAAACTCTAGAATATTGTCACACAACTAACTGTGTTTGAAATTGAGGTAGAAAAGGAAGACCTCAATTTGAAGTTTCTAAGAAGTTTGCCTGCTGAGTTTCACACAAATGTTATAGTCTGGGAAAATAGACCAGATATTGAAACTATGAAGCTCAATGATCTTTACAACAATTTCAAACTCATTGAATAAAGATTGAAGAAGGCTGGGAAACTTGGTACAAGCTCAAACAGCTTGGCTTTGATGTCAACCTCTGTTGACAGTGATGATTCTGAAGATGACAGTGATGATGATATTGCCACTGCTGGTTCTATAGTTTCTACTGGTAATGTTAGTGTTACCACTGCAGGTTCAAAGAAGAAGGTTGTTGGTATTGGAGATCCTACCTTTTATGCTTTTATCTCCACTCAAGTTAATAGCTCTATATTAACTCATGAAGACATAGAGCAAATTGATGAAGATGACTTGGAGGAGATGGATATAAAATGGCAAATAGCTCTTCTTAGCATGAGGGCTAGGAAATTCTACAAGAAGACTGGCAAGCCAATTCACATCAATGGTGGAGAGACTGCAGGGTTTGATAAAAAGAAAGTAAAGTGTTTCAATTGTCACAAGTTGGGGCATTTTGCTAGAGAATGCAGAAGACCAAGGAAGCAGGACAACAGGTCTACTTGGTACAAGCAAAAGAAAGAGCCAATTATGGAAGAACCAAAGGCAATGCTGGAAATTGATGGTGTGAGCTATGATTGGAGTTTCATGGCTGATGGACAAGAGGAAGAACCTTCAGATGCTGTGCTTGTGTCTACATAATATGCTTTCATGGCTTTCTCTAACTCTGAGGTACAAAACTTTGAACGTTGTTCTAAAACATGTAGGGCTTCTATAGAATGTGAAAGACTAAATGAAGCTTTTGAAAACCAAAGAACAGAGTTGTTTGCTGCTAATTATACCGTGTCAAACCTTAAAAGAGGCATAGCTGTATTAGAAAAACAACTAGAGCATTATAGAGAAAATGAGTCAAAATATAATGATGATATGATTATTCTTAGAAGAGAGGTAGATCATAAGACAACAGTGAATGAGGCATTAAAAGAAGAGCTTGAAAAACTTAGAAAGATAAATGAGAATGTCAATTTAACTATTGACACCTGTTATTATCAGTCTAAGTCAATTGATAAAATTTGGAATGCTCAAATTACTAGTAAAGTTAAGTCTGGTATGGGCTACAACACAGTGCCTCCACCACTAAGAGGTGTTCTAGCACCTCCTGGCATAGATTTAGCTTATACAGGTCTAGAAGACTTTCAGGAACCTACTCGTGAATATGGTCCTCCCAAAACTGTGAAAAGTAAGGAAGAGGTTAAGCATGACTCTGATGTGTTTGAAAGTGCTAGTGACTCATCTGTTGTAGATGAGAATGTTAAAAAGAATGTAGAGGCTTCTATCCCAAAAGTTGTAAATACTATTACATAGGAACCTAGGAAGCAAGCTAATAAACCTAGATCAACTGTAAGGTATGCTGAGATGTATATGAACAAGTCATCAGCTCCTAGGGGTAACCAGAGGAGTTGGAATCATGTTAAATCTCAACAACTAGGTAGTGATTTTGTGATGTTCAATAAAGCATGATATATCTGTGGTAGTTTTAATCATTTACATGCTAATTGTGACTATCATGTTGGGAGAAGGGAAGTCCATGGGAATAAAAGGGTGGAGTCTAACTGGTTTCAAAACAATTTACACCCTAATTCACACAGCAAAATGATCCCAAGAGCAGTTCAACTAAGAAGTGGTGTTAAAACTTTTGCCACTGCTCACCCTAAATCACCTGTTTCAAGTGAAAAATCCAAAAAAACTTTTGCAAAATCTGCACAAACAGGGAAAAGGTCTTTTCAAAATAATAAGGTACAATATAACCAACAGTGGGTACCAAAAACTAAACCAGCAGTTACCACTGCTCAGTTAAAAGTTCCCACTGCAAGGATTGTAAACAAGAAAAGGGGGGACATG
This sequence comes from Chrysanthemum makinoi, assembly GCA_910596185.1. NCBI lineage: Eukaryota > Viridiplantae > Streptophyta > Magnoliopsida > Asterales > Asteraceae > Chrysanthemum > Chrysanthemum makinoi. The sequence continues at coordinate 92,761,727 of OU343217.1, read as the reverse complement.
GGAAATGTTGTGAAGGCCTCAGCACGTTGGGAATGGAAACCTAAAGGAATTACCTTAACAACCAATCCCAATGGTGTATCAGTGACCTTTGATAGATTTAACAATATTGATACACGAGGCAGATCCAAGTCAATCATGGCTTGGGTCCCCAAAGGAAACTAACTCGTTTCTTATATGTGCAGGAACATCCAAGGACAAAGAAATCAGATCAAGGCTACACAGACAGTGGATGTTCAAGGCACATGACTGGCAACAAGTCCTATCTCTCAAATTTTGAACACTATGATGGACAGTTTGTCAGCTTTGGAGGTGGAGTTAATGGAAAAGTTACTGGGAAAGGGGTCATCAAAACTGGTAACTTGGATTTTGAACCTGTGTACTATGTAAAAGAGCTTAAGTATAATCTTTTTAGAGTGTCACAAATGTGTGACAAGAAAAACAATGTTCTTTTTACTAAAGATATGTGTTTTTTTCTCTCTAAGGATTTTAAGATGCTTGATGAAAGTCAGATTATTCTTAAGATTCCTAGAAAAGGCAACTTATATAGCTTTGATATGAACAACATTGTTTCTAAAGAGGATTATGCTTGCTTGCTTGCAAAGGCCACAGTTGATGAATCCATGTTATGGCATAGAAGACTTGGTCATATTAATTTCAAAACCATAAATAAGATTGTTAAAGATGGTTTGGTAAGAGGCTTGCCTCAGAAAAGATATGAAAATGATCAAACCTGTGTTGCCTGTCTTAAAGGCAAACAACACAGAGCTTCTTGCAGGTCAAAGCTGGTTAACTCTATTGCTCATCCACCTCATATGTTACATATGAACTTATTTGGTCCTACATCTGTGAGCAGCTTGAATCTTAAGAAATATTGTCTTGTTGTAACTGATGATTTTAGCAGGTTTACATGGGTTTTCTTTCTTAGAACAAAGGATGAAACAACGGGCATCCTTAAGACCTTCATTGCAGAAGTAGAAAACCAATATGACATGAAAGTTAAAATTATCAGGTATGACAATGGGACAGAGCTTAAAAATAGAGTTATGGATGATTTTTGCAGAGATAAAGGTATCAAAAGAGAATTTAGTGTAGCTAGAACTCCTCAACAAAATGGTGTTGCTGAGAGGAGAAATAGGACACTAATAGAGGCTGCTAGAACCATGTTGGCAGATTCAAAATTGCCAATCACTTTTTGGGCTAAAGCAGTTAACACTGCTTGTTATGTACAAAACAGGGCTTTAGTAGTGAAAACAAAGAACAAGACACCTTATGAGTTATTTAGAGGTAGACCCCCTATTCTAGACTTCATGAGACCATTTGACTGTCATGTTACTATTCTCAATACCATAGATTATCTGGGAAAATTTGAAGAGAAGTCTGATGAAGGGTATTTTGTTGGGTATTCCATGGTTAGTAAAGCTTTCAGAGTATTCAATTTAAGAACCCAAAAGATTGAAGAGAATCTGCATGTAGAGTTCCTAGAAAACAAAGTGAATTTCAAAGGAACTGGTCCAGAAAGGCTGTTTAATCTTGATACTCTAACCCATACTATGAACTATGTACCTATACCTACAGGTACATCTACTTATGATTTTGCAGGTTCATAAAAGTTTCTTGATGATGATGAACCAAGCAAGGATCAAGCAGATGATCTAGATGAATTCAGTTTGCCACTTTGGGACTATGCAGATAATGACGATATTCCAAGGACTGGAGATGCTCAACCTTCTAATGATTTTGGAAAAGAAGGAGCTAGCAATATGCACATTGCAGATCATGAAAACAGTGGAAAATCAGATTCCACTGCTAGGCCAGAAGTTTCCACTACAACACCAGAAGTGGAAAATACAACTCCAGTTACTGAGAAAGCTCAAGCCAATGATGTTGAAATCTCAAATATGCCAACTGAGATTGCATTTCCTCAGACTCCCCATACCTCAATTCATAAGTCACATCCTCTTGAAAATGTGATTGGGGATGTCAATTCACCTGTGAAGACTAGAAGACAAACAAAATTGCCTGATATTCATGGATTTATTAGTGAAATCTATGAATCTAAGAATCATGAAGGCAAGAATGAATGTCTTTTCATGTGCTTTCTGTTACAAATGGAGCCAAAGAATGTATACAAGGCACTTGAAGATGAAAGTTGGGTGGAAGCAATGCAAGAAGAGTTTTTCCAGTTCAAGATTCAAAAGGATTGGGTGCTTTGCGATTTACCTCATGGCAAGAAGGTAATAGGTACAAAATGGGTGTTCAGAAACAAGAAGGATGAAAGAGGAATTGTTATCAGAAACAAGGCTAGGCTTGTGGCTCAAGGATACACTCAGGAGGAGGGTATTGACTATGAAGAAGTGTTTGCCCCAGTTGCAAGAATTGAAGCAATCAGGCTATTCTTAGCCTATGCATCCTTTATGGGCTTTAGAGTCTATCAAATGGATGTAAAGAGTGCTTTTCTATATGGGCAGATTGATGAGGAGATATATGTTTCACAACCTCCAGGCTTTGAAGACCCTAACTATCCAAACAAAGTGTACAGGGTGGTTAAAGCTTTATATGGCTTGCATCAGGCACCAAAAAAATGGTATGAAACCTTAACTACTTATCTTCTTGATAATGGGTTTCATAGAGGCAGAGTAGATCACACTTTGTTCATCAAGAAAGACAAGAATGATATCTTACTAGTTCAAGTATATGTTGATGATATCATTTTTGGTTCTACAAAGACAGAGATGTGCAAAGAGTTTGAGAAGCTAATGAAGGAAGAATTCAAGATGAGTTCTATGGGTGAACTCACATTCTTTTTGGGACTTCAAGTACAACAAAGGCCAGATGGTATTTTCATTAATCAAGATAAATATGTGGCTGAGATACTAAGGAAGTTCAAGTTCACTGATGCAAAGTCATCCAGCGCCCCTGCAGACAAGACTACACATCAACTCTTGAAGGAAAATAGTGGTGAAGCAGTTGATGTGCATATGTACAGATCAATGATTGGTTCTTTGATGTATCTTACATCATCCAGGCCAGACATTATGTTTGCAGTCTGTGCTTGTGCAAGGTTTCAGGTCACTCCCAGGTTCTCACACTTGACTACCTTGAAGAAGATTTTCGGATATCTTAAGGCATTCCCTAATCTTGGATTATGGTACCCTAGAGAATCACCTATAGATTTGGTTACTTACTCAGATAGTGACTATGCTGGAGCTAGTTTGGATAGAAAATCTACAACAAGTGGATGTCAATTTCTTGGAAACAGATTGGTGTCATGGCAGTGCAAGAAACAAACAATGGTGGCAAATTCATCAACTGAGAAGTATGTAGGCTGCTCACCAGTTGATGTGCTCAAGTTCTATGGCTTCAAAATCAACTTTTGGACTATGGGTACAATTTTATGAATACCATCAATTATATTGACAATAACAGTACCATTTGCATAATAAAGAATCCAGTTCAACACACAAAGACTAAACATATTGAAATTAGACACCATTTTATAAAAGATTGTTATGAGAAAAGGCTAATCTAAGTTGTCAAAATCCATACTTGATAACTATGCGATCTATTAACAAAAGGACTTGATGTGGGTAGATTTCGATTACTTGGTAACAGGTTTTGGAATGCTTAATCCATAAAATTTTTGGGTCTAATGGTCTTTGGTGTTGAAAGGAGGTTTTTGGGTACTAAAATTGTTGTATAAGTTTGTATATGTTTTGTGCTTGTATTTTTTCTTGTTCAATAACTCTTATGCAGCACAGATGGGAGTTGATCATAAAAGGTTAATGGCGACACACAACAAATGGTTATCGATTCACCATGTCTAACCCACATAAGAATCAACTAGTCGAATAGCGACTCTGGTAAAGACTTGACAAATCCGTTTATGGTTGATAGTTTACCAAAAACTATATGGTTATCAACTCACCATATTCTTTATGATTAAGAGTTGGCTAGTCCATAGCAAGTGGCTCATGGTAAAGACATATCAAATCCGTTCATAGCTGGTAGTTTGCTAAAACTATAATAATAAGGCTTGATCTTTCCTTCCTATGTTTTTCTTTACCACCGCTCTTGAAAATTTTGTAAAAATTACTTAGTTCACGTTCCCTTGGCAGTGTTATTTTTACGATGAACTAATAGTTCTGTAACCGTATGTCGTAACAATTTTTACTAGGCGCTGAGAGTAATTGTTTTGCATACTTATTGGGTAAAATTTATTTTTGGAAGATTATCTACTTTCCTATTTGCAATTTATCCTCTAAATATAAATCTTTCCTTAGATAATCTTTCTTGCGCAAAAATCTAACCCTAACAGTATATATTTTTCTCTCTCAATTGGCGAGTTCACTTCATTCATTCTAACACAACATCTTTTTCATCATAAAATACTATGGCTTCAATCAACTTTGCAGATGAGCACAACCAGGTGGCCTAATTGGTAAAGTCAAATGACAAGAGTGGCCTTGTTTTTCATCAGATTGTGGATTTTCTCAACACAACTCATGTGAGGTATGCTTTACTTCTCAATCCCACATCTATGTCTCTCAAATCAAACAGTTTTGGACCACTGCTAAGTCCATCACTATTGAACATGAAGACACACATGAAACTTTGGATGCTCTTAGAGCCACAGTGGATGGGGTAACTATTGATGTTACCGAGTCATCCTTGAGGAGAATTCTTCACTTGGATGATCTCAATGGTATCATCACTTTACAAATGCCAGAAATACATGAACATCTTTCATCCATGGGGTATGATACCACTGATAAAAATGCTACTTTCAAAAAGAGTGGTTTCTGTCCTCATTGGAGATTTTTGATACATACTCTTTTACATTGCCTGAGTCCTAAGAAAACTTCTTATGAACAATTCAGTTCAACAATGGCTTACCCTTTGGTTTGTCTAACCGATAGATTTTAATTGGTCTAAATATATTTTTACAAGTATGCAAGGCAATGTAAAGAGTTCAACAAAAATTTTGATGTATCCAAGGTTTGTGCAAGCAGTGTTAAATGAGTTTCAACTGCAACCCCATACAAGAGTTTATAAAATTCTTTGCCTTAAGCCTAAAGTTTTTCAAAACATGAATAAAGATGGCAGGGGTTGTTACACCACTTTTCCTCAAATGCTTGCAAAGATTTCCGCAGTGCAGTGCTGATGCAACAATCCCAGTTATCTCAAACCACACCCCACTCACAGTTCCAAACATTATCTACACTCCACCAGTTACACACTTATGAGGAGGCAAAACAACCAACTTCTCTCATCACACACAACATGTCCCTAATCCTCTTGGTTTGAGGAACAAGGTGGTGGTTAGTCTTTCACCTAGTCCAACTAGGAGTGAGTCTAAGCCAATGCCCCATGATTCACCTCTCCCAACAAAGTTACAGTTGGAAGTGTTGGTGATGGGAAACAAATGGAATTAATGGAACTTTGTACCAAATTAACTAAGGAGGTTGAATCTTTGGCAAAGGACTTGCGCAGTAGGAGCAACATGCAAGGATATTATCAATTAAGCGAGGAGATTCGAGTTTGAAGAAAGAGCAGAGGTTGAAACAAAGAAAAGGTCTCAAGAAGATTGTGATATCATCTCCATCCTCACCTCATGATGGTGATTCAGAAGGCTTCAGTGAAGATTTTGGGAATTCTCCTAAACAGGAGAGGAAAACTGATGCTGAGACCAAGGGGAGGAAGATTGACTTTGGAGATGAAGAAGATTTTGGTTTTGGAGTTACTGAGGAAGCTGATACTCAAGAAGTTCCTCAACAAAGAACTAGAGCGAAATTTAAGATCGCAACCACTAATTTCATTCCCACTGCAGAGCAAGTTACCACTGTTGATCAAACTATTACCACTGCAGAGGAAGAAATCAAGAAGAAGAAAGGTAAAGTTGTAATGCAGAGTGAAGAGCAATCAAGAAGGAAGATGTCAAAGAAAGAAATTTCTCAAATTGCTCATGATGCAGAGGTTGCTAGAAAGATAAATGAAGATGAAGTTGCTGCTAAGAAAAAGCTTGATGAAATGGAGATTGCAGACTTTATGGAGGCTAAAAGGCTGGACAGAATGGAAACCACTGATGAAGATCCACTTTCCACTGTTCCACCTACAATATTTAAAGAAAATATTCCAGAGTTTACTTATGTACCAACAGAACAAGAAATTGATTTCTTGATTGCTAATGATCTAGTAGTCAAGAAGAAGGCAATTGACCTTATTGCAGATAAAACCTTAACTGAAGAACAAAGAACTGCTCAGTTGAAGGATTTTATCCAAATGAAGAATAGCCAAGCACTTCAAGATGCTATTGTTTCAGTCAAAAAGGGTCAAAAGAAACCAAGACAACCAACCAAGGCACAAGTTAGTGCAATGATGAAAGCTTAATGTTGCAGTGTTGGTGGTTGGAAGAAGAACCAGTTCAAAGGAATGGCTGATGATAAAGTTGAAGGTATCTACTATAGAGTTAAAAGACAAGATCAAGATTTTATTCCTATGAATTATGAAGAAGAAGAAAGAAGATATCCTCATCTGAAGAGAAAGGCCAAAGAAAGTGAACCTCAGACACACAAGAAAACAAAGTTTGATGAAGAGCATGAAATTCAAGTTGAGAAATTCAGCGAGAAAACGGCTAGCGGTATGATCTAATTGAAAAAGAAGATTTTTATCGACCCTTAAGTCCGACATCCTATTGTTGATTAGGAAGTTCTGGGATAGCAATTTTACTCCAACATGGAAGATTATAAGGCTAGGTGGTGAAACTTCATCATTCATTCTGTTTGAAGACCTTATTAAAGCATGTGACAGACATGATCTGGATACATTGTGGAAGTTAGTTCAAGAAAGGTTTGATCTTTGACAAGCTTAAGGATATGAAGGAGATGCAGTTATGGGTTGATCTAAGAAGGCTCTATGAACCAGATGCAAATAATGATTTCTGGAAGTTTTCATGTTCATGTCCTGGTACTACATGGACTTACTATGATTCATGTGAAGTTCATCATGTTTCTACAAGAGATGGAGTGGATGCATTCATGTTTGCTGAGAAGGAATATCCACTCAGAGCTGGAACACTCACTGTGATGTTGTGTACAATAATAAGAGTTCATGAAGAAATGAGAAGGTCAGAGCTTTGTTACATAGACTTCAAGATCAATGTTCAAGAGCTATTCAGGCATTAAGAAGAAAGTGAAGTGTTTGGAAGAATTCCCAAATCCCTTAAGATGATGAAGATTGAAGAAACTTATTGATTTGCAGAGAAATCATAAGTTTAGGGGAGGATTGTTGGGAATAATACTAACAGTTACCACTGATAGGCTAGTGGAAGACATTCTTTGAAGAATGCATTAGCAGTTGATGCGTTCGCACGAGGTTTTAAATTTGTAAACATGAATTACCGGTTAACTAGGAACACATTCGGGCAAGTATACCCTAGTCAAGTTGTAGTATAGTATATGGTAAATCAAGGTCGTCCCAAGAGACTTGGTTGCACTACTAGTTTCGTTTGTTTGTTTAAGCAAGTAACAAGTAACAAGTTGATGGTTATGATTGTCACATATCAAACCAACAAGAAAAGTAATATAAGAACAAGCACGTATCAAGGTCATGGTTATGATTGTCACGGATCAAACTACTAAGAAAAGCATTATAAGAACAAGTAACAAGTTGATGGTTATGATTGTCACGGATCAAACCAACAAGAAAAGCATTATAAGAACAAGTAACAAGTTGATGGTTATGATTGTCACGGATCAAACCAACAAGAAAAGCATTATAAGAACAAGCACACAAAGAACATACATGTTTAGACAAATCATCACAAGTTATCATAAGAGCCAAACAAGTATCAAGACATTCATAAGACAAGAACACATCACAAGAATCACATAATCAACACAATCAAAGAACCAAACATGAACAATAGCATTCAACATTATAAAAGTAACAAGGTTTACCCAAAGTATGAATTACAATAGGAAAAGATGAAGGATTATAGCAACCTTCAAGCCTCCAATCAACTACAATAGTTCTACCAAGCCGAAAAATGATGTCCAAACACCTTCAACAACCTTTGAGCACACTACACCTATTTGGAAGCTGTGGTCTTTTGGGGAAGATAAGTTGGTGGAAATTGGTCCCTTAAGGATGGAGGCTTGAATTTCACACAAGTTGGGATAGGATAGTTGGTGGAAATTCTTCCTTAAGGGTGGAGGCTTGAATTTCACACCTTTGGGGTGAAGAGATTGAGAGTGGGTGTGTTCTCTCAAGTTGGGGTTTGCTCTCTAGGTGGAAATTCGTCCTTAAGGGTGGAGGCTTAAATTTCACACCTAGAGAGGAGTGGTGGTGGTAGGAGATGAGAGGGATGGAGAAGGGATGATGAAATGAGGTTGCAAAGGCCTCTATTTATACTAGAACCAAGGCTAGGGGTATTAAATGATCAACTTGGCCTCCAAGGAGATTAGAAGGGACTAGAATACATGAAGGAAGGGACTAGAATCGTTTGGAACATGATCGGAACTTGCTAGGAATCTTATTGATGAAGAAATGGCAGAAACAGGCCCTCCAACCGAATCGGTTAAGCTCCAACCGTTCGGTTGGTCTCTGACTCATTCTCCAACGGATCCGGTTATGGGCTCGACCGAATGGTTGGAGCAAATTGACAAAAAATCATAAAGACCAAAGTTGTAGATCTTTCTCTTAGCTTTCCGTGGCCGCAAACTGGGGGTCAAACGGAGTCCGTATACAAAAGTTATGGCCAAAATGGTGAAGGTGTGTCGGGAACAACGAGGCTTCCAATATTTCTTCGTTTAAGCTTCTTTTCTTCATTTCTTTCTCGTTTTCCTTCTTGAACTTTATTCTTGAGTCTTTGGACCACTAACTTGATGACTTTACCTTCTCGAATATACTCCACAAGTCTTGCTTTTGTCGGGAATTCTTCGTATATGGAGAAATCTTCGTATTTTACTTCTTTTTCTCAACTTTCCTGTACTTGGCTACAAATGAACTAGCAAACGCACTTTTGTACGATTAAGCATCAAAAGCATATAATTATAACCAAATAACACACATAAAAGCACGGATAACGCTACTAAAAACATGCACAATTTGAGCGTTATCATATTCCCCCACACTTAAACTTTGCTTGCCCTCAAGCAAATCTACTAAAAGAAAAAAATAAACTACATACCAAAATGACAAAACGAAAAAAAAAAAAAAAATCAAAATATTTTATTTTATTTTTTTTTCAAACAAAAATAAGCGATAAATGAGCGCAAACTCCCCCGCACTTAAGGTTTTGCTTGCCCTCAAGCAAATCTAGAAATAAAGAAAAATAAATCCCACATGGTGCATGAAATATGATTAGAAAAATATGATGCAAATCTACCAAGTACAAGTACAAGATAAGATTCATCGTTTTAAGCTTTAGAGGTGAAAAATCAAGATGTTTGACAATACCCTATGAATTTTCTTGCTTGATAACATGGCTAAGCACCTCACGAAAAAGAACTGATGTATAATTCACTCAACACTCAATTTATTTAGAGATGGATAGTATTAAGGAATAGTACACTGATTCGATGTTTGTGAGTGGTGAAAATAAACACAATATCAATTTATCAAATTAATCGTGAAGCTCGACAAATCAACCTTTTAGGAAAAGGGTTAACGTGCCAAAGCTCACGAATGTGAATAAAGTGATACCGGGAAAGTGATTTCCCCGGGTCGTGTCCCAACGAGGTGTGAAATTGACGGGGTCGTTGAGTTTCGTGATTAGGACCTGAATTGGTTTGATGAATTTGGATTTGTGATTACGTTATTCTACAAATTAAAGAACTGGAATAAAAATAAAGCATGTAAAACAATCTAAACACTAATTAAACTACTACTAAGCCTAAAGAACAATAAAACTAAGCTAAACTACATCATGAAGTGTTAAAATGCAAAAACGCAAGAACTCGAGCTAATCCCGAGCCTCGAAAGTGAAAAAAATGCAATTTAAGGGCTACGGGTGTAAAAACAATTTTCCTACATTCTAAATGACTAAAAATAATTTTAGGAAAAAGCCGGGTATTTTTTCGACTTTTATATTAATTTCTACGAATTAAAAACTAATTTAAACTAAATTAATTATTAAAAATACTAAACATTTTTGAAAAAAAAAATATATATATATATATATATATATATATATATGCAAAAATTACAAAAAATACTTTACACTATGCTAAATCTAAGAAAAACGAAAAAAACATGACTGCTTTTGAAATAAGCAACTAATTAGCTCAATAAGAGGAAAAGTTTAAAAATACAAATGTTCTAACTAACTGATAAATGATTAATATGTGCATGAAATAAACAAAACAGACCCCAGAGCAGATGGTAAGGGGCTGTGATGTCTGGTCGTGGGCAGTGAACCTGAAGGTCAGGTGTTCGAATCCTGTCTTGCCCTTTTTGGCACTTATTTTTCTTTTTGATTTTTACTTAGGAGGATTAAAATCACAGTGACATTTTTTTTTGTTAAAACTTCCTTTCTAAAACTTTAGTAAATAGGCTGTATAAACAGCTTTTGAGCTGCTGTTTTGGACAGCACACAACCAAACACCCCTTTTTGCTAAACTTTGAACACAAAATAGCATGAAAGGCAATAGATAAGCACCATGATATGACAATTAAGCTAAGATATGCATAAATAAGCTACAAATAAGCATAAACAAGTAGGAAAAACAGTTGGGAAAGATGGCTATTCTAGGGAAATCCTAAAACCAAATACATGGCCAAATAAGCAAACTAGCTACAATGAAGAACTATAAAAGCTAAAGAGTGGTTAATCCTAATCTAACTACACTTAAAAGGCACTACATTCCTAAATAAGCTGAAAAGGAGATTTAATAAGCACTAGGAATTAAGCCTGCAAGCTGCTGTGGGGCTGCTAATTAATAACAAACAGGAGCAGATGGGGATTTTGGAGGGTAAATTAAAGCTATAAAAAGCTTATGAAAACCTAAACTAAGGTAAATTAGATTCACCTTATACTACTAGCTATTTGCAGAAACACAATCTAAGCTTAAATCTAATTTAATCCTACTAAATCTAATGCTCAAAAGGGGGGCTGTTGGGACAGAATGCACTAACAGTTAAAAAAAAGAAAATGTAAAAACTACTCTAAAGCTATAACTGACCTTCCATCAACGTGTAAAAGCTTGTGAAATACACCACCAGTAACTTAGTTAGAACCCAACATGGGTAAAAAGGAACTTTTGACCCACAAATAAGCTGTTTCAAACACCCTTTATTGGGGCAGAACTTGGTTTTTTTTTTCTTTTTTTGAAGCTATGAAACTTTGGAAAAACTGATTTTCATTACCCTCAAAAGCTTACAATGAAGTAATACAACTTATAACAAACACTAATTAGAACCTAATGACAGATTTCCAGAACATGAAATAAAATTGAGATTGCAATGGGATTAAAAGACTTAAATTAAAATTGCATTAAAAATTAACATTACATGAAATTTTAAATGACAGTAAGACTAAAAAGTGGACTAGAATAGAGTTTCTAGACAATTTTACGCTAATCCTCTAATCCTTATTTATACAAAAGCTTGTTAACTGTCTTCTTTCTCTTTCTTCATGTCTTTGTGTTTCTTTTGTGTGAGGATACAAGCCAAAAACATATCTTTGCTCCTTTGCATCAATCTCTACCCTTCAATTAGTAGGTACTAGTTGGGAGACAATCTCAGCCATCCATGGGGCTTTTGTGAGATTGGGATTGCCACAGTGGCAATGGTAACCCGTGATTTGTTCTTGGGGTTGGGATTTAGTGGGATTGGGAAATGGGGTAAAGTGGGTTTTAGGGTTTTGGTTGTGTACTGGGTAAAAGAGAAAGCAGGGATGTGGAGGGAAAAAGAAGAGAGGGAAAGGGTATGGGTCGGTTTGTGGGTTTTTGGGATGGGTTGGGTAAAAAGGAAAGGTTTTGTTTATTTTTTTAAAGATTTAGTATTTGTAAAAAAAAGATTTAAAATAATAGTGCAAGGTTTTTTTTTTTTTTTTTTTAATTGTTTTTAATAGAAATAGTTGGTTTAAAAAAATAAAAATTGGTTTTAGATAAAAATAATTTTAAAGTTAAAACGGTAAATTGGGTTCGGGTAAAGGGTAAAAATGGAATTTTGGGTTGAGGGCTTGGTTTCGGGTTTGTTTTCTCAATCTCACTCCAAAACACCTACCCGAGCTCGAAAATGTGGAAAATCCATCCGGATCTGTCTCAAGGCAAAGCACTTCTCTGATTTAGGCTCAATTTTTCGCGCTCCGCTTTTCAATCCTTTTGTACCTGCAAGACATAAAACACACTTCGAGGATATTTTTGACATATTTTGATCATATTTGGGTGTTTTTAGTCATTTTAGTGGTCTTAGGTGGGTAAAAACGATGAGTGAATAAGCACTCATCATACACTCATTGCTCAGTCCCTAGCAATGATCTAAATATTACCATGAGGCTGTGTAGTAAACAACAAACAAAACCACACGGACGTGGCGTAAGCACCCAAGTGTAAACATCAAGAGACTTATTAAGGTTATAACTATAGGCCGAGGGTGAATAAAGGGTATGGATAAGGCATGGGAATATTTGTATGAAATTAAGAAGAAAAAATTGAAAAGTCAAGTCCAATACCCATGTTGTTAAAACTAGTCACCAAACAATGCGAAACCCGATAATTAATGATTATAGTCACAAGCTTCTCTTCATATATCGATCACCAAATATATATATCACGTCTTAGCACATTGGCTAATCAATATCTCAAACATACTTCATCTTTGTCATCACATATATTTTTTCTTACATCATTTTTTTTGATGACTTATTCTTTTTTTTCACATTTTTTTTCATCCATTTTTTTTTCTCTTTTTTTCATTTTTTTTTCAACCACTTACATCACATCTCTCCCACACCAGTATAAGCACACACCACAAAAATACAAAATATAAAGGTGACCAATCCTCGTCTTTGTCGGAATGGTACACACGAATGGCAAAGTGCGGCTAACTCATAATCAAGCTCAAAACAATCCAATCATACCAAACAACTAGCAACCAACCATTAAGACATCTTAAAGTCGGGTAGGCTAAGGTTTAAAGTGTAAAATATTTTGTATTTTTACCGATTTTAACAAAGTGAAAAGAATGGCTCAGGAGGGTGTAACTAGGGTATCTAGCGCTAAAAACAAAATGAGCTAACAAATGGGTCCATGTTGGTGGTTAACTAACCGATGTGGTTAGCTAATATATCATTAGATGTAAAATGGAAGGCCATTTGGTTTTATTCCTAAGGTTGCCTCTTTATCATACGAATACACTTATATCACACGAATATGATCCTATCGGTGCTGGGTCAATGATTTACAAGTACAAGTTCTAGAATAAATAAAATCAAACACCGTTTCGCACACTCACATTAGCAAAAGATCCAAGAATAAAAGATGTATGCTAATAAGAAATAGGCTCAAATCCTCACAATTTAGTGGAAATGCTATAAAATATGCTAGCAAATGTCATCGATCCCAGAATGGATTGCAATATTAATCGGGACACATCTCAAGTTTTTCAAAAATTACCGATTTCACCAGTGGGTTGATCCAGTTATTCTAATAGATTAACCTATACGCGTGAAAACAACTAGATTATGAGGGCAAACAAGTTCACAAAATTTAAAAATTGGCCCAAACATTGGAATCTAAAAACTAGTTTCGCATTTCACAAAAATATTCCCCCCCCCCCCACACTTAAGTTAAGCACACAAAAGAAAAATAACTTAACGACTAAAAGAAACTGCTATTATTATTACTACGAGAAAACTTTGAAAAATAAACTAGTTACGATTTTTTTTCTTTTTCTTTTTTTTTTTATTTTTTTAAATTTATATATATATATATATATATATATTTTAAACCAAACATGACTTATTCTTGTCCCACGAGTTCTCGGTAGCTCCATTGAAACGCACAAAGAAGCGGAGAAGCACTCGGTCTTTAGACATATTAAAAACCCAACTTCTTTAGGGAATCGGGGAGACATGCTTCTATACCTCTCCACACGCTTTTGTTTACAATGGGTGAGCCTTACTTTCGAGGTACTTAAAAGAAGTCAATTTATTAAAATAATTGACCAACAAACCAACAAAGGAAAAATAACAAAGAAACAAAATAAAGCAATTGTGAAAACTTCAAAGAATGTAAAGATAGGGGAAATTTTAAATAATAAGTCTAAGTGAAACTAAATCGGCTTTAAACATCACAGATCGAGAACTCCATAGATAAGGTGCTAAGCAAGAGCCCCAGCATAAGCGTGTGAGATCAATCGATTTCTCATCCAAACATGTCCAATCAAGAGTGTAAAACCAATCCTTCCTCATGAGAGCTTTATTAAATGCTCAAAACAAAATAAACTACAAAAGCGCTTAAAATTCCTAATAACTCACTTTCGTGAGGTGATAAGGTTTTAAAATGTACCTTTTGAATATGGGGTCATTTAAAGCCCTATTTGATCACTTTATCCGTTATTACTTTAATATCGCCTTTCACTTTTTAGGTCTCTTGAAGGCAAATTGTCGTCATGTGGATTGGCACTTATGTTGGACGAAAAGGCGAATATCTGAAGAAAATGGCCAAAGTCAAGTCGACACTCCTCGACCGATATTTGAATGACCTCCGAGAGGCATCATGACAAAGATGACGGCGCCACGCCTGCAATGACGCCGGTGGAGGATTTTGGTGATGGGACGAGAGCCAAAACTCTTATTTTCAAGTGGCGGCGTCAAGTTATAAAGAGTAGGTGTCACCGCAACTCAAGCACGGCCTAACAGATATGATCCGAGCGGCGCCGAAGCTAAAGAGGACTACGGCCACAAGCACAAGGTGACGCCGTCGCAAGACTAACGTGGCCAAGACGAAACCCTAATGACGCGTAACCGGGCGGCGTCAAAAACATAAGGTGACGCTGCCGCACTTGTAATATTATATATAGAATCCGAAGTTTTTCAAGATAGTGTAGTCTTTTGGGTAAAAACCTAAGTTGATGAACCAAAGCATCTTGTACAGTATTTTAGGGTTTCAAACCCTATCTTACATCAAGATAAGTGCTTTACTTCATTAATACAATTATGTATTTGATTATTTGTGTGTATGCTTGCATGTTCTCCATGTCGGCTAATTTACTTGTGTGTTTGCTTAGGGAATATGAAACTTAATTATTGAATATTGATTGGTCGTCTCTTATCTTAGTTGTTAATGATCTAGTAATGCGATAGGTCATTCGTTTTGTAGTTAATGCTTGATTAATCTTTGTGAACGTTAGGTTATAGCACCTTGGCGGGTTGTAAGCTAAACTATCCAAAAGAGGCCTTAGAGTAAGATTTTATGATCCCTAGTGGTATTTTGTAGACGAGACCCTTTGGTAACTTCAAAGAGTTAGGGATAAACGCATACCCTACAACTTTAGACACACAACGCAATTAAGAATAAGGACGTGACAATTCAACCACCAATAGGAGATAGTTAAGGAGTAGTAAAACCTAAGTAAACACATCTTTAAACTATCATACGAGCACACAATAATTAGACATAGACTACATACACCTTAGATTAGATAATTAGAAAGTAGAGAACTAATCGGTGAGCAATACCAACCCCCAAATCCAAACCTTACATGTACTTTTCCATTTCCTAAAAACATAAAAAGATAAAAATATTCTTCCCTCAACCCCAACTCCATGTAAAAAGTATTCTCACTAGCATTCCTATTCCCCTAGAGAACGATATCAATACCTTGGCTTAAAAACTAATACTACACTACAACAATTAGGTTCACGCCTAGGGTGTTAAAATAAAACTTGCTTTGAAGAAAAGGAAGTTCCTTTGACCCCAAGCCGTGTAGCGTTATCAAGTTTTATATGGGAATAGAATAGCTAGTTATATCCACATCGTTTAGGTTTCTTTGCTTGATTCCTATCAAGTAAATTTTTTTCTCATTCTTAGCTTTCTCATAGTCTATCCCATCTTACGTGACTTTTGCGTAACACCATCACTGTTCATCATGGAAGGTGATAACCACCCACCATTCATCAACCCACCACCAATTGACCCACCAAGAGCCCGTACTCTTGGTGAATACTTTAACCAAGCCACCTAGGCTATAGGAACACCATTGAGCTTCCCGACAAGCCCAAACCACGGCCCTTCGATCCGACACCATCCGGTTGGTGCAAAACGGATGTGCATTCCATGGACTTCATTCCGTAGATCCAGCGGTGATCAGCATCTAGGATTTCCTAAAATTGTCGATTTCATCGACCTTGATGCTACTACTTGGGAGACCACGCACCTGCGTCTCTTCCAATTCTCTTTAAGAAAACAAGCTAGTAAATGGCTTTTTCATCTTCCCACGGGATCTATTTGAAGTTGGGAAGATCTCACATCCGTTTGATCTTGCTAAGTTTTGCTCACCAAGCCCAAGTCCACCACTCAACCATCAGTCCTTCTTCTCTCTTCGCAACCAAATCATTGATGAAATCAAAGACCATAGTGAGTTGCATAGGATAGACGTTAATAAGGAGGATAGTGCTTATTTTAATCTTTACCCCACTAAGGAAGAGGTTGCCTACCATCAATATAATCAAAATCCCCGATCACCCATCATTAGGATATGCCCAAAGATTAGGAGAGGAAATCCTTGGAACCTAAAAATCCCTTGTATGATCGGATATAGGAGTGTTTCACCATGCTTACATAGATATGGAATCTCCCATTAATGTGATGTCATCTGCGTCATAATGACATTATGAATGAGTGACTTGATATTAGGAAAGACCCTAAGTATCCAGGTGGAGTTTGCAACTTTGTGGGAAGAGTCAAGGATGTGCATGTCTTTATAGGAAATTTCACCTATCTAGTTGATTTTGTGGTCCTAGAAGATATAGGGTGCGTCATTGACTATAGCTTATCCCAAGTAGTGCTAGGGAAACCGTTTGTTGAAACATCTAAAATGAGCCATAACAAGTATGATGATGGAGCGGTTAGTTTTAAGGAAGGAACCGATGAAATCACTTATAGGATGCCTTGGAAAACAAATGAATATGGCCATCTACCCATTTTTGAACGAGACAACATCAAAGCTTTTGAAGGACAAAAGCAAGGAAGATGTTGAAAAAGGTTATAAATTTATGTGGGAAAGAAGGAGGTTTTTTTCTTTATTATAAGGATTTCTTGACCCTCAAAACACAATGGCCTTATAACTAAATATAGAGTCGATGAAAATTTTGTCAATATGATAGAATTCTCATTGAAAATTCAAAACGAGACAACGTGAGCCGACTACGAGTCTAGCTACAAGACTCTTAAATAAAGAAAAGCGCTACGTGAATCCCATGCTTAATTGTTGGCTTGTTAGTGTCATATATCTTTTATTAATTGTTTATTCTCATGTTTAAATTTGTAAACATGCTTTATTTTGTTTTTAACCTCGTCTTAATTGCATATAAAGGTATTTTACATAAAGGATAAGTGTAGGAGGATTACACACGTTTTCAAAAGAAACGTAAACATGAGAATAACAATTCATTAAAAGATATATTTGTGTGTTTGTTCAAGTCAAATGCTTGTATCGAGTGATAATGGATGTTTTGGGGTTGGGAAATTTTTGGATTCTAAAGATGTAAATTTTCCAAAATTTTTTCCAGAAAATCATGAGACGGTTTTGTCAGATAACTTGTGGCGTCGGATTGCAACTGACGGGGAAAGGAGTAAAACAACAGTTACTTTTCTCGTTTTTCGAGCTACTTATAAATTTTGGAATTTTCAGTCTTAATTTTCAGAAAATCTGTAAACATCCATTCCACAAGCATTATATCCTAGTTTAGTAGAGTCTTATATATATACTATTACCACGATTTTACGAAGGTTTCGTTGTTTTCTTCAAATGTGCGGGTTTCATTTATCAAGAAGAAGAAACAAAAGATTGGAAGGAGCTTTTCACGCACATTCTTCTTGGAAAGGATTTAACCACCACTTCACACACGGATCCTACCGAGCTAATCGGGAAAAATCGAGTACTAGTTTCTTTCGTTTTTCATTACCTTCCATTATCATAACTTTGATACTTTGGGGGAACATTGGGGACAATGTTATTTTAAGTGTAGGGAGGGAAAACAAAGCGGAAACTTTGAAACTATGCTTATCCTTGATTATTTGCTTTGTCCAATTGCATTTGTGTAATAAACCATGAGAAAATGTCGGTTAGGGTAATTTTGGCACCAAATTTTTAATTTTTCATGACATATAGGAGTGGGCCATTAGTCTTAACAAAAGCGTCTCACGGATAGGGAGTTGCATGACTAGCACAAAAACCCTTTACCACCTAAATTCCACCAAAATGTGAGGATCGCCCTTAGATTAGTAGGAATTAAAAGCATTCATCTTCAATGCTTAGAGTGTGAACCGGTAGTATATTAGATTCTAGAACTTTTTTGTGATGCATTCGATTTTTTTTCTCTTTTTTTCATCGCTAGTAAAACTACGCTTGTGTAGTTAGGAATAACTAAATGATAAGAGGCATTAGGATAACCCTTGTTTGATACACATAATATAATTACTTCTTCCACATCGGTTGAGTAATTCCCCCACACCCTTTGCGTTTTACTCCTCTTTAGTACATGATACCCCTAGTTAACCCCTCAGAGCCTATCCTTTTCGCGGTTCTCGTGATGTTTTGAGTTTTTCGAAATATCAATGAAGGCATTGTTTACACCCCCCCGAATATACACCCAATCGCCTTAGCCTACCACGTATGCACCTAATATGATCACTTTTAGTGCATATTTTTGTTATCACCCTAAACCCTTAGTTCAATTATCTGGTTGCTTGCATGAGTTGCTTAGTCGAGTCATATCCTTTGTACACAGTTTTGGGACGATTGGGACTCATGGGAAAAAAGTTAAAGTTTAAAAATGATTGAAAGGGAACGTTAAATTCCCTTATTTGCGTAATAACATACCCCAAGTGTTTTGATCTTTTCAGTTCGGGTCAAGTTAGTGTTAGAGTAATAAAACTCAAGTGTAGGGATGTGCCTATAAATCCCTATCATTTTGATGTTACTGTAGAGGATGGTAGAGTAAAAATGTATGAAAAAAAATTGGAATCGAAAAAAGAGAGAAAAGAAAAGAAAAAAAACTAGAGTGAAAAAACAAAACTACGCTACCATCCTACATCTATCCTTTAAATTTATGTTTGTTTGTTTCGGTTAGCTAGAGTTTAGAGTGTCGAGTCTTGGCTTAGCAACGCCATTCTTCTTATACTTGCAACATAGAGATTTTTGACTTGCCACCACTAAATAGCCTATCCCACCAAACCCTTTGTTTTCCTACCGTAAGCTTAACATTACAACCCTTTAAAGACCTCTTTGATAGTCTTTCCTAGGTGCTACGCCAAAGCGATGGAGGTTTGATCTATTCTCAAGCCTATGGTAATCTATGTACTAGGACGGGTTAATGAGTGTTTATCTTCCATTTCCAACTTGTTATATTTCATATACACACGAGAGAGATGTGAGTATCCAAACACCCCATGTGAGGTGCTAGTATGTAATTCCCGTGCTTGTTATGACTTTTGTGGGGCTTATATGTGTTGTGGACTGTTTTAAACCAATGCTTCATGACCCTAACTTATAAATTAATTGGCTAAAAGCACATTTGCTTGAGGACAAGCAAATACCAAGTGTAGGGATATTTGATAAGGTTTTAAAATGTACCTTTTGAGGGTCATTTAAGCCCTTATTTGATCACTTTTGTATCCGTTATTACTTAATATCGTTCCCTTTTCACTTTTTAGGTTTCTTGAAGGCAAATTGCTGTAATGGCACTTATTTGGACGAAAAGCGAATATACTGAAGAAAATGGCCAAAGTCAAGAATCGAGACACTCCATTGCTGAATGACAAGGTGACGGGCGTCACTGCTTATACGCGGCCGCCGGAGGATTTTGTGACGGAGACGAAGCCAAAACTCTTATTTTCAAGTGACGACGTCAAGTTATAAAAGAGTAGGTCGTCGCAACTCAGACGGCCTAGATGTGATCCAGACGGCGTCAGAAGCTAAAGAGGACGGCGTCATAAGCACAAGGTGACGCCGTCGCAAGTCTAACGTGGCCAAGACGAAACCCTAATGACGCGATCGACGGCGTCACAAATCATAAGGTGACGCCGTCGCACTTGTAATATTATATATAGAATCCGAATTTTTCAGTATTAGTGTGTAGTCTTTTGGAGTAAAAACCTAAACTGAACCAAGGCTGTCTTGTACAGTATTTTAGGGTTTCAAACCCTATCTTACATCAAGATAAGTGCTTTACTTCATTAATACAATTATGTATTTGATTATTTGTGTGTATGCTTGCATGTTCTCCATGTCCGGCTAATTTACTTGTGTGTTTGCTTAGGGAATATGAAACTTAATTATTGAATATTGATTGGTTGTCTCTTATCTTAGTTGATTAATGATCTAGTAATGCGATAGGTCATTCGTTGTGTACTTAATGCTTGATTAATCTTTGTGAACGTTAGGTTATAGCACCTTGAGCGGTTGTAAGCTAAACTATCCAAAGAGGCCTTAGAGTAAGAGTTTATGATCCTTAGTGGTATTTTGTAGACGAGACCCTTTGGTAACTTCAAAGAGTTAGGGATAAACGCATACCCTACAACTTTAGACACACAACGCAATTAAGAATAAGGGCGTGACAATTCAACCACCAATAGGAGATAATTAAGGAGTAGTAAAACCTAAGTAAACACATCTTTAAACTATCATACGAGCACACAATAATTAGACATAGACTACATACACCTTAGATTAGATAATTAGATAAGTAGAGTAATCGGTAGTAATACCAACCCCCAAATCCAAACCCCGAGATTCGTACTTTTCCATTTCCTAAAAACATAAAAAGATAAAAAATATTCTTCCTCAACCCCAACCTTAGCGTAGTAACTTCTCACTAGCATTCCTATTCCCCAGAGAACGATATCAATACCCGTGGCTTACCTAATACTACACTACAGCGATTAGGTTCACTGCCTAGGGTGTTATAAAACTTGCTCGAAGAAAAGGAAGTTCCTTTGACCCCGAACGACGCGTGTAGCGTTATCAAGTTTTTGGCGCCGTTGCCGGGGAATAGAATAGCTAGTTAGTAGTCCACATCGTTTAGGTTTCTTTGCTTGATTCCTATCAAGTAAATTTTTTCTCATTCTTAGCTTTCTCATAGTCTATCCCCCATCTTCGTGACTTTTGTTCGTAACACCATCACTTTTCATCATGGAAGGTGATAACCACCCACCATTCATCAACCCACCACCAATTGACCCGCCAAGAGCCCGTACTCTTGGTGAATACTCGAGACCAAGCCACCTAGGCTATAGGAACACCATTGAGCTTCCCGACCAAGCCCAAACTCGGACCCTGCGATCCGATACCATCCGGTTGGTGCAAAACGGATGTGCATTCCATGGACTTCATTCCGAAGATCCAAATCAGCATCTAAGGGATTTCCTTAAAATTGTCGATTTCATCGACCTTGATGCTACTACTCGGGAGACCACGCACCTGCGTCTCTTCCAATTCTCTTTAAGAAAACAAGCTAGTAAATGGCTTTTTCATCTTCCCACGGGATCTATTTCAAGTTGGGAAGATCTCACCTCCCGTTTTCTTGCTAAGTTTTGCTCACCAAGCCCAAGTCCACCACTCAACCATCAGTCCTTCAACTCTCTTCGCAACCAAATCATTGATGAAATCAAAGACCATAGTGAGTTGCATAGGATAGACGTTAATAAGGAGGATAGTGCTTATTTTAATCTTTACCCCACTAAGGAAGAGGTTGCCTACCATCAATACATAATCAATAATCCCCGATCACCCATCATTAGGATATGCCCAAAGATTAGGAGAGGAAATCCTTGGAACCTAAAAATCCCTTGTATGATCGGATATAGGAGTGTCGACCATGCTTACATAGATATGGAATCTCCCATTAATGTGATGTCATCTGCTGTCTATAATGACATTATGAATGAGTGACTTGATATTAGGAAAGACCCTAAGTATCCAGGTGGAGTTTGCAACTTTGTGGGAAGAGTCAAGGATGTGCATGTCTTTATAGGAAATTTCACCTATCTAGTTGATTTTGTAGTCCTAGAAGATATAGGGTGCGTCATTGACTATAGCTTATCCCAAGTAGTGCTAGGGAAACCGTTTGTTGAAACATCTAAAATGAGCCATAACAAGTATGATGGAACGGTTAGTTTTAAGGAAGGAACCGATGAAATCACTTATAGGATGCCTTGGAAAACAAATGAATATGGCCATCTACCCATTTTTGAACGAGACAACATCAAAGCTTTTGAAGGACAAAAGCAAGGAAGATGTTGAAAAAGGTTATAAATTTATGTGGGAAAGAAGGAGGCTTTATTATAAGGATTTCTTGACCCTCGGGCCTAAATATAGAGTCGATGAAAATTTTGTCAATATGATAGAATTCTCATTGAAAATTCAAAACGAGACAACGTGAGGGCACGACTACGAGTCTAGCTACAAGACTCTTAAATAAAGAAAAGCGCTTCGTGGGAGGCAACCCATGCTTAATTGTTTGCTTGTTAGTGTCATATATCTTTTATTAATTGTTTATTCTCATGTTTAAATTTGTAAACATGCTTTATTTTGTTTTTAACCTCGTCTTAATTGCATATAAAGGTATTTTACATAAAGGATAAGTGTAGGGAGGATTACACACGTTTTCAAATGAAACGTAAACATGAGAATAGCAATTCATTAAAAGATATATTTGTGTGTTTGTTCGAGTCAAATGCTTGTATCGAGTGATAATGGATGTTTTGCAGAAATTTTTCCAGATTCTAAAGATGTAAATTTTCCAAAATTTTTTCCGAAAATCATGAGACCGTTTTTGTCGGGATAACTGACGGCGTCGAGATTGCAACCGGCGTCGAGGAAGGAGTAAAAAATACATATTACTTTTTTCTCGTTTTCTGAGCTACTTATAAATTTTTGGAATTTTCCAGTCTTAATTTTCCAGAAATTCTG
This sequence comes from Chrysanthemum makinoi, assembly GCA_910596185.1. Taxonomy (NCBI): domain Eukaryota; kingdom Viridiplantae; phylum Streptophyta; class Magnoliopsida; order Asterales; family Asteraceae; genus Chrysanthemum; species Chrysanthemum makinoi. Next base: position 92,738,591 of record OU343217.1, on the reverse strand, counting down.
TAAACATCCATTCCACAAGCATTATATCCTAGTTTAGTAGAGTCTTATATATATATTATTACCACCGATTTTACGCGAAGGTTTCGTTGTTTTCTTCAAATGTGCAAGTTTCATTTATCAAGAAGAAGAAACAAAAGATTGGAAGGAGCTTTTCACGCACACATTCTTCTTGGAAAGGATTTAACCACTACTTCACACACGGATCCTACCGAGCTAATCAGGGAGTACTAGTTTCTTTCGTTTTTCATTACCTTCCATTATCATAACTTTGATACTTTCGGGGAACATTGGGGACAATGTTCAGTTTAAGTGTAGGGAGGAAAACAAAGCGGGAACTTTGAAACTTTGCTTATCCTTGATTATTTGCTTTGTCCAATTGCATTTGTGTAATAAACCATGAGAAAATGTCGGTTAGGGTAATTTTGGCACCAAATTTTTAATTTTTCATGACATATAGGAGTGGGCCATTAGTCTTAACAAAAGCGTCCTCACGGATAGGGAGTTGCATGACTAGCACAAAAAACCCTTTACCACCTAAATTCCACCCAAAATGTGAGGATCACCCTTAGATTAGTAGGAATTAAAAGCATTCATCTTCAATGCTTAGAGTGTGAACCGGTAGTATATTAGATTCTAGAACGTTTTTTGTGATGCATTCCGAGATCGCTAGTAAAACTACACTTGTGTAGTTAGGAATAACTAAATGATAAGAGGCATTAGGATAACCCTTGTTTGATACCCGTAATATAATTACTTCTTCCACATCGGTTGAGTAATTCCCCCACACCCTTTGCGTTTTACTCCTCTTTAGTACATGATACCCCTAGTTAACCCCTCAGAGCCTATCCTTTTCGCGGTTCTCGTGATGTTTCAGTTTTTTCCGAAATATCAATGAAGAGCATTGTTTACACCCCACCCCCAAATATACACCCAAATCGCCTTAGCCTACCCTGTATGCACCCACTTTTAGTGCATTATTGTTATCACCCTAAACCCTTAGTTCAATTATCCGGTTGCTTGCATGAGTTCTTTGAGTCGAGTCATATCCTTTGTAAACAGTTTTGGGACGATTGGGACTCATGGGAAAAAAGTTAAAGTTTAAAAAATGATTGAAAGGGAACGTTAAATTCCCTTATTTGCGTAATAACATACCCCAAGTGTTTTGATCTTTTTAATTCGGGTCAAGTTAGTGTTAGAGTAATAAAAACTCAAGTGTAGGGATGTGCCTATAAATCCCTATCATTTTGATGTTATCGTAGAGGATGGTAGAGTAAAAAATGTATGAAAAAAAATCGAAAAAAAAGAGAGAAAAAGAAAAGAAAAAAAATAGAGTGAAAAAAAAAAAAAAAACATACGGGCTACCATCCTACATCTATCCTTTAAATTTATGTTTGTTTGTTTCAGTTAGCTAGAGTTTAGAGTGTCGAGTCTTGGCTTAGCAACGCCATTCTTCGTATACTTGCAACATAGAGATTTTTGACTTGCCACCACTAAATAGCCTATCCCACCAAACCCTTTGTTTTCCTACCGTAAGCTTAACATTACAACCCTTTAAAGACCTCTTTGATAGTCTTTCCTAGGTGCTTACACAAAAGCGATGGAGGTTTGATCTATTCTCAAGCCTATGGTAATCTATGTACTAGGACCGGTTAATGAGTGTTTATCTTCCATTTCCAACTTGTTATATTTCATATACACCCGAGAGAGATGTGAGTATCCAAACACCCCATGTGAGGTGCTAGTATGTAATTTCCGTGCTTGTTATGACTTTTGTGGGGCTTATATGTGTTGTGGACTGTTTTAAACCAATGCTTCATGACCCCCAACTTATAAATTAATTGGCTAAAAGCACATTTGCTTGAGGACAAGCAAATACCAAGTGTAGGGATATTTGATAAGGTTTTAAAATATACCTTTTTGAGGGGTCATTTAAGCCCTTATTTGATCACTTTTGTATCCGTTATTATTTAATATCGTCCCTTTTCACTTTTTAGGTCTCTTGAAGGCAAATTGCTGTAATGGCACTTATTTGGACGAAAAGCGAATATCTGAAGAAAATGGCCAAAGTCAAGAATCGAGACACTCCTTTGAATGACAAGGTGGGCGTCACGGCTTATCTGCTGACGCGTCGGAGGATTTTGTGACGGGACAGAAGCCAAAACTCTTATTTTCAAGTGACGGCGTCAAGTTATAAAAGAGTAGGTCGTCGCAACTCGGCCTAGATGTGATCCGGGGCGTCGAAGCTAAAGGGGGCGTCACAAGCACAAGGTGGCCGGTCGCAAGTCTAACGTGGCCAAGACGAAACCTAATGGCGGCGATCCGGCGGCGTCACAAAACTATAAGGTGGCCGTCGCACTTATAATATTATATATAGAATCTTAATTTTTCAGTATTAGTGTGTAGTCTTTTGGAGTAAAACCTAAAAGCTGAACCAAGGTGTCTTGTACGGTATTTTAGGGTTCCAAACCCTATCTTACATCAAGATAAGTGCTTTACTTCATTAATACAATTATGTATTTGATTATTTGTGTGTATGCTTGCATGTTCTCCATGTCCGGCTAATTTACTTGTGTGTTTGCTTAGGGAATATGAAACTTAATTATTGAATATTGATTGGTGTCTCTTATCTTAGTTGATTAATGATCTAGTAATGCGATAGGTCATTCGTTGTGTACTTAATGCTTGATTAATCTTTGTGAACGTTAGGTTATAGCACCTTGAGCGGTTGTAAGCTAAACTATCCAAAGAGGCCTTAGAGTAAGAGTTTATGATCCCTAGTGGTATTTTGTAGACGAGACCCTTTGGTAACTTCAAAGAGTTAGGGATAAGCGCATACCCTACAACTTTAGACACACAACGCAATTAAGAATAAGGACGTGACAATTCAACCACCAATAGGAGATAATTAAGGAGTAGTAAAACCTAAGTAAACACATCTTTAAACTATCATCCGAGCACACAATAATTAGACATAGACTACATACACCTTAGATTAGATAATTAGATAAGTAGAGTAATCGGTAGCAATACCAACCCCCAAATCCAAACCGAGATTCACTTTTCCATTTCCTAAAAAAAACATAAAAAGATAAAAAATATTCTTCCTCAACCCCAACCTTAGCGTAGTAACTTCTCACTAGCATTCCTATTCCCCTAGAGAACGATATCAATACCCGTGGCTTACCTAATACTACACTACAACGATTAGGTTCACTGCCTAGGGTGTTATAAAACTTGCTCGAAGAAAAGGAAGTTCCTTTGACCCCGAACGACGCGTGTAGCGTTATCAAGTTTTTGGCGCCGTTGCCGGGGAATAGAATAGCTAGTTAGTAGTCCACATCGTTTAGGTTTCTTTGCTTGATTCCTATCAAGTAAATTTTTCTCATTCTTAGCTTTCTCATAGTCTATCCCCCATCTTCGTGACTTTTGTTCGTAACACCATCACTTTTCATCATGGAAGGTGATAACCACCCACCATTCATCAACCCACCACCAATTGACCCGCCAAGAGCCCGTACTCTTGGTGAATACTCGAGACCAAGCCACCTAGGCTATAGGAACACCATTGAGCTTCCCGACCAAGCCCAAACTACGGCCCTGCGATCCGACACCATCCGGTTGGTGCAAAACGGATGTGCATTCCATGGACTTCATTCCGAAGATCCAAATCAGCATCTAAGGGATTTCCTTAAAATTGGCGATTTCATCGACCTTGATGCTACTACTTGGGAGACCACGAACCTGCGTCTCTTCCAATTCTCTTTAAGAAAACAAGCTAGTAAATGGCTTTTTCATCTTCCCACGGGATCTATTTCAAGTTGGGAAGATCTCACCTCCCGTTTTCTTGCTAAGTTTTGCTCACCAAGCCCAAGTCCACCACTCAACCATCAGTCCTTCAACTCTCTTCGCAACCAAATCATTGATGAAATCAAAGACCATAGTGAGTTGCATAGGATGAAGCGTTAATAAGGAGGATAGTGCTTATTTTAATCTTTACCCCACTAAGGAAGAGGTTGCCTACCATCAATACATAATCGATAATCCCGATCACCCATCATTAGGATATGCCCAAGGATTAGGAGAGGAAATCCTTGGAACCTAAAAATCCCTTGTATGATCGGATATAGGAGTGTCAACCATGCTTACATAGATATGGAATCTCCCATTAATGTGATGTCATCTGCTGTCTATAATGACATTATGAATGAGCGACTTGATATTAGGAAAGACCCTAAGTATCCAGGTGGAGTTTGCAACTTTGTGGGAAGAGTCAAGGATGTGCATGTCCTTATAGGAAATTTCACCTATCTAGTTGATTTTGTAGTCCTAGAAGATATAGGGTGCGTCATTGACTATAGCTTATCCCAAGTAGTGCTAGGGAAACCGTTTGTTGAAACATCTAAAATGAGCCATAACAAGTATGATGGAACGGTTAGTTTTAAGGAAGGAACCGATGAAATCACTTATAGGATGCCTTGGAAAACAAATGAATATGGCCATCTACCCATTTTTGAACGAGACAACATCAAAGCTTTTGAAGGACAAAAGCAAGGAAGATGTTGAAAAAGGTTATAAATTTATGTGGGAAAGAAGGAGGCTTTATTATAAGGATTGCTTGACCCTCGGGCCTAAATATAGAGTCGATGAAAATTTTGTCAATATGATAGAATTCTCATTGAAAATTCAAAACGAGACAACGTGAGGGCACTGAGTCTAGCTACAAATCTCATAAATAAAGAAAAGCGCTTCGTGGGAGGCAACCCATGCTTAATTGTTTGCTTGTTAGTGTCATATATCTTTTATTAATTGTTTATTCTCATGTTTAAATTTGTAAACATGCTTTATTTTGTTTTTAACCTCGTCTTAATTGCATATAAAGGTATTTTACATAAAGAATAAGTGTAGGGAGGATTACACACGTTTTCAAATGAAACGTAAACATGAGAATAGCAATTCATTAAAAGATATATTTGTGTGTTTGTTCGAGTCAAATGCTTGTATCAGTGATAATGGATGTTTTAAAGAAATTTTTCCGATTCTAAAGATGTAAATTTTCCAAAATTTTTCGAAAATCATGAGACCGGTTTTTGTCAGGGATAACTGACGGCGTCAGATTGCAACTGACGCGTGGGAAGGAGTAAAACAACAGATTACTTTTTTCGTTTTCGAGCTACTTATAAATATTTGGAATTTTCGGTCTTAATTTTCCAAAAAAACCTGTAAACATCCATTCCACAAGCATTATATCCTAGTTTAGTAGAGTCTTATATATATATTATTACCACCGATTTTACGCGAAGGTTTCGTTGTTTTCTTCAAATGTGCAGGTTTCATTTATCAAGAAGAAGAAACAAAAGATTGGAAAGAGCTTTTCACGCACACATTCTTCTTGGAAAGGATTTAACCACTACTTCACACACGGATCCTACCGAGCTAATCAGGGGAGTACTAGTTTCTTTCGTTTTTCATTACCTTCCATTATCATAACTTTGATACTTTCGGAGAACATTGGGGACAATGTTCAGTTTAAGTGTAGGGAGGGAAAACAAAACGGGAACTTTGAAACTATGCTTATCCTTGATTATTTGCTTTGTCCAATTGCATTTGTGTAATAAACCATGAGAAAATGTCGGTTAGGGTAATTTTGGCACCAAATTTTTAATTTTTCATGACATATAGGAGTGGGCCATTAGTCTTAACAAAAGCGTCTCACGGATAGGGAGTTGCATGACTAGCACAAAAACCCTTTACCACCTAAATTCCACCCAAAATGTGAGGATCACCCTTAGATTAGTAGGAATTAAAAGCATTCATCTTCAATGCTTAGAGTGTGAACCGGTAGTATATTAGATTCTAGAACTTTTTTTGTGATGCATTCCGAGATCGCTAGTAAGACTACACTTGTGTAGTTAGGAATAACTAAATGATAAGAGGCATTAGGATAACCCTTGTTTGATACCCGTAATATAATTACTTCTTCCACATCGGTTGAGTAATTCCCCCACACCCTTTGCGTTTTACTCCTCTTTAGTACACGATACCCCTAGTTAACCCCTCAGAGCCTATCCTTTTCGCGGTTCTCGTGATGTTTCAGTTTTTTCTGAAATATCAATGAAGAGCATTGTTTACACCCCACCCCCAAATATACACCCAAATCGCCTTAGCCTACCCTGTATGCACCCACTTTTAGTGCATTATTGTTATCACCCTAAACCCTTAGTTCAATTATCTGGTTTCTTGCATGAGTTACTGAGTCGAGTCATATCCTTTGTACACAGTTTTGGGACGATTGGGACTCATGGGAAAAAAAGTTAAAGTTTAAAAAAATGATTGAAAGGGAACGTTAAATTCCCTTATTTGCGTAATAACATACCCCAAGTGTTTTGATCTTTTCAGTTCGGGTCAAGTTAGTGTTAGAGTAATAAAAACTCAAGTGTAGGGATGTGCCTATAAATCCCTATCATTTTGATGTTATCGTAGAGGATGGTAGAGTAAAAAATGTATGAAAAAAAAATCGAAAAAAAAGAGAGAAAAAGAAAAGAAAAAAAATAGAGTGAAAAAAAAACATACGGGCTACCATCCTACATCTATCCTTTAAATTTATGTTTGTTTATTTCAGTTAGCTAGAGTTTAGAGTGTCGAGTCTTGGCTTAGCAACGCCATTCTTCGTATACTTGCAACATAGAGATTTTTGACTTGCCACCACTAAATAGCCTATCCCACCAAACCCTTTGTTTTCCTACCGTAAGCTTAACATTACAACCCTTTAAAGACCTCTTTGATAGTCTTTCCTAGGTGCTTACGCCAAAGCGATGGAGGTTTGATCTATTCTCAAGCCTATGGTAATCTATGTACTAGGACCGGTTAATGAGTGTTTATCTTCCATTTCCAACTTGTTATATTTCATATACACCCGAGAGAGATGTGAGTATCCAAACACCCCATGTGAGGTGCTAGTATGTAATTTCCGTGCTTGTTATGACTTTTGTGGGGCTTATATGTGTTGTGGACTGTTTTAAACCAATGCTTCATGACCCCCAACTTATAAATTAATTGGCTAAAAGCACATTTGCTTGAGGACAAGCAAATACCAAGTGTAGGGATATTTGATAAGGTTTTAAAATATACCTTTTTGAGGGGTCATTTAAGCCCTTATTTGATCACTTTTGTATCCGTTATTATTTAATATCGTTCCTTTTCACTTTTTAGGTCTCTTGAAGGCAAATTGCTGTAATGGCACTTATTTGGACGAAAAGGCGAAGATATACGAAGAAAATGGCCAAAGTCAAGAATCGAGACACTCCAAGGCTGAATGACAAGGTGACGGCGTCACAGCTTATCTGTACGCCGTCGAGAGGATTTTGTGACGGGACATAATCCAAAACTCTTATTTTCAAGTGACGGCGTCAAGTTATAAAGAGTAGGTCGTCCAACTCGACGGCCTAGATGTGATCAGGACGGCGTCGAAGCTAAAGAGGGCGTCACAAGCATATGGTGACGCCGTCGCAAGTCTAACGTGGCCAAGACGAAACCCTAATGACGGCGATCCGGCGGCGTCACAAAACATAAGGTGACACCGTCGCACTTGTAATATTATATATAGAATCCGAATTTTTCAATTTTAGTGTGTAGTCTTTTGGAGTAAAAACCTAAACCGAACCAAGGCATGTCTTGTACAGGTATTTTAGGGTTTCAAACCCTATCTTACATCAAGATAAGTGCTTTACTTCATTAATACAATTATGTATTTGATTATTTGTGTGTATGCTTGCATGTTCTCTATGTCCGGCTAATTTACTTGTGTGTTTGCTTAGGGAATATGAAACTTAATTATTGAATATTGATTGGTTGTCTCTTATCTTAGTTGATTAATGATCTAGTAATGCGATAGGTCATTCGTTGTGTACTTAATGCTTGATTAATCTTTGTGAACGTTAGGTTATAGCACCTTGAGCGGTTGTAAGCTAAACTATCCAAAGAGGCCTTAGAGTAAGAGTTTATGATCCCTAGTGGTATTTTGTAGACGAGACCCTTTGGTAACTTCAAAGAGTTAGGGATAAACGCATACCCTACAACTTTAGACACACAACGCAATTAAGAATAAGGACGTGACAATTCAACCACCAATAGGAGATAATTAAGGAGTAGTAAAACCTAAGTAAACACATCTTTAAACTATCATACGAGCACACAATAATTAGACATTGACTACATACACCTTAGATTAGATAATTAGATAAGTAGAGTAATCGGTAGCAATACCAACCCCCAAAATCCAAACCCCGAGATTCGTACTTTTCCATTTCCTAAAAAACATAAAAAATGATCTTCCTCAACCCTAACCTTAGCGTAGTAACTTCTCACTAGCATTCCTATTCCCCTAGAGAACGATATCAATACCCGTGGCTTACCCTAATACTACACTACAACGATTAGGTTCACTGCCTAGGGTGTTATAAAACTTGCTCGAAGAAAAGGAAGTTCCTTTGACCCCGAACGGCGCGTGTAGCGTTATCAGTAGGCATCACGGTTGCATTTAGCGTATGCAACAAACCTTTAAACCCCACGGTGGCCCGAGTGGACGAGTTATAGTCTCGTGCGGGTTTCCAGTGAACATACCCACAAAGTTCAAAACAATTTTATTTTAAAACAAGTACTTATTTATTCACAATGTACCAAATTAATAAAACTTAAAATGGAAAAACAAAATAAAAGAAATGATACTCTTGCAAAAACAAAAAGACATTTAAACTTATTTAATCTAAACACAAACACACAAAAACAAAAATTGAAAACGGATTTTTTTTAACAGATTAGTCCAGCCGAATCGGTTATGGGGTGTAACCGATCGGTTGGAACGAACCAAATTGAGACTCAGCTTCCAGCCGAACCGGTTACGGGCAGTGACCGATCGGTTGGAGGCGATTTTTAAGATTTTTTTTTTTTTTTTTACTTTTTTTTTAGAGAACTAGTTTTATTTCAAAACTTTTATTGATAAAATAAAACAAGGACACAAAATGTAACAAACATAAAATAAACACAAGTAAACAAAACACATAAACACACATTAACTATCACGAACATAAAACAACACTTAAAACAAAAATAAGCACGAAACAGAAAAACGACAATCACATAGATGCAAGCACACATAATTAGTCACGTAAATCAAATCAAACAAGATAATCTAAACAAGATAGTCTCATTCAAAATTAATACGAAACCAATCTAAACAAGATTAACACAAACAAAAAGAAACACAAACATGCAAGAGATCAGATAACATATAGAACATAAAACTTACGAAACAAGAGACACACAAAATGATTTTTTTTTATTTTTTATTTTTTTTGGATGACAGAACACTCCAACCGGATCGGTTACGGGTGGTGACCGATCGGTTAGAGTGGATTTTTCTTGAAAAATATTTACCGAGAGCTCCAACCGTTTCGGTTGGGATTCCAACCGATTCGGTTAGAGTTGTTTGGGTGATTTTGGTGGTTTTTTTTCGCAAGAACTTTTGAACACACTTAGAAAGCAAACTTTGAAATGAGCATTTTTAGAACACATGAAACGAAATCCCAACATCAAAAACTTGATTTTGATGCAAAGATCATTTCAGCAATTATGAGAAAATGAGAGATTTTAAGAAAAAGACAAGCATTCAAGCAAACATCAAGAGTAAGCAATCGAATCAAGCAAACATTTCAATAAACAAGCAAACACAAGAATACAAACGCAAGTCCCCGGCAGCGGCGCCAAAAACTTGATGCGTTCGCACGAGGTTTTAAATTTGTAAACATGAATTACCGGTTAACTAGGAACACATTCGGGCAAGTATACCCTAGTCAAGTTGTAGTATAGTATATGGTAAATCAAGGTCGTCCCAAGAGACTTGGTTACACTACAATTGTCGTTTGTTTGTTAAGCAAGTAACAAATAACAAATTGATGGTTATGATTGTCACATATCAAACCAACAAGAAAAGTTATATAAGAACAAGCACGTATCAAGGTCGTGGTTATGATTGTCACGGATCAAACCACTAAAAAAAGCATTATAAGAACAAGTAACAAGTTGATGGTTATGATTGTCACGGATCAAACCAACAAGAAAAGCATTATAAGAACAAGTAACAAGTTGATGGTTATGATTGTCACGGATCAAACCAACAAGAAAAGCATTATAAGAATAAGCACATAAAGAACATACATGTTTAGACAAATCATCACAAGTTATCATAAGAGCCAAACAAGTATCAAGACATTCATAAGACAAGAACACATCATAAGAATCACATAATCAACACAATCAAAGAACCAAACATGAACAATAGCATTCAACATTATAAAAGTAACAAGGTTTACCCAAAGTATGAATTACAATAGGCAAAGATGAAGGATTATAGCAACCTTCAAGCCTCCAATCAACTACAATAGTTCTACCAAGCCGGAAAATGATGTCCAAACGCCTTCAACAACCTTTGAGCACACTACACGAATTTGGAAGAGGTTTCTGGTCTTTTGGGGAAGATAAGTTGGTGGAAATTCGTCCTTAAGGGTGGAGGCTTGAATTTCACACAAGTTGGGATAGGATAATTGGTGGAAATTCTTCCTTAATAGTGGAGGCTTGAATTTCACACCTTTGGGGTGAAGAGATTGTGAGTGGGTGTGTTCTCTCAAGTTGGGGTTTGCTCTCTAGGTGGAAATTCGTCCTTAAGGGTGGAGGCTTGAATTTCACACCTAGAGAGGAGTGGTGGTGGTAGGAGATGAGAGGGATGGAGAAGGGATGATGAAATGAGGTTGCAAATGCCTCTATTTATACTAGAACCAAGGCTAGGGGTATTAAATGCTCAACTTGGCCTCCAAGGAGATTAGAAGGGACTAGAATACATGAAGGAAGGGACTAGAATCATTTGGAACATGATTGGAACTTGATAGGACTCTTATTGATGAAGAAATGGCAGAAACAGGCCCTCCAACCGAATCGGTTAAGCTCCAACCGTTTCGGTTGGTCTCTTGACCATTCTCCAACCAGATCCGGTTGCGGGGCTCGACCAAACGGTTGGAGCAAATTGACAAAAAATCATAAAGACCAAAGTTGTAGATCTTTCTCTTAGCGTTCCGTGGCCGCGAATAGGGGGTCAAACGGAGTCCGTATGCAAAAGTTATGGCCAAAATGGTGAAGGTGTGTCGGGAACAACGAGGCTTCCAATATTTCTTCGTTTAAGCTTCTTTTCTTCATTTCTTTCTCGTTTTCCTTCTTGAACTTTATTCTTGAGTCTTTGGACCACTAACTTGATGACTTTACCTTCTCGAATATACTCCACAAGTCTTGCTTTTGTCGGGAATTCTTCGTATATGGAGAAATCTTCGTATTTTACTTCTTTTTCCGTCTTTTTCTCCACTTTCCTGTACTTGGCTACAAATAAACTAGCAAACGCACTTTTATACGATTAAGCATCAAAAGCATATAATTATAACCAAATAACACACATAAAAGCACGGATAACGCTACTAAAAACATGCACAATTTGAGCGTTATCAGCAGTGGAAACACATTACCACTGCTAGTACATAATATTACCACTGTTATTAGGATAAACGTTATGTAATCGTGAGATCTTGTGTATATTCTATATAGTTAGTATTATACTTATCTTGTAAAGGACTCCTTGTGCTATAAAAGGAGATCCTAGGTCATTGTCATAGGTACGTATGCTTCAAGGTATAACCCTAGTGATAAAGCAAGATCACTTGTATTATTTTTTAATAATATTGAAGCTTTGTGTTACATTTGTTCTCACTTACAATACATCATACAAGCTATATTCGACAGTATTACTAAGTATATTCTGCGTACTTATTAATATAAATCAAAGTATAACTAACACAAGGTGTGTGTTTAGATCCATCATTCAAAGGTTGCGATTTGATTATAATAGTATTATTTTGTTGCGATTTGTATAAAAGGACAAAACTTGTGTTTTGATAGCTAGCTAAAAGGAGAAAAACGACGATAGTGACACTTATACCTGAGTGAAAGTGACTTGCGGTTTGTCTGGTTCTGCTGTGATTTGTCCCTGCGATTTGTCTTTGGTTGCGGTTTGTGTTCTTGTGTTTTGATATCTTGCGAGTTGACAGGTTGCGATTTGAGTTGACTGCGTTTTGAAAGTTGCGTTTTGGGTATTCTACGGTTTGATACTAGCGGTTTGTCATACTTGCGATTTAAAGCCTTTGAGATTTGTGTCTTGTGACTTGTTTGCCTTGCGGTTTAAAGACCGTTGAGATTTGAATCCTGCGGTTTGTCATTCTTGCGACTTGAAGACTTTGAGATTTGTGTCTTGCGACTTGTCTTTCTTACTTTTAGTTTGAAGATAGTTGAGATTTATCTCTTGCGATTTATCACTTGCTGTTTGTTAGTCTTGCATTTTATCAAGTATTGCGATTTGTGTGTTGCGACTTGATAGTTGCAATTTGTCTCTTGAGATTTGACACTTGAGGTTTGAGTTCTACGGTTTCCTCTTGATTTTGTAAAATCCCGTGAAAGATTCAATTTCTCGGTGTAAATCAAAGAGTTGTAAAAACCCGTGTATTTAGAAATCATGTCTACTGTTTCAGATGATGTTCAAGCTATTTGGTCCGATACCCGCCCTCCAATGCTGGATAGAACAGATTATGACTCTTGGGCTCAGAGAATTCGTATTTCTTAGGCAAATAGAATGGTCTTAACATCATTCAATCAATTGATGAAGGTCCGTACTAGATGGGCACCACCAGAGATGAACTAGCAACTGGTGAAGATGGACGTGTCACTCTGGGAATGGATAAACCAAGGACTTGTGATGATCTCAATGAGAAGGATAAGAAAAGATATGATGCTGACATTAGATCTTCCAACATAGTCCTTCAAGGTCTACCCAAGGATATCTACAAGCTGATAAATCACAACACCCAGGCCAAAGCAGTTTGGGACAATGTCAAAATGCTTCTTTCTGGCTCAAAACTGACAAAGGAAGATCGAGAGTCACAACTGTACAATGACTTTGACAACTTCAAGATGAATCCAGGGGAGAGTATTACAGAGTACCATGCGAGGTTTCACTAACTTGTGAATGATATGAGGAATATTAAGATGATTATGCCAAATGTCCAACTCAATTCCAAGTTGGTAAACAACATGAACCCTGAATAGAACAGGTTTGTTACCGCAGTGAAGCTGAACAAAGGATTGATAATAGTTGATAAGGTTTTAAAATGTACCTTTTTGAGGGGTCGTTTAAGCCCTTATTTGATCACTTTTGTATCCGTTATTACTTAATATCGTTCCTTTTCACTTTTTAGGTCTCTTGAAGGCAAATTGCTAGAATGGCACTTATTTGGACGAAAAGGCGCGGATATATGAAGAAAATGGCCAAAGTCAAGAATCGAGACACTCAAGTCTGCTGAATTAAAAGGGGCGGCGTCGGTGTTATCTATGGCGCCGTCGCATAACTTTTGTGACGGCTCAGTAGCCAAATTGCTTATTTTCAAGTGACGGTGTCGGGCTTTAAAAGAGTGGGTCGTCGCCTTTCGAGACGGCCTAGATTTGATCCAGACGGCGTCCGATCTTGAAGGGGCGGCGTCACAAGCATAAGGTGATGCCGTCGCAAGACTAACGTGGCCAAGACGAAACCCTAATGACGGCGACCGGCGGCGTCACAATTCATAAGGTGACGCCGTCGCAATTGTAATCTTATATATAGAATCCGAATTTTTAGTTTTGAGTGTGTAGTCTTTTGGAGTAAAAACCTAAACCAAACCAAGGCTGTCTTGTATGCAGATTTTAGGGTTCCATAACCTATCTTACATCAAGATAAGTGTTTTACTTCATTAATTCAATTATGTCTTCAATTATTTGTGTGTATGCTTGCATGTTCTCCATGTCCAGCTAATTTACTTGTGTGTTTGCTTAGGGAATATGAAACTTAATTATTGAATATTGATTGGTTGTCTCTTATCTTAATTGTTAATGATCTAGTAATGCGATAGGTCATTCGTTGTGTAGTTAATGCTTGATTAATCTTTGTGAACCTTAGACTATAACGCCTAGAGTAGTTGTAGGCTAAACCATCCAAAGAGTACCTTAGAGTTAGAGTCTATAATTCCTAGAGATTTTGTAGACGAGACCCTTTGGTAGTTTCAAAGAGTTAGGAACAAACGCATACCCTACGACTTCAGACACACAACGCGATTAAAAATAAGGACGTGACAATTCAACCATCAATAGGAGATAATTAAGGAGTAATAAAACCTAAGTAAACACATCTTTAAACCATCATCGAGCACACAATAATTAGACATAGACTACATACACCTTAGATTAGATAATTAGACAAGTAGAGTAATCGGTAGAAATACCAACCCCCAAATCTAAACCCCGAGATTCGTACCTTTCCTTTTCTTAAAAATATAAAAAAGATAAAAAAATAATCCTCCTCAACCCCAACCTTAGCGTAGTAACTCCTCACTAGCATTCCTATTCCCCTAGAGAACGATATCAATACCCGTGGCTTACCCTAATACTACACTACAACGATTAGGTTCACTGCCTAGGGTGTTATAAAACTTGCTCGAAGAAAAGGAAGTTCCTTTGACCCGAACGACGCGTGTAGCGTTATCAAGTTTTTGGCGCCGCTGCCGGGGAATAGAATAGCTAGTTAGGAGTCCACCTCGTTTAGGTTTCCTTGCTTGATTCCTATCAAGTAAGCTTTTTTCTCAAATTTTAGCTTCCTCGTAGTCTATACCCCTTCTTCGTGACCTTTGTTCGTAACCCCATGACTTTTCATCATGGAAGGTGATAACCAACCACCATTCATCAACCTACCACCAAATGACCCGCCAAGAGCCCGTACTCTTGGTGAATACTGAAGACCAAGCCACCTAGGCTATAGGAACACGATTGAGCTTCCCGACCAAGCCCAAACTACGGCCCTGCGATCCGACACCATCCGGTTGGTGCAAAGCGGATGTGCATTCCATGGACTTCGTTCGAAGATCCTAATCAGCATCTTAAGGATTTCCTTAAAATTGTCGATTCCATCGACCTTGATGCTACTACTCGGAGACCAGCGTCTGCGTCTCTTCCAATTATCTCTACAGGACCAAGCTAGTAATTGGCTTGAGCGACTTCCCGCCGGC
This sequence comes from Chrysanthemum makinoi, assembly GCA_910596185.1. Taxonomy (NCBI): domain Eukaryota; kingdom Viridiplantae; phylum Streptophyta; class Magnoliopsida; order Asterales; family Asteraceae; genus Chrysanthemum; species Chrysanthemum makinoi. The sequence goes on along the minus strand of OU343217.1, from coordinate 92,723,412 downwards.
TCCATCTTAAGTTGGGATGATCTCACCTCTCGCTTCCTTGCTCAATTTTTCCCACCGGGAGAACCACTAAACTCAGACGAGACATCTTAACGTTTCAACAACTTCAAGGTGAGTCTCTCTACAAAGCATGGACTCGATTCAAGGACCTACTCCGTAAACTCCCTCATCATGGCATTAATCTTTGGCTTCAAATCCAAATCTTCTATGACCATATCGATTTCATCACTCGACGATCCATTGATCTAGCGCCGTGGAAGGCTCGGCGACTTTAATGCAGAGAAATCTTGGGATATTATAGAAGAGCTTGCTGATCAAAGCTATGAAGAATGGAATGAATCTCCTGAAACCCCTGTTAACGTGGTTAATGCCATATCAACTCCTCTTGAATCTTCCGACATCACCGAGGAGCAAATGAGTGCTATTGAGAGAATGATTGATTATCTTATGGAAAGGCATAAAAGAGCTCCCGTACAAATCCCTCGAGAAGCAGTCAATTCTGCCAATTCCAACAACCACCCAACACCTTTTTCGGAATCCCCAAGTCGTGAGCAAAACCCAAATTCTGAAAGGCGCTTCTGTTCTACTTCCCCAATACCACTCTCACCAAGCTTTAAGGAACAAATGAGGGAGTACATGGCAGCTCATATGGAGAGATTAGCCAAATTTGAATAGGAGGTTTATAGGCAGAGAGAGGAAATGCAAGCAAAAATGACGGAAATGATGAACTTGGTAAAAGAATATACCAAGACAAAAGTTCCCGAAAAGGTACTAGTAAGAAGCAACGATTGTCCTCCCACTTCGTTTGCTAACGCCATTTCCATTATACATGAGGATGGAAAGGTTGAGGTGAAGAAAGCGAGGAAAGCAAGAGGGGGGAGTCTGAACCTAATAATGAGCCCGAGACCATTGAGTACTACCTTAAGCACGAAATTAATGAAAAACCCTTGCAAACCAAGTAAACAACTTTAGGTACAATGAGGTTCTTAGGGAAGCCCTTGAAGGAAAAATAACAGAAGATGAGTATGGCCACGCCTATGGGACCTCTATGCGAGTTGGTTCTAAAAAAACCATTAACAAAAAAACGAGACACCACAGGAAACTTCGTGATACCATGTAGCGTAGGTGATATTGATAATATAAATGCCTTAGTGATCGGGGTCCGATGTGAACATAATGCCATTATCAATCTATAATAAGTTGACTAGGAAAAGCCGACCAAGACCGATCTTAGACATTCCTTAGCTAATCACACCTACGTCTACCCCATAGGAATCGCGGTGGATATCTTAAAAGAGGTGGCTAATATCGTTTATCCGGTGGATTTCGTGATCATAGATGTTGAGGAAGATAGAAACATGCCACTCATTCTTGGGACACCATTTCTGGCCACCGCCAAGGCAACCATCAAATGCGGAGAGGGCATCATGATACTTAAAAGCGGAAAAGGGTACGCTAGGATACCCATCGTTCCAAGATATCCTCTTAAGATCATGGAGAAGATTACGGGTGAAAGTCCACAAGTCCCTAACAATATAGTTAAGAAGAAAATGAATGATTGGGAAAAAGGGCTTAGAAATTTTATGGTTCAAGGATTGCATGCAACATTGTGGTAGCCTGATAAGAAGTTAGGAAATAATCCCACTTAAATTAGCTTATCGACTCCACGAACAGTACTATAAGAATCGGTACTAAACATTCCTCCAAAGATTATAGTACCAAGTACTTCCTGGCGAGCTCTAATATGATCAGATTTATAAGTAAGCATCTCTTGTAAAATATAAGCAACACCAAACCCTCTAAAGCCCAAACCTCCATTTCTCCTACCCGTTGTCCCCCTTTCTTGGCCCTTCCTTTAAGGGGTTGTTGTGATAATATTACTAATTTCGTCGGCTTGAATGGTTACCATGAGTATTTCTTAATTCTTTTTTGAAAAAATAAATAAATAAATAAATCAAAAATAATGCCTCAATGTAGAAGGACTAATCCGTTATTTGTTTCATCGCCCCCAATATGTACCAAAGGCACAAAGGAACCCTAAGGAATTTATAAAGGGAGAAAAAGTACTTATGTACAAATCAAGGATAAGGGCATTACAAGGTAGAAACAAACCAAGATGGTTTGGGCCTTTTGCAATAAAGGAAACCAATCTAAAGGATAGAATCGTCACCATAATAGACGACGTTGGCAAGGAATCCACGGTAAGCATACAACGTCTACGCCCTTTTGACAAAGGGAAAGCGAAGGAAGAAGGTGACGGTAATGAAGTCACGTAGGAGCACGACTACGAGTCTAGCTACAAGACTCATAAATAAAGAAAAGCGCTTCGTGGGAGGCAACCCATGCTTAATTGTTTGCTTGTTTGTGTCATATATCTTTTATTGATTGTTTATTCTCATGTTTAAATTTGTAAAAATGCTTTATTTTGTTTTTAACCTCATCTTAATCACATATAAAGGTATTTTACATAAAGGATAAGTGTAGGGAGGATTACACATGTTTTCAAAAGAAACGTAAACATGAGAATTTCAATTAATTAAAAGATATATATGTGTGTTTGTTCGAGTCAAATGCTTGTATCGAGTCATAATGGATGTTTTGCAGAAATTTTTCGAGATTCTAAAGATGTAAATTTTTAGAATTTTTTCTAGAAAATCGCAGACCGTTTTTGTCGGGATAACTGGCGTCGAGGATCGCAACTGGCGTCGGAAGGAGTAAAAACATCAAATTACTTTTTCTCGTTTTCTGAGCTACTTATAAATTTTTGGAATTTTCCGGTCTTAATTTTCGAAATTCGTAATCATCCATTCCACAAGCATTATATCCTAGTTGAATAGAGTCTTATATATATTATTACCGCCGATTTTACGCGAAGGTTTCGTTTGTTTTCTTCAAGTGTGCGAGGTTTAATTTACTAAGGAGAAGATACATAAGATTGGAAGGAGCTTTTCACGCATACATTCTTCTTGGAAAGGATTTAACCACCACTTTACACGGATCCTACCGAGCTAATCAGGGGAGTATTAGTTTCTTGCGTTTTTAATTACCTTCCATTATCATAACTTTGATACTTTCGGGGAACATTGGGGACAATGTTCAGTTTAAGTGTAGGGAGGGAAAATAAAACGGGAACTTTGAAACTATGCTTATCCTTGATTATTTGCTTTGTCCAATTGTATTTGTGTAATAAACCATGAGAAAATGTCGGTTAGGGTAATTTTGGCACCAAATTTTTAATTTTTCATGACATATAGGAGTGTGCCATTAGTCTTAATAAAGCGTCTCACGGATAGGAAGTTGCATGACTAGCACAAAAAAACCCTTTACCACTTAAATTCCACCCAAAATGTGAGGATCGCCCTTAGATTAGTAGGAATTAAAGCATTCATCTTTAATGCTTAGTGTGTGAACCGGTAGTATATTAGATTCTAGAACTTGTTTTGTGATGCATCCCGAGATCGCTAGTAAGACTACACTTGTGTAGTTAGGAATAACTAAATGATAAGAGGCATTAGGATAACCCTTGTTTGATACCTGTAATATAATTACTTCTTCCACCTCGGTTGAGTAATTCCCCCACACCTTTGCGTTGTACTCACTTTTAGTACACGATACCCCTAGTTAACCCCTCTGAGCCTATCCTTTTCGCGGTTCTCTTGATTTTTCGGTTTTCCGAAATATCAATGAAGAGCATTGTTTACACCCCACCCCCAAATGTACACCCAAATCGCCTTAGCCTACCCTGTATGCACTCACTTTTAGTGCATTATTGTTTTCATACTAAACCCTTATGAAATGACGGGAAGGGAACGTTAAATTCAAATTCCCTTTATTTGCGTAATAATGTACTCCAAGTGTTTTGATCTTTTCAATTCGGGTCAAATTAGTGTTAGAGTAATAAAGACTCAAGTGTAGGGATGTGCCTATAAATCCCTATCATTTTGATGTTACCGTAGAGGATGGTAGAGTAAAAGTGTATGAAAAAAAAATCGAAAAAGAGAAAAGAAAAAAAAAAAGTGTTAAAAAAAACATACGGGCTCTCATCCTACATCTATCTTTAAAATTATGTTTGTTTATTTCAGTTATCTAGAGTCTAGAGTGTCGAGTCTTGGCTTAGCAACACCATTCTTCGTATGCTTGTAACATAGAGATTTTTGACTTACCACCACTAAATAGCTTATCCCACCAAACCCTTTGTTTTCCTACCGTAAGCCTAACATTACAACCCTTTCAAAGACCTCTTTGATAGTCTTTCCTAGGTACTTACGCCAAAGCGATGGAGGTTTGATCTAGTCTCAAGCCTATGGTAATCTATGTACTAGGACCGGTTAATGAGTGTTTATCTTCCATTTCCAACTTGTTATATTTCATATACACTCGAGAGATGTGAGTATCCAAACACCCCATGTGAGGTGCTAGTATGTAATTTCCGTGCTTGTTATGACTTTTCGGGGCTTATATGTGTTGTGGATTGTTTTAAACCAATGCTTCATGACCCCTAACTTATAAATTAATTGGCTAAAAGAAGATTTGCTTGAGGACAAGCAACTACCAAGTGTAGGGATATTTGATAAGGTTTTAAAATGTACCTTTTTGAGGGGTCGTTTAAGCCCTTATTTGATCACTTTTGTATCCGTTATTACTTAATATCGTTCCTTTTCACTTTTTAGGTCTCTTGAAGGCAAATTGCTAGAATGGCACTTATTTGGACGAAAAGGCGCGGATATACGAAGAAAATGGCCAAAGTCAAGAATCGAGACACTCAAGCTGAATTACAAGGGGCGGCGTCGGTGTTATCTGTGGCCGTCGCATAACTTTTTTGACGGCTCAGTAGCCAAATTGCTTATTTTCAAGTGACGGTGTCAGGCTTTAAAAGAGTGGGTCGTCGCAACTTCGAGGCGGCCTAGATTTGATCCGCGGTGTCGGATCTTGAAGGGGCGGCGTCACAAGCATAAGGTGATGCCGTCGCAAGACTAACGTGGCCAAGAGGAAACCCTAATGACGGCGACCCGACGGCGTCACAATTCATAAGGTGGCGCCGTCGCAATTGTAATCTTATATATAGAATCCGAATATTTTAGTTTTCAGTGTGTAGTCTTTTGGAGTAAAAACCTAAACCGAACCAAGGCTGTCTTGTATGGTATTTTAGGGTTCCATACCCTATCTTACATCAAGATAAGTGTTTTACTTCATTAATTCAATTATGTCTTCAATTATTTGTGTGTATGCTTGCATGTTCTCCATGTCCGCTAATTTACTTGTGTGTTTGCTTAGGGAATATGAAACTTAATTATTGAATATTGATTGGTTGTCTCTTATCTTAATTGTTAATGATCTAGTAATGCGATAGGTCATTCGTTGTGTAGTTAATGCTTGATTAATCTTTGTGAACCTTAGACTATAACGCCTAGAGTAGTTGTAGGCTAAACCATCAAAAGAGTACCTTAGAGTTAGAGTCTATAATTCCTAGAGATTTTGTAGACGAGACCCTTTGGTAGTTTCAAAGAGTTAGGAACAAACGCATACCCTACGACATTAGACACACAACGCGATTAAAAATAAGGACGTGACAATTCAATCATCAATAGGAGATAATTAAGGAGTAATAAAACCTAAGTAAACACATCTTTAAACCATCATACGAGAACACAATAATTAGACATAGACTACATACACCTTAGATTAGAAAATTAGACAAGTAGAGTAATCGGTAGAAATACCAACCCCCAAATCTAAACCCCGAGATTCGTACCTTTCCTTTTCTTAAAAATATAAAAAAGATAAAAAAATAATCCTCCTCAACCCCAACCTTAGCGTGGTAACTCCTCACTAGCATTCATATTCCCCTAGAGAACGATATCAATACCCGTGGCTTACCCTAATACTACACTACAACGATTAGGTTCACTGCCTAGGGTGTTATAAAACTTGCTCGAAGAAAAGGAAGTTCCTTTGTCCCGAGCGCGCGTGTAGCGTTATCAAGTTTTTAGGCGTGCGGGGAATAGAATAGCTAGTTAGGAGTCCACCTCGCTTAGGTTTCCTTGCTTGATTCCTATCAAGTAAGATTTTTTCTCAAATTTTAGCTTCCTCGTAGTCTATCCCCCTTCTTCGTGACCTTTGTTCGTAACCCCATCACTTTTCATCATGGAAGGTGATAACCAACCACCATTCATCAACCTACCACCAAATGACCCGCCAAGAGCCCGTACTCTTGGTGAATACTCGAGACCAAGCCACCTAGGCTATAGGAACACGATTGAGCTTTGATTCGCTCCTGAACAGTCAAGTTTAATCACACAAGCTAACCACTTGTGAATGGTCAACCGTAATAAACTTAAAACAGCTCAGAAACAAATTCAATTAAGATCAGAGGAATATAGTGGATTCCTGGGTCGTTAAGTCCCACGGAGGATGAATGGTGTTAAACAACTTCAGATGTCGAATAATCACTAAGGATAGTGATCAGTAAGGATTTTGATGAATAATTACACTCTTGATTGATTGGAATGGATATTGAATACAGAATTGTAAAGCACAACAATCAGATAAAAGAAACGTAAATACGTACGTTTATTAAACTACGTAAACGTACAAAATAAAAAGTGAGATCTAAGAAATAAAAGACCTAAAAATATGAAAATGATATTTTTGGAATCCTAAAAATAAAATAAAATTATTGGAAAAATAAAATTATTTTTATAACTATTTATTTAATTATTATTAATTAAAAACTATTTTTAACTATTTATTAATAACCTAAAATATGATAAAATGTGAAATAAAGCTAGAAAATAAAATTATGACTTAGAAAAATCTAAAATAATATAAAACTTATTTTAAAATTGAAGATATATTTTTTACACTTTTTATCTATTTATTACTAATTAATTATTATTTAAAATACACTTAAATACTAGAAAATATAAAATTAACCTGTAAAAATAAAATTTTAACTTAGAAAAATCTAAAATATGATAAAACTAATTTTAGAACTGAAAAGATATTTTTTATTCTTTTTAATTATTTATTACTAATTATTTAAGACTTTTAACTATTTAAAATTATAATAAATACTAAACAAACAGAGAAAATTATGAAACTTTTTCTAAAAATATCCTAAGGTGACAAAAAGCTAAGAAAATTATAAAAACAAGAAGTGCTTAATAATAAACTGAAAAGAAAAATCAAAAAGCTAATTAATATTAAATAAACGCTATCACTATATTTAAAATGATGTTTTTGTGGATTTTCTTTTTGAAAACTATTTAACTACTGATATTAAGCTACTTTAATGAAAACAAAAATTTTACAAACTAAAAATAAGTATGCGAAGCTTAAAAAGTTAAACATTGCAAGTTATGAGCTTATTATGAAGATTTAAGCTCAAACAAGCTTCAAAGCTAGAACCAAAGGTGGAATAAAATTCAACAAGCTATAAGCTACTCAAATAAAGCTAAAAGACACAAAGAAGCATCCTGATAAGCTGGAAATTAGCAATAAGCACTTGGCTTCTTATAGTAAAAAAAAAACAGAAATGGGACAAGGTTTAAGCTTAATGCAGCCCTAGCAAATAAGCTTCAAAATGGAATATTAAGCTTGGGACCTCAAGTCAGCTAGGTAAGCTTTCCAAAGAACCAAATTACACAAGCTATGGGTAACTAGAGAGCTCTGTGTGAGCTTGTGAAAGTGACTAGCTCAAGCGTACCTGGGACATCATTTAGACAAGGTGCTCAAAAGAAGCTAGAAAATAAGCTATGAATAAGCTGATTAAAAGTGAACTAATATTTTTCTAATTAAGTTAAGCAGCTAAACTTTAATATCCCAAAAGCTTATAAGCTAAATCTCAATATTAAACACACACTAAAATCATCTATTTTATTCAAAAGCGACCAAATTGAAAAATTTGACTTTTTAAGAAAAACACTAAGGTTGACTTATATGAACTTTAAGTTGATTCTAATCACTGATTGTGATGTATTAAGGTGAACTAAGACTGATTTGAGCAATATTAACAACTTATGAACACAAAATCATGATCATGGATCATGAAAATCCAACAGTTAACACAAGATTTGATCAAAAGCTAATTTTGACTTTTCACAAACGAGAACTGGTTTTCTTTGTTGAAATGAGTTTCTAAGACCTAATGTGACATGAAACAATAACAGGCAACCACTCAAACAACCTCCAACACTAATAACTCAGCAAATCCAAACGATTACTTAACTAAACTGATTTGAAAATTTTCAAGTGATTTTAAAGATTGAGACCATGTAACGATTACTGAGACTTAATATTATCACTTACTAAGACTAAATAGACACTAAACAACAACAATAACAACATACAACTAAGAAATTAAACTTAAGCTAATTTAACTGTCAAAATAAAAATTTTATAAACTACAAATTAAAAAGAACAAGCAACTGTTTTTAATGTATAATTATACTTAACTACAACTAATTAACATAAAGACACAGAGATTTAAACTTAAGAACACTTAAACAGTGAAATACAAAAATTGAGCAAAAAGCTTACAAGTGGTGTTGAACCGAGAATCTGAAACCAAGATCAAAAGACCACTCCTATAAGCTTACCACTAAGCCACTAACCCAGGGCAATCCAATATTCACCCTGCTCCAGCTTTGATCACCATTTCTTGTGATTTTTTTTTTCACTAATTTATTTGTATTTTTGGTGAATTTTGAGTTTGACTTCTAAACTGATTTTAAATGTTTCTAAAAGCTTAAATAAGCTTTATGAGGAGCTTATATGGCTTATTAGGTCTTTAACAACATACTGAAACATCATTTGATCTTTTTGAGACTTTGAACATGAAATTGCATAAACTGAAATTAAGACTTTAACATTGAAATTTATTATTGAAAAGGATCTAAAAATACACGAACTTAAGGAAAAAGATTACTTGAAAGCTAAAATTACACTGGAATTTAAATTTTAACTAAAACGACAAAGATAAACTAAAATTACACTAGTTATCTTTTCACATTGCCTCTCTTTGCTTTATAATGATCATTTTCAGCTTTGTCGACATCTCTGAACATATCCCACCTTATCTTGACCATTGAATCTTCATAATTCATCAGAATCGTACACATGGCATTTTGGCCAAAAGGTGTTTGGCAGGTTTATTGCATTAATGAGGTTTGGGAGGATGTGGAGGTGGAGGGAGTGGAGTAAAACAGTGTATAACAGGTGGTGAAGTGGTGAGGTGGTGGACAAACCACCACAGTTTTGGGTTTCTGAGAGGTGGGAGAGACAGGTGAACAGTGGTGGTGGTTTGGCGGGTTTGACCTTTTTTGACTTTTTGATATTAATATGAAGGGGGGTCAAAATGGGGGGTTCATAGGGTTAATTGGCAGGGGTCTTTTGTTTTGGCTGGGTTAATAACAAAGAAAGGGTCCGTTTGGTTTGTTATTAATACAAGGACCAAATATGTAAATTCTGCAAACTTGAGGGACCAAACCTGTCAACAATCCAAAGTTATCACAAGGACCAAACTTGACAAACTTTAATAGTACAAGGACCATATTTGATTATTTTACATTTTTAAAATATCCAAGGACTATTTTTGACACTTTTGTAAAGTTGATGGACCTTTTACGCCATTTGACCAAAGTTTCATTCAAGGACCATTTTTGACAACTTAGAATATTTCAGGGACCTTGAATGATAAAACTCCATATTTTTGGATTCCGGGGACTAGATTTGACAACTTTTGAAACTTGGGGACTAAAGCGCCAATTATGCAAACTTGATACGTTTTCATCGATTTTGGTATTTTTTAATTTGAAACACATAAAACACTTATTTGTGATATTTTTATCATTTTGATGCATTTCTGAGTGTTTTCAGATGTTTTTGCAGTCTAGATGGTACAAAAATGATGAGTATTTAGACACTCATCAATTCTTCGGATGAGTCCTTATTGCATGTTGTATGTTGTATGTTGTTATTCAAAAACGACCAAATTGAAAATTTTGACTTTTTAAGAAAAACACTAAGGTTGACTTATATGAACTTTAAGTTGATTCTAATCACTGATTGTGATGTATTAAGGTGAACTAAGACTGATTTGAGCAATATTAACAACTTATGAACACAAAATCATGATCATGGATCATGAAAATCCAACAGTTAACACAAGATTTGATCAAAAGCTAATTTTGACTTTTCACAAATGAGAACTGGTTTTTCTTGTTGAAATGAGTTTCTAAGACCTAATGTGACATGAAACAATAACAGGCAACCACTCAAACAACCTCCAACACTAATAACTCGAAATCCAAACAGATACTTAACTAAACTGATTTGAAAATTTTCAAGTGATTTTAAAGATTGAGACCATGTAGCGATTACGGACTTAATATTATCACTTACTAAGACTAAATAGACACTAAACAACAACAATAACAACATACAACTAAGAAATTAAACTTAAGCTAATTTAACTGTCAAAATAAAAATTTTATAAACTACAAATTAAAAAGAACAAGCAACTGTTTTAATGTATAATTATACTTAACTACAACTAATTAACATAAAGACACAGAGATTTAAACTTAAGAACACTTAAACAGTGAAATACAAAAATTGAGCAAAAAGCTTACAAGTGGTGTTGAACTGAGAATCTGAACCAAGATCAAAAAACCACTCCTATAGGCTTACCACTAAGCCACTAACCCAGGGCAATCCAATATTCACCCTGCTCGGCTTTGATCACCATTTCTTGTGAGTTTTTATTTTTTCACTAATTTATTTGTATTTTTGGTGAATTTTGAGTTTGACTTCTAAACTGATTTTAAATGTTTCTAAAAGCTTAAATAAGCTTTCTGAGGAGCTTATATGGCTTATTCAGGTCTTTAACAACGAGCTACAAACATCATTTGATCTTTTTGAGACTTTGAACATGAAATTGCATAAACTGAAATTAAGACTTTAACACTGAAATTTATTATTGAAAAGGATCTAAAATACACTGAACTTAAGGAAAATAGTACTTGAAAGCTAAGAATTACACTGGAATTTAAATTTTAACTAAAACGACAAAGATAAACTAAAATTACACTAGTTATCTTTTCACATTGCCTCTCTTTGCTTTATAATGATCATTTTCAGCTTTGTCGACATCTTTGAACATATCCCACCTTATCTTGACCATTGAATCTTCATAATTCATCGAGAATCGCATACATGGCATTTTGGCGCCAAAAGGTGTTTGGCAGGGTTTATTGCATTAATGAGGTTTGGGAGGATGTGGAGGTGGAGGGAGATGGGTAAACAGTGTATAACAGTGGTGAAGTGGTGAGGTGGTGGACAAACCACCACGGTTTTGGGTTTGCGAGGTGGGAGAGAGTTGAACAGTGGTGGTGGTTTGGCGGGTTTGACCTTTTTGACTTTTGATATTAATATGAAGGGGGTCAAAATGGGGGGTTCACAGGGTTAATTGGCAGGGGTCTTTTGTTTTGGCTGGGTTAATAACAAAGAAAGGGTCCGTTTGGTTTGTTATTAATACAAGGACCAAATATGTAAATTCTGAAAACTTGAGGGACCAAACCTGTCAACAATCTAAAGTTATCACAAGGACCAAACTTGACAAACTTTAATAGTACAAGGACCATATTTGATTATTTTACATTTTTAAAATATCCAAGGACTATTTTTGACACTTTTGTAAAGTTGATGGACCTTTTCTGCCATTTGACCAAAGATTCATTCAAGGACCATTTTTGACAACTTAGAATATTTCAGGGACCTTGAATGATAAAACTCCATATTTTTGGATTCCAGGGACTAGATTTGACAACTTTTGAAACTTGGGGACTAAAAGCGCCAATTATGCAAACTTGATCGTTTTTCATCGATTTTGGTATTTTTTAATTTGAAACACATAAAACACTTATTTGTGATATTTTTATCATTTTGATGCATTTCTGAGTGTTTTCAGATGTTTTTGCAGTTTAAATGGTACAAAAATGATGAGTATTTAGACACTCATCAAGCTTCCCGACCAAGCCCAAACTACGGCCCTGCGATCCGACACCATTCAGTTAGTGCAAAACGGATGTGCATTCCATGGACTTCGTTCCGAAGATCCTAATCAGCATCTTAAGGATTTCCTTAAAATTGTCGATTCCATCGACCTTGATGCTACTACTCGGGAGACCACGTGTCTGCGTCTCTTCCAATTCTCTCTACAGGACAAGCTAGTAATTGGCTTGAGCGACTTCCCGCCGGCTCCATCTCAAGTTGGGATGATCTCACCTCTCGCTTCCTTGCTCAATTTTTCCCACCAGGGAGAACCACTAAACTTAGACGAGACATCTTAACGTTTCAACAACTTCAAGGTGAGTCTCTCTACAAAGCATGGACTCGATTCAAGGACCTACTCCGTAAACTCCCTCATCATGGCATTGATCTTTGGCTTCAAATCCAAATCTTCTATGACCATATCGATTTCATCACTCGACGATCCATTGATCAAGCCGCCGGTGGAAGGCTCAGCGACTTTAATGCAGAGAAATCTTGGGATATTATAGAAGAGCTTGCTGATCAAAGCTACGAAGAATGGAATGAATCTCCTGAAACCCCTGATGCGTGGTTAATGCCATACCAACTCCTCTTGAATCTTCCGACATCACCGAGGAGCAAATGAGTGCTATTGAGAGAAGGATTGATTATCTTATGGAAAGGCATAAAAGAGCTCCCGTACAAATCCCTCGAGAAGCAGTCAATTCCGCCAATTCCAACAACCACCCAACACCTTTTTCGGAATCCCCAAGTCGTGAGCAAAACCCAAATTCCGAAAGGCGCTTCCGTTCTACTTCCCCAATACCACTCTCACCAAGCTTTAAGGAACAAATGAAGGAGTACATGGCAGCTCATACGGAGAGATTAGCCAAATTTGAAGAGGATGTTTATAGGCAGAGAGAGGAAATGCAAGAAAAAATGACGGAAATGATGAACCTGGTAAAAGAATATACCAAGACAAAAGTTCCCGAAAAGGTACTAGTAAGAAGCAACGATTGTCCTCCCACTTCGTTTGCTAACGCCATTTCCATTATACATGAGGATGGAAAGGTTGAGGTGAAGAAAACAGAGAAAGCAAGAGGGAGGAGTCTGAACCTAATAATGAGCCCGAGACCATTGATTACTACCTTAAGCACGAAATTAACAGAAAAACCATTGCAAACCAAGTAAACAACTTTAAGTACAATGAGGTTCTTAGGGAATCCCTTGAAGGAAAAATACTGAAGATGAGTATGGCCACGCCTATGGGACCTCTGTATGAGTTGGTTCTAAAAACCATTAACAAAAAGCGAGACACCACAGGGAATTTTGTGATACCATGTAGCATAGGTGATATTGATAATATAAATGCCTTAGGCGTCGAGTGCGATGTGAACATAATGCCATTATCAATCTATAATAAGTTGACTAGGGAAAAGCCAGCCAATACCGATCTTAGACTTTCCTTAGCTAATCACACCTACGTCTACCCCATAGGAATCGCGGTGGATATCTTAATAGAGGTGGCTAATATCATTTATCCGGTGGATTTCGTGATCATAGATGTTGAGGAAGATAGAAACATGCCACTCATTCTTGGGACACCATTTCTGGCCACCGCCAAGGCAACCATCAAATGCGGAGAGGGCATCATGATACTTAAAAGCGGAAAAGGGTACACTAGGATACCCATCGTTCCAAGATATCCTCTTAAGATCATGGAGAAGATTACGGGTGAAAGTCTACAAGTCCCTAACAATATAGTTAAGAAGAAAATGAATGATTGGCAAAAAGGGCTTAGAAATTTTATGGTTCAAGGATTGCATGCAACATTGTGGTAGCCTGATAAGAAGTTAGGAAATAATCCCACTTAAATTAGCTTATCGACTCCACGAACAGTACTATAAGAATCGGTACTGAACATTCCTCCAAAGATTATAGTACCAAGTACTTCCTGGCGAGCTCTAATATGATCAGATTTATAAGTAAGCATCTCTTGTAAAATATAAGCAACACCAAACCCCTCTAAAGCCCAAACCTCCATTTCTCCTACCCGTTGTCCCCCTTTCTTGGCCCTTCCTTTAAGGGGTTGTTGTGATAATATTACTAATTTCGTCGGCTTGAATGGTTACCATGAGTATTTCTTAATTCTTTTTTGAAAACAAAATAATAAATCAAAAATAATGCCTAAATTTAGAAGGACTAATCCGTTATTTGTTTCATCGCCCCCAATATGTACCAAAGGCACAAAGGAACCCTAAGGAATTTCTAAAGGGAGAAAAAGTACTTCTGTACAAATCACGGATAAGGGCATTACAAGGTAGAAACAAACCAAGATGGTTTGGGCCTTTTGCAATAAAGGAAACCAATCTAAAGGATAGAATCGTCACCATAGTAGACGACGTTGGCAAGGAATCCACGGTAAGCATACAACGTCTACGCCCTTTTGACAAATGGAAAGCGAAGGAAGAAGGTGACGGTAATGAAGTCACGTAGAACCGACTACGAGTCTAGTTACAAGACTCATAAATAAAGAAAAGCGCTTCGTGGGAGGCAACCCATGCTTAATTGTTTGCTTGTTTGTGTCATATATCTTTTATTGATTGTTTATTCTCATGTTTAAATTTGTAAAAATGCTTTATTTTGTTTTTAACCTCATCTTAATCACATATAAAGGTATTTTACATAAAGGATAAGTGTAGGGAGGATTACACATGTTTTCAAAAGAAACGTAAACATGAGAATTTCAATTAATTAAAAGATATATATGTGTGTTTGTTCGAGTCAAATGCTTGTATCGAGTCATAATGGATGTTTTGCAGAAATTTTTCCAGATTCTAAAGATGTAAATTTTTCAAAATTTTTTCCAGAAAATCGCAGACCGGTTTTTGTCGGGATAACCTAACGGCATCAGGATCGCAACGACGTCGGGAAGGAGTAAAACAACAGATTACCTTTTTCTCGTTTTCTGAGCTACTTATAAAATTTTGGAATTTTCCAGGTCTTAATTTTCCAGAAATTCGTAAACATCCATTCCACAAGCATTATATCCTAGTTTAATAGAGTCTTATATATATTATTACCGCTGATTTTACGTGAAGGTTTCGTTTGTTTTCTTCAAGAGTGAAGGTATAAATTACTAAGAAGAAGATACATAAGATTGGAAGGAGCTTTTCACGCATACATTCTTCTTGGAAAGGATTTAACCACCACTTTACACGGATCCTACCGAGCTAATCAGGGGAGTATTAGTTTCTTTCGTTTTTAATTACCTTCCATTATCATAACTTTGATACTTTCGGGGAACATTGGGGACAATGTTCAGTTTAAGTGTAGGGAGGGAAAATAAAACGGGAACTTTGAAACTATGCTTATCCTTGATTATTTGCTTTGTCCAATTGTATTTGTGTAATAAACCATGAGAAAATGTCGGTTAGGGTAATTTTGGCCCTAAATTTTTAATTTTTCATGACATATAGGAGTGGGCCATTAGTCTTAATAAAGCGTCTCACGGATAGAAAGTTGCATGACTAGCACAAAAACCCTTTACCACTAAAATTCCACCCAAAATGTGAGGATCGCCCTTAGATTAGTAGGAATTAAAGCATTCATCTTTAATGCTTAGTGTGTGAACCGGTAGTATATTAGATTCTAGAACTTGTTTTGTGATGCATCCCGAGATCGCTAGTAAGACTACACTTGTGTAGTTAGGAATAACTAAATGATAAGAGGCATTAGGATAACCCTTGTTTGATACCTTTAATATAATTATTTCTTCCACCTCGGTTGACTAATTCCCCCACACCTTTGCGTTGTACTCACTTTTAGTACACGATACCCCTAGTTAACCCCTCCGAGCCTATCCTTTTCGCGGTTCTCTTGATTTTTCGGTTTTCCGGAATATCAATGAAGAGCATTGTTTACACCCCACCCCCAAATGTACACCCAAATCGCCTTAGCCTACCCTGTATGCACTCACTTTTAGTGCATTATTGTTATCATACTAAACCCTTATGAAATGACGGGAAGGGAACGTTAAATTCAAATTCCCTTTATTTGCGTAATAATGTACTCCAAGTGTTTTGATCTTTTCAATTCGGGTCAAATTAGTGTTAGAGTAATAAAGACTCAAGTGTAGGGATGTGCCTATAAATCCCTATCATTTTGATGTTACCGTAGAGGATGGTAGAGTAAAAGTGTATGAAAAAAAATGAAAAAGAAAAAGAAAAAAAAAGTGTTAAAAAAAACATACGGGCTCTCATCCTACATCTATCTTTAAAATTATGTTTGTTTATTTCAGTTATCTAGAGTCTAGAGTGTCGAGTCTTGGCTTAGCAACGCCATTCTTCGTATGCTTGTAACATAGAGATTTTTGACTTACCACCACTAAATAGCCTATCCCACCAAACCCTTTGTTTTCCTACCGTAAGCCTAACATTACAACCCTTTCAAAGACCTCTTTGATAGTCTTTCCTAGGTGCTTACGCCAAAGCAATGGAGGTTTGATCTAGTCTCAAGCCTATGGTAATCTATGTACTAGGACCGGTTAATGAGTGTTTATCTTCCATTTCCAACTTGTTATATTTCATATACACCCGAGAGATGTGAGTATCCAAACACCCCATGTGAGGTGCTAGTATATAATTTCCGTGCTTGTTATGAATTTTCTTGGGGCTTATATGTGTTATGGATTGTTTTAAACCAATGCTTCATGACCCCTAACTTATAAATTAATTGGCTAAAAGAAGATTTGCTTGAGGACAAGCAAATACCAAGTGTAGGGATATTTGATAAGGTTTTAAAATGTACCTTTTTGAGGGGTCGTTTAAGCCCTTATTTGATCACTTTTGTATCCGTTATTACTTAATATCGTTCCTTTTCACTTTTTAGGTCTCTTGAAGGAAAATTGCTGGAATGGCACTTATTTGGACGAAAAGCGCGGATATACTTGAGAAAATGGCCAAAGTCAAAAATCGAGACACTCAAGCTGCTGAATTACAAGGGGCGTCGGGTGTTATCTGTGACGCCATCGCATAATTTTGTGACGGCTCAGTAGCCAAATTGCTTATTTTCAAGTGACGGTGTCGGGCTTTAAAAGAGTGGGTCGTCGCAACTCGGGCGGCCTAGATTTGATCCGACGGCGTCGAGACTAAAGGGGACGGCGTCACAAGCATAAGGTGAAGCCGTCGCAAGACTAACGTGGCCAAGACGAAACCCTAATGACGGCGACCCGACGGCGTCACAATTCATAAGGTGACGCCGTCGCAATTGTAATCTTATATATAGAATCCGAATTTTTTAGTTTTCAGTGTGTAGTCTTTTGGAGTAAAAACCTAAACCGAACCAAGGTTGTCTTGTACAGTATTTTAAGGGTCCAAACCCTATCTTACATCAAGATAAGTGTTTTACTTCTTTAATTCAATTATGTATTCAATTATATGTGTGTATGCTTGCATGTTCTCCATGTCCGGCTAATTTACTTGTGTGTTTGCTTAGGGAATATGAAACTTAATTATTGAATATTGATCGGTTGTCTCTTATCTTAATTGTTAATGATCTAGTAATGCGATAGGTCATTCGTTGTGTAGTTAATGCTTGATTAATCTTTGTGAACCTTAGACTATAACGCCTAGAGTAGTTGTAGGCTAAACCATCCAAAGAGTACCTTAGAGTTAGAGTCTATAATTCCTAGAGATTTTGTAGACGAGACCCTTTGGTAGTTTCAAAGAGTTAGGGACAAACGAATACCCTACGACTTTAGACACACAACGCGATTAAAAATACGAATGTGACAATTCAACCATCAATAGGAGATAATTAAGGAGTAATCAAACCTAAGTAAACACATCTTTAAACCATCATACGAGCACACAATAATTAGACATAGACTACATACACCTTAGATTAGATAATTAGACAAGTAGAGTAATCGGTAGAAATACCAACCCCCAAATCTAAACCCCGAGATTCGTACCTTTCCTTTTCTTAAAAATATAAAAAAGATAAAAAAATAATCCTCCTCAACCCCAACCTTAGCGTAGTAACTCCTCACTAGCATTCCTATTCCTCTAGAGAACGATATCAATACCCGTGGCTTACCCTAATACTACACTACAACGATTAGGTTCACTGCCTAGGGTGTTATAAAACTTGCTCGAAGAAAAGGAAGTTCCTTTGACCCCGAACGACGCGTGTAGCGTTATCATTAGTGAAGGGTGTCGATCGTCCGTATTGAAAGCACTCGTGAAGAGTGCTTAGAAGTTAAGGCTAGAGGCATTAGTAAAGGGTGCCTAAAAGTCAAGTCACAAGAAATTAGTGAAGGGTGTCTTGAAGATCGAGTCAAAGGCATTAGTGAAAGGTGCCTAAGGTGTACATTCGATATGGTGTGATTCGATGTACATGATAGATTAGTATTGGGTCAAAGGATATTGTTATCCTTGATGATGTTATTATAAGGAGTAGATCTCCTTTGAGTTTAGGTGTTGTGTAGTGTTAGGTAGTAGTTCCTCTATTGTAATGGAACTCGGTATTTAGCCTAGTACCGGATAAAGGGTAGGCGACGTTGTGGTAGGTGTGGTTCTCCTTGGTGAAAGAACCCGGTGGTTAGCCTAGTACCGGAAAAAGAGTAGGCGACGTTGTGAAGGCTTCTCCGCCATAAGGAGCTGGTGTTGTGTAGTGATTTCGAACTCTCGAGTAGGTGACTCGGGGAGTGGAGTAGGTCAAGGAAGGTGTCCTTGTAGCCGAACCACTATAAATACTCGCGTTGTGGTTTTGTGCTTCTAACTCTTTAACTTTTCATTACATGTTTATATTTCTATATGTTTGTTTATCAACATCCAACACACATCCAAAATAGATTGACATAAGTCGATCTAAATAGTTTAAAACGAAGTTTTAATTGGCAAAACTATTCCCCCTTCTAGTTTTCCACATATCTTAAGAAAGCCAAAAAGTGATTTATGATGGTAGTGAGATTCTTAAGCCCAAACAAAAGCCAACTTGTGTACAGAACACTAAAGAGGACATAGAGTTAGAAAATGTCTCTAGAGAGAAAATGGATAAGAAAATGAAGGAACCTAAATGTGTGGAGAAAAGATTAAATATTAAAGCTCCCAATTATTCTAGGGAAAACTTCTTAGATACGTTCAAACCTTAGACTCAATTAACCCCTGAACAAGTGTTTTGGAAGTTAGATACGGATAAGAGAAAAAACGAAGAACTTGTTGAAAAAAATCCTCCCCTTAGGAAATTACCTGCAGCTACAGTGTATCCTCCCAATACACCGATGCATTTAGTTCCTAGAACTCTTCCTACACAATGCAAAACCTTAATTAGCATATATGTGATTTACCAACTATTCGCTGATTTCGATAAAACATGTAAGAAGAGAATCACATCAACGGGCATTACTGAAGGGGAAATGGGTTTTGAGCAAACAAACGAGTGTTATCTTACTGAGGTTATTCCATTCTTTAAACAATTGAAAGAACAATTTGACGGTATTCAAAAGACCTTAGATATTGAAGTTAAAAAAATGAAAAAGATGTTTAATGAAATGGAAAACAAGGCAAGAAATAATGCATATGAGCTTAAAAGTTATGAGATTGAGAGAAAGAATATTCACATCCTTAATGAGAATTTGATTGCCAGATGTATTGCCCAAGATGTGTTTTATATTGTCACAAATTATGCCATAACTGCTTCTCAATTTCATGATTTGTCAATTGCATTTAAAGTTTCCCAAGGTCGTGTCAATGAACTTGAAACCGAGAATTCAAAATTGCAAGAAAAAAATCCAAAAGGATGATCATGATAGCATGATCAGGCATTTTTCTAAATTAGAGGTTGATTATCTTGATTTGCAATTAAAATATCAACATCTAGAAGAAAGAATCAAAAGCTCAAATGCCAAGACATCTTTGGATGCTCCTGAATTTGATGCATATTTTGAAATAAGCACATGTGATGAACGGATTCAAGCTCACTGTAACACGATCCGAAAGCTGAAAACTCAAATTTCCCAATTGAAGGGAAACAAGAGTGAAGTGGTTGGCTCTCACATACCTCTGCCTTTATATTCTCAGAATTTACAACTTCAAAATATCGTAAATGAATTGCAACAAGAAAATGATTGTTTTCAAGCTGAAAATGCTAATGTTAAATTGCATTTCAAAGAGTTATATGAATCAATTAAGGTCACTCGTGACATAATGAAAAGATAACTTCTTTGCTTAAAGAAATTGAGAATCTGAAGACTCAGGTAAAAGGGAAAATGCCAATCACTATTTGTGATAATGTTGTACAAAGGTGTATGCTTGTAAGAAGTATGCTATTAATGTTAAGTATATCCCTCCTCCTCTTAGGAATAATTGGAATGTGTGTCAGTCATATCTCAATCGCCTTAAGGATAGCCTAGATATTGTTCGAGAGATTGTTGAAGTCGCTAGAATAGAGAAGCCTCTAGATAGTGATTTTGCCGATGCTTGCATTTACATTGAACAATCTCAAGAAATGTTAGAACATGTCATAGGCACTTATCCTAAAAGTGATAATAAGCTAGATAGAATTATTGCACTCTCTTCTATGCCTAAGATCAAGCATGTTACCTTTGATGTACCTCTGAAAGCCTCAGAACCCAGCACTTCTAGGTCAGTAATGCAAAAAGCAGTGAATCAAACTAATATTCTCGTAGTTACTTCTACAAGAGTAAGCAGTGACACTACGGCTAGGGGGTCAAAGCCTACAGGCAATACAAAGCAAGATAGGACCTCGCGAGCTAAAAGTGATCAAGTGAAAAAAGTAGAAGACCACCATAGGAATAATAAGTTTAAGTTGAACAATATGAATCGTGTTGATTCTAGTTGATGCAAGATTTCTGACCAGGTTTTGATATTTATAATAGTCTCGTCTACCTATGGTCTACCTTATGCACTCACGGGTAGTGTACCCGGTCATGTGTAGTGTAGTATTCGATAAAGCCGAGGTCGTCCCAAGAGCTATGTAGATGGATTCTAACTCAAGTCTAAGTGTCACTGTTTTAAATGGTTTTTAAGATTGAAATGATTAATTAAACTAAAGACAAGAAATGAAATGCGCAGATTAAATTAAGATTGTGAACAATGGTAAGAAAGTGTGCTAACCTGATTATTCATCATATCATGTAATGTCTATGTTTTCTAATTACTTCATATTGATTCAACTGGGGGTTTAAGTCGCTAGGATAGCATTTGGTCAATTCATCCGAACCTATCAACAAAGGTTCCTACCCGACGTCAAAGGCCTAGCCTTTGGGGAGTCGAGGGTATTAAGTCACCTAAGCCAAGTCATTAAATACCCTACATGCAAGATTCGAAATAATGAGTACCCGGGCGCTAGCATCTTAGACACTCATCCCTAACTTCTTAAGTTCGTACATACGAACGGTGATCATTTGGTCAGTTCGCACAAGAAGAAAACACAGTCAATAACAGAAAATCTTTGTTAAAAAGTTTTCAATTCTGTAAGAAAGTTAATACTTGCAATAAAATTCCAGAAAAACATAATGTGCAAGTGTGCAACTAAGAATATTATGTAATTCGTGTTATGAATGGATGCTTGTTTTGGTAAAAACACAAAATTGATGACATTTATTACAAGAAATGGGTGTAGTATAGTTATTTAGATTAATTAATATCAAGCTGGATATAACATACCTAGAGCAGCATGTTTGCATTACTTGCTTGTTTATGATGATTATAAAGAAAGTTAAATGGATGTGCAACTATTTAACACTTTAACTTATCAATATCCTTTGAGTTTAATATTTATGTCATTGAGTTCTTGAAGACACAATAACAAATCAGATGACATAAAACAACTATCGTGGAATAAATCACACATTTTAGCACGGATACATGCATTTACAAAGTTCAACAATTGGCTTGCATTCACCTTCACTTCCTCTTTTAGCCTTGCATTGGCTCATGCAAATGTCTAATCGCCCAAGTCTCTTTCGCATCCTCCTATTATTGGCTTATAGCAATTGCATGAAAATACCTTCAATTTTGCTTTCATTTTACTTTTTGCGAGGAAAAACATTTTGAGTCAAATATCATTTTCTTAAAAAGTTTCTGCTCCATTTTCCCATGGTGAATGTCTTCTTCAGTAAATGAGTATTTGGAAAAAGGAATGACACATACACAGACATGTGTGTGTAAATAGAAAGTTTTTGTAATTCTGTACTTCTGGTGTGTAACAATTTTAGCCATCTAAATTTTTTGATTGAATGCTTTAAAAACATATATATCTAAACAAAGAATACTCAAAGTAACTTAAAGAACACACCTTCTTATTTTTGCAAAAGAAGTAAAGTTGTAGCAAAGAACTAACCTTTCATAATTAGTCGTTTTGGTTACCATTGTATTCTTTAGGCTTGGCTCGAGAGGAAAAAAAAAGCTATTAAAGAATCTATATTTGAGAAAGAAACTTTACTTACCATCGAATCCATTTTATATTGCCGTAAACATTGTTAGGTGCAGTGACTAATTACTTTTAGCGGACCAATTAAGAAAACATTCCATAAATTGTCTCTAACATAAATTATCTGCTAGTTCTTTATTTAGTAAGAATTCGATCTGTATTCCACTCGCAGACAAGTTGCAACGTTTATAGGCTAACAATGTAGTAAGATTTGAACATCTATATAGATCATAGATGTATACAATGTATGAGTACGTTACATATGCCTTAAACACAACCCGTTTATATCAATCTTTCACTACATATTATATCACTCGCCATGGGTCTACACATGTGGTACCTCTCTGTAATTGTATTTAAATGCATCATGACCATAGTAGATTCTTCGGAAACAACTTACATAATTCACATGAACTTATCTGCAATTCCAAAACCCTACACTAGCACCACCAGTTAGTACCTAGCCACACTTCAGTCCATTTCTGACCAATCACTCGCCTACATATCTACCCAAAAACTGCTCTACAGCTATAAGCATGCCATTCAAGGGTTTAGTGTGACCCTTACGTATCTGAACTTGAAATCATTAAAAGGATACCAGGCTACGTGTTTTCAACCAAAGACACAAGCGTCCAACTTCTAACAACCCATTCAACCGAATTTCTGGGCTTACACTAAGATTTTGGGGCATGGCCTGTTTATAGCTATGGAAAAGATGTCATAATTGGATTTATTGACTCAGGGTTTTGGCCGGAGTCAAAAGGCTACAATGATGACGGGATTGATGAAATTCCATCAAGGTGGAAAGGTGAATGCGAAACTAGAACCCAGTTTAACTCCTCATTGTGCAACAAAAACCTGATTGGTGCTCAGATTTTTAACAAAGGTTACCAACAAACTAATTCGAGAGTCAAACCCAAATGAAGAGGTTGAGGTTTGTTATGAGGGAGGGGGTTTTTGTGGTTAGTTGTGGAGGTTTGTTATGCTGATGTGGCGCTGAGGTGACGGTGATGAAGAGCCATGATAGACCTCCCACACCCAATCCTCTAACCTTATACATTCAATTTTGATGGAGGAAAAAAAAGAAAGAATACACATGCATTCAAAGATATATTAAATGAATCAAAACCTTAATTAATGAAAATTGAAAATTGCCTACTTTACCCTTGACTTGGTTTGATGAGATGAAAGGTAAAGATTGCTTCTCAATCTTTTCAATCTCAAACTCTTCTCAATCAATCCGGATTCAAGGTTTTGGTTCCATTGAGAAGGTTTTTAAATTGAGAAGGTTGAGAAGCAATTTGAGCCATTGAAAGTAATTAATTTTAATGCATTATACAAGTCATCAATTTACATGAAAGGGGTAAATTAGTAATTGAATCATTAATGAATTAAATGAGGAATGAAGTCTCCAACTGTTAGAGGGCTAGGTACGGTAGCTGGTGGCTCAAGCCATTGTGCTCGACGCGAGCCTATGGCGTGACATACCACACCAGTGTTGGGCTGGTAGCTTCTCGCCGTCGTGGCTACCAGCTCATGCCAAGCGATTTTCCTTTTTTTTTGGGTTTGTTTCTTTTTGTTTGTGTGTTGTGTTTGTGATGTGTTTTGTGTTTGTTCTGTGTATATTGTGATGCGTTTTTTTTTTTTTTGTTTTTTTTTTTTTTGCAGGTTTTGGCAGCATGAAGAAGACAAAGGGTGCTTGTTGTGGCTGGAAGGGAAAGAAGATTAGGTTTAGCATTTTTAAAATTGGGCCACGTTTATTATTGGGCTGAGCAATATACATGTTCGATGGTGCCATACCACATATTTTAAAATTGGGTTTGCATTTGGAAGCTGGGAATATCATACTACATTTTTTTGGTTAACATTTTTTTTCTTTTAACATTTTATTCAAGCAATTTTGTACTAATAATTCATTTATTCAAATAAATAAAAAAAAGAAAAATATATATTTGTGGGGTCCAAGAGTGCATGACGGCACCAAAAAACTGATGTTATGTTAGGGAGGGGCGTTTTGGTGCCATAAACAAAACTGGTGCCATAGGGAAAAGGTGCCGAGGTGCCACCACTTTTTCTCATGGCACCACCCACGGCACCACACTAGCCCTCTTATGGTTTCTAAAAACTTGAATTGATCGTGTGATTCTTTATTGATATATTGTTGTTTATCTCATTTTTTAAGTATTCATATTTTTTTGAATCACTCATTTCTTTAATTTTTTTACTAGTTACTAATAAAAATAAATTATTATGAAGCTTCGAAATGCTTTTTTTGAAAATTCCTAAACCACAACTAAAAACTATATTTTGTAAAATGTATGATTCAAGTTTTTTAATGTAACACGTATTATGTATGCGTTTTGCGTTTTGAATCGTAAACATCGAAGCTTTTTTAAAAAGTGAATCTTTAGAAAGCTAGTAATTTTATTTTGAATCATTTGTTAGTCCGTGAATCATGCGTCGTTACTCGAGTTTATGAATCATAATCGAATTAGTGAATTAACAAAAAAATAGTTAGTGTCTTGTTTCGAATAATATTCGGATTTGTGAATCAAACGAGAGTTATCAATTTGTTTTTTTTATTGAGTCGTTCCTCTACTGAAAAGAATGGTGAACTCTTGGAAGGGAATCAAACGTGAATGTCTTGTTTCGATATTCGGATTTGTGAATCCAACGTCAATGATAGTGTTAGTACGGTGAATTATCAATAACATACTATATTTATAATAATATAAAAAGGTTACTTATTATATAAACCATCACTTAAAAAATAATAAAAAAGTTATAGTAATGTAGGTGTAAAAGATATTCCCTAAGTGTAGTTAAAAGTAATGAATGAGAAGAAACAATCGAATAAAAAAATGAACCAATTAGTAAAATTAGAATTTATAGTTAGAGGATAAGAAGCAAAAATGCATGGTATTAAAGTAGGTTTAGTAAAAAGAAAATATAAAGTTATGAATACCTATAATGCCCTTGTATTAATCTAGTGAAATGAATGATCAAGATTGCTTCTCAATCTTCTCAATTTAAAATTTTTCTTAATCGATTCGAATTATATATATATATATATATATATATATACATACATACATACATACATACATACATACATACATAACGCTTCTAGCAAGGTGCTATAAGCCAAAGAGAGTAATTACAAACTAGAAATAAAACAAAGACAACATAATTCTAGAATTTACCAGAGGCTTTAACTGTGAGGCTTACAAAATGGATGAAAAAACTCTTGCTAATTTAAGTAAAAACCGAGACAAGAGAAAAAAATAACAAATTTTCTTCCAATTAATTTTCACAAGCAAATCATTGTTATTCAACTGTCTACTATAAAAATATTAAAATTAAACAATATTATATGTATTCTGATAATATAATTATATATAACAATTAGAATAGATTTATTTACTAGTAAAATACGATATAAATGTGTATCATATTTTTACAATATTATTACATTATGACAAGTATTGAAAAATGTTTTGTTATAAATAAGGAGAATACAGTTAAGAATGTTCATATGTGATAAGTTTCATTTTAATAACAAAAAATGAAGAAAGACATTTCATCCAAATTCGTCATTTTTGCTATGATATTTATCATTGCAGGTATATTCTTCTAACCTTTTTTTACTATGTAAGAACATACGTAATGGTAATTGTTATGTGCTCATTTCTCAATGACAATAACATATATACACAATATATGATTTTCATATAACTTGTTACCATTATCACTCACTTATTTATAACAATTTTTTCAAAAGCTCAACATATGAATACAAATATTATAAGCCATTAAATCAAAACCGTATGTGTATTGTTACATATAAGGAAAAAAAAAATGTAAGAAACCACAAAATTAATTGGACAAGAAAGCCTAGAATACTTTGTTTGTTTTTTTTATTTGTGTGCTTGAGAATTACACTGAATGTTACTTAAAAATACTATTTGATTGTATTTTGTAAAAAATTATTTTGTTTTTAGTGGTAGGAGTCAATGGAAGAAACAATATGGATCAATCTTATGTACATGAGAACGGGTGTCAACCAAAAGGTTGTAGTTTTATAATGGATCCGAAAGGCCAAATATGTCCTTCTCCAGCTTGTAAAGTTGATGATGACTGTAAACAATATTGTTACCCCAATCCTGAAGCTTATTGTAATTTGGGGGAGCATTGTTGTTGTTACATAGGTTGAATTTATTGTTTGACTTAGCTAATATTTTGAAATCATACTTGTCTTTTTTATATCTTATTATTAGAAGAGTACTCATTCATAACACATTAATTTTTTAGTGCAAAACAATTATAGTTGTAATATTGTTGTTAAGTGTGTTCGTCTAACATCTACGCATACAACCTCTGTTGTAAAAATCGGCTCAGGCGGCCGATTAATCCCGGCATAATCGCTGATCGCTCACTAAGCGCCTTGATTTATCATAACGGCCTATTTAATCGGTTTAGTAAAAGATCGCTTAAAAATCGGTCAACAAACCAATTAATCGGACAAAATCAAACAAAATCGGTCTAAATGAATAAATCAAACAAAATCACTTAAAAATCGGTCAACAAAATCGCTTAAAAATCGGACAAAATCGCTTAAAAATCGGTCAACAAACTAATTAATCGGTCAAAGATCGCTTAAAAATGGTCAACAAACCGAGTAATATCTATGTTTGACTTTGAACTTTAAAGAATTATGTATTATGTTTATATTTGAACTTTTTAAATATTTGAACTTTGATGCACTATGCTTATCTCATACATATAATATAATATAATATCTAAAATTACAATTTTGTGCATAAAAATTCCAATCCGATTAATCCCTGCCTAACTGATTAATCGCTAGGCCGTACCCGACCGTCTCACTAGCGCCTAACGATTTTTACAACCTTGCATAGGACATAAATTAATCAAAATGTAATTGAAAAAGTTTGTAACAAAGAACGTATAGAAATATTTAGTGAAACAAATATATAACATTACATCAAAATTGAAATAACTTACAATGCGCGTTATTCATTACGTAAATTTTCTTGGTAGACGACATTTGGTTCCCTCCATATAAGGGCGTTTAGTATTTAAATAACCACAAGGACCATAAATCATGTGCTTTAAGACCACTTGGTGCAATTCATGATGCTTATCTGGGTCTGTAGTTTCGGCACAAACAATTTTTTCGTAATGATGGTAATGGTGTGTTATATAGTAGAGTGCATGGATGCATTTTTTAGAAAGTAATTATGTTATCGTTAAATATAAACAAAGTCTACTATTTTTTTAAAGAAAGGATTTGCTATACAATGTCTAGAGGGCAATGGTTAAGGCATGTTAACATAAATTTAAAAGGAAATTTAGACTTTATTAAATTAAAAAATCACATATATTTAAGGTAATTTGTATGTTTATTTATTGTACATTAAATATATAACTACTTTAAATATATAAAAATATGTTATTTAATGTGACTTAACCATTGCCCGGTATGCATTCTATAGGAAATCTTTTTTAAGAAACGACATTCATGAAAAGATGGCATGCATTAAATGAAATTGTGAAAAGAGTGTTAGACTTCTAAAATTGACTTCCCAATATGCAATATTAATCAATGCAGTCGAATAAAATACCATTAAGTGTGATAAAATGAGATCGTGCAAAACATGTCAGTATATAATGCTAATTAAGCTTGAGAGCATATTAGTAACTATACTTCTTTTTCTTTTTTTTTATTTTGTGAGTTTTTTCTTAATTATAAATTTTTTATATATAGTTGAGATATTATTTCCGTTTCAAAATTGTTGTCAAATAATAATAATAATAATAATAATAATAATAAATAAATAAATAAATACATAAGCTTAAGAAAAGTGCATTTATTACTGATTTGATTTTTTTTAAATAAGAAAGAAAACAGTATTACCCTTTGATAATTATTGAATGTCTTCATATATGGACAATAAAATTTGGACAGTGTATAATTAGTGGGTTGTGAATTGTGATGTGATGAAAATGTCACTATATCAATTTAATTTTTTTCAATATTATCAAAAAACTCATGTACATTTTTTTTTAATAAATATATTTATTTATGTAAATAGTCATAAATGGGTATATATACAAGAGGACTCCCACCATACGAGTCTCAAAAAAATGTTTACTGATTTGGGTAATACTAGGTTCCAAGCTACGGTAGAACCATTGCCACGGTAGAACCATACTTTTTGATTTAGGATTAAGATGTCTTTCTCAAGTTAGGACCAAAATCAGAAAAGCTATTTAAAATTATTAAATTATTGGGTAAATTGCAAAAATAGTTCCTAAAGTAGTCTAAATGTGCAAGAAATACACCGAGACAAAAAGTTTTTCAAAAACGACATTAATGTTTCATTCTTTAGCAAAACAACCATCGAGAGCTACTTTTTGCTAACTTTCGTTATTTTTCTCGCTAAGTGCCACGTCAATGAGGGTAATATTGTCATTTTACTATTCATATACTTATTAAATTACCGCCAAACAACTTGTGATATCAATGCGACTTGACCTAAATGGCTAAATTTGTAAAGTAAACTCTAATGTTTGCACCCATAAACCCCCCTACAACCCACTTTCTAAACCACGGCTCCAAAGTGCAATAATTACCACCACATTTACCAAACACCGCAATCATCACCACCACCATAACCACAACCACCACCACCGACAACCATCAAGAAACATCAACTTTGATCACCACCACCAAGAGACAACTCCCACAACAAGGTCCATGTCCACGTTGTCATTCACAAGACACAAAATTCTGTTACTACAAAAACTACACCACTTCACAGCCACGACACTTTTGCAAAAGCTGCCGTAGAAACTGGACTCATGGTGGCGTTATCCGTAACATCCTTGTTGGGGGTGGTGCTCGTAAAAATACTAAAAGACAAAAACTCATGAACCCCACCACCACTTTGGGTTATGTTACCACTTTTGCTTCGGTGGAGTACCAGATCCTGGTGCCCCCTCCACTTGTGGATGTTGCCGGAAATGTGATGGGTCCGTTTAAAGGAATGGGTTTATCGCTATTGGAAGGTGTTGGGTTTGAGGATGGTGTTTGGCTATTTTGTGATAGTTAATCTAGTTTCTTAGTTTAATGTTTGTCTTTTGTATGTAGTGGTTTATGTACCCGATCTTTTGGTGAATGGTTAACTGTATGGGTGTAAATTTAACTGATCTTTTGGCTACTTGTTGTCTTTTCACAGTAATTACCCAAAATTGCTCAAATTGATAATTGTGGTTGACTTTCGCAAATGAATGTACATGCACAGTTGCACACAACTACCCAAAATTGCCCAAATTGACAATCATGTTTGACTTTTGCACATGAATGAACATGCACAAAATTACCCAGAATTGCCAAAATTGACAATCCTGTTTGACTTTTGCAAATGAATATACATGCACAGTTGCACAAAATTACTCAAAATTGCCTAATTTGTTGGCTTCCATTAGGTTGTAGAAAAGGTTTCGCAAGCATTTGCCTTAGTAAATTATTACACAACCAGTAGATAAAGTTTAGAACAACTAGATATTGTTATAATCTTCCACTACAACACTATAGAAGAAGTATAACAGATTAATGACGTAAACATAAAAGCATAAGCATTATTCAGCATCATCCTTAGTTTTATTGTCAGCCATCAGTCTTCTCCTCCTGATTGATCTTCCTTGGTCTTCAAACTTTCTGCAAGCACTCCATCTTGCCCAAATCCATTTTTTGCAAGCAATCTGGCTCATCTCCTTGTTTAGCAACCACTTTATCTGTAGTCCCATCTCCATCAACAGCTGAGATAAATCCTTCCTGTCCAACTACTTCAGCACACAGATCATCCAAAATCACAGCCCCATCACAAACTATTTGTTCACCATCATCACCATCAACATCCTCTATTGCAAACATTTCTTCAGCAACGACCTCAAGTGGAACCACACTGAAACTAATTGGTTCAGCAAAAATAGCATACATCTCTGTTACTTCTTCAGCTGCAACTACGTCATCAAGTTCATCCAATGCTTGATCAATTTCAACAAACATGTCACTAATCTCTTTAGGCTCTTCAGGCTCTTTAGGTACATCAACTAAATGGTATGGATCATCTTTCCATTCAACATCTATTCCTTGATCCACCTCTTCTTCACTAATCCAAGTCTCTATATCCCCTTCCTTTCCACTAATGGTAACATCATCTGTGTCATAATCCGCATCATCAAAATCGAGCACATCTGTATACTTTAGGGAATCCTCACTTGAATACTCCACTATAAACTCTTGGTCATTCTATTCCAATAACCTCCTGAATTGAAACTCATCACTCAGCCTTTTTGTATGATTTGCAACCATTTTTTCTACACAAAATATTGGTGGGAACTCATTGTCAAAATCAGTATCATAAGCAGGTCCAGCCTTCTCAGGTTGGCTTGTCTTATGCCACTCTAACAATGGTAATTTCCCATTGTTTCCAGTCTCACCCTCAAGAGCCTTTCTAACATCATCATTGACATCATGATCCACAATTTCTTCTATCACCACACCCTTGCCCTTACTCATCATTTGCTCCATCATCTGACACTCTACCAATGAAACACCGGTTTCAATATACAACTCCAATTCTCTAAATCTAGGAACATACTCCACAAGTCTTCTCGCAGACATTAGTGGTAGCAAACCATCATCCAATGACTCCCTAGGTATCCTAAAGTGAGTAAACACAAAGCTACGATCCGTGTGACTTGAATCCTCTAACATTTCGCCCAATAAGTCCATGAAGAAAATGTCACAGTGCACTTCGTCAAACCAATCTGTATCTCCAAAAAGATATCTTTTTCCTGGTGGTGAGGTAAATTCACCATTGTGATGGATTTGCAAGTAAACATGGTTTCATTTAAATATGTGCAACACATAAAACATCAATAACTTCCAAAAACATTAACAAGTTTAAATGGAAAACACGAAACTAGAACAGAGTATGCTTACCATAAAATATTCCTAAATCAGGGATCGGGGTACTGTGTGTGCGATTTTGCCAAAACTTAACCATTATCAAGATCTTTACTTGTGAAGTTAATGTTCATGGAAGAAATTGAAACACATATATAAACTATTGCTTTAAAGGACTAAATTTGTAAAACAAAACACTGGCAACTGGGCTGATTGGTGGGAAAGGCAGTAAAATGACAATACTACCCTTATTGACGTGACACTTAACGAGGAAAATAATGAAAGTTAGCAAAGAGTAGCTCTCGTGGCTTTTTTGCAAAAATATGGAACATTAATGTCGTTTTGCAAAACTTTTTGTCTCGGTGTATTTTTTGCGCATTTGGGCTACTTTAAGGACTAAATTTTGCAATTTACCCTAAATTCTTCTTTTGAACGTATCTTGTGCTTTTGAAATCTAAACTTCTAAACAGGGGAAGAATGTAATAATTGTAGGGGTAATAATGCAAACACACCTTTTGCTCAAGGTGGCAACACTTTTTAAGAAAAAAGTTGGCGTATGTCTTAAATAGACCTTGAGACTTGCGACTTTTCTACTTTTAATCTGAGCTTGCCAAGTGTCCCTCGTCATTTGTGTACCCAATTATTTTTTTCTGACTTTTAACATTTATGCTAAGTACAAATATTTCGAATCTGAACGACTTTTTAAGATTCTTGCGAAATTACTTTTGTCCTTTAGTAAAAAAAGTCAAACTTACTAAAATATTTTTTTATACTTTAAATTTCATTCCCAATGGCTGGCTTAAGCGAAATAATATTAGAGACTTTTTTTACTTTATATTTTTGTACCTTTTAGTAATTTTTTTACATAATTTTTACACTTTTTTTAATTTTTACCCTTTTTTAAAATTTTTACCTACACACACAAACACACACATTAACACTCTACTACCCCAAAATTCGCTAACTGAAACCCTAACTCAAACCCTAATTAGTCGGTCAATTAAACTCCCAAATGGCTTACATTGCGCAATATTTTGATGCTAAGGTAAGGGTTCCTCTCAAAGCAATTTTGTTTGCTTGCAACTTCGATTACAGTTGCTATATTTTAGAGAAAATAAAAGGGAATGTTTCTTATGTACGTGCAACTATTATGTGTTTAGGCAGAAGTAGAATCCACATCTTCGGAGTTATTCTATGACGTGGACTTTCAAAGCTTGGTTTATTTCATGGTTGCTCCTACTTTGTGTTACCAGGTGCGGACCACTTATGTAATTGGTTAATATTTCATGTTTATAAAGATGTATCTGCCGAAATATTGCAGCTATACTAGTGTATATACTATATTCTGGATGTGTAATCTTTATATGGGATACTTTGATTAAGTTAATTTATGCACCATAGCCACCCACTTTAACCACAAATCATGATATTGAGCCATTTTTACTTGTAGATAAGTTATCCTCGCACTGCATTTATTCGAAAGGGTTGGGTGTTACGGCAACTGATCAAGCTCGTAATATTTACAGGGTTCATGGGATTTATCATTGAACAAGTAAGTACTCTTAAGGATGTTATGGTTTTCGAACTATTTGAGCCTTTATTTAACTGTATCATAATATTGTATACTCATCCACAGTATATCAATCCAATTGTCAAAAACTCTCAACATCCATTGAAAGGGGACATTCTATATGCGATTGAGCGGGTTTTAAAGCTCTCAGTTCCAAATCTATACGTTTGGCTCTGTATGTTCTACTGCTTTTTTCACCTTTGGTAAGTCTTCACCGTGTTAA
The DNA here is from genome assembly GCA_910596185.1 of Chrysanthemum makinoi. Lineage (NCBI taxonomy): Eukaryota > Viridiplantae > Streptophyta > Magnoliopsida > Asterales > Asteraceae > Chrysanthemum > Chrysanthemum makinoi. The sequence goes on along the minus strand of OU343217.1, from coordinate 92,690,136 downwards.
TAGAATCCCTTGCTACTCTTTTTTTTTTCTGTTGAAACATGTGCAATGCTCGTGAGTAATTTGGATGTTCTTGTCTGATCACTCTAGTTATGGCTTCTATGCAGCATCATCTAGTCATATTTACATGCATTATGTTCATGCAGGTTAAACATACTTGCTGAGCTTCTTCGGTTTGGGGATCGTGAGTTCTATAAAGATTGGTGGAATGCACAAACTGTTGAAGAGGTGATCTATTTTTTACTTTTTGTTTTCTGATATTATTTTGCTTTTTCATTTCTACAATTGGATGCTGATTTTGCTTTCTTTACATATTCGCCGGTGCTGCTCTAGTATTGGAGACTATGGAACATGGTAAGCTCGTCAAAGCTATCTTACTTCAAAATGCAGTTTTTATGTTTTTCTTTTTGCTGTTACTGCTGCTAGATTACCGCAATGCTGATTCATATATTGTTCCATTTCTTGCAGTCTGTTCATAAATGGATTGTACGGCATCTTTATTTTCCATGTTTGCGTAATGGGATACCTAAGGTATTGTTTGTAAGGGATAATCTAATATCTGTTTACTGTCTGAATTTTCTTTGCATTTCTTTGTAGTTATTGATTTTGTTATCCTTGATTCAGGGTGCTGCCATTTTGATTGCATTTTTCATGTCTGCTGTGTTCCATGAGGTATACAGCTCTCCTTCATCCTCATTTTATAGTTACACTGCAACTTAAGGTGACAAATTTGGCTCTATTCGGAATCTTGGATTACGTTTGTGTCTATCGGGTCACACGTCATTTATGCCTTGAATCTTCTAAACGTTTTTGTTAAAAAAATCAGAGTATTAGTAAAATCATGTAACTTCTTTAGCATATTTGACAATATCAAAAAGCTAGAAATACTGAGGCCCCGCCTTTTGAAAAGTGCCAAATTACCCATTATGACCCGTTACTTGATCCGTCGCACTGCCAATTTTTTCCATTTTTACCCTCAGCTGATTTACTTACAATTTCATTACGTTTCTATTTCTTGTGCTTTGTATTGCTGTTCCATGCCACATTTTCAAGTTTTGGGCCTTTATTGGGATCATGTTCCAGGTAATAAATCTCTTCCATTTCTCTTCACTTTTTACGCATCTGTTATCTCCATTTACCAAGCTAACTACACTTTGCATTCATTTCCATGGATCAGGTCCCGTTGGTCTTAGTAACAAGTTACTTGCAGAACAAGTTCCAAAACTCAATGGTATATCTCATATTCTCCTTGAATTTTATATTTTAGTCGTAATTAACTTGTTAAGAGAGCTTATAAGTTATAATGGATATTTCATTCAGGTGGGAAATATAATCTTCTGGTGCTTCTTTAGCATTCTTGGCCAACCCATGTGCGTATTACTCTACTACCATGACGTCATGAATCAAAAGGTGGTGAACGGAAAATAAGCCCTCTCCAAAGCATGTTAGTTCTTAAAAGCAATTTTGTAGGAAGTTTGATGTAAAATTTGCATTGATCATGTGTGTTTCGAATCTCTTGATTGATAGATGTTAACTGTAACGATTGATTAACTATCCTTACATGCTTTACCTCAAATGTGTTGATCATTTTAAGTTTACTTTTGTGTTTTTACAAAGATTGTGAATTTGTCTTTGATTAGTTTTATTGTTATTTTTTTTTTCAAAAAAGAAAAAAGGTTAGTTTGTACTTGAAGAGTACTTTTATATGTGGAAAAAACTTACAAAGCTTAAAAACACAACAATACTCGATCATGTCTAGCGGGTATAAGGAAGGTAGAACGTAGAAAGTCACACCCCTATCCAAGGGTAACAGACTCCTTCGAATGAGACCAAAGTCACAATGCCTAAAAATATTAACGGGCTATTTTTTATTTAACTCGTGTTGAAATATTTATATTATATTGTATATATTTCTTAATAATGTTGAGAAAATATCTTAATTAATGTCTTGACTAAATAGATAAAGTTTGTTAACTTGTTTCAAGATGTCATGAACCAAGAGCTGAATCGGATTGACTGGTGGTCTGGATCGGTCTTTGCACACCCCCAGCCGATTGTCCTTATAATTTTATGCTTCTTATGTGTTAAAAAGAAATAGATGCCAATAAACGAGTGACCAAAACCAACCGTGGCAAACGTCTTATGCCAGCAATGTGAAGCTTTGGGTGTAATTAGGAAATATAAACTTGGTTATAAACAAATGACAACCATAAAGAAATGCTGAAATTCTATTGCAATTTCAAACTGTTATCAGCACACAAGATATTAACTAAGCATAAGTTCATGGATGGGATTCGTTATAACTACTCATTTACAGTTCTTCATCGACTTGACCTGAGGGGAATAGGACTCAACTCCTTCTCGCTTTTAAGTAATCACAGGCTTCTTCTTTTGATATGGGTCAAAAGAATAACAAGTTTGTCAACCAGATGTTTAAAGCTACTTTGGATTGTCCCTTTCTTCATCATTGAAATGTAGACCCTTTATACCGTTGCTAATAGCAGTCTCGTAGTTCTTTACACCAGAAGCATTCTTCTGATCCGAAGATCCACCAAGTGGCAAACTTTTTTGTCCACTTGACGGTTTATGATTTGTTCCATCTGTGGCCCGTGAGCGAGCTGTGGAGCTTATGAGCTACATAGATTACACATTTCGATATAAGATAGCCACTTCATCTAATATAACAAATAACGACGTTAAATTAAAGAGCTAACCATAGGATCTTTGCCGGTAGTTGTATCATTGGTCACTTGAGTCTTCTCTTTAGATTGATTCCCTGAGTTTAAGACTTGTGCAGAATTTCTTCGCCGAGAAGCTTCCTCACCTACAAAAGATTTATATTTAAGCGAAAATATCCTCAAAATAATCTTTATTGAACATTTTTATGTGTATGTCTGTGTGTGACTCACCATTGTGAATTGCTGGAGGTGTTCCCGAGCTTTGTCCAGCGCCCATACCCTAGAAAAGAGCACAATCATCGGCACTTTATGACTTTGCTAACATTAGGAATAAAACGGAAATAATGCATTTTATAAAAAACGGCAAACAGGCAGGCCATGCGGATTGGGCAACGGGTCAATTGGGTTGGGTTGACCCAAAACATTCTTTGTCAAATACTACGTATTTAAAGTTTGTTGTATAAAAATCTAAGCTGTTATGAGGTTTATGCATAGTAATATAAACTTAGGAGACTTTCAACCCATTTGACCCATTTCCCGTTAAGCTAATACTCTTTAAAGATCCCGGTTGATCCATTAAATATAAAACATAACCCAAATTGACCCATTCATAAGTAAACGAGTCGAAATTGCCACCTTAACATGTTATGTATTACTTACAAGACCACGAGAAGGAGCTGCAATTTGTGACTGCTGATACTTCAATATTGTCCAATCGAAAACATAATCAAACTGGAACCCTGTAAACGAAATTGCGAACATGGAGTCACTGATACTATTTTCATCTGTGACCATAAAGCTTTATGCTGTTAATGGATTGAGATTTTACCTTCACAGATAAAGAGGTCACGGAAAATCCTATTAAGATAACTATAATCCGGTTTGTCCTCAAACCTTAACGAACGACAATAATGGAAGTTGGAAAACATCACCAACTATATATACAGAAATACAAATACTCCGTATGTTATAAGAGAAAATAACAGTGTCCTATAGTGCAGTACCTCGATTGATGTACTAACTTTACTTTCACTAATCTTCTCATACTTCTCTTTCTTATTTCCTGCTTTCAGGCCCTGCCAAGGTAGACTGGACATATAAAAGATAAACGTCATTTAACCGAGAGAGACTGAGTGAGTAAGAGAAAGAGGAGGTATGTCGAAAGAATCACCTTCCTCTTAAGAAATACATGAGGACATATCCGACGGACTCTAAATCGTCCCTCCTGCTTTGTTCTTCACATTCAGAAAACAAAATACACAAAGGTCAATATTGATAAGACAACATGTTCCGTTAAATAAGAGTATTATTAGTAAAAGTATAGAAATATATACCAATGCCTAGGTGAGTATTCATGCTTGCATATCGGGCAGTTCCAGTCAAGTTTTTATTTTCTCTGTGGAGCGATGAGGGAAATAATGAGTATACACACACTATTTAGAGAATGTGTTGGTCAATAATCTTACCTGTACGGAATGTGTTGGTGAGTGTTATCCCGATATCTTTTTCTAGACCAAAGTCAATGATGTAGACCTGAAAACAAGGTAGTCCTAAGGCTCCAAATCGGAAACTAAAAGAACGGTCAACTGCATTACCTGATTTGCTCCGACCCAAGCCCATAAGAAAATTATCCGGCTTGATGTCACGATGTAGAAATGACTTAGATTGAACAAATTCAATACGCTTTATCTGAAACAAACCTCGTCGTCAGTAAGATAATGTGTTTTAGAAGCTCAAGTAGATGCACAAAGATATAAAACGGGCAATAGTTACCATTTGATCAGCAAGCATTAGAACGGTTTTCAAAGAAAGTTTCCTGCTACAGAAATTGAATTAATCCTCGAGACTAGGTCCAAGCAAATCCATGACTAGAACGTTGTAGTTTCCCTCCACGCCAAACCATCTCACATTTGTGACACCAGCTGCAATGGCCAAACTTTGGTGATCAATCAAACGAGTCTAAAATAGTGATGACGGTTAATCAAAATACTGAGAGAAACATCTTATTGCAGCTACTTACTTCCTCCTTGTAAAATCCTGTATAGCTTTGACTCGTATAGTAGCTGAGGGTGCTTCGTCTTGACATTTTCCTGAACATACCATCATAGTCAAAACAAACACGACATTTCCTAATTGTAAGATGAGAAGAAACTTGTAGATTTTTTACTTGGAGCAATTAGCGAGCCCCAAAACAAAGATACATTGTGATTTTCATCATTTCTATCCACGACCATAAACAAACGCGAGAATCCTAATTTTTCACTAATTTATAAACCACGAGTAACCTACATTCATAAAACATTATCCTTGAATGCATTTGCAAGACAAATTAACCTTGTACACATAAATAATTCAAAACTTACGAGCTTAATAGCAACTTCTTCGTACGTTTGAACATTAGTACCTAAAAATTTCCAAACAAAAACAATTTCAAACAATCACATATTAATGCATCAATCAATACACAATAAGTCAATAAAAAAAATTCGGAAGATCACCTAAATAGATCTCTTCAAATGATCCACTACCAATCTTACGACCTAGACGAAACTTATTTCAAATAAAACACGGAAAAAACAAAGATACGAACAATTTATATATATCAATATAGGAAAGTAAAAACAAATTTTAATGTAAAAATAGAAATACATACCCGAATACGAAACATTTTTTTGTAGGGTTTCGAGAAGATGGATAAATCTTGGCTTATGGGAGTATTATGTGTTATTCTAATTCATCGAATAAAGGTTAGGAAAGATCTGTCATATGAAATAGCGCTGAAAAAAAGGAATACGCTTAAGTAAAAGTTATTTTACTGTTACGTAAAAAAAATGATAAAAGTATAAAAGTACAAATTTTAAAAAGGCGCTCAAAGTAATTCGCTTAAGTCGCTTAGCATTGGGAATGGGCTAAAGGAATAAAATAATAGTTTCCAAAGTTTGACTTTTTTCTCGAAAATAACAAAAAAAATTTCGCTCGAATCTTAAAAATTCGCTGGATATAATTAGTCGATTAAAAACCATAGGTACGAAAAGCAAATTTCAATGATTGGGTTCTGAGAAGTGGAAAGAAACTTGGCGCTCCTTGATTGGAAGAAAAAAGTCGCAAGTCTCGAGGTATATTTAAGAGATACGCCAAATTTTTTCCTAAAAAGTGTTGCCACCTTAAGCAAAAGGTGTGTTTGGAGCTCCGTGCATGCATGCATGAGGTTTTGACATAAATCAAATATTTACATTATGTACCTTTTAAAAAATCTACACACGTTTTAATACTAAGATCATTTTAATTAAAGATGAAAGAATAATTGGTGTCGGTAACACTTTGATGAAACTAGATGAGAACATGAATATGTGTTAATGGACTCATGTATGATGTATCTCCAATATGTATAACTTTTATTAAAATAAAAAAAAAAAAAAAAAAAAAAAACTAATATATAATTGACATAAACATTTGTACACATCAAGCCCTACTAAATTAGTGAATCATTTAAGGAAAAATACAATACTTATACACATGAACATCTACGTACTTGTAAGATTGCCATTCTGCAGTTTCATATATTGAACATTTTGATTAATCTAATTAGAAATCGTTATTTTTAGCACTCAAAATAATTTGTTTTTCATACTGATAGTTATTCAACTTCTTGTATGTGGAGATGCCTTCCCTGAACTCACAGCTTTTACCTTGCTTGAATAGTTCGACCAAAGAAGGTTTTGCAATATCCTCAAAAACCATGCTGAATGATATGATGGAGGAATTCTTGGAGTCATCCATTTAGAACAACAACAGTACTACAGTGCAACTTGTAATCTCTGCATATTTTCAATGCCATAATATTTATTGCTCAATAGGTCTCCTGTGTTCACAAGTTAGGACATTCTTGATCACACGGGTGTACTAAGCTCATTTTTATTTCAAGTGATTGTTCACATTTTATTGGCACTAGTCAGAGGAAACCTTGTCTAAAAATTACCAAAAGACCAATCAGAGATTGAGGCTCCTATCATTACGTTCAAATGATTAGGATGAGTGTAGGTACGTATGTCTACCTATATAGTCCTCAGAGTCTAGTTATTAGACCAAAGGTTCAGAACACACACAACCCACTAGATAAACCCAAAGTAAAAGATCGTTCACAAAAGAGGAGCGATAGTACACAAAATTATGGTTCCCTTTTATAGGATAATGTATTAACACATTTCCTAAATTAAAAACCCATTTTATTTCACAAATAAAACGCTTCTTTTTCCCTCTTTTCTCTTGGTCCAAAATCGGCCTAGGCCTAGTCCATGGTCGGCCCAAATGGCTTAGTCCATGGACAACCCAAATGACTTGCCTAGCAAATCACAAGCTTGTCAAGTTACTTGTTTGTTATTTAACGTTTTAAGTTAACTTCTAAAACTAGTAACTTATTTAACCATAATTGTAGTACTATATGTACAACGTACATATATGTAGAAATTCTATTGTGCTAGGTTTTGACCTCATACGCCAAGGAAAATAACTAACCATATTATTTTTTGTTGCTCCGTGTACACAAAATCCAACAGCAAGACCATAACAAAATTGCAACTAAAATTCTCAAAAAGGTCCAACTCTTATCACTTGTTATAACCGCGTTTTAATGATGCAATAAATAACTATATAGACTTAAATACATTCAAAAAAATCTACATATAAATACATATTAGACGAATACTCATGCAAAGCGACGGTGTATAGCGGCAAATAATTATAGTTGCAAAATCATGATTTTGGTTTGACCCTTGATGCAAACTTACGGGTTCAATATTTATTAGACCACCCTATGTTAACTTGTTTTGAAAACGTGTTTTAGAATTAAAAAGCCACCGTGTGTTAACTTTCCATTTTTATTATTCGAGTAAAGTAAAATAGTACTAAACATATTCTTGAATTTTTTATTTATAAGTGGTATTATAAGAAGGTGGTATAATTAAAAGACCAGCCTAATTATGTAAAGTCAAACCTTGTTATCGTAACAAGGGGTACAATAGGTATAGAACATTACTCAAAATTAAGAAGTTTAAGAGATAAGAGATTTTATACATGATTTATAAGTAGTTAAGATACACTTGTAAAAGTGGAATTATGAGTTGTTTTGTTAACCTAGTCCTACTATGAAAGACAATCCTAACACAATCTTTGAATATTACGTCTCATATATGAATGTATATAAATACTTTACTATTTGAGAAAAATTCGACAGAATTTACCCTCAACTTCCCAAATAAGTGTATTAAATAATTCGTAGGAGTAAAAGGGGTCATACTGTCGAATTTTTCTCGAATAGTGAATCAGTTATACGCATCCAAATCCTAAATAAGACAAAATATTCAAAACTAAACCTAAACAGGGAACTTTTCAAAATTAGTTTCTGACAAGTTTCCTATGGGTTTAACTTCGAACGGGACTTACCAAAATTAATCACTAAAAAATCCTAAATTCATTTACAGTTATACACAAACACATAAAAACAACTAAGCATAAACTCAAATAGACAAATGCTACAAATAAACAAAAATATTCCATGCTTAATAATGATGGTGGTTTGGTGGTCGACTGTGACAGCAGGTGGTGGCGGTCAATTGTGGCAGCAGGTGATGGTGGTCTGATGTGCCAGGAGGTGCTGGTGGTGAATGTGATTGTAGGGACAAATTAACACAACCTAAACAAATATACATACACAGATTATACAAACATAAATTATACAAACACAAATTATACCAAAGTTCATTAAAAAATCAAATAATAAATACACAAACACAAATTATTCATACTTGAAGGTGGTGGTGTGTGGGTGTCGACTGTGGTGGTGGACAAAAGCAGTGGTGGACGGTGCACAGTGGTGAAAGTGAAGATAGTGGTTAAGGTGGTGTTAAATAATGGTGAATTTGGGAGGTGAAAGAAGCAAAAAACGACAAGGTATGTGTTTATGGAAAGTGAAGAAGTTACAAGATCTGTATTATTATATTGCACAATTGGAGAGGACAGTACATGAATTTTGGCGAGGACATGTCCTCGCCAATAGCAAATTTTGTCATTCTGTAAGTTTTGTAATATTGGGAGGGAGTATCTAAATAATTCCTGAAAAAACCTTGTGAGGGCAAAAGAGTATTGACGAGAACAAGTCCTACCCAATGGCCATTTTCATATTATTAAAGTATTTATTTAATTAAAAATTAATTAATTTAAAATATTTAAATAAAAATTCTAAATTAAAAGATTAACTTTATATATAAATTAATTCAAAAAAAATAAAATGTCGTCGTATTAGACTTTAGTATTTCGTACTTGACTTATACCGAATCATTTTAACAATATTCGCATTTGACTTGAACTCAAAAGATGTTGTCGTGTATTAGGGACAAAACAAATTTTAATGAAATTCGATATTATTATCGAATTAATAAGAGGACACTTTGTTCATATCACTTGAATACTATCAGAAGTGATATGTAAGACTTTAGGAGCAACTGTACTTTCGTATTTGACTTCAGTAACTAAAAGATGTTATAGCGTACATGCGCTATCCATATAATTTAATGAAATGCGACGATTTCTTTCGATTGAATAGAAGACACTTAGTTCATACAACTCGAACACTTGAATATACTCATACGTGACAAGACTTTCTTAGGAACAACGATACATTCGTATTTGACTTGAGTAACTCAAAAGATGTTGTCGCGTATATGCGCTATCATTACAATTTAATAAAATGTGATAATTCTTATCTATTGAATAGGAAGACTCTTGGTTAGTACCACTCGTGTGATCATCACTTGAATACTCTCAAAAATGATATATAAGACTAATTGATTAGGAATAACGATGCCTTCGTATTTGACTTATGTAACCCAAAAGGTTTTTTTTGTGTATATGTGCTACGAATATAACTTAATGAAATGCGGTGATTCCTATCAATTGAATAAGAAGACACTTTGGTTCATACAACTCGATCACTAGAATATACTTGGAAGTGACACGACTTGCTTTGGGACAACGATTATTTGACTTGCGTAACTCAAAAGATGTTGTCGTGTATATGCACTCTCAATACATTTTATTTAGTTTCGATGATTCTTATCAATTGAATAGAAAGACTTTTGGTTCATACCACTCGTTCGATCAACCCTTGAATACTCTTGGAAGTGATATATAAGATTTGCTTAGGAATGATGATACTTTCGTATTTGACTAAAAAGATATTGTTGCGTACATGCTCTCTTAATAGAATTTAATGAAATTCAATGTAACATTCCACTACAATACGAGACAACACCGAGTTTCTTTAATTCTGTTGACAATGAAATTACTAGTTTATATTTTTACTTACGTATATCCCAAACTAAACTAGCATGTATGTTAATAATCCATTTAATTAACAAGTCTATAATAGAAGTCCATTTGTTCTTCGTACGAGAATGCAAATTATAACGACCCGCAAAATTAAAAATGATGAGAAAATATTTATGACAAAAATTAATATATATATATTTTCTAGCTTATCATCCACTAACTAAATATATATACACACTTTTATATATACACCGTATCATGTAACCGTTATAAATATAAATACCAGTCATAAAGCACTTATTATTACGTTACTAATGTTTATTTTTAAACACTTTTATCGTAAATACATTCCGTACATGGTTGTCCGGTTACGCCCGAACCGGAAATATACTCGTCATGAATAACTTTATATACTCTTATGTATAAATGTGCTTTTGTCCAAGAGCCAATAATACTTACGACACTTTGAAATGATTTAAACATAAACTCTGCCACACAAACAACATTAAACACAACCACTTGTAAACATGTGAACTTATTTAAACACTTGAGTCGTGAGTACCCGAAAACTGCAAACTGAGAATTGACATACAAATTTAGGTCGCGTGTTGCAGCCGTTCACTCAATCATTTCATATTACTTCATCTTGACTGCCTATACCATTAAGTTGAGTTCATAACCCCACTTTTATTCTTATAACTGTTTTATAAACTCCTTGGGGGAAAATACATGATACTACTACTTTTTATATCCGAATGTGTTATTGCCTAAATACCAGCATTTGCCAAAACCCTCATATCGTGACCATTAGTCACTTGCGAGTGAGCGTGAATATTGTGGATAGATCTATTGGGTCTGACATCCCCGTTTGGGTTAACTTTGTGGTTACCAAGCGCATTATATTTGAGAAGACTAGGTAGAATGACAAGCTACCTACCAGGGGGCATTATTACTTTTACATCATATCTATGATGCACAATTAACATTTTGCGTGTCGTGAGCTTAGAGCAATAACAACTACTTTCTGGGCAGCGTAGCCCACTATTTTACATAAATTAGAATCTTGTGATCAACTGCTTTACTACTAAACTTATGAATTCACTCAACCTTTGTGTTGACTTTTTAGCATGTATTTTCAGGAAAAGACGATAGCTAAACTTTAGAGGCACTTTAGCATTGGCATGACATGGTCATTGAAGACTCTGATATATTTTGGGGACCACATAAATTCTTTTATGGGCCTATTTTTCCACACTAAAACAATGACGTAAACTTTGTTTTACTACAATAAATGAAACCCTTTTAAGGAAAATCTGTGATTCTATACTTTGTGTTGTGATCCAATTGAGTAGCACCTCAATAACCCTTTTCTTCCGCTGCAAACCATTTTTAAAGATGTTACACCAATAAATTGTCTCAACTTTTTCAGTAAATTCTCATGTACTTTTCATATTTAAGAAGAATACAAATAAGTTTTATCATATATACATTTTAATTTATACGTTTTTATACCTTAAATAATGTTTACAACTAAATTTGTCTTGAAATTAACATAACTAATAACATTTTAAAAATAATTTAAAGAGTATTTTAATGATTTTTATCTTTGGCGACATCAAGTCCTCACCAAAGGCAAAACCACGTAATTATTTACATTTAATTACGTATTGAGTTTTTAAATAAATACATAATTAAGTGGTCAACGTTTTGGCAATGACATGCCATCGCTGAAAGATTGACGGGAAAAATGAGAGAAAAATGATATAAAGTATAGTAAATTGTCATAAATAATCAACTTTTTGGCAAAAACATGTCATTGCCAATATGTTGGGTCAACTTTTTTTACCTTTTCGACAAAATCAAAGTCTCAGATCGAGGTTTTTTTTTTTTTTACTTTTCTTTTTTTTTTTTCGTTAGTGACCTGTGACAAAGACATCTTGTCTTCGCCAAAACCTTTGTTGGTTGTACTACTTATTCTTGTAGTGTATATACCTTATTTCATTTGGGTTTTGCTGAACAATGCCCACTGGGCAATGCTTAAGACAACAATTAATAAGAATATAAAAGGAAATTCAGACTTTGTTAAATAAAAATGACGTATATTTAAGTTAATTTTTATCTTCATTTATTATGCATTAAATGCATAACTACTTTAAATATAGAAAGAATAGATTGTTTAATATGACTTAAACATTTTTCAGTGAGCATTTTTTAGCAAAACTCATTTCATAAACATCTAGTGTTTATGTGCTAGTCATAGATTTTAAGGTTTTCAAGATCGGGATCCTACCCATGATCTTTTTTGTCCTTGCAAGATCGCGATCGTAAGATCGTATCGGGATCTTAAGGTTCTACTCTAATGTTATTTCTTAATAGTTTTATAATATTATACAAATATACAAATTATTATACATTATAAACACAAAATACTATGAATATTTCATAGAAATATTGTCTTAAATTATGATTATGAAATATTTAAAAAGATTAATATGTTATTTTTTGAATTCTAAAAAAAACACAATTTTTTTTTAGTTTGTAATATGAGAAAAGTAAGATCGGATCAGATTAGATCTTAAGATCGTATAATCAAAATAAGGATCCTATAAAATCTTAAGCTTGTAAAGATCGTATGTAGGATCCGGATAGCTTTAGACTATAAATGATGATTTATGTTAATACTGAGTAAGTATGTGAACTCGATATTGTTTCACCAATTAATTAATACTTGTAGTATTAATTTGGTTTTTAAATTTAAGGTTAGAGACTTCAAACTTACACATTATTCTTTTAGGGTGCGTTTGGTTTGTCGTTATTGATCACAATATGTATGGGTGTTGGTATAAAGTGGAATAATAATGGAGAGTATGAAAAAACTACCCACACACATAATATATGAGGAAACATTCATATTTGGATATCCTCATTCCATTGTGATAGGCCCCATAACCAACCAAAAAACATTAATGACTTTCAAAGTCATAGACTAATAGCCATACACACCACAACTAATTGCATTATATTACTCCATCCATCCTTAAATAAGTGTTCACTATTGACTTTTAAAGTTTTTTTTTTTTAAATATTGACTTTAAATTATTTTATTTGTGTTATGTAATACTTTATGCAGAATATGTGAATATATTGGGTTTGAAATGTATTTTCATTGGTATAATTTTCATCAAGTATTACATAACACAAAATAAATAATTTAATGTTAAAGTTGAAAGAAAAAACTTTAAAAATTAACAGTGGACATTTATTTAAAAACGGATGTAGTATTAGATAGTAGAACATTAATAGACATAAAAGGAAAATCTTAAGAACGTGGATCTTATCATTTTCTTGATTTTTGTGGGCAAAGTCGTTGAATATCCTATTTGTTCATATATAACTAATGAAAGTTTAATGTCGTACACATGTTGTGGTGTTTATGACTGGCCCAAATATGGGTTATGTTTGTGTCGGTGTGGAACTATTGGTACCCGTAAGTTGATGGATTAATAAGGTAACATGTAAGAATTATAGTTTGATGATTTATCATATAGGTAAATGCATTTCAAGACTTTCATATCTTCATATCGCTCTCAAGTTGAGACTTAATAGACGTAAAGTAAGTTAAAATAATAGAGTTTGTGTTTTTGTTATAAACAAACCGACAACTTGAAGGTAGCTCCAATTAAATGACTTAGATAATTGATCATCATAAGAAATTATAATTTTGGAGTAGACTTTAAATCTGGGTGAACAATTTGAAACGATAAAAAAAAATAAAGAAAATAATACTAGTTAAGTCGCGAATTCTTAAAACAATCACGAACCAACAAAGTTGAGGGTCACATTTACAAATCTACCAAACTAGTGGGGTCTGTTCTTAATTCAGGTCACATGCGAAGATGTAAACACAGATTTACTCAGTGAAGGAGAAATCCACTTTCCAACCGACATAATTCCCGTAACTTTTAACTCACAAATCGAATCTTGTTCATTAGATATCCAAAAACGAGGACCAAACCCGTCATACTTTCATACTACAAGGGCTTTTATAAAAACACAGAATATAATAAAATATAAAAACGCGTGCGCACAATAAACTACAGCTTGCACCAAGATTTTCTTAACGTTAATGTTCTAAGCCCAATAGCCCATTATTGATTACTGGGGGTGTACCCGCACGTTGCGGCGGCGGGCGGGTACTTTAAAACTAAAATTTTCACTGATTTATTTATTGATAATGAGTGTTTGTGACATTAATTTTACGGATAGCGAGATGTTTAATTTGAAATAACATTAAAAAAAAATGTTATATTACACCATATAAAAATAGCAATTTACACCCGTGATGCGAAGACAATATAAAAACAGTAACAAATAATATTATGATGATTGGAAAAATATATAATCGAATAATATTGTTCAGGTTGGTTATATCCAACTAACTCAAAAATTTAAATTAAAAAAAAACTAATCGTATTTTAAAAACCGAAGAACGAAGCTTTTGTGATGTGGTGACATGACCAAGCCTTAGATCTTTGCGGTTAAGGCGAAGCTTTTTCGTTTATAAGACGTGACATAAGGCGACACAAAATATGAAAATATTTATATATTTATATCATATTTCATAGTTGCGGGACAAGCGGCGTTGAAAGCGGAATCGAGCAAAGTTGCTAAACACGAGAAAGCTTGTTTAGAGAATCAACACGTATTTACCCCTTTTGCTTTTGATACATTTGGGTTCCTAGCTTCGGCAACTGTGGAGTTTTTGACTAGGGTTCAACGGGTTGTGCAAAGTAATTTTGCGACCCCTAAGTCACAAAATTTCATTTTTAGTAGAATTGGTTTTGCTATTCAAATTTGCTTTGCTGTCATCTTATTGTAATCCGTTATTACAAGTAATAATAGATAAATGGATTTAAAAGACATAACATAAGGCGACGTGTAAATGGGTGATACTCTAGGGACCAAACATACACAAAAGAAATACTCTAAAAAAAGAAAAAGACAGGCAGAGAGAGTAGAGTGGGGAGAGAGACAGTGAAAGTTTGAGATCTACCCCCTTCAATTCTGTTTATATTCCACTTATTATATATATATATATATACTTTATAAGTATGTTCTATTCGTGAGCAATATAATTGCTAAATTGCAAAAAATATATCATAAAGTTGGTATTCTTTTATATAGAACTTTTAATTAAAAATGATAGAATGTCGTTATTTAACAACCGGTAAGTAACGGTTACGAGCGTTTAACATAAAGGACCAATTATGTAAAAAAAAATTACATCGTTACTCATTAGAAGACCTATTTTGCAACGTAAGTTAAACCTCGGGACTATAGTAGATAAACCAACGACCGTTATTCACTTTTCATCGTTAGTCCTCAGAGGACCTATTTTGCAAAAGGTAAACATCGTGTTGTCGCATTTTCGTTTTTAAAAAAAAAAAAAAAAAGTTAACGACCGTTAGTAGATAACGGTCGTTAACTAACGACCGTTAGTTACTGTGCGTTTCACTGTTCACTAATTTTCTAGTGGGTGTGGCGAGCACAAACGACTTGTGAGGGATCAAATGAAGATTACAAAATAAGAAGAAATAAGAAGAACTATAACTGCAAATTCAAGATGCACCGACCTAAATTAGATGCATCCCTATAATCTTAGATGCATTATACGCACTGTGTTTAGAATCGATTATACATATATTAGATGCATTTCATGATTTCTTGTTTTTGTTCACGCGTACAAAATCATGCCAAAATCAATTTGCATCATCTATATCAAATTAACTTTCGAAACTCAAGATGTTGATCTATGAATAGAAATGCATCTAATGCAAGTCGTTGCATCTCAAATCGTAGTTTTCGCCACTTCACCACACTTTATTTTAATTTACTTATCCCTCCTCTAAAAGTAAAGTAACTACGGGTTATGGGGACCCAATCTTCAGCTATATAGGGAGTGAGGTTCGATCCGGTTGAAGGGTTCTGAACCAACCCTACTTATCCCTCCTCTATATATATATATATATATAAATCACCATATTCAGTTCCACAATTCACACCGCAGCAGATATCTAATCTTAAGTAAGTTCACATTCAATCATTTTCACTCTCGCTAGATCTGATTCCATTTTTATTCAATTAGGTTATGCAAATTCTGTAGATCCAATCTCTTCGATTAGTTTGATTATTGTACTGAATTTGATTAATTTCATGGTTTATTTTGACCTAATTAGTGTCGGTGATGTTGATATATGTAGTGACTAGTGATATATATTTAGTTATATATTTGAATTCTGATATTATCCAACTGAAACTGATTTCATATAATGCTTAGATCTCACATTTATGATTAATGTGTTTTGATTCGATCTCCGTTTTCGCGGTTAGAGGAAGTAACGAAACATTAATAAGTTTAGGCCATCAACCTTGAATAAGCGCGTTACTAGTTAGCGGATCATAATGTTTTGTTTTATAAAACTAACGTCATTTAGTTGGTAGGTGTATGTATCAAACTTGATCTGTGCTTCTTTTCTGTTATTGTGCTGGTTTTGGTGACAACAATGTACGAACGGTGCTGATATGTTTCGGATTTAAATTGCAGGTTGGTAAGACGACACAAATCTGGTATCATCGAAACACACAAAATTGAGTAGTTTGCATAACTGATATTGTTCGACTGGGTCACTGGGATCTATCGTTGATTGATTAAACTATGCGATCGGGCTTGTGATCTATACATTGCATAGTTAAAAGTTAAAACCAGTTAACGTTGTGGAGTATCAAACATAACGTTAATGATGAGAGGAAGAGCAGATGGATCGCAGAAGAAGCGCCTGCTGACTACTTTTGCTCTTGTTGGAGCTGTGCTTCTTTTTCTTTATTTGTATTTCGGTTCTCAGAGTCAAGGTGAATCAGCTCTAGAGTACGGTAGTCGGTCTCTAAGGAAGCTTGGATCTTCGTACTTAGGTGGGGATGAAGAGTCCGATCTTGGCGGCAAGCAAGATGATTTTAAATTTGGTCTAGATGACGAAGATGGTATTGTACCAAAGAGCTTTCCCGTAAGTTGCCGTCTTTTATTTTGCGAAACTTGTTGTCGTAATAGAATATTAGATTTTCACGTCTCTTGGTATTTTTCGATTTTGATTTGTTTTTGTTTTGTGAAGGTGTGTGATGATCGATACTCTGAGTTGATACCCTGCCTAGACAGGAACCTTATCTACCAGATGAGATTGAAGTTGGATTTGTCTTTGATGGAGCACTACGAAAGACATTGCCCTTTGCCCGAAAGGCGCTTCAACTGCTTGATTCCTCCACCAACTGGGTACAAGGTATGGATATAAATAATATATTCAACCAACATCGTTTATTTGCTGTTTCAAAGTTTCGTTAATTTGATCTTATCGCTCTTCCCTTGTGGATTTATCTGTTAATGTAGGTCCCGATCAAATGGCCTAAGAGCAGAGACGAAGTATGGAAAGCAAACATACCACATACCCACCTTGCACACGAGAAATCTGACCAGAACTGGATGGTTGTTAAGGGTGAAAAGATCATTTTTCCTGGCGGCGGTACTCATTTTCATTATGGAGCTGACAAGTACATCAAGTCGCTCGCAAATGTAAATACTTTCACTCATGTTTTAATTATTATGATTAGCTGTAGTTTTACTTGTTAGTCGTAGCTGATTAGCGTTTTAAATTGGCAGATGCTTAACTTCCCAAAAGATATAATGAACAATGAGGGAAATTTGCGAACTGTTCTTGATGTTGGTTGTGGTGTTGCAAGTTTTGGGGGTTACCTTCTTTCATCCGACATCCTCACAATGTCATTAGCACCTAACGACGTGCATCAAAATCAGATCCAGTTTGCTCTGGAGAGAGGTATTCCCGCATATCTTGGGGTTCTAGGCACGAAGAGGCTTCCTTACCCTAGCAGATCTTTCGAACTTGCTCACTGTTCTCGCTGTAGAATTGATTGGCTTCAAAGAGACGGTATCCTTCTCCTTGAGTTGGACAGGTTGCTCAGACCAGGTGGCTACTTTGCTTACTCGTCTCCTGAAGCATATGCTCAAGATGAAGAGGATCTTAGGATCTGGAAGGAAATGAGTGCACTGGTTGAGCGTATGTGCTGGAAAATCGCTGCAAAGAGGAACCAAACTGTCATTTGGGTGAAACCTTTGACTAACGATTGTTACTTGGAGAGAGCTCCTGGCACTCAACCACCTCTCTGCCGATCAAACGATGATCCAGATGCAGTATATGGAGTAAACATGGAAGCTTGTATCACACCTTACTCTGACCGTAAGTTTCTTATATCATTTCATTTTACATCCAATACTGAAATAGCATATTTCCGCTTATATTTGTACATTTTTTATTCAGCTTAATATACTTTTTATATCTCCCAAAACTGTAGATCATATGTTTCTCAGATGACATGAAGCTATATATTAATCGAGTTTAAAAAGTGGATTTTTTTTAGTTCTAAAAGTCAATAAGGGACTTGTGTGTGTTTAGCGACAAACTGAAAAAACTCCTATACTTTCCCGGTGCTTTCGAGATCCTGCTGTACATTTGTGGAAGTACTCGATGTTAGTTTATTTTCAGTTTGAACTTGTGCAAAACACTTACTGTTCTTCATTTTCCTCATCAGATGATCACAATAGTAAAGGAAGCGGATTGGCTCCATGGCCTGCTAGGCTAACTTCTCCACCTCCTCGTCTATCTGACTTTGGCTATTCAAGTGACATGTTCGAAAAGGACACGGTAAATATACATTTTCTATCTTATCTAATTCAACTCAGTTGTTGACCAGTTCACTAAATTTTTCATACCCTTACAGGAGCTATGGCGTAAGAGGGTTGAGAACTACTGGGATCTATTGAGCTCAAAAATATCAACCAACACTATCAGGAATGTGATGGACATGAAGGCGAATTTGGGTTCATTTGGAGCTGCTTTGAGGAGCAAAGATCTTTGGGTGATGAATGTTGTCCCTGAAGATGGACCAAACACATTGAAGCTTATTTATGATAGAGGCTTAATCGGCTCAATTCATAACTGGTACGTATTTTTGTATTCGCTACTTCTTTTTCTAAAACATTTCATATGTGTATATTAGATAGCAACTGAAATCCAGTGAGACTGTATTGAAACCTAAACCTGAATTGAATTAGAACCTGGAACCGGACATAAAAGCTTCTTGTTGACGGTGTCTTACTGTCATTCCAGTTTCTCAATGAACCATGACACGGTCTTGTTTCAGACTAAATTGCAGTAACATATACCATATACCTTAAACACGAATTCTTTAAAATGACTTATTAGATAGAATAACCATTGAGCATTAAGTTTAAAAGACCTAGAGGTTGCATTTTAAGCTTTAACCGTCTATGGTTTGATTTGGGTTACATATTATCTCTTAATGGTTTAAAATGGGTCAAGCCAAAACAGCTAACTCAAAGGAAACGGTTGAAACGAGTCGAGCGGGTTGAAATTTATACTATGCTTAAACTTTCTGCATGCGCTTTCTTAAAAAAGAGTTTTGGATTATTATTGTAACTAGATGGGTACCCGCGCAATGCGGCGGCGGGTACCCGATGACTATTTTTATAGCGACCAAATGCTATAAAAACTAAAAACTCATAAAAATATATCAAAATAAAGCATAAAATCAATGTCATTTTATAATTGGAGCTCCTTATCTTAATTTTTGGTGGTTAGGAGTTAGGCTTTGTTAAGTGACACATCGATTGGAGCCCATTTTACATGGAATGAGGTTTGGCATAATAAGCAAGTAAAAAAGTCTCCTATTATAAAGTAGTATAGATATAGGTTTGTAAACAACAAACATAAAGCATCAAAAACTTTGGTGATCGGCCCATTTTACCACCTCCTAAAAAGACATTGTGTTACCGTTTTTTGGTTTTTTTCTTCCAACTAGTGAGATTTCTGCTGCATATTTATTGAATCTTCTGGTATTCTTATTCAGGTGTGAAGCATACTCAACCTACCCTAGGACATACGATCTTCTCCACGCCAGCAATGTTTTCTCAGACGTAATTGAAAAGAAGGGTTGCAGTGGTGAAGACCTATTAATCGAGATGGACCGTATTCTCAGACCCACCGGATTCTTGATCGTTCGTGACAAAAAACCAGTCATCGACTTCGTGAAGAAGTATTTACCCGCAATACACTGGGAAACAGTAGCGACCGCAGACTCATCATCAGAATCAGACGGAGACGACGTAGTGCTCGTAGTCCAAAAGAAACTATGGCTCACCAGTGAAAGCTTGAGGGAAACAGACTAAAGTTATGAACCTAAAAACCACTCTTGAAAAGGAATACTAAAAGAGGGAGAAATGGTTCTGTTTTGTAGCATCAAATTGTGACTTTAGTTTCCTACTTATGATTTAGTTGATTTATTTGTTATGATGATATACATTTGCATCTACAAACACTTAATTTTCGATATTTATTTGTGTATTATTTTAGTTGGATTTAAGTTAAATAATCCAGATATGCATACGTTTTATAAGTGACTTTTATAGCAATGTTAGTTAATTTAATGTAATAGTTCAGTTTTTGTGGCTTTGGTTTGATTATTTTACAGTGAATTAATTAAACATGATAAGTTCAAAAAAAAAAAAATTAAACATGATATTTTATGTTTTTCAACTGTAAATTAGTTAGGAACAGAAACACACCCACTATGTGTGTATGTCTAAAGCATGTTACCTGAATCACAGTTGTACTTTGTAAATAAGTAAGGAATAGAAACACACAATATCCGATCCCGTCAAAATGTGGTACGGGAAAGGTATAATGTGTACGGTTACACGCTTGAGGAGAAGGCCGAGCATCGGACCAAAATCGAACTGAACCGATTAAAACCGAACTGAATCGAAAACCGATTTTGTGAAAAAAAGAACCGAACCGACTCGTTTTGATTTTGTGTCGGTCGGTTCAGTTCAGTTTAGACAGTTTAGGTGTGTTTTCCTTGGGTTTGCCCCGAACTGAGCCGAACCGAAACAACAACGGTAAAGATACAAGACCGAAAGCCGAACCAACTCGGTTCGGTTTCAGTTGAATCGATTTGGCTCGGTTTTTCGATTCGGTTCATACTCGGCCTTCAACACTTTGGGCAAGTGTGTGTAAGAGCCTGTTTGTTTAGTTTTTATATTAAGTTCTGTTAAACTAAAGTGTCTGTCTGGATATATGTTGTTTGTATTTAAATGAATAAATGATTGTTTGTTTTGTATGCTGAATAAAGTGTCTGAATTAATAAAATTATTGTTATACCCTTTTATTTATAATAAGTGATGATTAGTGGTTAAAAAGTGAAAGGGTAAATATGTAAAAGTAGGATAAAAGCGATGACTTAATATAGAGACCCTTATTCTCAAGACTTTTGCTAGAAAGTTATCCATTTAAATTAAGCACCAAACAAACACTCAATTAGTGACTTAATTAATGTTGGTGTGTAACTCCCAGAACAGGGTTAACAAAATCAACTTCAGCAGAATTCAGCAACTATTCAGCAGAAACAAATACCACTAGGTGGTTACCGGATATCACTTGGAATCGTGTGATCACTTTCCAAAGTAAACTATTCGACCCTAATGCCTGGGTTACACGAATATCTACTTGGGATAAGACCAAATGCAGTTATGGAATTAGGCACAATTCAATAACCCTTGCGCTTATAAGTGTTTTGTGTTTTCTGTGTCTACTTCATGCATAATCAGATCTCCTATTTATAGGAGTTTACTCTAAGCTAATCAAATGGAATTATGAGTATTAATCGGCCCATTAATAGCCTCATAATTATCCACATTATAGCCGTTAGTGGTTACATTACCAATTAAACGTGGTCATTAGCAGCTTGAAACCGCCACTTGAATAGGTCAAAACCGTTACTAGCAAAGATTTCATCAAGTACTTTCATAGTGCTATCAGTGGATGCACTGCTTCAGTGAAATACACAAGCTTCAGTGGAAGCACTGCTTATCAGTGGAAACCACAAGCAGTACTTTCTACTTAGCACTAACAATACAAACCACTACAAGAGTCAGGGTGTTCATGGACCTTATGGGTGTACACTCCGTACCTCCTAACCCATTACAAGGTGTGAACTAATCCCACAAGTGCACTAAATTTTCCAACAATCCTCCCCAAATTTAATTTACTTCCTTTGCATGAAAAATAAACATCAAGCAAAACATGTGCATAAACGAAAATGTCATGAGGATTGAATTTTTATCTTAGTAAATTACACGTTTCAAATATTCGAGAATCAGGGTGTTCTAAGAATTGAACCCTTCAACCCATTTGAATACCAGAAGATAAAATACACACAAGTTTTCAAACACTTATCAGCTCCTGACACTATACAAGCCATGTGTCCATATCCAAATTCATAAATGTTGTAAAAGCTAAAGTCCAAAGCTTCCTAAAGCGGCAAAACTTCAACATTTACATAGGTGGTTCCTCTTTAGTCATGCTCCCGCCAAGCACTTTTTCAAAGAAAGTTAACCATTAAGAAGTAAAGACTTCATCCTCCTTTCAGCAGGTTCTGAGCACAACCTCGGGATGTAAATAAAACATGTGCTCGAGTCCACAATGTTCAAATTTCCACATTGAACTCAGCTCCCAAGTTTCCTTAGGAGGAGTTGGGTGTCCTAGCATTCAGTGACTAAGTTGGACTTAAACCCATCCCTTTAGCAGACTTTATAACCAAGTCTCTAGCTAGACCCTTCGTCAAGTGATCAGCTAAGTTCTGTTGAGATCTCACAAACTCTATAGATACCACCACATTCATGATAAGCTCACGAATCATGCTATGCCTGACACCTAAGTGTCTAGACTTACCATTGTACATCCGGCTATAAGCCTTAGCCAATGTAGCTGCACTATCACACCCGATAGAAATAGGTGCTATAGGTTTAGGCCACAATGGAATCTCAAGAAGCAAGTTTTTCAACCATTCAAATTTCTTCTTTACCGCCAATGCTAAAGCCAAAAATTCAGATTCCATTGTTGAACTAGTGATGCAAGTTTGCTTCTTGGATGCCCAAGAAATTGCACCTCCACCAAGTAGGAATACCCAGCCACTGGTAGATCGAATTGTCTTCGTGTTACCGATCCAACTTGCATCGTGTAACCTTCCAACACGATGGGTAACCAAGATATGAGAGACTATAATCCATAGTTCTCTTCAAATACTTCAGTACCCTTTGAACCGCTTGCCAGTGATGAGCACTAGGATTACTAGTATACCTGCTCAATTTTCCCACCGCAAAACCAATATCAGGTCTTGTACAAGTCATGGCATACATCAAGCAGCCAATTACCCTAGAATACTCAAGTTGAGATACAGCTTTGCCATGATTAGGCATCACCTTCTCACAAGTATCCATAGGTGTACTCACTAGAGTACAATCAAAGTAATTGAATTTCCTCAACACCTTCTCAATATAATGAGACTGAGAGATAGAAATTTTTTTACTTTCATGTTTAATCCTTATACCAAGGATAACATCAGCCTCCCCATGTCCTTCATGGAGAACCTTGATGACAAAAATTCCTTTGTCAAGTCAACTGATTTTGATCGCCAAAGATCAACATTCATCAACATATAGACAAATGATGACTCCTTTACCAGATTCATCAAATTTGCTATATACACATTTGTCACCCTGGTTAAGAACATAACCACTAGACAAAACCACTTCATCAAATTTTTTATGCCATTGCTTAGGTGCCTGCTTCAGTCCATAAAGAGACTTAATCAGTTTACACACCTTGTTTTCATTGCCATGCAAGATGAAGCCCTGAGGTTGGTTCATATAAACCTCCTCTTCCAATTCACCATTCAAGAATGTTGTCTTCACATCCATCCGATGAATAATCGATTGTGAATAGATGCCATAGCAATCGCAGCCTTATGGTAATCGATACGAGCCACAGGGGCATAAGTATCAAAATAGTCTATACCTCACTTTTGTTTAAAGCCCTGAATGACTAGTCTAGCCTTGAACTTTTCAATAGTTCCATCTACCTTCATTTTCCTTTTGAAAATCCATTTGCAACCCAGAGGTTTGCAACCTGGTGGTAGATCAACCAACACCCAAGTGTTGTTGCCCATGATGGAATCCATCTCATCATTGATTGCTTCTTTCCAGAAAGCAATATCATGGGACTTCATTGCTTCTTCAAATGTCTTGGGGTCATCCTCAACAATGAAGCAATAAGAGTATTGGTCTGAGACCTCATCCTCTGTTCCTTCAACTAAGTATAGTTGAAACTCGTGTCCAAATGACTTTGGAGTCCTGACCTTTTGCTCTTCCTGAGCAATGGTTCAGTTGTTGAACCACAACCTCATCAGGGACCACTGATGGCTCATCATCAGGGACCTCTGATACACCAGTGTCATGAGTTCCATTAGGAATCCTCTGACTTGGTCTAGGAACTGATGTGAATCTATTCTCATCAAAAGTTGCATCCCTTGATTCAATTATTGAGTTAACTGAAACATATTCATTAGGTTCAATAACATAGAACCTAAAAGCCTTGGAATGCTAAGCATATCCAACAAAGATGCAGTCAATGCCTCTTTCACCCAAAGTCTTTTACTTAGGATCAGGGAGTCTAACAACAGCCCTACAACCCCAGACCCTGAGATAGTTCAGGTTGGGTTTTCTTTTAGTCCAGAGTTCATAAGGGGTAACCTTGTTCCTTTTGTTAGGAACCCTATTTAATAAATAGCAAGTGTTAGCATAGCTTCACCCCGAACCCTTGACTCATCCTGAATAGGACAACATGGAATTAACCATCTCCTTCAGACCCTAGTTTTTCATTTTAGAAATACCATTTTGCTGAGGAGTATAAGGGGCAGTCGTTTCATGGATAATACCAACAGACTGAAAATACAGAGTATCCATGTACTCACCTCCCCTATCAGTCCTTAATCTTTTGATCAAAGACCCAAGTTGTAATTCAACTTCAGTTTTAAACACTTTGAATTTATCTAATGCTTCATCCTTGGTATGTAACAGATAGACATAACAAAATCTAGAAGCATCATCAATAAATGTCACAAAGTACTTCTTATTCCCCAAAGAAGGAGTGGCATGCAAATCACACAGGTCACTGTGTATTAGTTCCAAGAACTTAGTCTCACGACTAACACCCTGAAAAGGTTTCTTGGTTATCTTGGTCAACATGCAAGTTTTACACTTTTCAGTGTCCATGTCAAATGCTGGGATTAAACCATCCCTAGAGATATCTTGCATCCTTTTATAGTGTACATGGCCAAGTCTTGCATGCCATAGGGTAGAGTCACAGGTCAAGTGGTCACAAATGCTGAATTAACACTATCATAGAAATATTAAGCCTGGACATTTGATTACATAAATAACCAAAACCAATAAAAACACCATGCTTAGAAAGCACAAATTTATCGGACTCAATAACTTGTTTATATCCATGATTATTCAAAACACTACTTGAAACCAAGTTTTTCCTTATATCGGGAACATGAATAACATTAAACAAAGTTACAATCTTTCCGGAACTAAATCTAAGATCTACACAACCATGACCATGCACCAAGGTCGTTGACTCATTTCCCATGTGAAGAATAGAACCATCATTCAGTGACTCATAAGTCTTGAACCAGCTTCTATCTTTGCACACATGAACTGTTGCACGAGTCAATCCACCGTGCAACATCATCATCCTACGCATAATGAGATTCAGATACATATGTAACATAATAAATCTGAAAAGACTTATTAACCATATTCCGACCTTTCAGTGAGTTGGAAGAACCACCACTCCCCGAACCATTAGTGCCTGATCCATTGGCTTTACCACCAACTTTAACACCCTTGCAGTCCCTCTTTATGTGGCCAGTTTTGCCACATTTCCAACAAGTAGGTGTTGCCTTCTTGTTAGGATCTGCCTTTGTGTTGTCATGATATTTGCGTTTGCCTTTGTTGTCATTATACCTGGTGGAGTTGTTATGCTCTACCATATTAACAACAGATGGTCCAAAGAAGATTGCTACCCTTTGGCTTGTCATTATCCTGCACCTTGAGAGATTCCTCAATGCGCAGATGACTACCCAACTCAACCAGAGTTAATTCCTCTTTCTTATGTTTCAAGGTATGCTTGAAATCTTTCCAAGAAGGAGGAAGTTTATCAATAACACAAGAGACTTGAATAGCCTCATCCATGTGCATATTGTGTTGTGTAAACCTTCCAAGTATTCCAAGAAGTTCATTGTATTGTTCCATGACTGGTCTTGAATCAGTCATTTTGTAATTTGTGAAATTACTTACAAGAAACTTCTTACTTGATGCATCCTCACCATATATTGGCATCCAAGGAATCCCAGCTTCTTTGGAAGATTCAAAGTTCGATAAATATCAAACAGAGAATCGACATACCATTCGAATAAGACCTCTGCGTGATATGTAGTCATCATTCTCCCACTTGCTTCTCTTCGACCGCTCCAACCGTAGCATCATCCCCATCATCGAATTGGAGTAGTCACACATAAACCACACTCATGCTTGACAGAAGAAGTGCATCTTCTTCCGCCACCTCCAAATTCCACCCCTTCAAACCTATCCAGCTTAGCGAAGTTTGAAGCCATGTGTTTCATTGCAGCAGTTGCCATTGATTATCACAAAATAGTTTACTTTGATTGTTGGTGTGTAACTCCAGCAACGGGTTAAGATAATCAACTTCAATTCAGAACTATTCACAGAAACAAATACCATAGGTGGTTACCGGATATCACTTGGAATCGTGTGATCACTTTCCAAAGTAAACTATTCGACCCTAATGCCTGGGTTACACGAATATCTACTTGGGATAAGACCAAATGCAGTTATGGAATTAGGCACAATTCAATAACCCTTGCGCTTATAAGTGTTTTGTGTATTCTGTATCTACTTCATGCATATCCTATTTATAGGAGTTTACTCTAAGATAATCAAATGGAATTATGAGTATTAATCGGCCCATTAATAGCCTCATAATTATCCCCATTATAGCCGTTAGTGGTTACATGACCAATTAAACGTGGTCATTAAGCAGTTGAAACTGCCACTTGAATAGGTCAAAACCGTTACTAGCAGTACTTTCATCAGTACTTTCATAGTGCTATCAGTGGATGCACTGCTTCAGTGAAATACACAAGCTTCAGTGGAAGCACTGCTTATCAGTGGAAACCACAAGCAGTACTTTCCACAAGTAGTACTTTCTACTTAGCACTAACAATACAAACCACTACAAGAGTCAGGGTGTTCATGGACCTTATGGGTGTACACTCCGTACCTCCTAACCCATTACAAGGTGTGAACTAATCCCACAAGTGCACTAAATTTTCCAACAATCCTCCCCAAATTTAGTTCACTTCCTTTGCATGAAAAATAAACATCAAGCAAAACATGTGCATAAACGAAAATGTCCTGAGGATTGAATTTTCATCTTAGTAAATTACACGTTTCAAATATTCGAGAATCGGGGTGTTCTAAGAATTGAACCCTTCAACCCATTTGAATACCTCAAGATAAAATACACACAAGTTTTCAAACACTTATCAGCTCCCGACACTATACAAGCCATGTGTCCATATCCAAATTCATAAATGTTGTAAAAGCTAAAGTCCAAAGCTTCCCGAAGCGGCAAAACTTCAACATTTACATAGGTGGTTCCTCTTTAGTCATGCTCCTGCCAAGCACTTTTTCAAAGAAAGTTAACCATTAAGAAGTAAAGACTTCATCCTCCTTTCAACAGGTTCTGAGCACAACCTTGGGATGTAAATAAAACATGTGCTCGAGTCCACCTAATGTTCAAACTTTCCACATTGAACTCAGCTCCCAAGTTTCCTTAGGAGGGAGATGGGTGTCCTAGCATTCAGTGACTAAGTTGGACTTAAACCCATCCCTTTAGCAGACTTTATAACCAAGTCTCTAGCTAGACCCTTCGTCAAGTGATCAGCTAAGTTCTGTTGAGATCTCACAAACTCTATAGATACCACCCCATTCATGATAAGCTCACGAATCATGCTATGCCTGACACCTAAGTGTCTAGACTTACCATTGTACATCCGGCTATAAGCCTTAGCCAATGTAGCTGCACTATCACATCTGATAGAAATAGGTTCTATAGGTTTAGGCCACAATGGAATCTCAAGAAGCAAGTTTTTCAACCATTCACTTCTTTACCAGCAGCTGCTAAAGCCACAAATTCAGATTCCATTGTTGAACTAGTGATGCAAGTTTGCTTCTTGGATGCCCAAGAAATTGCACCTCCACCAAGTAGGAATACCCGACCACTGGTAGACGAATTGTCTTCGTTATCGATCCAACTTGCATCGCTGTAACCTTCCAACACCGATGGGTAACCAAGATATGAGAGACTATAATCCATAGTTCTCTTCAAATACTTCAGCACTTTGAACTCGCTGCCAGTGATGAGCACCAGGATTACTAGTATACCTGCTTAATTTTCCCACTGCAAAACCAATATCAGGTCTTGTACAAGTCATGGCATACATCAAGTAGCCAATTACCCTAGAATACTCAAGTTGAGATACAGCTTTGCCATGATTAGGCATCAGCTTCTCACAAGTATCCATAGGTGTACTCACTAGAGTACAATCAAAGTAATTGAATTTCCTCAGCACCTTCTCAATATAATGAGACTGAGAGATAGAAATTCTTTTACTTTCATGTTTAATCCTTATACCAAGGATAACATCAGCCTCCCCATGTCCTTCATGGAGAACCTTGATGACAAAAATTCCTTTGTCAAGTCAACCTATTTTGATCAGTGCCAAAGATCAACATGTCATCAACATATAGACAAATGATGACTCCTTTACCAGATTCATCAAATTTGCTATATACACATTTGTCACCCTGGTTAAGAACATAACCACTAGACAAAACCACTTCATCAAATTTTTGATGCCATTGCTTAGGTGCCCGCTTAAGTCCATAAAGAGACTTAATCGGTTTACACACCTTGTTTTCATTGCCAGGAAAGATGAAGCCCTGAGGTTGGTTCATATAAACCTCCTCTTCCAATTCACCATTCAAGAATGTCGTTTTCACATCCATCCGATGAATAATCGATTGTGAATAGATGTTAAAGCAATCAGCAGTCTTATGGTACTGATACGAGCCACAGGGGCATAAGTATCAAAATAGTCTATTCCTGACTTTTGTTTAAAGCCCTGAATGACTAGTCTAGCCTTGAACTTTTCAATAGTTCCATCTACCTTCATTTTCCTTTTGAAAATCCATTTGCAACCCAGAGGTTTGCAACCTGGTGGTAGATCAACCAACACCCAAGTGTTGTTGCCCATGATGGAATCCATCTCATCATTGATTGCTTCTTTCCAGAAAGCAATATCATGGGACTTCATTGCTTCTTCAAATGTCTTGGGGTCATCCTCAACAATGAAGCAATAAGAGTATTGGTCTGAGACCTCATCCCTGGTTCCTTCAACTAAGTATAGTTGAAACTCAGGTCCAAATGACTTTGGAGTCCTGACCCTTTTGCTCTTCCTGAGCACAGGTTCAGGTTGTTGAACCACAACCTCATCAGGGACCACTGATGGCTCATCATCAGGGACCTCTGATACACCAGTGTCATGAGTTCCATTAGGAATCCTCTGACTTGGTCTAGGAACTGATGTGAATCTATTCTCATCAAAAGTTGCATCCCTTGATTCAATTATTGAGTTAACTGAAACATATTCATTAGGTTCAATAACATAGAACCTAAAAGCCTTGGAATGCTAAGCATATCCAACAAAGATGCAATCAATGCCTCTTTCACCCAAAGTCTTTTACTTAGGATCAGGGAGTCTAACAACAGCCCTACAACCCCAGCACTCGAGATAGTTCAGTTGGGTTTTCTTTTAGTCCAGAGTTTATAAGGGGTAACCTTGTTCTATTTGTTGGGAACCCTATTTAATAAATAGCAAGTGTTAGCATAGCTTCACCCTAACCCTTGACTCAGTCCTGAATAGGACAACATGGAATTAACCATCTCCTTCAATACCCTATTTTTCCTTTCAGAAATACCATTTTGCTGAGGAGTATAAGGGCAGTCGTTTCATGGATAA
The DNA here is from genome assembly GCA_910596185.1 of Chrysanthemum makinoi. Taxonomy (NCBI): domain Eukaryota; kingdom Viridiplantae; phylum Streptophyta; class Magnoliopsida; order Asterales; family Asteraceae; genus Chrysanthemum; species Chrysanthemum makinoi. The sequence continues at coordinate 92,659,984 of OU343217.1, read as the reverse complement.
TACCAACAGACTGAAAATACAGAGTATCCATGTACTCACCTCCCTATCAGTCCTTAATCTTTTGATCAAAGACCCAAGTTGTAATTCAACTTCGGTTTTAAACACTTTGAATTTATCTAATGCTTCATCCTTGGTATGTAACAGATAGACATAACAAAATCTAGAAGCATCATCAATAAATGTCATAAAGTACTTCTTATTCCCCAAAGAAGGAGTGGCATGCAAATCACACAGGTCACTGTGTATTAGTTCAAAGAACTTAGTCTCACGACTAACACCCTGAAAAGGTTTCTTGGTTATCTTGGTCAACATGCAAGTTTTACACTTTTCGGTGTCCATGTCAAATGCCGGATTAAACCATCCCTAGACATATCTTGCATCCTTTTATAGTGTACATGGCCAAGTCTTGCATGCCATAGGGTAGAGTCAGTTAGGTCAGTGGTGGTCACAAATGCTGAATTAACACTATCAGAGAAATATTAAGCCCGAACATTTGATTATATAAATAACCAAAACCAATAAAAACACCATGCTTAGAAAGCACAAATTTATCGGACTCAATAACTTGTTTATATCCATGATTATTCAAAACACTACTTGAAACCAAGTTTTTCCTTATATCGGGAACATGAATAACATTAAACAAAGTTACAATCTTTCCGGAACTAAATCTAAGATCTACACAACCATGACCATGCACCAAGGCCGTTGACTCATTTCCCATGTGAAGAATAGAACCATCATTCAGTGACTCATAAGTCTTGAACCAACTTCTATCTTTGCACACATGAACTGTTGCACCAGAGTCAATCCACCACGCAACATCATCATCCCGCACATAATGAGATTCAGATACATATGTAACATAATAAATCTGAAAAGACTTATTAACCATATTCTGACCTTTCAGTGAGTTGGAAGAACCACCACTCCGTGAACCATTAGTGCCTGATCCATTGGCTTTACCACCAACTTTAACACCCTTGCAGTCCCTCTTTATGTGGCCAGTTTTGCTACATTTCCAACAAGTAGGTGTTGCCTTCTTGTTAGGATCTGCCCTTGTGTTGTCATGATATTTGCGTTTGCCTTTGTTGTCATTATACCTGGTGGAGTTGTTATGCTCTACCATATTAACAACAGATGGTCCAAAGAAGATTGCTACCCTTTGGCTTGTCATTATCCTGCACCTTGAGAGATTCCTCAATGCGCAGATGACTGCCCAACTCAACCAGAGTTAATTCCTCTTTCTTATGTTTCAAGGTATGCTTGAAATCTTTCCAAGAAGGAGGAAGTTTATCAATAACACAAAAGACTTGAATAGCCTCATCCATGTGCATATTGTGTTGTGTAAACCTTCCAAGTATTCCAAGAAGTTCATTGTATTGTTCCATGACTGGTCTTGAATCAGCCATTTTGTAATTTGTGAAATTACTAACAAGAAACTTCTTACTTGATGCATCCTCACACATATATTTGGCATCCAAGGAATCCCACAGTTCTTTGGAAGATTCAAAGTTCGGATAAATATCAAACAGAGAATCAGACATACCATTCTGAATAAGACCTCTGCATATGTAGTCATCATTCTCCCACTTGCTTCTCCTTCGATCGCTCAACCGTAGCATCATCCTCATCATCAGGAATTGGAGTAGTCAGCACATAAACCACACTCATGCTTGACAAAGAAGAAGTGCATCTTCTTCGCCACCTCCTAAAGTCCACCCCTTCAAACTTATCCAAATTAGCGAAGTTTGAAGCCATGTGTTTCATTGCAGCAGTTGCCATTGATTATCACAAAATAGTTTACTTTGATTGTTGGTGTGTAACTCCCAGAACAGGGTTAAGATAATCAACTTCAGCAGAATTCAGCAACTATTCAGCAGAAACAAATACCACTAGGTGGTTACCGGATATCACTTGGAATCGTGTGATCACTTTCCAAAGTAAACTATTCGACCCTAATGCCTGGGTTACACGAATATCTACTTGGGATAAGACCAAATACAGTTATGGAATTAGGCACAATTCAATAACCCTTGCGCTTATAAGTGTTTTGTGTATTCTGTATCTACTTCATGCATAATCAGATCTCCTATTTATAGGAGTTTACTCTAAGCTAATCAAATGGAATTATGAGTATTAATCGGCCCATTAATAGCCTCATAATTATCCCCATTATAGCCGTTAGTGGTTACATGACCAATTAAACGTGGTCATTAAGCAGTTGAAACTGCCACTTGAATAGGTCAAAACCGTTACTAGCAGTACTTTCATCAGTACTTTTATAGTGCTATCAATGGATGCACTGCTTCAGTGAAATACACAAGCTTCAGTGGAAGCACTGCTTATCAGTGAAAACCACAAGCAGTACTTTCTACTTAGCACTAACAATACAAACCACTACAAGAGTCAGGGTGTTCATGGACCTTATGGGTGTACACTCCGTACCTCCTAACCCATTACAAGGTGTGAACTAATCCCACAAGTGCACTAAATTTTCCAACAATCCTCCCCAAATTTAGTTCACTTCCTTTGCATGAAAAATAAACTTCAAGCAAAACATGTGCATAAACGAAAATGTCCTGAGGATTGAATTTTCATCTTAGTAAATTACACGTTTCAAATATTCGAGAATCAGGGTGTTCTAAGAATTGAACCCTTCAACCCATTTGAATACCAGAAGATAAAATACACACAAGTTTTCAAACACTTATCAGCTCCCGACACTATACAAGCCATGTGTCCATATCCAAATTCATAAATGTTGTAAAAGCTAAAGTCCAAAGCTTCCTGAAGCGGCAAAACTTCAACATTTACATAGGTGGTTCCTCTTTAGTCATGCTCCTGCCAAGCACTTTTTCAAAGAAAGTTAACCATTAAGAAGTAAAGACTTCATCCTCCTTTCAGCAGGTTCTGAGCACAACCTTGGGATGTAAATAAAACATGTGCTCGAGTCCACTGAATGTTCAGCTTTCCACATTGAACTCAGCTCCCAAGTTTCCTTAGGAGGGATTTGGGTGTCCTAGCATTCAGTGACTAAGTTGGACTTAAACCCATCCCTTTAGCAGACTTTATAACCAAGTCTCTAGCTAGACCCTTCGTCAAGTGATCAGCTAAGTTCTGTTGAGATCTCACAAACTCTATAGATACCACCCCATTCATGATAAGCTCACGAATCATGCTATGCCTGACACCTAAGTGTCTAGACTTACCATTGTACATCTGGCTATAAGCCTTAGCCAATGTAGCTGCACTATCACATCTGATAGAAATAGGTTCTATAGGTTTAGGCCACAATGGAATCTCAAGAAGCAAGTTTTTCAACCATTCACTTCTTTACCAGAGCTGCTAAAGCCACAAATTCAGATTCCATTGTTGAACTAGTGATGCAAGTTTGCTTCTTGGATGCCCAAGAAATTGCACCTCCACCAAGTAGGAATACCCACCACCGGTAGACGAATTTTCTTCAGTGTTACTGATCCAACTTGCATCAGTGTAACCTTCCAACACTGATGGGTAACCAGAATATGAGAGACTATAATCCATAGTTCTCTTCAAATACTTCAGTACCCTTTGAACTGCTTGCCGGTGATGAGCACTAGGATTACTAGTATACCTGCTCAATTTTCCCACTGCAAAACCAATATCAGGTCTTGTACAAGTCATGGCATACATCAAGCAGCCAATTACCCTAGAATACTCAAGTTGAGATACAGCTTTGCCATGATTAGGCATCACCTTCTCACAAGTATCCATAGGTGTACTCACTAGAGTACAATCAAAGTAATTGAATTTCCTCAGCACCTTCTCAATATAATGAGACTGAGAGATAGAAATTCTTTTACTTTCATGTTTAATCCTTATACCAAGGATAACATCAGCCTCCCCCATGTCCTTCATGGAGAACCTTGATGACAAAAAATCCTTTGTCAAGTCAACCTGATTTTGATCAGTGCCAAAGATCAACATGTCATCAACATATAGACAAATGATGACTCCTTTACCAGATTCATCAAATTTGCTATATACACATTTGTCAGCCTGGTTAAGAACATAACCACTAGACAAAACCACTTCATCAAATTTTTTATGCCATTGCTTAGGTGCCTGCTTCAGTCCATAAAGAGACTTAATCAGTTTACACACCTTGTTTTCATTGCCAGGCAAGATGAAGCCCTGAGGTTGGTTCATATAAACCTCCTCTTCCAATTCACCATTCAAGAATGTTGTCTTCACATCCATCTGATGAATAATCAGATTGTGAATAGATGCCATAGCAATCAGCCGTCTTATGGTACTGATACGAGCCACAGGGGCATAAGTATCAAAATAGTCTATTCCTGACTTTTGTTTAAAGCCCTGAATGACTAGTCTAGCCTTGAACTTTTCAATAGTTCCATCTACCTTCATTTTCCTTTTGAAAATCCATTTGCAACCCAGAGGTTTGCAACCTGGTGGTAGATCAACCAACACCCAAGTGTTGTTGCCCATGATGGAATCCATCTCATCATTGATTGCTTCTTTCCAGAAAGCAATATCATGGGACTTCATTGCTTCTTCAAATGTCTTGGGGTCATCCTCAACAATGAAGCAATAAGAGTATTGGTCTGAGACCTCATCCCTGGTTCCTTCAACTAAGTATAGTTGAAACTCAGGTCCAAATGACTTTGGATTCCTGACCCTTTTGCTCTTCCTGAGCACAGGTTCAGGTTGTTGAACCACAACCTCATCAGGGACCACTAATGGCTCATCATCAGGGATCTCTGATACACCAGTGTCATGAGTTCCATTAGGAATCCTCTAACTTGGTCTAGGAACTGATGTGAATCTATTCTCATCAAAAGTTGCATCCCTTGATTCAATTATTGAGTTAATCGAACATATTCATTAGGTTCAATAACATAGAACCTAAAAGCCTTGGAATGCTCGACATATCCAACAAAGATGCAACAATGCCCTTTCACCCAAAGTTTTTTCTTAGGATCAGTGGAGTCTAACAACAGCCCTACAACCCCGCACTCGAGATAGTTCAGGTTGGGTTTCCTTTTAGTCCAGAGTTCATAAGGGGTAACCTTGTTCCTTTTGTTAGGAACCCTATTTAATAAATAGCAAGCTGTTAGCATAGCTTCACCCCAGAACCCTTGACTCAGTCCTGAATAGGACAACATGGAATTAACCATCTCTTTCAAAGACCTGCTTTTCCTTTCAGAAATACCATTTTGCTGAGGAGTATAAGGGGCGCGTTTCATGGATAATTCCAACAGACTGAAAATACAGAGTATCCATGTACTCACCTCCCCTATCATTCCTTAATCTTTTGATCAAAGACCCAAGTTGTAATTCAACTTCAGTTTTAAACACTTTGAATTTATCTAATGCTTCATCCTTGGTATGTAACAGATAGACATAACAAAATCTAGAAGCATCATCAATAAATGTCATAAAGTACTTCTTATTCCCCAAAGAAGGAGTGGCATGCAAATCACACAGGTCACTGTGTATTAGTTCAAAGAACTTAGTCTCACGACTAACACCCTGAAAAGGTTTCTTGGTTATCTTGGTCAACATGCAAGTTTTACACTTTTCAGTGTCCATGTAAAATGTTGGGATTAAACCATCCCTAGACATATCTTGCATCCTTTTATAGTGTACATGGCCAAGTCTTGCATGCCATAGGGTAGAGTCAGTCAGGTCAGTGGTGGTCACAAATGTTGAATTAACACTATCAGTAGAAATATTAAGCCTGAACATTTGATTACATAAATAACCAAAACCAATAAAAACACCATGCTTAGAAAGCACAAATTTATCGGACTCAATAACTTGTTTATATCCATGATTATTCAAAACACTACTTGAAACCAAGTTTTTCCTTATATCGGGAACATGAATAACATTAAACAAAGTTACAATCTTTCCGGAACTAAACCTAAGATCTACACAACCATGACCATGCACCAAGGCTGTTGACTCATTTCCCATGTGAAGAATAGAACCATCATTCAGTGACTCATAAGTCTTGAACCAGCTTCTATCTTTGCACACATGAACTGTTGCACCAGAGTCAATCCACCACGCAACATCATCATCCTGCACATAATGAGATTCAGATACATATGTAACATAATAAATCTGAAAAGACTTATTAACCATATTCGAACCTTTCAGTGAGTTGGAAGAACCACCACTCCCTGAACCATTAGTGCCTGATCCATTGGCTTTACCACCAACTTTAACACCCTTGCAGTCCCTCTTTATGTGGCCAGTTTTGCTACATTTCCAACAAGTAGGTGTTGCCTTCTTGTTAGGATCTGCCCTTTTGTTGTCATGATATTTGCGTTTGCCTTTGTTGTCATTATACCTGGTGGAGTTGTTATGCTCTACCATATTAACAACAGATGGTCCAGCAGCCATGCTACCCTTTGGCTTGTCATTATCCTGCACCTTGAGAGATTCCTCAATGCGCAGATGACTGCCCAACTCAACCAGAGTTAATTCCTCTTTCTTATGTTTCAAGGTATGCTTGAAATCTTTCCAAGAAGGAGGAAGTTTATCAATAACACAAGAGACTTGAATAGCCTCATCCATGTGCATATTGTGTTGTGTAAACCTTCCAAGTATTCCAAGAAGTTCATTGTATTGTTCCATGACTGGTCTTGAATCAGTCATTTTGTAATTTGTGAAATTACTTACAAGAAACTTCTTACTTGATGCATCCTCAGCCATATATTTGGCATCCAAGGAATCCCACAGTTCTTTGGAAGATTCAAAGTTTTGATAAATATCAAACAGAGAATCAGACATACCATTCTGAATAAGACCTCTGCATATGTAGTCATCATTCTCCCACTTGCTTCTCCTTCTGATCTGCTCAACCGTAGCATCATCCTCATCATCAGGAATTGGAGTAGTCAGCACATAAACCACACTCATGCTTGACAGCAAGAAGTGCATCTTCTTCTGCCACCTCCTAAAGTCCACCCCTTCAAACCTATCCAGCTTAGCGAAGTTTGAAGCCATGTGTTTCATTGCAGCAGTTGCCATTGATTATCACAAAATAGTTTACTTTGATTGTTGGTTTGTAACTCCCAGAACAGGGTTAAGATAATCAACTTCAGCAGAATTCAGCAACTATTCAGCAGAAACAAATACCACTAGGTGGTTACCGGATATCACTTAGAATCGTGTGATCACTTTCCAAAATAAACTATTCGACCCTAATGCCTGGGTTACACGAATATCTACTTGGGATAAGACCAAATGCAGTTATGGAATTAGGCACAATTCAATAACCCTTGTGCTTATAAGTGTTTTGTGTTTTCTGTATCTACTTCATGCATAATCAGATCTCCTATTTATAGGAGTTTACTCTAAGCTAATCAAATGGAATTATGAGTATTAATCGGCCCATTAATAGCCTCATAATTATCCCCATTATAGCCGTTAGTGGTTACATGACCAATTAAACGTGGCCATTAAGCAGTTGAAACTGCCACTTGAATAGGTCAAAACCGTTACAAGCAGTACTTTCATAGTGCTATCAGTGGATACACTGCTTCAGTGAAATACACAAGCTTCAGTGGAAGCACTGCTTATCAGTGGAAACCACAAGCAGTACTTTCCACAAGCAGTACTTTCTACAAGCAGTACTTTCTACTTAGCACTAACAATACAAACCACTACAAGAGTCAGGGTGTTCATGGACCTTATGGGTGTACACTCCGTACCTCCTAACCCATTACAAGGTGTGAACTAATCCCACAAGTGCACTAAATTTTCCAACAATTAAGTTACATATTTTACAATTAAGACTCTTTAAGTCATTATCAAACACCACCTAACTGTGAAATAAAATGATGATTTTTGCAAGTGACACAAAAATCATTTGATTATTTTTAGTACGTATGGTATTACAAGATTACAAATGGACCATATATTATATCACAAACATGTTTACTAGAAAGATCAAATCAAAATGTGGTAAGACGTGATAAAAAACCAAACGGTGATTGGGACAAATTTGTTTCTTGCTTTTATCCCCGCGTTCTCTTGTCTTAAAATGACTTTTTAGTTTTGTATTCTTGTTTCAAATTGCATCATCATTTTTGTTAGTTAACTTGACTATAATTTGAAATATGTAATTTATGGAAGTATGAACAACATGTTAGTATTGTATCTATATACTAAAACACAACGAGATTCCAGGGAATATTCTCTTTTTTTAGGCTTCCGTCGTTTTAGCCCAGTTTGCGTCTTGGCCCGTCTCTTTCGTTTTTTTGGTCCAGTGGCCCGTTTTTTGTTTCCCCTAAAGTAGAATGAAGAGTGGTATCCACCTCCTACTTAGAGATGATTCATGTTTAGATCAGTTGCATGCCTGCCATCTGTATCCATGTTGTCTCATATCTTTTCGCCCTTCCTATCCGTTTCCAATTTGTTGCGGTTTGTTGGTATTTGATGTTGTTTATTAGTCTGCGGGTTTCTCTCTCTCTCTTTCAAAGATTTTCCGGTCTGCTGGTTCGTCTGTCTGTCTCTCTTGCATACGATTGTGTCTCTGTGATTGATATGTGAAGGTAATCAATGGATATTTCAATCATAATTAGTTGGGTGTATGTAATAGCAATGACTTTAGTTATGGGTTTTTTATTTTTAAGCTCTTGTGATAATTGTTTGCAATTTTTTTAGTACGCGTGTTGGTTTTTGTTAACGTTGTTGTTTTAGGATTAATTATAAGTTTTTTTTTGGGATTAGGGATCTTTAGACTTGGATTCTTTTGATGATATAGGATTTTCGTTAAGGTTGTTGTTTGAGGATTGACTATAAGTTGTTTTGGGACTAGGATTATTATAGTTGGATTCTTTTGATTATACGGATTACCTTCGTTTAGGTACTTTCCTGTGGTTATTGCTTGAGGATTACGTGGATGCTGAAAGATTTTTTTTGATTTTTTGATTTATTTAGATTATTTTGGAATAGTGTTTCACGATTAAGGATAAGTTGTACCGTGTGCTGATGCTTCTACTAGAGTTCATAGCGGTGTAGTGCTCAATGAGTGTTGAGACGAATTCAAAGGGGTAAAGTGCTCAGAAGTTTGTAGTTCAACTGTTCAAGTGCATATCAAGTGTTCAATAATATGGGGGGAGTAGACAATTGATCCTATAAGGAAATATTGTGCATAAGCCGAAATCAAGTGACCTAACTAGCCCAGAAATAAGCTTAAACAAACATGCCTTATCTATTAGTGTATGCGACGGTGTTTGAGGTCATTTGTGGACTATAGGCCAACATGAAACTGCTTATCTCTAAAATAAGCGCATTGGCAGTTTTAATAAGCAATCAAAATACCCTCTGAAATTGATTATTTGGAAGAATTAGAATCAATTTCAGTATGCCTAAATACAAAAGATTGTTTAGCCTTGCTTTGAATTAACAAGATAGGCAATGATCAGAATCAGATAAGTGATCTTTGGTCATTGAATGGGTTGCTATATGGATTCAGATTATAATGTTTACATGGTCGACTGTATTACCATTTCCTTGATCCATTTCACATAATTTTATCTTATTTTTACGGGTTCCATAATATTCATTTACCCCCTGCGTAAAGGGTCTTCCACTGTAAAAAACAACAATCAAATGTCCTAAACGTTCAGGAATTGTCGAACATATAATGCGCCAAATACGGACACCTCACATATTCATTATATCTGAAACTGAAATACTGTTTGCTTTTGCGTTGCCACTTACCAGGTGTTTGATGTGTCATCGTATCTGGACGACCATCCAGGTGGAGATGATGTCCTCCTTCGGGCTACTGGTAATTCCTTATACTCGCTCTATATGATAAATGTAGCTACAATTATCAGTTTGAGAGCCCGTGTTAATTGCATCGTCATTTTTGATAAATAAATATTAAGCGTCATTCACTTATCAGTTATGAGCCTCCTGTCATTGGTACAAAATTTTGACAACCTGGTTATGGTTCACAAGATTCTTTGCGTTGTTATTATAGATGTCATGTTGAGGTTTAGATTTTTTGGTAGTAATTTCTCTAAGAGGTGCCAAAACAGAGTGGGGTGTGTTGAGGAAAAACTATTAAAACCTTAGTATTGAAACTTGAGGTAAGAAATAGCCAAAGTACTTGGTACTGAAAATATAGACAATTTTGTTTCATAATAATATGCATTAAAGAATTTTGCAATGTGTGACGGGCTTTGGTGATCGGCGAGCTGGATTAGGCTATTGTAGCAATAAATAGATTGTAGCAATAAAGTCTTTGTACATGTATTAATAGATGTATTTTGATTTTTTAGTTTATTTTATGCTGAAATTAATGCAATCAGGGTGCGTTTACTTTCTGATCTACGGTTATGTTTTTGGTGAATGGATGTTGTTTGACTCTTGATGTGTTGACTTAAATGCATTTTCATATAATGCTTTTTTACAAGTTGAGTTTGGATATGGATTTTTTAGGTGTAATAATTAATGTAACGAAAAGTTCCGAAACCGGATAGTAACAGATTGCATGTTTAAATTCTGAAGTATTGAAGCTGAAAAGTAGATATGTTTGGTGTACAAAGCGTAGGACAAGTTAGATTAATTGTAACCAATTTGGAAGTTTTTTGTCGAGAGACTATTAATGAGTGATGATTATACCTAATGGCCATTGAATTTGTAAATTGGATGTCAATAGCATATGGTTATTTTTAATCTATATGACTTAAAATAATTCTTTGAGTGGTGAAAATCCAATGTGCAATACCATGTTCTTTTCTAATAGCAAAGTTTTTGCAAAGTCTGTAAGGGCATGGTTCATTTGATCCACATTTTATGTGGAAACTAATAGAATAAAGCAACATAATAAATATGTAGCATCTTAATTTTCCGGTATGTTTGTATGTATACTATCTCAACTTGGTCTATGATGTCCCATTTGTTCGTTTTTTTCTCATGACATATTAATGGTCAATTGGTCAGCAGCTTTCTGTATTGCCATTGATTCTGCAACGAATGGAAGCTTTTATTGACTGGTGTTTTGACCTTGCAGCCTGCTGAGGTTGCTAAGACGGCTACAAATAGTATTGCTGACTTGCAAAACGAGCTTGAAGACTCGGAACCTTCAAAGGAGGATAAGTCAGAAGTATCTGATAAAAATCAAGAGAGTGAAGACGAGAATGATAAGAAGAGGAAAGCTGCTCTGGAGAAACTCGAGAACATTTGTAGATCCAATTTTTTTATGATTTTTGTGTTAATAGCAACTTGGACTGATTTGCAGCTAAGGCGGGGCAAAGTATTATATTTGCAGGCATGGTCACATGAAAATCACGGTAACGTTGATTGTAACAGGCTGTGAAACATGATTTATATATGTGTTAGTAAGGCGTGTCAAAGAGCAGATGTAATTGCTTTAATATCAGCAAACATTTAAGAAAATCGCAATTAGGGCTCTTGCCCCGGGCTCTCTTGAAGGTGGAGCTGTACAAATCAGCAGAGGAAATATATAGGTATGTGATACTTTCTCATAATGGTTAACCTTCAAACCACATAATCTCTACCCTTCTATTTTGAAAAAAAACGTCTGATAATCGTATCGATTATAGTTAGATACACCTTTTATTTTCTAAAAATTATCATGAATACAGATTCGAATATTTGAAAGGTCTTTGTTTGGTATGCTACAGTTTTTTTTTTTTTTTTTTTTTTGGTGGTGTCATAATTATTTTATAACTTTTTGAGGTTAAATGGAAGTATTTAAAGGTAAGGAGAGATATAATGTGATGTTACTGTCTTACTGTCATTTCTTGCAGTGTGTATTCTATTTGCATTGTGTCGTGGCGAGCTTAATAAGCTTGCAACCATGGCTCTGACACGTATTTTGGGTGGAATCTGCTGACGTTTAAATTGTTTGCATTGTGGCAGGGCAACCTTAATAAGCTTGCAGCCATGCTGGATATGTCTTTTGCCTCGGGGGTTTCCTCTGGCGGGATGTCTTGGGTGGTATGCAATTTGCAGCCACAGCGGGCCGAACTATAACGTTTTTTGCCCACATATCCAATCTTCTGGAAGCATGTTCTTCACATACGATGAAAAAAAATTCCCTATCAAGCTTCTTCCTTAAGCGTCTTCCTCTATCAAACAACACATACCAAACACCAAACACTCACAAGAGTTTCTTATGGTATTTTGTTGAGCCATGATATGAAGAGTAAACCTGTGGGGTTCGTCAATGTGGAAGGCCAAGGTGAATAAGGTTTTTTTCCTAATACATTGTATTTGTTTCAAAATATACTTTTACACCTTGCTTTTATACTTAACTATTGCTTTTGTTTCAAAAAAATATTTGAATACACGCTCGTTGCCAATAGGCGTCACAGGTTGGTCTGGGTTCATTTGATATCAATATCGCAACAAGGCCACAGGTTGGTATTTGTCATCTACAACAAAACTGTTATGCTGATCCTTTATTGACTCATGATACGGGGACAAAATGTGTAGGATCAAGCAGCGGTGAACTTCAAGGTGATAGGATTTTTTTATTTTTGTTTCTTGCGTTATTGTATTTATGTGACTACGTATTTTCATCTATTCTGAGAAACCAAAAAACAGAGTGCTTTATTGGCTTACGTTTTGATGGATACTTCTGTGAGACAAGCCAATGTGACTGCTATCATATGTATCAGAACTTTCTGTCATTATATCAAGGCTGACTTTGTTTTATATTTTACACCTTTTCTTTAAATAAGTTGCATATTAATAATTTAGTGGAGGTTACTGTTAAGTAACTCATACCAAGTATACATATAGGTGTTATTTTCACTATTGAGAACATTATGATTTTATAGTAATTTCACTACAGATTACGGTTTGTTAGATGCGTTAGGTAATTTTTATCATTCATGTGCATGAATAGGATAATAATAGTACAGGTGCTTAATTATAATGCAAGGGCTCATTATTACTTAACACAACTTTGGTATTCTAAGGAGTTTAGCTCTTTTCTTGCAGTCAATGAGCTTATCAAGTTAATAATATTTTTTCCCCGATTAAGGGTAAACTTAGAGAATAGTAAAATCCCAAAACTACTTCTTATTAAAAAAAACCGAACCGTATGTGCTAAAACTCGAAAAAAAAAATAAATAAAAAAATACTAACATAAAAAATATATATATATATATATATATATATACAATACCCGCTGCATCGCAGCGGGCTATTTTCCTCGTTGTATCTACAATGAGAACTATATAAAAAAATTTATATGTTTTAATAGTTGGGCCTTGCGGCATGACTTTCAAACAGATAGAAACATAAATAGTTTTTTATGTATGCCATTTTGAGTTATCTAACATTCTAACTTTTCAATGTTATAGATCAATCAAGTGATCTCGTTAGAAAAACCTACACGGTAAATGAACATGGAGATATATGGAGTGATCTATGCATCCATGGTGTCGCGTTATGAAAAACCACAAGTCCATGTAACGACTTTTAATCACCTTCAAAGTCGGTGTGACAGCGATATCGTGTTAATTTCCTTCAAGGAAAATATGTCCAAAGGAATGTTCATCCTTGGTTGAAAATGGAACAGATCAATAAATGAAATCATAAAAACATAAGAAACACATTGGTCTTGAGATAAAAACATTCAAAATATCAGTATTTGTGAATTACGTACGCTTTGGACCTAACTAATTGAGAAAGTAAATAAAACTTTGGCGTTGAAGATTTTATCATTTAAAGTAAGATCTAATAAGGATTGATGCATCTTCTAATATGAAGATTTTATATGAATCATGTGGTTAAGTTTTGTTAGAACATTTTTGTAAAATAATATCTGAAATATTGTGACAGGTATAATTCTATTATGATCCAAATATATTTGTAGGCCTCATGGTCATGGGTATGGGTTCTATTATTGATTCATTGTTATATTTTCCTTGTGTTGGAGTTGTCTTGTCCCCTTAATTTTCTTGCTAAATAATGGCAAAGTTTCTTGGGCCAAAAATTATTTTTAACTTTTTGTTTTGTTTGTTTTCCAAAAATTATTATTTTAAGTAATTAAAAATGGGTTTTTCAAACTTATGTCATGACGGCACAAGTTTAAAGCATTAAATGAACACATTTGCTTCTTTGAATAATTTTATTTTTATATAAAATAGTGATAAGTTTGGTAAACATCACAAATTTAGGAAACTATTAATATCAACTAATATGTAAATATAGTAAATTTGGTTTGTTGAATGATTAAAAGATGGCACAAGTTATGAGTTTTTTTAGGAGACCATGCTATTTTAGAAAATTAATTATTAAAGTATGTGTTCTTGAAACTAATTAGCAAAATACGTACTTAATTATCTTCTTTTTCTATTTTCAAAACAAAAAGTTCTTGAAAGATGATTTTTAACAGCCGTTATCCTTACCTATACCCTAATCTTCTCATTTTCTTCAGTCGTATCATTGCCGACCTTGACGTCTATAACTCGGAGGAATTATATATATGTGATCTTTTGATATAATCCCACTTTGCTTAAATGCGACCATTAGTATGAAAACAGTGCGACCAACAAAACTTAATTATCGCATTATATTGATTCGCTCAAATGCATCGGAAATGCCACGAAGGAACCGAATTTAATAATGTTACGCATCAGTATAACTTTATACGCATAAGTATATAACATTACTCAACATCGTTTACCTAATCAGAATATGCACGCTAATTTTCTTTTGCTCGTCGTCGATTCCTCCGAGTGATGACGTGAGAATCGGGTTGTGCATTATCACCATCAATCCAGCACCGGAGACATAGTCGACAATGAAAATAGCGTAGAAGGTAAGGACTATGGCGGATATTTTATTCACATATTTTTTTATTATTGTTGTAATTGTTGTGTTAAAAAATTGATAAAAATGGAGTATTCATGAATCGTGATTGACTGCCAAAAACTCATATTCGATAACCTTTTAAATTTTGGTGGAAGAAAAAGAAAATATTTAAATATTATATTAAATACAAAAGTACACACTTTCTAAAATACTTTTTCAAATTACTATGCTCACTTAAAAAACTCAAGTTTTTAGGAGACCATGCTATTTTAGAAAATTAATTATCAAAGTATGTGTTCTTGAAACTAATTAGCAAAATAAGTACTTGATTATCTTCTTTTTCTACTTTCAAAATAAAAAATTCTTGAAAGATGATTTTTAACAGCCATTATCCTTACCTCTGTGTGTGTGAGAGAGAGATCTTTTGATATAATCCGTTAAGTAGTATGTTTTATAATAACTTAAGGATTTGCTAATGAGTGTTCTTGGACATCTTATAAAGTGCAATTTATGAAAAGTTTAAGTGTATTAACTTGAAAATCACATTTAATTATGGTAAATTATAAGTTTAATTAAATTTTATTAAATACATTTACAAGTGTAAAAGAAACGTTTTAATGTATTAACTAGATATTAAATGCATTTATTTACACATTAAAGGGTGCCTAATGAGGCAAATCGCAATCACCTATAGGATTTGTCTAGCCGGTGCCCTAAAGGCAATGGTTAATGCACATTTATTATTCTCAATTTTTTTAAATTAAATATTTTATTTAATACATATTAATTTTTATAAATTACCTTAATTTATAATTTATAATTTATAATTAAATACACTTAATGTTTTATAATAGCTTAGTTTTCTTAGTATATAAGTTATTATAAAACATTGAGTATATTTAATTATAAATTATAAATTAAGGTAATTTATAATAATTAATATGTATTAAATGAAATATTTAATTTAAAAAGAAATTTTGAGAATAGTAAATGCACATTGATCATTGCCCTCAAGGCGCCCGTTAGAAAAATCTTATAAGTTATGAGATTTGCTAACGGGTGATCACTAGACACCCTTTAATGTGTAAATAAATACATTTAATATCTAGTTAATATATTAAAACCTTTCTTTTACACTAAAATATATATTTAATAAACTTTAATTAAACTTATAATTTACCATAAATAAATGTGATTTTCAATTTAATACACTTAAAACTTTTCATGTATTACGCTTTATAAGATTCACAGTGAGCACCCATTAGCAAATCCTTAAGTTATTATAAAACATACTACTTTTTTTTTGAAAGTTAAATTTCATTCAAAAACGCACCGGACGGTCCTCAAAGCAAGGACCCCCGGGCAACAAACCGATTACAATAAAGACAATGGATAGTTACACCAAGCAATCCAATCTAAGTCTTTGAATCTAGATCTATTACGAATCCAGAAAAAGGACATCGATTTTATATGCTCCACGACTTCTATGGCCCTCCGTTTTGTATCTTTGAAAATTCTATTGTTCCTTTCATTCCATAACGCCCAAATGGAAGTGATCAAAATACCCCGCAAGATGTATTTCCCAATCGACGTAGTGCCTTGATAATCTGCCAGATCCACCAAATCAGTGACTTCAAAGGCGTAAATTGGCTGAATGCGACACCAAGAAGCGACCCGGGACCAAAACTCAGCTGCAAAACAGCAACCAGTGAACAAGTGATTCGAAGACTTCATAGCGGAGCTGCAGAAATCACATAGCTGATTCTGCACAGAAACACCACGAGCCAGCAACGCATCTTTCGTTGGGTGACGATTAATAGCAGCTCGCCATGCCATAACTTTACATTTCAGCGGCGTCCATCCTTTCCACTTCATTATCCAGGTTTGCGGCTGTACGTTGAATGTTTGCATCAATTTTTTTGCTTTTTTCACAGAAAAAATGCCATCGGTTGCTGCTGTCCATTTCCATCTATCACAGCCCCCTGTCCATTCATAATCAAAAATGTCCGAAAGCAATGAGAAGAGTTCTGAAACCTGATCCGCATCAGAGGGATCTCTGCGCCAATTCCAAGTCAGAATTTTCACACCATCAACAACTCGAATCCTGTCCGCGACGGTCGCCCATTTAGATCTTTCAATCCTGAACAGATTTGGGTAAACATAACGAAGAGGAACATTGTGCAACCAGGAATCTGCCCAGAAACTAATCGAAGAACCATTCCCTACTGCAGCAACGAAATAACTATTAAGCGTAGCATCATTCCCAACTCTTTTTTCACCAATCTTTACAATCTGTTTCCAGCATCCATTCGCCGAAGGAGAGCATGGCAGAGATGTCCAGTTTCTACTCGACCCATGGCAACCCAAAACAACCCGTTTCCACAGACTACGAGTCTCGTTTTTAAAACGCCATGTCCACTTAAGGAGTAAGGCGTCATTAACTTGTTGCAGCTTTGTTAAACCCAAACCTCCCAGCTTTTTTGGGGATGTAATTGTATTCCAAGCCACCCAGTTAATCTTTTTATCGACACTAGACCCCGCCCATAAAAACCGCCTTGTAATAGACTCTATGTTTTCTATGACCGCCCTTGGAGCTTTATACAACGATAAGTAATAAATAGGCAAGTTTTCTAGTACCGATCTGATAAGAATTATACGACCTCCAATGGATAAGTGTCTTGTCTTCCAGGAAACCAACCGATTTTTAATAACCTCGATCACCCCATTCCAATTATTAATTCTAGACATTTTAGCTCCAACTTTGATGCCCAAATAATCAAACGGGAAGGCTCCTCTTTTACACCCCAACACCTCCATCATGTTATCTACTTCATTGTCTTCAGTACCAATCCCAAATAAATTAGATTTGTGGAGGTTGATACGCAAACCCGAACATAAATAAAAAACTCTAAGAATCCGAGCCGTGCATTGAAGATTTTCACGCGACCACTCCCCCATAATAAGAGCGTCATCCGCGTAGAATAAATGACTAAGATCCACTTCTTCCGCCGTTAGACTAATGCCTTTAAGAACCCCAATAGCTTTGGCTTTCTCCAACATCCAAGAGAGACATTCCATAACAATCAAGAACAAGAACGGGGATATGGGGTCACCTTGGCGAAGGCCTTTTTCGCAATTAAATTGAAAAGTAGGCGACCCGTTAACAAGAACCGAAGCCGTACTCGAAGCAAGAATACCTTTAATCCATGTACACCATCTAGGCGGAAAACCCATTTGGTTTAGCATAGATAACAAGAATTCCCAATTGACATTGTCGTAGGCTTTCTCGAAATCTATTTTCAATAAAAAAAGCTTTTTTCTTTCTATTTTTCAGCCATTCCACAACTTCATTGACTACAAGCGGACCGTCAAGGATAAAACGACTAGATAAGAAAGCCGATTGAGACTCCGAGATCACCTTCCCCAAAACTTTCTTGAGACGATTAGTAAGCACTTTAGAAATAACCTTACTAATCAACCCAATTAAAGTAATGGGCCTATAATCTTTGAGACCCAAAGGTGATTTAACCTTAGGAATCAAAGTGATGAAAGCCGCACCACAACCCGAACTTATCGTCCCTGTCTCATGAAAAGCCTGCATAATGTTAAAAAAATCTTCTTCCAAAACATCCCAAAACCTTTTAATAAAACGGAAATTAAAACCGTCTGGCCCGGGAGCCTTATTAGAGCCGCACTCGAACACCGCCTCTTTTATCTCTTGCTTAGAAAACGTATCGATCAAAAACGCTCCATCTTGTTCAGTTATCCGCTTCAAACCCGTGCAAGAACAATTGTGCCGAATCTTCATATATTCTTTGAAATGCTCTCTATAAAAACGGAGGACTTCTCTTTTAACCAAAGCCGGTTTGGAGATCCATTCGCCTCTCACTTCAAGGCCCGGGATAGCATTTCTCGCTTGTCTACCTTTAACTATATTATGAAAAAACCTCGAATTCTCATCACCAAGGGCAGCCCACTTAATCCGAGATTTTTGTTTTATATCCCTCGATCGCAACCCATCAATTTCTTGAAGAGACTTAGCACACTCCGACCAAACCCATAATTCAGACTCCTCAAGCTCTTTTTGTTCCATAATAATCTCTAATTCCTCCTTTTCTTGCTTAAGATTCAATTCTTCTTCAATCTCTTTTGACCTGCTTTCTTTAATCCAAATCGAAAGTCTGTTTTTAAGCAAATTAAGTTTACTAGTCAGGTTCAAGTCTGGAGGTCCAACCGAAACCCAACCGCTCAAAACAGAGGTAACCACATCCGAGCAACCCGGTCTTTCTAACCACGAATCAAACCATCTAAATGGTTTCAGACCGAAGTTAGTGTCTAATAAAGAGAGCAGTAAAGGAGCATGATCCGAAAAGTCTCTACTAAGAGCTCTAACGTGAGCGTTTAACCACTTGTTAAAAATATTATCACATACAAAAACCCTGTCAATTCTGCTCATTTTACAGACACCACGTCTGTTAACCATGTACGTATACTTCAAACCTTTAAGATCAAATTCCCTGAGGCCGGCTTCATCCACAAAGTCGTTGAAGTCTCTAGCACAAATAGGATCAAAAGTCGAATTTTGTCTTTCCCCCGCATCCCTAACAGCGTTGAAATCCCCAAATAAGATCCACCACCCTTGACCCGATTGAATAACTTGAATAATTTTCTCCCAAAGGATCCTTTTATGGACGTTGTTTTGCGGAGCATAAACATTCATGATATTAATACGGGTCTTCCCATCAGCAAGAAAACCCGAAATAACAAGGAAGTGCGAGTCCTTTCGAACCGTATCCTTCACAAAAAATTTTGGATCCCATATACTTAACAATCCTCCCGAATTACCTTCAGAATGAACACTTTCCAACTCATAACCCAAACCGCCCCAACAACTAGACACCAAACCCACTGGAATGTCGCTGGACATTGTCTTCTGTATCCCAATAAAAGAAACCCCATACTCCTTCTTCAATCTATTAATCCATCCCGGTTTGCCCCGAGACCTAATCCCACGAATATTAATCGACAAAAAATTCATATCTTACCCGATTGTAAACCTTCTTGAAGGACCGATTGTTGTATCAAACTATCCCGAGCGTTAAGATTGACACCTAACTTTTCCCCCAACGATTTAGTAGCTTCAATTTCAACAGCCATGGCATGAGCGTCGACTGTCGTATCAGCAACCTCATCATTCACCCGCTGCTGTAATGGTTGGCTGTTCAGGTCAATCGGTTCGTCCCTGGTAGCTAAATCATCCGAAGAAAAATGGGCTGCTACATTAACATAATCATCAGTAGGTGGGTTATTATCATTAAGGCCCAACAGAGAATTGAGCCCAAAAGGATCCTCATCATTTTTGGCCTTCTTAGAAACCTTCAAACTCTCGTTGCTGCTAGTATAAAACTGACTAGAGCGGCCCACTTCTGCCTTTTTGCATTTTTTTCTCTTGACAATCTTCGAAGTTGAGGGGCTAGTATGTAAAATTCCACATGCTTGTTCAAAGTCAAATTCTGCAGCGGGAATAAAATCTTCCCCAACCGAAACATTCTCCTTAAATGGCAATGATTGGGGGTTATCAATACCATTTAATGCACCTTCAACAGTTTCCAAATTCAAATCCTTCTCAGCGATGACGTCATTGGACTTTTCCGGCTTAAGGACATCGGATTCCTCATCATCCGACGAACCAATATCCTCCTCCTCCGCCATGGCATCATCTTCCGAGTCACTCGATACAGTAACATCGTTAATGTTTAAAAAATCAGGAACCCATTCACGTAGTTCCTCCGTCACCGAGACCCGATACTTCCGATTCTTCCAGTTCAGAGTGATTTCCTCGGATATCCTCTTCCCATCTCCGACTAGAACAGCCACATAAGCATACGACAAATCTCGATCCGACTCCGACATATTTCCTTTGTGAACGATTTTTCCGACAGTACTACCGATCGTATCAATAACATGGTTGGAAAGAAGGTGCAAGGGGATACCCTGTACCTTAATCCAAGCCAATCTTTCAGAACTCAAACTTTATCCCCTCCAAACAATAATATCCGAGAAGCGTTCCTTCATTGAAATGGCAACATCCCTAAACGCCAACGCCGATACAGAATCTTCAAAAGTCACCAACACGTCCAGACCACCAAGATACTGGATCTTGTCATAACCGGGGCAAACCGATTTCAAAATCACGTGAATGTTATTCACAGCATCCACATCCACCATTCTAGCAACAACCGCTCTATCATGCATCGTCGAAAATGCATTGACATGAGCATCAATATCAATAGATTTACCGGTAAGCAAGTCTCTAAAGGATCGAGAACCTGAGCCGGATCCTCCATTATACGTCCTACTATAACTTGCACCTTCCTTATTCTGCATTTTATCATTCTTATTTGGAACTAAACTTTCTCCACCGGTGTTGATCTCGCCATCTTCTAGCATAAACCGCGCAACATTGAACCATAGTTTACAGTCTCCCAAATGAATGCCACGAAGGTTCTTCAACAGATCATCCTTGTCTTTAACATCCAACATCGACACAAAGCCAAATCGGTTACCTCCCTTATCTCGTTTCCTTGCAATATAGATATCAAAGATCTGGCCATGCGGACGAACTAGTGTTATTTGTTATGTGGTATTTAGAGATTACTTTCAGCGTCTTTCACAAATATTGATGCAAAATATAGCACTGGTAATTAAATTCATTTTAGTAGTATAGACTTGACTAGCTGGATTTTATGAAGGGGTGTTCATAAATCGGGGAATGCTCACAGGAATCAAAAAACAAAATTGAACTGAATTAAATAAAACTAAACTGAAATTATAACTGAACTGAATTTTTCAAAAGTGAACAAAACTAAATTAAAAATTCGGTCTTCGGTTTGGATATAGTTTGACAAAATGAAAACCGAGCTAAATCAAAAACCGAATTCACACACACACATATATATATATATATATATATATATATATATATATATATATATATATATATATATATATATATCTATACATTATATATAAGAGGAGGCATGCCACGTCATAATGCCACTTGGCATCCCATAATGCCATGTCATATTTCCACCTAAGCAACACATGCCCAGTCATCACATTTCATCATATATATTACATTATAGACACCCAAAAATTTGCTAAAAAATTAGCCACAAAGGGATTCGAACCCTGGTCTTGCAAACAACAAATAACAGTATCAACCATTGGAGCAAGCCAATTTTTGTGATAGACTAGACAAAACAATAATGTCATGCTTTAAACAGCTACTCATTCTTCATATCTTATCAGCTAAACGCGACATGTTTGAAATTCAAAACACTTTCATAAACAAAACCCTAACTTTTCCCTATGATTTCGCTTTTTTTTTTTAAACTGAAATCACATCCATAAACCACAAACAAAATTATCACACACATGCTGCAAACACACACTGCAATCACATCCATAAACCACAAACATAATTATTAGTTTTTTATATCTTGATTCAAAGTTAATCATATTAGCCTTTATTTCAGAATACGGTTTTGTGATAATGGAAAGATTGATTTCATTCTGATTGGGTTTTCACTTCACAACTCTATCATACAATCGCAAAAACTCAAAAACAATACATCGTCACAAATCAACCAAATTGAGTTGAAGGTAATTTCTATTTTTACTTTTTTCCGGATTGAAAAAAAAAACAGGCTGTTGTATGTTTGTTGTTTGATGAATTAAGTATTAGTTTTGCACTAAAATTTAGCACATACATATACTTCAATCGTGTCATCTTGAATAATCTATAGGCAAAGGGGAAAGTATTTTGCAATGGTGGTGTTCTGCTTCTACGTTTGTAGCTCTAGGTAAGAGTAATTTTATTTAACGATTTTAATATAAATGGAACTAACCATGTTGTTTTTTTATCAGGACATTGGAGTTTTGGAGTGAGCTATTATAGGAAAGAATTTTGTGTAGACTACCTCCTGGGAACATATAAGAAGCCCATTTTTGCGATTTTAGATTGAGGCTTTGGGATATCGATACATTCAACATTCAGAATTATTACCGACAAATCAGGTAGCGTTAGCATACGTTAAACATCAGCTTGTCTATTTACGCATTTCTTTTATCTTCAATTAGTTACTAAAATCTGATAAACGTACATGTTTTTTAGTTTTGTTAGCTATTGATCTCTTCCGGTTGTTTAGGTGATTACTGATTAGATTGGACCATAAACATATATTGTATTCCAATGTTTTAAGTATTTTTAGTTACCAAATTGCTACTTTGCACTGTGTTCAATAGGATATTTCAGCTTCAAAATTTTACTCTTTATCATTTTAGTTTTCTTAGGTACTCTTTGAGCTTCAAAGCACACTCAAGTCAGGCATTTAAAAATTGGAAAGCCAGATTCTATGGATCAGCAAGATGCATAGGGTACGTATATGTGGCAATTAAAACACTTAAAAGGTTTTTTTTATGAATTAGCCGAGCATGCTTCTCATACTTAGGATTGGTAGATCGATGTGTTGTTCTTCTCTTCAGGACATTTGATACATTAAGGTCCCGTCCTCATTCAACTGCTATGCCATATGAATTTTCAGTGTCTACATCCTAAGATCGTTAACACTTTTATATATATTGCGTCTTGCATATCTTACGATTGATCTTTGCAGAGCTGCTAAATATGCCATCACTTTGGAAAACGGGCACAAACCACAATTTTACGTTGAGGCATACCTTGGAACACCATCTGACTTATTTGACCTCAGTGTATACAAGTAATAGCTCATTCTATTCTTATTCCTCATTAGTAGTATTTCCAAAAATAAGCTCCGCCTTCCTGCAGTCTTGAATAAGTTTTTTTAGCGATACCAAAAACTGTAGAGGCATTTTTCCCCAGTGGAGATCCTTTGGATGCACCTCCTTTGAAACTTCAAGATATGGTTCGTATATTTCTCTTTATATGTCTTTTCACTTCATAATGTTGCTTGACAAAATCGTTCTCTTTATATGTCTTTTCACTTCATCATGGGTTTTGTAATAACACTACTTTATTACAACCTTCATACCATATGCAATGTTGCAACTTGTGTGTCCATTTGTGCTTATCACCTGTATATGGTGGACAGATAATTGCCTCAGAAAAACAGCTTGTGAGGTGGACTACTCCACTTGGTCGCCCCGTGGTACAACCTTATCGTATGTATGGAAAACATCTTGTAACTGCACTTGACTTCTAAAATGGGTGAAAGAGGTTCTTTAACCAGAAAGAATGTGGGACTATTTGTAGTTTATTTTATAATTTTTTGGTAGAAAAGTGTCGTGGGTTCCTCTTAGATGTAGTTATCCGGTCCTGGAACAATGTATGCTCTTTGTTTGGTATGTTCTTATGAGCATTGTTAAGATGTTAACTATATGTTGCTATGTTTCTGGAATCAGCTTTTGCGAATTGAAGAAGAGCTCGGTGCTGAAGCAGTGTATGCTTGGAGCAAACTTCGCAAGCCAGTGGAACCCTACTAGATCACATATTGAGGCAGTTAAGAGTTGAGAATGGCTGTTCATGCGGGGAATGTGATAACGAATAAAATTATGGTATAGAAATTTTGAACTTTTAGTGCGTCTTTTGTTTATCAGTTTCTTGCTTCTCGAACTATAACTTAAGTTTTGAATTGATAGCATGATACCACTTTTTCAGGTTCCAGATTTCTTCTGTAATGGCATCATTCACATCAACGCTAACAACAAGATTCAAAGTCAACAAGGTTAGTATCTGATATAAGTTTGTACGTATATGTGGCTGCTGAAATTTGCACATATATGCGTGTAGAATTTAGTGGATGTTTGGTTTAACTAATTTAGCCTTATCCTTCACACTAGAGTTAAGCCCTGTGATAACTTCACTTCTCCTTGATTCAGTGATATTGGATTTTGCGATGGGGGTCGTTCGTGAACCATAGCTATATTTATTCAGTTTATTCGAATTTCATTAAAAAAAAATTGGATCAAATATGATTCTAGATATTCATTCATTAAAGGATTGTTGAATTTGCTTGAATTAAAGTGATTTAAGAGTCAGATACCTATTCGACCCGCTGGGGATAATTACAACCCAAATGACCATTTTTCAAGTAAATGGGTTGAAATTGCCACCTATATAAGGACGCACTCAGACAGCCTGTTAAGGCATTTTATGCTGAAGTTTTCTCTTAGGCCCTAAAAAGTGCCACGGAACTTGGCTAACATTGCCATGACACCTACATGTATTAGACATGATACTGCTGGATCTTCCTGGTCTTCTGTTTTTTTCAACGTACACATTACTTGTGCTATTTTGGGCAGAGATTTACCATCAGATATTTGGTTTTATGCATTTTAAAGTATTTGATCAACGACACAGGTTTATTTGTACTCATAGTTCATATATGAATGGGTGAATGGTATTAAAAAATGTCTCTTATTGTTTGTGTCATGTAAATCTATTTTCTTAATTTCAGGTGAGAAGTCTTCCAACTGAAAAACTCATACTTGTGAACTTCATTATGAATGGAATTGTATATTTCTTTCAGGTAAAGCAGAAGTATGGGTGTTATATGATTACAAAAACTATATTATCATTATATATCCTTGCTCAAGGATGTTTTTAGTTTTGTTTGAAAATTCCAGTTTTGGCCAATGTTTATAGTAATAAGTAATCTTTTTCTTTTATCTTTATAAACTATGTTGATTCATTGTAAAATTTCTTTTTGTTGTGCGCAACAGCTATTGTCATTTAAGCATTTTCTGTTTATCTATTTTCTTGGCTGATCTAACTCAGCAAGCACTTTTCATTATAGCAATTTAAATAGGTAGTCCCAAATGCCTTTGCATCTTTGATGCGTTGTATGACAACTAATTGATTTGCTTATTGAAAATGGCTGTTATCAACTCATTGATTTGCTTATTGAAAATGGCTGTTAGGAATCATGCTCCCGCTGAGATTGCCGCTGGTATTAAACGTGCGTTGACCCATTCCCAGGTTGCTAATCATTTGAATAATATACTAAGTCGTCTGATTACTAAAAGTAAGCTGCCTACTTTAAAATCCCATACATGTCATATAGCTGATAATTTATACCAGAAAATAGCCTTTACCATTCCAATATTTTGGTTATTGAGCGTGAATGATTTTCCAGATAAATAAATGGTAGCATAGTTTGTGGCTGTTTTTGGTTTTTCGTAAAACCTGTATAAGGTTTCTACTTATTTTTTTCCAGATTTGTTGTTGTTTTCCTACATTCTGCTTCGTTGAGTTAGATCAAGTATCTAACAATTAATGTGGAACATGGTTCCCCTTAAATTTCTCTATTTATGACTACTTTCTTATGTGGTTGCATATTTAGGATGGGAATGAAGTGTTCTTAAGCATGAAGCGTAGTACCCAGCTCAAGAAACTGATGAATGCCTATTGTGATAAGCGGTCAGTGGAGATGAATGTTATTTCCTTTCTATTTGATGGGCGTCGTCTTAGTGCTGAGTAGACCCTTGATGAGGTATTCTTCATTTTAATTAACAACCAAAATTCAATTATTTGTTCAATAATTTCATTTGAAGATATTTACAAACTTAAATCACCTATTTCTATGACTACAATGATGCCATTGGTTGAATGTTGTATCTGATACATTTACATGGGACACAAGTGGTCCATCCACTACCATTCATCGTAGCCAATCCCACGTGAGATGCTCTCAAATGTCAAAACCAACCTTAGTGTCAACACCTATGAATTGCATGGTCCCATTGTTCCATCTTTATGTTTGTTTCCTTTATCACAATTTGGATTGATAGAGGAATACCAACAACTTCAAAACCTAACTACTTCAGAGAATTAAGTATTGCAAGTCGATTCACCGCCCTTTATCTCCCCAGACACCTCTGAATCGAACTACTTCTCAGAATGGGACAGTAACAGTTTTCCATCATTGGATTTCACAGTGGATCACGATGATTCAGACTATTAATTCAAAGTCAATAACTCTTTATTTTGAACTGAAGCATGATGCATAGTAGACTGTATGAAGGCATCAAATTCTTCTTTAATGTTGAAAATCTTACCAAAGTTCACAAGATACTTAAAGCAGTAAACCTTCAGTCTATGCTAAATTTACATATTTTGTGCTTCAGCTGGCATGTTTTGATGCGGATGAAAGACCAAGAAAAAGCGGTGCTTCAGCTGGCATGTTTTGATGCGGATGAAAGACCAAGAGAAAGCGGTGCTTGTGATCCCATAGCACCTTTGGAATTACCACACTTTTTGCAAGAAATTTGCCGTGTCTCCCAACCAGATGCATTAGAAGGTACTAAAGATAAAAAAATCACTCATGTCATGCAAAATCTATATTTATTTTTGGCATCTGATGCAGAGCCTTTCAAGGGCAGAGTAACAATGCCTCAGCCAGGAACATAAGAAATAAATTTACGGACAACGAATGCAAAAGGGGTTGTAGGTTGAACCTATAATGCGGTTGTTTTAGGGAGGGAGTAATCAAAGCTTAAATTTTTCTCTTACGTGAGTGCTGGTAGTTGCTTGTCCATAGCGCTCAACCATCAACTACTAAAATGATTACTCAACCATCAGGAGCATCAAATAGCCAGAAATTATACCCGTTCCATCAACTTCTCGTGTGCTTGCACCACCTAAACCATCGCCATTTCAAGGTTCCAGAGTTGCCAAGTGTCTGTTCAATCCTGCTCTTTAAACACCCTCACCATCAACAACCGACAAGTTTGTCTCACCAGTTGATAATCATACCCCACCTTCAATGAACAAGAAAACCGTCTTACCCTAACTGCCAGTTCACGTTGAACCAATCCATTTATTACATATGAGACTATTTAAGTTAGTTTAATGAAAAAAGTTTGTTACTATTCAATCGAGAGCAATCATTGCATTTCATCGCCAATGAAGTCAACAACCTCTAAAAGGTTTAGTATTTCTAAATGAAGACTGGATTTTGATGGTTGCGAGATGACACTCCGGACATCGATGACCAAATGCCGGAGGTCTTGGGTTAGTTACATTTGGGGTAAGTTTTATTTCTTTTTGCTAATTTTAGTCATCAAAGTTCGACCGCATCCATTTGTTGCGGCGATCCTCGCAATAACAATGATCTCCAATTGATTGTACGTGCACATGAATGCGTAATGAATGGATTTGAGTGTTTTGCCGGTGCATTTGATTACCCTTTTCTCGCCACCAATTATGCGGTAACTCTTGGTTCATGATGATGGGTGTAACGATGGTTCTTTTGTTGCTAATCTTAACTTTTTGTTGACATGGTGTTGCACATGTTTTCCGACAATTACTCGTGGTGATGGATGAGTTGGAATCTTTGAAAGCAGAATTGACCGTCAAGTGGATTTTATAAACAAGGGTAATACAAGAAGTAAAGATTATCAACCATATGGTCGAGGAACCACACATAAAAGAGGTAGCAATGGCATCCAAGCATCGATAAGTAAAGCTCCTTCACCATATCTGACGTGATCCATCCCGTGAGTTGAGCTTCATTGAGGTTCTTGACGATACATTAAACTTCATTATGACATGTCTGATCTAAATGCATTTGAGGATAAGAGAGAGACAATCGGTAATTTCTATACATCATATACCGAATAAATTTTCACGTTCAATCTCGTAGAACATCAATCTCGGCGTTTATCACTTGTCTTACGTTATAGTATTAATCGAAATAGTTTATTTCTTACAAATTGTACTTATCATCAGGCCTCCAATGTAACTCAACACATGACCCATATTTTTAAGCAATATAAATCGTTCTTAATATTGGTATTCTTATATCATTGTACCTTTGGATATCATTGTCTATCGAGTACTATTTTAAGATCTAATATTATAATCATCCTTTCATGGCGAGGAGAATTGTTTTCAACATTTTCACTCTTGCTCAACATTTTGTCATATATGAAATTATTAGTGATATATGAAAATAATTTCGATCCATCGTCACTCTTGCTCAACATTTTGTTTTTGAATTTAAGTTAAAATGGTCTTGTTGCAGAGGTGTGCACCCTATAAAAGCGCGGCGTTACGATTAGTAGTATACTTGGTGGATTTGAGTGATCACGTTAGTACTAAGTTATTGATCGATTTAAAATATAAAACCAAGTGCCTTTTAGGATAGCTTAAGCCTATAGGTTAGCTGCTAGCCACCTAGCATTAATGTGATCTTTTGCTTTTGTAAATGAATGGTTGTATCTTTGATTTTTGTGGATTGATGATCGACTAAGGATACCATACACTTACCAAGGTGGCTATTAGAAAATAGAGATGCTATAGTATTATAGCTATTAGGGGTTTTAGTACTTGAGGAAAAGCTTGTGGCATGTTCAAGTATTATTTCCATCATCAGATCCATCAATCATGACCCATACCCATACTTTTTGATTCATTACTATGCACACTATTATCACCTTTAGGAAACTTCTTAAAACTCAGGAACACTGCTACAAAGAAGATTGAGACAAACCTAATCATCTTGCAACAAACAAACCAACCATTTTGTGTCCCAAAAACAAACAGGAAAATCGAAACTTTCATTTGTGAGAGCATTTTACGCATGACAAAGTTGATGAGTGATGAGGGGGCTGATTTATAATCTTAAAAGGTTTTTATTTCATATGCTTTGGTTTTTGTTATATTTACTGGATGATATTGTTATACTTTGCTAATCTGTACTCATGTGAGATAGGAAATGTTTATAAGATGCTTAAAAGTGAGCACATTAACAAATTGTGTTTGGGTTTTCTTTATTTTGTAATAATGCAATGATACCCGAAATAAATTAATCATTTGTTGGAAAATTTCAATCAAATCTGTTTGTGAAAGTTTTTTTCCAAGTGTAATGGTAAATTGTCATCGTAAATAGCGACTACTTGCTTATTAGAAACGCCTTTTCACTTTAAATAAGCAAGAGAAGCAGTAGTCAGTGGCCTTATAGCGATCTTGCTTAAAATAGCAGAATAAGCAAAAAGAAACGGTCCCAAGCACACCCTAGATATACATTGGTCAGGGAATTAAAGGATATTTGATTACTTTTGGGTTGTTTGCTATACAAAGTTTGTGAGGTTAGGACGAAGCGCTAGGTATGTTTTAGCAAACAATAGACAAGATCTGAACCTCTAGAGGATCAAAAGTATATTTTAGAGAATACTTTCAAGAATCGTAGGCATAGAATTGGTGCTCGGTATTTTTATGGGTTTCCGTTATTGTATGTGCAATGAATTTTGAATATTATTGGAATATTTGTTCTTTTAGGTGGCCACATGCCAAATCATTACACGGTGTTAATGCCTCTCTAACATCTCCATAAGCACAAAATTCCATTTGCACTTGCTTCAAACTCCATTTGGAAGAATGTGGGAGTCAAACCCTCTTCCCAAAAAGGTTATTTCTCTGTTGATGCTCTTAAGTCTTCTCAAACCATTTCACACATTATTTGTTTATGTCAAGTTGTTAACATTAATACAACCATTCAAATGGGTAGAATTTCAATAGGTAGAGTTAAATGGGTAGAATTTTAATTGGGTTATAATTTTTATAAAGATTTAAATGGGTAGAAGATCAAATATTAGCAATAATTCAAATGGGTTGAATGGGTCAAATCGGCTCAATTCAATAAACCCTTTTTAGCAGTTCTCTCTTTTATATATATCAAGCATATGAAATTCATAAACTATATGCAAGGCAATCCATCGACCGTTTTAAAATCGATCGAGACCTTTTTCACTTTGAACTTTTATGACCCGCTACCCAATCCAATGTGTAGTCTAATCACAAATTTCAAAGCGGTAAGTTAAATATCACGTGTGTGTTAGCGATTGGACAAATGAGTTAAACGATAAACTCTTATATCTCACTTTTTTCAAAAACATTATAATTTTGTTCTTATAAACACTCTTCCTGTCAAATATGATTATAAAATTTCATTGTTTTTGTACTAATGACAAATTCCATAACACATTTTTCATGACTTTTCACTAATTTAGCCATTTGAACCATTTGATTTTAGCTAATCTCAGTTCATAGTATATCTTTATTTTGTGTATTCTAAGCTCAATATCAGTAACAACTAAGTTACAACATGGTTTGAAATTTTTGTAGTCCGAGATGAAGAACCGTCGAGAAATGATGAGTTTAATATCGATCGCATACATGTGTTCTCTTGCAACTATATATTTCGGATGATTTCTTCTTTGGTATCCACAGTTACTTCAACTCAGGATGTTGCCTTTCTGTAAGTATAATAATACTTTTTATGTTCATATTGTTTGTATTTGGTTAAACCGAAGGAGTGTAGAAGTTGAGGAGGTAGAGCTCAGTTTAAATCATAAACTATATTTTTAGAAACAATCTTGTATCTTTTAATTATTGAATAAAACCTAATGTTTATTTTTTTTTTCATTATTAATGCATTCAATAATAATATCGGTATGTTTATATCCTTTTTTTGTTAACTTACGTTTTTACTCTTTTCTACTCTACTGATATGGCCACCTCTAATAAAACTTACAAATTTCTATAGGTTATGTGTTGGGTCAGTTAAAAGCGGAAAAAGCGATCGACAAATACGAACCTTCATTAGGAATCTACTTATTAGTGTTACGATTAATAATGGACATCCTTAAGAACATTTGGGAAATTAGGTTGATATGAAAAGATATGTTCACACTATATCGACAAACATAATATAAACACATTGTAGCTTTTCTTTAATAAACACAAAAATTAACAACAAAAAATTAAAATAAAAACACAAATCAGTACTTACCTCCTTTAAATTAGTTTAATGGATTATGGAAACATCAATTATATATATTTGATCCACTAAATCATAAAAATAATAACCACAAAATCATACCCGTCCATCGACAGGTTTTATTCTAGTATATATATATATATATATATATATATATATATATATATATATATATATATATATATATATATATATATATATATATAGGATAAAGATCAAATAAAAAGACAAATATCCGTAAAAAGATAAAAAAAAAATTCAAAAAAAGTTTTCGAAAAATTCCCAAAAAATCCACAAGATCGGGTATGATGGTGCATGAAAAAGTCATGAAAAACTTTTTTCTAAAAGTGGATATTTTTTCCGAAAAAAAATTATGAAAAAATACGTTTGTGCATTAAATTGTTTTTTTTGTGCATCAAAAATTGGTTTTTATACCCAACTTTTTTTGAATTTTTTATCAAAATAACATTGCGCATCTAACTAAAACAAGTTGAAATTTTTGTGCATCAAAATTTTTTTGCGCATCAAAATTCGTGTTTTGTGCATTAAAAAAAAACGTATCAAAACTCAAATTTATAAAAAAATGTTTTCACAAAAGTTTTATGCACCAACATACCCAATCTTGTGGATTTTTTTTTGGAATTTTTGGAGATTTTTTTATAAAAAAAATATTTTTTTTTCTTTTTACGGATATTTATCTTTTTATTTTAACTTTACCCTATATATATATATATATATATATATATATATATTCCGGTTCTAGAGAAAAATGTAATTAGAGAGAAAAATGAGAAAAAAAGTTACAGGGTATATTGCGAACACAACTGAAACTTCATGGTAGAAAATGAAAAAACAAATAACAAAAGTAAAAAGGACTGTCATTTAATCTGATAACTCACACACACACACACACCATCTACATCGCAATACCAGTTTCCTCCCACTCATTATCTACATAGCCACCACCACACAACCACCGCACCATCGCCAATCAACACCACACCACAACAGCATCACACCATACCTCCACTACAAACATCATACAATCACTTCTCAATCTAGTTAGTTTTATTAACAAATTGATCTTCCCGTTCATATTATTGATTTAAACATGCTACAATTATATATAATTATCAATTCTAGCCACTGGAATAACTTTTTAATTATGTAAGTTTTTAATTGTGAAAAATCTGTAAGTTTTTAATTATGATGTAATAGTTTTTTTTTAGTTTTGTTGAAAGTTTATCATCATATCATCATGTTTTCTACAAGATTTAGAACAAAGTTGATGTAAAAAAGCATGAAAAATGTGTTTATTAAAGTTGCACTCCAGGTGTTTGATAAAATGTTTGTATAAGATTTTATAATTGTGATGCACTAATTTGTAGCATATGTGTTTATTATCGAATAATGTGGCCTCTTAGGGTATCTGTATGTTAATTTGCAGTATCATAATTACAAGTTAGGGCATCAAATTGTATTAGTGCATCTATGTTTGTGGTTGTTACATCAGGTTAAAATGTTTGTATGTTTAGTGAATCATTGAGCTTATTAGAGCATCAGTGATTATGATTAGTGCATCATCAAATACATTAAGACATTATTATGTGTGCTTAGTGTATCCGCTTGTATGTTTAGTGCATCGTTGGTCATAGTAGAGCATTCATTTGTATGTTTAGTGCATCGATGGAAATACTTCAGCATCTGTTTGTATGTTTAGTGCGTTGATAAACAGATTAGCGCATCCGTAATTATCATTAGTGCATCGTCAAACATATTAAGGTATCAACGTGTATATTTAGTGTATCCATTTGTATGTTTAGTGCATCGTTGGTCATAGTAGGGCATCCATTTGTATGTTTAGTGCATCGTTGGAGATATTTGGGCATCCCTCTATATGTTTAGTGCAACGATAGACATGTTAGGGCATTAGTGAGTATGATTAGTGCATCATCAAATATAACTAATACATTTCAGTTGAAGCAATTAATTGTAACTAATTATTAATACACATGTCACAATTAATTATTAACTAATAATTAGTTTCTTATAACTAATCATTTTTGTAAGTAACTAATTTGTATTATGTTAATTCAATTCCGATTGAAGTTGAATCATGGTGGAGAAGGAACTAAAATGCAGTTCTTGACCGATGATATAAGTGATCCAATGTTGCTTCCTGTATCTGATGTTGTTATGCCAACTTCTGCTCTTGCAATCCATGTGTTAGAAACAAATGAATCTAGAGAGTTTCCTAATAAAGAAAAATTTTCAGATTAGAACCTTCTTATGTTTTTGTATTCAATGTATAGTAGTCTCGTTTTAATGGTTATTATGTAATTTACTAGATTAGTCAAAAGTAACTAATTGTTGGTATGATTTTGTAAGATTATAAGAGCACAATAGAGTTCTTTGTGGCACCTTTCTTGGTTCAAGAATGGAAAGAAAAAGACAAAAATGGTACGAAAAAAGGAGACCTTGTGGCTTGAATTGATAAGTAACTTAGCTCTTCAAAAAATAAACTACTGCGGACGTTATAGTATTTAACAATGGGCATTGGTGGACTCACGTCAAGACTGCCAAAGGGTAAGATCTTATTGCATCTGTGTTATACATTAGTGCATTAGCATTATACATTACGATTGTTTAATATTGCAGAAGGATTATTCATCGGTGTAGTAAACTTTGGGGGTGTTTGGCAAAATAATAATTTCTATACATTTTTAGTGCATCCGTATTAGAAAAATAAGCCATATGTATGAAATATTGCATGATGATTATTAACCAGTATTTGGCAATTTGTGTACATTTTAGGGCATATGTATTAAAAGAATAAGGCATATGTATTGAATATTCCATAGTGATTGTTCAACTCTGTTAGGATTTGGAAAATCCAGTAGTTAAAGTGTCGGTCACCTCAAGTATATGTAATCGTTAGAAAGCTCGTAGTCGTAGTTATTTAATGTTAAGTAGTATTTAGTTATGTAACACCGTGGAGGACGGACGGGTCTTTACCCACAGTATGCCTGATCCACAGCCCGTAAGGTGGCGTTTTATTGTAAGACTATAAATACTCTCTACCTCCTAAGGTAGAGAGTTGGAGCTTTTAATAAGATTTTTCTTTCTCTCACTAAAGTTCCCAACTCTCTTCCATTTCTCTCTCTAGAACTTTCTCTCTCTACACATATTGTGCATCCCATAGTGATTATGGTTTAGTGTGTTTGTGAAATCCAATATGTTACAAATGGTATCAAGAGCCATG
Source organism: Chrysanthemum makinoi (assembly GCA_910596185.1). Lineage (NCBI taxonomy): Eukaryota > Viridiplantae > Streptophyta > Magnoliopsida > Asterales > Asteraceae > Chrysanthemum > Chrysanthemum makinoi. Next base: position 92,625,076 of record OU343217.1, on the reverse strand, counting down.
GTTTGATCACTTATCTTTTATGCTCTTTGATTTGGTGGATTTCATAAGGTTTTTGGGGTATTAAGTGTTTAGAAGAGTTGGATTCATTTGGACAAATTCTAGTGTTAAAGTTTGAATTTTGCTTGTACTTTTGTGTTTAGGATCATCATATGTGTTTGTGTTTTGAATTGGAAGGCTTAAATCATTGTGGTTTGGTTGTTTTTTATTGATAAAGTGGTTATTTGTAAACATAGGACGAAGCGAGTTGAGTCTCGGACTTGTTTTTCTTCAAAGCGAGTTGCTTTGTTTATTATCTTGAGTTAGTATATGCGACTTAGCTATTTAGCGAGTTGATTTTCATGCGACTTGGGTTCTAAGCGAGTTGTTTCATTAAGCGAGTTGTGCGTCTTGCGAGTTGATACTAAGCGAAGTTGGCTATTTAGCGACTTGTTCATTAAAGCGTGTTGCGGTGTTGCGAGTTGATGCTAATGCGACTTGGCTATTTAGCGAGTTGATTCCTCAAGCGAGTTGTCTTGGCGAGTTGGTTTGTTGCTTGAGTTGATTACTAAGCGAGTTGAGTGTTTAGCTACTTGTCAATTTAGACTTGTCACTTCTTTGTGATACATTCTTACGGTTGTTCTTTTGGTTTAGTAAAATCCCGTGAAAGAATCAATTCCCCGGTTTAATCAAAGAATTGTAAAATCCAAATTGTAATCATGGCAAACATCGTTCCTACTATTGTTTCTTCCGTAGCGAGGATGTTCAAGCGGCAGGGTGGATACTTCGTCCCTATGCAGACAGGCGATTATGATTCATGGGCTCAAGGCGAATACTTCTTGGAAAGGAAAATGGGGTCAACATTCTCAAATCCATTGATGAAGGACCTTATCCGGTTGAGACTACAAGAGACATAATTGATACTGTGCAGGATGGAACTATGATTTTTGGATGGACAGGCCAAGGCGTATGATGAGCTCAATGATAAGGAGAAAAAGAGATTCGATCTTGATATCGGGGCTTCTAACATCATACTTCAAGGTCTTCCAAAAGATATCTACAAGCTTATCAATCACAACACCGAAGCCAAAGGCGTGTGGGATAATGTCAAGATGCTTCTTTAAGTTTCGAATTAACTATGGAAGACAGAGAATCCCAACTATATGATGAATTTGAGCATTTCAAGATGAAACCAGATGAGAGTGTCTATGAGTACTACGTGAGATTCCATAAGCTTGTGAATGACATGAGGAACATCGGAATGACCATGCCTAGCATTCAGTTGAACTCAAAATTTGTAAACAACATGAATCCCGAATGGCACAAGTTTGTCACATTTGTGAAGCTCACTAAAGGATTAAAGAACACAAACTATGAGAACAGCGTATGCCTTCCTTCTCGAGAATGAAAGACATGCTATGTTTGAAAAAGGATTCTGGCAGTTCAAAACCAATCGAGGGAGAAACAAGTTCACCAAATGACTCAGCGCTTTCTACACAAATGTTGGAATTACCACCAAGGCTTCTAAAGTAGTTCCCACGGGAGATGGTAATCACAAACTCATTCCAGATCCGATTCAAACAACGGGATCGTCTTTGTCATGGGACATTTCATCAATCAACTAGCTCTCATGGTTAAACAGAACTTGACCCTTTCACCTCATACTAACAGTCTTCACACCAACAATGAAATCAGAGATGGGAAAGTTATGGTACAGCCAGTTCAAGAAAGGCAGTATGAACAAGGAAGAGGTGGAGTTGGTAGAGGCTATGTGACAAATCAGAACAGGGGAAGGAATGGAAATCAGGACAAGTTAAGCGATCAAGTGTTACAAGCTGTGGAGGTGAGGGACACATTTCAAGGAGCTGCATCGCCAAGCGTACTCGAATGCTTTGAATACCGGGGATAAGATGTTGCTTGTTCAAGCCCGGGATAATGGTGTAGCTTTGGATGAAGAAGAGTTTTATTTCTTGGAGGGAAATGCCAAGACGTATCATGCGGATGTGGATGAGCAGCCAATTAGGGAGATAGGCCATAATCATGAGAATGCCTTTCAAGTAGTGATTGTGATGCATACGACTCGATGTTGATGATGAACCTCTTGCACAAACCATTTTCATGGCTAGCATTTCTCCAATGGTGTCTCCTAAAGTCGCTTCATCACCACAATTTGGTCCATCCAAAGACAAACTCATTTACGGTACTAAAACTATAAGATGATGCTGATGTGCAAAAGATGCATGACAAAGTACAATCAACTGAAACTATTGAGTCAAATATTGAAGATATGGGTAATATCAATGTTGTCCCATATGATCAATATGTTAAACAAAGTGAAAGTGAAGTTGTACCAAGTGATGCATCTTCTGCAATCAACGATGACTATGTTTTTGATGAATACAGGATGTGCCCTGATGATTCTGTTATCTCAGACTTAATGCCTATAAAGAACGAATTGCCATTTATGAACAACGTGCTAAGTTTGAGCTAACTACTCGTGGCGAGGAGTTGGATAACCAAATGCGTACAATTATTAGAAAAGTAATTTTAGAGAAGAAGTGTTAAAACAAGAGTTAAACTCCTTACAAGAAAAGCTTTCAAAAAGCGCTAAGCAAAAATAGGAACTTCAAGAAAATGTTAAAGTGCTTAAGCAGGAATTTCATGCCAAGGAATCAAAACTTTTGAATGATTTTCTAATCTAAAAACTTTGAAGAACAAGCTTGAAAATAAGTTGTACGTACAAGGGAATACCATTGATTTTCACATGATCACTAAGCATAGAGTTTTAGCGATAAGCATAGTGTTCCCATTATAGATAAACTAACCACGAGTGATGTAAGATAGCAAAAGCGACTCAAAATGTAATCTATGATGGCAATGAGATTCTTAAACCTAGAGAAACCTAGTTGGTTTGAGTGCCGAGGAAGATAGAAAATTAGATGATACATCTAGGGTGAAAATGAATAAGAAGCTAGAAGATCCACGAATGCAAAAGAATAACATCACGATCAAACCCTATGATTACAAGAAGGAAAACTGGATTTCCTTAAACAAATTTAAGCCTCAAACGTTGTTAACACTGAACAAGTTTTCGGAAAAAGGACTTAGATAAGCAAAAACTGAAAATCTTGTTGAAACAAACCCTCCCCTTAGGAAAATGCCTGCGGCTATTGTGTATCCTTCAAATACACCAATGCATTTAGTTCCTAAAACTATTGCCACTAAGAGCAAGACCTTAATCAGCCAATATGTTATTCTTCAACTATTTGTCGATTTTGAGAAAACTTGTAAGAAAAGGATCACCCAATTTGGGATAGCGGAAGGGAAAGGGTTTTGAGCAAACAAAGAATGCTATCTAACTGAGGTCATGCCTTTCTTCAAACTACTAAAAGATCATTTTGAGAGTCTTAAAAAGGGGATAGATTGAGATATTAAAGGAATGGAAAAGGAATTTGATGCAATGATAGTTGAGGTTAGTGACTATGAGCATGAATTAAAATATAATGAGATTGAGAGAAAGAACTTGCATACCTTGAATGAGAATCTTATTTAGATGTATTGCTCAAGATGTGTTTTAACTTCTGAATTGCTCCATTAATGCTTCTCAATTTCATGAATATTCTACATTGCTCTGAAAGTCTTCCAAGATCGTGTCATTGAGCTTGAAAAGATTAATTCGAAACTTAATGAGAAAATTGAATAGGATGATCATGATAATTTGGTAAAGCATCTTTCTAAACTAGAAGTTGAACATTTTGATTTACAACTAAAATATCAACATCTAAAGAAAATGTTAAAACCTCAAATATCAAGACATCCTTGGATGTTCCCGAATTTGATCTGATTTTGAAATTAGCAAGCGTGATGAGCAGATTGAGCTCATTGTAACACGATCAAAAGTTGAAAGCCAAAATATCTCAATTAAAGGGTGAAAAGAACAATGTGACTGGATCCCAAATGCCTCCTCCTTTAGATTCTCGGTACTCTCAAACTTTTCATCTTCAAAACTTAGTTAATGCCTTACAAAAGGAAAACGAGAGCTTTCTAGAAGAAAATGAAAAAGTTAAACGACACTTTAAAGAGTTATATGATTCAATGAAAGTCACTCGTGACCAAAACAACGATAAAATAACGTCTTTACAAAGGAAATTGAGAATCGAGAAGTCGGGAAAATGGGAAGCGCCACTTGTTTTTAATAAGAATGTTGTTTCAAAGTCACCCTTATTTGCAAATACATGGACGGTTAAATATATTCCCCCTCATCTTAGGAATAATGAACCTGCGTTTCATGACTATTGTGCTCACCTTAAGGATAGTCTAGAATGTCTCAGTGAGATTGTTGAAGAGGATTTCATTAATAAACCTCTTGATAGAGAAATTAGGTTTTCTTGCCTCGAGCCAAACGATCTCGAGTGCTTAAATGTGTAATTGCAACATGTCCAAAATCCTTAGGTGCGAAAGGCAAAGCTGTGATGCCTTGTTCTATGCCTAGTGCCAAGCATACAAACCATTCTAGGCCAGTTTTAAGAAAGTGAACTTCAATGTGCCTTCTAGTATCTGAGACCCTTGCACGTCTAATTCAGTAATGCAAAAAGTAGATCAACCAACTAATGTTCCCATAATTCCCTCTGAGAGTAATCGGTGACATTAAAGCAAGCGGTCAAAGCCTCGAAATACCAAGCAAGATAGGACCTCATGACTAAAAATGTGCATTGAAAGAGAGTAGAAGACCAACCTAGGAACTTTAAGTTTGTGTTGAATAAAACGAATCGTGTTGATTCTAGTATTAGCCATAGGCGTCTTGTAATTAATTATTCATCGATACTTTTGCAAACCATGTAATGATGTACGTATGAATTCATTTGCTAATCATGATTATGGTGTGAATGCTTTGTCTAATCTTGTCAAATGCCGGTGAAAATTGTTAATGCAAAATATCATGCAAAGAAGGCTAAAGGGAAAAGCGAAAGATTGTTAGAAAACAGTGGAAACCCACAGGATGAACATTTATAAAGATAGGTTATTATTGGATACCTTTTGGCCATAAGAATAATCAGTTTGTCCTCAATACTAAGACTATGCCCACTAGAAAATGGATGCCACTGGTAGAACTATTCCCTTAAGAAGTGAACATACTTTGAATAGGTCAAATACGGACACCCGTTGCATCTATTCCTAATGATTCCATTGCTTCTACCTCTGATATGGATGTTTCTATTTTTGATGTGGGTGTTCCAATCACTGTTACTAACCAAGTGGAACCCATTCTTGCATGGGGATCCCAATTATCGATTATCCATTCTTGTCCGTGTTCAATGCAGTTGTTCAAATCGTTATGTGGTACTTGGACTCGGTTGTTCCAAGCATATTTGGGGACCGGTGCATGCTCATGAACTTCGTGAGTAAATTCATCCGGACTGTTAGATTTGGGAACGACCATTTTGGAGCAATTATGGGTTATGGTGATTATGTAGTTGGCAAAGTGTAATCTCCAGGGTATATTATGTGGAAGGTCTTGGTCATAATTTGTTCTTTGTTGGTCAATTCTTTGATTCCGATCTAGAGGTGGCCTTTAGAAAACATACTTGCTTCGTTAGACAACTTGATGGTGTGGAATTATTAAGAGGTACTCGAGGTTCTAACTTTTACACCATTTCTATCGAAGACATTATGAAGTCTTCTCCAATCTGCTTGCTGTCAAAGGCTTCTAAAACAAAGTCATGGTTATGGCATCGTCGTCTCAATCACTTGAACTTGACACCATTAATAACCTTTCGGAAAGGATCTTGTCGGAGGCTTACCAGTTAAAATATGAAAAGGATCATCTTTGTTGACACCCAATTGGGTAAAAGCACGAAATATGCCTACAAACCAAAACCACAAATTCGTAATGGAAGTTCTTCATACCCTTCATATGGATGCATGCGGTCCAATGAGAGTGCAAACGATAAATGGGAAGAAATACACTCTAGTAGTTGTTGATGACTACTCTCGATTTACTTGGGTAAAGTTTTTGAGGACAAAGGATGAAACTCGGATATTATCATCAAACTAATCAAGCACTTCGAGTTCGACTCAATAATCTTGTCGATTGTTGAGCGGAGACAATGGCGATTTGTCAACAAAGACTTAATTGATTTTATGAAAGTATTGGAATCGGTCATCAAAGAAGTGTTCCACGAACTCCTCAATGAGCGGTGTAGTTGAAGAGAGAATTGAACTCTTGTGGAAGCCGCAAAACAATGCTTATTTATTGAAAGGTTCCAATGTTTCTATGGGTGAAGCCATTGCCAGCACTTACTACACCCAAAATCGTTCCCTTTACACACCTCTCATGGAAAGAACTCCATATGACTTGTTCATAGCGAAAACGATCTCTCCTACTTCCGTGTGTTTGGTGCTTTGAGCTATCCAACGAATGACGGTCAAGACTTATGTAAATTAAGAGCAAAGGCAGATATTGGAGTTTTTGTTGGTTATGCACCAAACAAGAAGGGTTACCGAATCAACAACAAGAGAACCCGAAATATCATGGAAACTATTCACGTTACGTTCGATGGTGACGGTCAAATGGCTCTGGACAATCGATTCACGGACCGCACTTCAAAGCAGTCCCATTGGTACATCTCTTGTACCAAACTCATCTCCAGCAACTCCATATGTACCTCCATCAAAAGATGATTTAAAGAAATTGTTTGATCCAATGTTTGATGAACACTATGAATCGAATCTTGATGAAATGTCAGGTCCATCAAGAGGCGCTCCTATCCCTGTGAATGAAGTGACCCTTAGTCTCAATTTCATTAAGTCAAAAAGCGCCTGCTGCTGATCACTCTGTCTCATCAACAAATCATCAATCATCAAATGTACATCATGGAAGTGTTTAAGCATCAATGATGAAGTTAATCCCTTTGTAACTCACGAAGATGCTCGATTTGACAATATCTTTGCTCGAATCATCATCGAGAACCATCTTCATCGGAGACATCGACTCGCTACTTGAGTTCCACAACAACAACCACATGAACACCTTAGAAAATGGACACATGATCACCCATTGGACAACATCATTGGAAACCCCTCTCGCCCGGTATCCGCGGAAACAACTTGCAACTGATGCCTTATGGTGCTTCTTCAACTCCGTACTCTCTAAGGTCGAACCAAAAGACATTAAAACCGCCATGAATGACTGGCGGTTCAATGCCATGCAAGAAGAAATTTATGAGTTTGATCGACTTGATGTATGGGGTTAGTACACTCAGTTGTGCTATGATCATTGCTCTTAAATAGATTTTCAAAGTGAAACTTGATGAGCATGGTGATGTCCTAAAGAACAAGGCTAGATTGGTTGCCAAAGGATACCGTCAAGAAGAGGGTATTGACTTTGAAGAATCTTTTGCTCCTTTGCTGTATCGAGCTATCGAGAATCTTCTTGGCTAATGCGGCTAGTAAGAACATGGTCGTATATCGGATGCATGTAAGCAGCCTTTCTTAATGGTGATTTGAGAGGTGGTTTACGTCGACCGGCCCGAGAGGGTTTGTGAATCGAGCATCCTACTTATGTCTATCGCTTGAAAAAGGCTCTTTACGGTTTAAAGCAAGCTCCTAGAGCATGGTATGATATGTTGTCAAAGTTTCTTCTATCCTTGGATTGACAAGGAAGCGATTGATCGACATTGTTCACCGGTCAGGGCAAACATTTAATTAATGTTCAAATTTATGTTGATGATATTATCTTTGCCTCGACTGACCCCAATGAATGTGATCGTTTTCAAATGAAATGGGTTCCAAATTTCAAATGTCTATGATGGGACAAATGTCATTTTCTTGGGATTACAAATTTCACAAAGTCCGGGAGGCATTTTCATAAATCAATCTAAATATGCAAATGAGATCTTAAAGAAATTTGGATTTGTATCATGTGACACCGTTGACACTCCCATGATTGAGCGACCAAGCGGATGAGGACCACTCGGGATCATGGTAGATCAAGCGAAATATCGTAGCATGATTGGATCCTGATGTACCTCACGGTAGAGACCGGACATCTTGTTATTTGTGCATGTGTGCTAGATATCGGGCTAAGCCTACTAAAAAGCACACCTGCGGTTAAGCGGGTCTTCGGTATCTCCAAGGAACCATCAATATGGGACTATGGACGAAGGACCGGTATCACTAACGACCTATCAGAATCTTGATCATCGCGGATGTCAAGATACTCGTCGAAGTACATCGGGAGGTGTTCGATTTTTGGGTGATAAGCTTGTAGGTGGTCTTCAAAGAAGCAAATGAGTACTTCTATTCTACGGTGAATACATAGCCATGTTATCTTGTTGCGCTCAAATCCTTTGGATGAGATCACAATTATCTGACTATGGCTTTGAATTCAACAAAATCCCTCTGTATTGTGATAATAAAAGTGCTATTGCTCTCTCATGCAACAACGTTCAACACTCAAGAGCAAAGCACATCGACATCCGACATCATTTCATCAGGGAGCAAGTGGAAAGCGGTGTAGTGGAACTCTATTTTGTGAAGTCAATACCAATTAGCGGACATCTTCACCAAAGCTCTTCCAGAGCGTTTTGAGTTTATTCTTCCATGACTTGGATTGAAAAGCCTTCAACGAGAAACACTCAAAGCGTCTTGAGGAAGATTAGGAGTAAAGGTCTTACCTTCATCTATACTTTGTATATATTTATCCAAAAAGCAAAATACAAAATTACAAAACCAAAAAATCAAATAGAAAACTATAAAACTTTCAAAATCCATAAAAATGTGAAAAATTAGAAAAATCCTCAAAAATATTGTCATTTTGTCATGTTTTCTCTGATAATATCTACGGTCTTAATGCTGTCATTCAAAGAATGATCGGGACTTTAGATGTTGTTGAATGTTCTTAAAAAATAATAAAAAAATAAAAATAAAAAAAATTGGGAGAAAAGAAAAAATGGTTTTCATTTATTTGGTGATAACCAGCTTTTCAAAGAAAGAACAGGGCCATGCTTTATCTCATGTTTCAATCCTAATGCTCGATTCTAAAACAAGCGTTTGTCATCTACAAGACAAATGTTTAACTTCAAATATTTTTCCTTCTAAATTCATCTGAAAAATATTTGCAATCTTATGAAAACTCAATTGTTTTGAAAACACTTGGACTCTATTTTTGAAAATCAAAAGAACTTATCAAGTGTCAAAACCTCAATTCATCAATCAACGACTTTCGTCATTGATTGAGGGGGAGAATGATTTTCAATTAAATCAAAAAGTGTTCTTTTCAAACAATTTGCACTTAAATGAGTAAGGTCTACTCTAAATGTTTTACAAATATTACACAATTGGTTCAAGACCTTGGTTATTATTATGTTTTCAAAAGATATTCATGCATGTTCAATCAATGGAGTTTAAAGACTCAAAATCAGATCCTTATCAGTTAAAACGTTTTCACAAATCAAGTCACAATTCTCCTTAAAAGCCTTCAAAATCAATTTAAATCTACTGAGATCACAAATCTCAAATGATTTGATAATTGTGATCGGGGGAGAATTTGTGATTTAAATTGATTTTAAACTGATAATTCGATAGATGGTTTCATAAGTGATTAGCATGTTTGCCTCCCTGAGTGACAAGCGATTTCAAATTTTCCATGCACATGTTGAGGGGGAGCATCTATTTTAAACCTCAAATTATTAAAGCGTGATGAATTGTCTCTAAGTCAGGGTTCCCTCTAATATGTGCAAAATTCTTTTCAAAATTCAAGGCACATATTGAGGAGGAGCAAACTTGTGAAAACCTCATCCTTCCTTAAAATGTTTTATCTACTCAAATTGATTAGGAAGTGATGATGATCATTTTAGAAAATGTTAATCAAAAGATTGAACCTTTCATTCTTAATCTAACGATTTCAAAGATCTCTTGCCTCCATGTGCTAAACAATTTCTAAATTTTTATGCATATGTTGAGGGAGAGCATTTCTAAAATATCAAAACAATTAAGATACAAAATGCTTTGATTCTATATCACAAGTATCTTAATTGATTTTCAAATGGTTTTCAATTGGTTCCAATGGCAGATGAACAATACCAAAAAGACCGACCAACTTTACTTTATGTATGGTGATATAAGGATGATAAGGTTAGGTTGAGGTCCCACGATCCGCCAGAACCGGAGGGATCTACCAAGGGATAATCCACTAGATAGTGTAGAGTCGTTAGGTATGATGAAAAAAGGAGAAAAATGAGAAATGGGAAGAGTGCAGACTAAGACTGAGCTAGTACTGGAATAAACCCAACAAGGTTCTAGTAATGAAGTCTCGGTAAGCTGAAGGGGTTGAAGAATGAAAAAGTGAATGTGAAAAGGGTAAAAAGAAATAGCCCCATTTATTCAACTTTAGAGCGAGCGGGTTCAATTCATATATTACTGGTGGTTACCAAGGTAACATCGGTATTGAAGACAAGTCGTCATGGACCCAGTGGCCTTTACACTTCAACTTTCCAAACCACTCAAGTTCCTCTTAAAAGGGCTTGTTTCATTCTCACGGGAACCCACATAATCTATCGACTTTCTCTTAGAGATTGTTGATATTGAAGAAGGAGACCCTCTCCCTAGTCTCCGGCATAGGAACCAAATATGCACAATTGAGTCTATAGCCACGAGATCATCTTATAAATCTCTTATGAGTCCTACGCATTATCCTTGTGGTATTGCCAGAACATCTAAGTGATATGCATTCATATTCACGATGAAGATGGAAAGCCTTCTGGAGCCAACATCAAACAAGCTCTGGGTGGGTGGCATGTGAGATCTACCCAATAGATCAACCATGTGACAACTGGACAGAAACAATGGAGAGATTCAATCTTTTGAATCTATCACGGTTCGAGGTTATGGATTGGCGGATACCTTTGAAAAACCGATCGTTGTGCTTAAAAACTCTTTTCATTAGCACGTCGATTGTGTACTTATTTCTCAAAATAAAAGGTGTTTTGATTGATAATTGATTTTCATTAAAACCTTCGTTGTATTGCAAAAACAATTTCTATTGAGCAATACGATTGTTTTCAAATCTCTTTTCATCAATCGGTGAATCTCATTTATTTGGTTCACTCACTCCGTGTTGTCTTCTTTGAGGCGTTCGGTTTGAGAACGACTAGGCATTGCGAAACCTGTCAGGAAATTCTTGAATTATACACGATCAGGCGGTACTTGTCTTGATCAGCGAGGAACCTTGGGCGTGTACCTCAATTCATCGAAAGTGATCAAAGACACTTTCGTGCGCTTAATACTAAGCGTTTTATGCGGGGTACACCCCGGCGTTCGCGGTTGTCGAATGGCGGTCAATCCATAGCCGCATGCTCACACAACACATTCATATCTTAATAAATCATGATTAGTGCATCAATGACTCATATTTTCCTCCATGCTTACACGCTTATCTTGCTGCCAATATCATGAATCAACGAAAGCTTCGCTACTACGATAAGAATAAATCTTGACCCAGAATGTGGGCATGTCGGTCCAAAAGTCACAACATCACATAATACCAACACCACAATGGATGAGTCAGAGATTTAATGTTCTTTGATGATCTCAAAGTGGCTCAAGTATCATGTGGATCAGTCAAAGACCTCCACTCAGATTATCCAAAACATGCAAAAATGAAGAATCAAAGACTACGAGCTACAGAACAAGAATCCAAGAACAATCTCATTGTAATATTTGTTTGTTTTCTTTGAAATTTAATGTATGTTTGAGGTGACCTCCCTTAGGGGGAGATTGTTAGGATTTGGAAAATCCAGTAGTTAAAGTGTCGGTCACCTCAAGTATATGTAATCGTTAGAAAGCTTGTAGTCGTAGTTATTTAATGTTAAGTAGTATTTAGTTATGTAACAGTGGGAGGACGGGCCAGTCTTTACCCACAATGCGATCCAGGCCGAGTAAGGTGGCGTTTTATTATAAGACTATAAATACTCTCTACCTCCCAAGGTAGAGAGTTGGAGCTCATAATAAGATTTTTCTTTTTCTCACTAAAGTTCCCAACTCTCTTCCATTTCTCTCTCTAGAACTTTCTCTCTCTACACATATTGTACGCCCCATAGTGATTATGGTTTAGTGTGTTTGTGAAATCCAATATGTTACAAACTCATAATGATTGTTCAACTAATTCAGGTTCTATTTAACAATACACATTTGACATGTCCCCATCTGTAACTTCACGGTGATAGATTTAGTAGCGAAGATGATTTTGTCATCTGAGAATATGACATTTGTTCTTGGTTGAGCGATGATTTGTTACAAGATGTGACTTTATAGGCATCGAAGGTAAGCGATTTGAGAGGCTCTTCAGATGTTTCAGTTACGCAGAATTTGAAGATAGTCATTGCTTAGCTTGTAAAAATATTATTTGCCAATTTTTGTTTAGCTTACTATATCTTAGGGGATCTTTGTATTTTGTGTAGCATCATCAATGCAAAAATGCATCTCTTATATTCTTATTGGCAAGTAAATTTTATTAAGATTAATTCATTCATAACATGACTAGGTATTTGTATGTTTATTGCTATTTTTTTGTTCAACTATATTTGTCGGTTGATATTTTTTTACTCTCAATCACACAAGAAATATATTCTTTTTAATATCTGACTTTAGTTCATCTCCATTACATTCAGTATATGCATTTGTTTATCATTTACATTAATGGATGTGTCCATTCTCATATATTACTTTAGTGCATATGTTTGAGGCACTTTAGTGCATCTGTTTGAGGAACTTTAGTGCATCTGTTTGATGTACTTTGTGCATCCATTTGTATCATAAAAGCAAAACAAGTGAAATACTTTTAGGTTCATGAAATTGACAAACAGGAGGCTCCAAACAATGATAAGACAAACACGGTTAACGACCAAGCAAAGATTCAAGTTGACGAGCCTTTAAAGAAAGACTCTACAAAGATACCACCTGTTACATCATCCACTGATAACAACATTCTAAAGCAATGAATGTGATAAAGAAACATATTTATATTAAAACCACAAATATAGAATATAAAACTTTATTATAATGAAATCTTGAAGCTGAAGTAAATTCATATTTCTGAATACGATACTAATATATACAAGATCTATACAAAATGCATATCTTCTTTACTATAGGGAGTTTACAACACAATATGTGAATAGTATTATCTACTTATCCTGTTGCACTTATTCAAAACCAATGCCTTTGCGCTAGTTTCAAAAGTGGGGTAACTTTTATGTATGAACATTCCATGTTGTTCTGTATTAGGTTATGCACTTTAGCATCCACTCGGACAACGTCAAACATACAAGTAGAAATCAGTAAACTATATGAATTTGTTATAAGCATCCATAAAATACGGCAATTACACACAAAAGGGAAACATGATAAAATATGACACAACTTTACCGCATCTGTTTGGTGAATTTAAGTGCATCTGTTTGAGTCACTTTAGTGCACCCGTTTGGTCATGTGAATGAATTTCAGACATAAATCAAACGAAGCTCTACTTGATGTGTCTTGATTTGAATTCTGATACTCATACATAAAATTTACAGTTTAGTACTCGAACAAGCATTTAAAATATTTTCTAATCATTAAAAAAAAAAGCAAAAAAGGTACAACGCAACTACCATAGTCCTTCTGGTGCTTTGTCATACAAGTGAGGTAGATCTTCCATGGTAATTTGTCATTTGAGGAAGATTGATGGAGATTTCACTTCCTCACTCAATGGCCCATTGAATTATGTATAGCTGGGGCAACACCTTTCAACTGATTAACAAGCACCTTCACAGGAACAAATGTGAATATGAAGCCTATTTCACTTGAAATTTGACAATAATTTAGGTTGATACAGGACACCGCGTAAGAAGCTGACACCAATTCTGATTGAAAAAGCTAGGTTTAAAATTTTCAAATATAAATATCAGTTATCATGAAAAGCAATTACTATTATAAATATGCATGTATACTACTAAATATATGGACCTTCACCATCGTTATCTTTTGCCTATAAGATTAAACGTTACAGGGATTAGATGTATCACAAAACATGATACATATAGTGTTTCTAATAAAGTGAATTCCAAAAAAATTACATCCAGTTATAAACGTCTTGTAACAAAATTTACCTTTGGATGTTACAAAAATTGGTAACTTCTTGCTATTATATCTATATAATAGCTAAAACCTGTAACCTAATGCCGTAACACATGGTATGATGACGTGTTGATACATACAATAGCAACAAACCTGATGTTGATACAATTGTCTTAGCGAGTATTTTCATCCAAATCTTATATCTTCTTGCCTAAATTAATTAAGGCATCACAGTGTAGCTAGAATCTATTCACAAGAATTAGGGCATCCATGATGTAAAATTAGTGCATATGATTATAAAACTAGGGTGTGCATAGGTATAGGCCGGAATGGCCGGGGCTGGACCGGACCGCCGAAACCGGCGTAAGCCATTCGAAGAATACGGACGGGTGGTGGTCCGGTCTCGATCGTCCGTCGGTCTCCGGTCTTGGTCGGTCCGGTCCAAAACGCCCAATTAAACCGGTTTTAGCCGGTTTGGTCCGGCCGGACCGACCGGACCGAGGACCGATTTGCCCAAAAGCCAGACCGCTGACCGGACCGAATGTAGTCGGTCCGGTCCGGTCCGTTCCGTCGGTCGGTCCTTCGGTCGGTCGGTCCGTGGTCGTTACCCCTAATAAAAACTAATTCAGACATTTTATCAAACACTTAGTGTGCAGTCTTTTGTAAACATGTTTTCCATGTATTTATTTCTCAATTTCGTTTCAAAATAACTATTCTATACAATGAATAATGTCAATAAAGATGATGATTAACGAATTAAATTGCATAAAAACAAAAACCTAACTCCATATGAACAACAATTCATTCTGATAAAACAACAAAAATCACATATAACAGCTTTATAATTGATTTTAAGTAGAAAATATAGCAAATTTATAATTGAATTCAATTACATGCCTTATTTTGATCTTCGATTTGATAAATTATGATGAAATGATATTAAATCTGATAACACGATATGATATTGAATCTAATAACACGAAGTCAGTTACATACCTACTTGATTATGATAACGATGACTTCATGATGAGATGATTTCGTCAATCTTCATGGTGATTTCATGATTCTTACATTAATCTGGAACTAAGAAAAAGTCAAGTTTTGGATTTAGAGAAGAAGAAAAGTAAAATGAAAAAATAATAATTATATATAGAAGAGTGCAAATTTAGAAAAACTTCCCTTTAATAATGAAAGAAAATACAATTAGGATTTTGTAGTTTGGTGTGAAAAGAGGGGAAGGGAAGTGATCTAATAGGTTGAGATTGTTCATTTTGAGATCAAAAGAAATATATATATATATATATATATATATATATATATATATATATATATATATATATATAATACTATACATAGAAACTATTATCTGATAAATATATTTAGCTAAGGAAATATTTATTATTTGTATAGAAATATATATATATATATATAATATATATAGGAAGAATGAGTTTTGTATGAGAGTCAACTTTTTATAATATATATATATATATATATATATATATATATATATATATATATATATATATATATATATATATATATATATATATATATTTATATATTAATTTATAATTTTATTATAATATATATATTTTTTTTAATTTATTTTATTATTATTATAATATAATTTATTATATATATATATATATATATATATATATATATATAGCAGCTCAAATGAGAGACCTATTTTGGTGAGAGCAGTCCCAGCCTCCATTAACCCCTCCTTTTTTAGATCTAATGGGTTAGATTAAGTTGCAATTTGCACTAGGATTACATTAAACAAAGCGGAAGGGGTATTTTGTAATTTCACATCCAAAATCATAGGGGTCCAACTGAATTTCAGTCATTTGTTACATATCACGGCAAAAAATCAACTCCATTTCTCTCTCTCCCTCACTCATCATTCACACACAAACATAGACAAAAACTCACAGAACACCTGAAATACACACTCATCTACCACACCTCATCTTCGCGGTTATCCACAATCATCTCCATCCTCTCCATCGACTTTCTTAATCTCCGTTGTTATTTAGCGTTGGCTACTTGTTGACCTATAATTGCCGTTCTCTAATTCAATGCGGTAAAATTGTAATTTTTTACAATCTTTTGATGATGAATGCGCTGTAATATTTTGAAACGTTGTTCTAATGTGGATTTGAATGCTAATATTGGTACTTATTTTCAACTAATTATTATTTTCTTGTTTTAGGGTTTAATTATTTTTGATTATTTATTTATTTTTATTTACTTTAAATGTTAGAACTTTTCACATGTGAAGATGCTATATGATAATTGATTGTTTTAGATATGTTGCCTTTTAGTCTCGATTTTAGTTGAAATTAAATTTGGTTAGTGTTTAGATCTTAATCTCTGGCGTTGAGTGCTTGTCTGGTTAGGAGATATTGATGTTTTATAGACGATTATTTAAGTTTTGTAATCAATATCTTCGCGCGTGAAAATTATGAGCAATTATTGAAGCTTTGATATTACTAGCGTACTTTTTATACTAGAAGTGTAAAAATAGGAGATATTGATGTTTAATAGATGATTATTTACGTTTTGTAAGAATTTCTTCACACGTGAAATTATGAGCAAGGATTGAAGCTTTGATCTTACTAGCATATTTTGTATACTAATCTAATTTTTCTCTTCACCATTCACTTCTACAGTGTTGTCAATGACGAGGTTCATAATCTTCACATCACACGGTCAAACAATAAATGCAAAGCAAAAAAAATAAAAATATATATATGGTGTTCTATTGACAAACTTAGCTCTATTTTTGTTGGTATAGATAATGCAAGTCAATATGAACTAACTAGCAAATTAACTACAATAAAGCACACAGATTCACTTAGAGTAAAGGTGACCTTTTGACCCATTTCATATAAATCCGTTAATGTTGGTTAGCTGAATCAACGTGAAGCATATCAGATGGGTCAATTAAGGTCGATAAAATTACAGATTAAGTACGCAAAACCTTCGAAATCATTTCATTTATTGAATTTATAGATCATTATTCATATATTAATTACGTAACCATTTAAAAGATAATTATTTTAACATATCAAATAACCGATTAAATAGTGTTTAATGGTTTGTCCAAAACTGATCGACCTATTGACATAAACAGTTCATACACGTCTTCTAATATGGATACATTTCTCGTAGAGTCTTGAGTTATTAGATATTAAATGTGTTTAGAATACTCCCAAAACAAAATTGGCAGATGCAGGCCACTAAAGGGGAATTAAATAGTCCATTGTTTTTAGGGTATCGCCACTTAACTTATTCGATCATTCCCTCAGCGGGAGGCGATAATATACTGAACATCGGAGAGTATATAAGGTCCATCAACATTGGTGATCACGCAAAGTATTTGCTCTATCTGACATGCAAATGAATGGAGGATTATAAGGGTAAATACTTACGTGGATAATGAAGAAGAAGAAAGCGAACAAACGTGGAGGGACATCATAAGAGCTACCAAAAATAATAAGAGCTTAACATTTAGTACTAAATTTATACCACGAATTCAAAACTACAAGAATATTTCAAAGGCGGAAAAGTATTTGGTGATGGCGAAAAGGTGTTTGAGCTCATAGGCGAACAGTAAGATATTTAAATGCTATGGCTTTATTTGCTTGATGATTCTGTCAAATGTAAGGCGTGTGCATATGGGTGGATAGTCAAAAGGGGAGCATGAAAAATGCGTGAGTGCAAAACTTAGAGCTAGAGATTAACGCTCTATCGGATAATGAAAATAGATGAAAAGAGCTTACTAGTGGATGGACATCATAAGGGCTACCAAAACAGAACAAGCACACAATTATTAAGTCTAAAGAGCAATTACACAATAGATAGTGCAGTTTATACCATAAAAGCACAACACATTTTATATCTTGGTGTGTTTGAGATGTATTCATTCTATATTTAAACTACTTGTAAATGCAATGTCCTTAACACATTAGAATGCACTTGACACGGCCAAGTGAAAGAAATACAACCCTCAAAGGGATTCTGATATTATAAAGAGGTGACGGTGTTCAAAAAGTAAGTCAATCAGACAGAAACACGGTGCGTTTAGATTTGCTTTGATTCATAAGCTGGGTAGCAATATTGGCGGGGTTGGGCAAAGCGGTCAATTAGGGCACTTCGATAGCGTACTAAAGGCGGTGAGCAAGGTTGACCACTAAACATCTTTTTGTCTTTCTTTTAGATATCTTATAAACAATTCACATTGTAAACATGATTTGGAAACTATATTCTTGAAAATAATCCAAAGTTTTATTTAAGAAGTTTAGCGGGTTGTACGCATAGCAATTACTTTGACCCATTTGACACATTTACTTTTTACCTTTTTTTTTCTTTAACCCATTAGGTCCTATCCATGACCCGAATTGGCGAATTCACAAGAAAGGTGAATACACACACTACCAACAAAATCAACAATAGTCGAGTCAAGCGATTAAGGGTATTCGACTGTGGCATTATAAATGCCATGCTTGAAAGTTCTGAGGGCGGGCGATATGTTTTGAAACCAAGGGCTATTTGGGATACAAAGAAATCTAATGGTCATAGCGTTAGCTTCGTGATGGTCCTTTTGTTGAGTCGGATGCATACACATATGGTGAAATGCTTAGGTATCTGCTATCGCTCATCAATGGGATACATTGATTATATTTATAAAGAAATGGTCTTTTAAGGTATCAACTTGATCAAAATAAACACTCATTTTGCTTGTTGAAGCATCGAGTCTGGAAGGTACATGCTTAGAGCAAACCCTTGATGCACATGAGTACTATGAATGAACAGTTGAGTCAAAGAATTTAACTCGAAAGATGAAAACCATGAGCATCTATATGATGTTATTAGAAACTAAATCGCAATTTTAAGTTCATAGGAAAATCGTCAATATATAATAGACCACTTAACCCATGCGGCTATGCGGTGACATGAACATAATTATCGCATTGCCTTCACATTTGGTGAAATAAATGGTAATAAGAAGTGAACACCTACTTTTCTATCACTGAGGATACTTAAATGAAGTGACCAATAACTTGAAATGGAAGGGTCTGCATACGGTTTATAGAAACTTGAAACCGACATGCAAGTTTATGAGAACATAAGAAGCAATGGCGATATCAATGATGGATATTACTAGAAGCATCCCTTGAGGACATCAATGCGGAATGATGCACTAGATAGTAACAAGATCGCTAAGACCACGGCATTTCTTGCAAGAAAGACCATACACTCATGTATCATGTAACATGCAACATGCACCAAAGACACACTTGTTCACATTATAATAGTCTTGTAGAGCGCCATACCTATCTTTGAGATTGAGTAGCCAATCTACAATGGGAAATTACTTTGTGCGCTATCATACAGTGGACTGTAAGCTGTAGTATTTCACAAAATTCCTTTGGTGCAGTCATTTATTGAAACTAGAAGAATATGTATCCTTCAGGCTTAGCTTCTTGAGATGTGGAAGTACTTCAACTTTCGGTTGTTATCCTTTAGATGCGGTTACTAGATAAAACTTGTAGGGATGACTAAATTTCATTATAACAACTTTGGTACTATCGTAGCATCGAAAACCCCTTGCACAAACACAATGGGAAAACGAAAGCCCCATAAAACATCTGGTAAGTTTTAACAAATACAATTTTACTTTCATCTTTAAACAAAGCTTGAATTGGTGGCAGAGACACATGCTAATACTTGATGCTCGTGATACCTCAAAAGATATAAAATTTGAATCATCCCTATTCTCACAGGTCCATAAGAAGCTTATCGGAGTGGCACTCATGCTGGGAGATAGCATGAAGTGATAGCAATATACAAGAATACAGATCTACCGCGGATACTTGGGAAGGTTTAAGATTAGCATAATTGCATTTATGTTATACTTCCATAATTTACATCAGAATATATTCTATGCATGACAAAGACCAGGTAGATTATATTATCCTATGGACAATATCGGTGAAATCAAACTCTCATTTTGAAACGGTTTTGCCAAAAAGGGTAGTTTATTACATTAAGAAAGTAAATGGCCTTACAGGTGTCACATTGG
This sequence comes from Chrysanthemum makinoi, assembly GCA_910596185.1. Lineage (NCBI taxonomy): Eukaryota > Viridiplantae > Streptophyta > Magnoliopsida > Asterales > Asteraceae > Chrysanthemum > Chrysanthemum makinoi. The sequence continues at coordinate 92,604,891 of OU343217.1, read as the reverse complement.
CTCTAGTTCCGTGGGAATAGTAAGTCTATCTCTATAACGAACTTTGAGCCACTAAGTGACTATCTCATGAATAATACCCGCGTGCAATAACAATATGATAGAACAGAACTTAAACTATGAATTGTTCAAAATAGTACAGTTGAATCAAATATCATGGACATATGGAAAGACCAATTAAATATGTGATTGCGCAAGATATATTCACGAGAACTATCTAGAAAAGACTTTGCGAAGCAAGTCCAATGTATATCTTGTGAAGTCGGGACACCTTGAAGAATGGATTAGCGAGAAGTAAAACTAACAACAATAATTGACAACAAAATAGCATATTCACTATTTTAAGGGCTAACCAAGTGAATTATAGTATATGTAAGATTAATTTAATTAAAACTTAATCACTAGTCACTTATTTGCTAATAAGATGGACTGGGCATCATATGCACAAAGTACACTTACCGCCATAGAGACCATGTACCACAATCATAACAATAACCCCAAATGATTTAGCAGATGCAATGTCACACGACCCTAATATATTATATTATCACCATCTCTATCGAGCTAGTTTGGCCTATTTAGCTCATGATGCAATCATTCCTTCCCATTGAAGTATATTGTCATCTTAGACATCAAGCTAATCTCTTCATAATGAAACTTATATTTAACACAAAATCATCTTAAAACATATAGATTGCAAAGACCGGTATCCTACCTCCATGTTATCTAGTCCTAGCAACCTATCGATAAATCAAATCCAACCAATGTCACAACCCAGATACTAATGTAGAATATTCATGTATGATCTACTCATATGTCTATTAGCTTCATCATTACTGACTTTGTGTATATAAATATGAACCTAACATAACATTCAAGAGAATGGAATTCCCAACTTTTCATTCTGATCCTATCATCTACACGCATTCTCACGGCATTGAGGGAGAAATCTGACAATACACTAAGTTCAAAGAAAACAAAAGGCATCCCCACAATGATGTGTAACCTAATCAATACGATAAAGCAGCTTAGGTCTCCAACTATATAATTAAATAGACTATTATTTTGCATTATCTATAAGCAAGAAACCTCCATGGATCCATGGACATCATGCTATATTATATGAGACATGCTACTTACAAGTTATAGCAATGACACATCTTGCACAAATATTATAACTAACTACAACTTCTTATATTTTTTCCTAAAAGCGTTTCCTTGTGAAGAAAATATTTCCTATATTTTCACCGCATTGAAGATGTGTAAAACTTTTCACGCAGCGAAGAAAATATCTCTAAATTTTCGCGCGAGATGCTCTTACTAAAACTTTTCACATGCGAAGAAAATATCTCCTAAATTTTCTTGTAGCGAAGAAAAATATCTCTAAATTTTCACACTTGTGAAGTGCTACAAAACTTTTCACGTGAAGAAAAACATCTCTAAATTTTCTGCGAAGATGCTCTTACTAAAACTTTTCCGCCGAGAAAATATCTCCTATATTTTCCTGCACGAAGATACTACTTACTAAAAGCGTTTCCGCAGCGAAGAAAATTATTTCCTATATTTTCTGCGTGAAGATACTCTTACTAAAAATTTCCGCGTCGAGATATCTTAATAAACTCAATCAACACTTTATATTCTACTTTACAAAACTAATGAAATTAGCCTATAACAATCAAGACCTATTAAGTAATCTATACATTAACATGTGACATATCTACAAATAAAACAATGATAATAACTTTAAATGCATAATAATTCACAATTAAACAATTAAATTTGATCAAAAACCACACGAAATTATGTATGTCTTATTTGAAAGATTTTGCTTATTCGTATCAGTTCCAATTTTGTGTTAAGCGGGTTAATTGATGTTGACATTGGTTTGAATGGTTGTTATGGTGATGGTTTGAGCGGTGGTGATGGTAGTGGTTTGAGCGGTAGTAATGGTGGTGGTTTGAGCGGTGGTAATGGCGGAGGTTTAAGCGGTGTTAGTGGTGGTGGTGATTTATGGTACATCGTTATGAAGGTGGTTGGATTGGGAGTAGATGCATTTGTTTCACCTTTCTACCGCGTAGAAATGTAGTGTTTTAATATAGTGGGTGTGAGGATTGTAGTTACAAAAATACCCTTGTTAGTAAAATAGTTAGTGTAAATTGTAAATTAGTTTTAGCCATTAGATCTAAAAAAAGGATGGATAGATGGAGGTAGGATCTCTTACCGTTCTGCATGAAATTAGATTTCTTATAGAACACTTATATATATATATATATATGTATGTATATATGTAACGCTTATATATATATATACCAACATACATATATTATATATATATATATAGAAATTGTTTCTTATAAGCTCTATTTTGTGAAACATGAAAAATCAACCTCCCTTCCATCCTTTAGATCTAATAAAACAAATTTACAATTACACCAACTATTTAACAAAAAATTGACACAACCGCAATCAAAAAAGCATACATTTCTCGGTTAGAGGTGAACAAACTGATACAATCAACCACGACGACCGTAACCGCCACCACTACCGTTTAAACACCGCTCCGCCATTACCTACAGGCACCCATACCATCGCAGCGTTCAAACCATCACCATAACTGTCACCGCCATTGCTTCATCTTTGCTTAACAGCGAACGGCGGTAAGTGAGCTTCTTTTCAAATAGATACACATTTCGGTGGCACGATCAAATTAATTGTTTAATTGTGAATTATTATGCATTTAAAGATTATCATGTTTTATTAAGATATGTCACGTGATGTATAGGTAAATTAGGTCTTGATTGTTAAGCATTTCGTAGTTTTGGTAAAGTAGAATATAGCATTTAAGAATTTATAAGAGTATCTTCAAGCGTGAAATTTTAGTAAGATCTTTCGCGGTGAAAATATGAAATAATTTTCTTGGTGTGAAGACGTTGTAAGAGCATCTTCTTCTTCTTAGGAGATATTTTCTTCGCGGTGATAACCGAGGTAATCTTTAAGCGTGTGGAATTGGGAAGATGTTCTTTCGGCGTGTTAGCGCTGCGCTGCGTGTGAAAAAGGAATATTTCTTCTCGATGGCTGGGAGATATACTTCATGTGAAAAGTTTTAGTAAACATCTTGGCAGGAAATTTGTTCGGCGGCGATGAAAATTTTGTAAAGCATCTTCACGCAGGAAATATAGGAAATATTTTTCTGGCGACACGAAAATATAAGAGAAGTTAGTAATTGGTGCTAACTGATGTCGCCAAGATCTTTACTTGTGCTAATAGTAGGCAATGCTCATATAATATGGATTCCATGGATCCAGGAGCTTTCCTTATAGATAACGGTACGAATAATAGTCTATTTAATTATATAGTTGGAGAACTCAAGCTGCTTTATAAAATTATTGTTAGGTTACACATCATTGTGGGGATGCTGGCGGAACTTAGTGTATTGTGCTGACTCAATGTCGTAGAATGGCGTCTTTGATGATATGAAGATTCGGACTTCTCTGAATGTTGGGATTCTATTACACAAAGGCTGTAATGATGAAGCTAATAGACATATGAGTAGATCATACATGAATATTCTATTGAGTCTTTGTGGTTGTGACGTTGGGATTTGATTTACTGATAGGTTGCTAGGAGGGATAACATGGGATAAGATACCTCAATATGTTTTTAAGATGATTTTGTGGTTAAATATAAGTTTCATTGCTGAGGCAGTTGATGTCTAAGATGACAATATGAAGGAATGATTGCATCATGAGCTAAATAGACTAGCTAACTGGTGTGATTGGGGTGCCAGGTCGACGTGCATCGGGGACTACGCTTGGGGTTGTGTTATGATTTGTGGTACATGGTCTTCTTGTGCAAGGTGTTTCCTTGTGTTATAACGAAGATGTCCGTAGTCCATCTTATTAGCTTGCTAGTGACAGAGGTAAGATAAGTTTTAATTAAATTAATCTTACATAATTATAATTCACTTGGTTAGCCTTTAAAAAGGAATATGCTATTTTTGTTGGTCAACCATTGTTGTTTTTACTTACTGCCTTATCCATTCTTCTAAGGTGTTTGGCGACTTCACGTATTGACATTGACGGTCTTTTCGTATAGTTCTGAATATATCTTGCTGGCGCCTATTTATTGGTTCTTTCCATATGTCCATGATATTTGATTCAACTGACTACAATTTCGCCAGTTTAAGTCCGTTCTATCGCATGTGACGCGTTATTATTCATGGAGATAGTCACTCTATGGCTCGGCTTTCACGATAGAAGACAGACTGGGCTTTACTGATGGGAATCTTCAGGCCATTTACTGCCCTTAATGTAATAAACTACCCTTTTTGGCGCTCTTTCAAAATGAGAGTTTGATTTCAACCATATTGTCCATAGGATAATATTTAATTTCACGGTTTGTCATGCATAGAATATATTCTGATGTAAATTATGGAAGATAACATAAATGCAATTATGCTAATCTTAAACTCAGCTACTGGCGTTACCGTATTCTTGCATATTTATCACTTCATGCTATCTCGTCGCATGAGTGCCAATTTCCGCATAAGCTTCTTATGGACGACGAAACAGGGATGATTCAAATTTTATATCTTTGAGGTATCACGGCATCAAGTATTAGCATGCACCACGCTTTGTTTAAAGATGAAAGTGCAAAATTGTATTTGTTAAAACTGTTTTTAACCCTTTCTTTATTGTGTGTGCAATTTTTCATGCTATGATAGTACCAAAGTTGTTATAATGAAATTTAGTCATCCCTTACAAGTTTTATCTAGTAAATCCGATCTAAAGGAATACACAACAGTTGAGAAACACTTCCACATCTCAAGAAGCTGGCCCAAGGATACATATTCTTCTAGTTTCAATAAAGCAGACTTGCAAAATTCAAAGGAATTTTGTGAAATACTACATCGCCAGTATGATGTAGACAGCCCATTGTAGATTGGCTACTCAATTCAAGATAGGCGTAAGCGCTCTACAAGACTATTATAATGTGAAACAAGTGTAACGGCTTGTGACATGTTGCATGTTACATGATACACAGTGTACTTTCTTGCAAGAAATGCCGTCTTTATCAGATACTTCTAGTGCAATATCATTCCGCTTTTATGGATGTCCGAAGAGATGCGTGCAATATCCCATCATTGATATCATTGCTTCTTATGTTCTCACAAACTTGGCATGTCTTCAAGCCTATAAACTATGCATTACCCTTCCATTGTGTGGTCACTTCATTTAAGTATCCTGTGATAGAAAAGTAGGTGGTTCACTTCTTATTACCATTTATTGTCTACCACAATGTGAAGGCAATGTGGATAATTATGTTCATGTCACCGGCGTGCTACGTGGGTTGAAATGGTTATTATTGACGATTTTCCTATGAATCGAAATGCGTTTAGTTTCTAATAACATCATATAGATGCTCGTGGCTTTCTCTTTTCGAAGTTAAATAACGACTCAACTGCTCATTCATAGTACTCATGTGCATCAAGGGTTTGCTCTAAGCATGTACCTTTCCACGCAGTGCTTCAACAAAGAATGATTTGATCGAAGTTGATACCTTAAAACCATTTCTTTATAAATATAATCAATGTATTCCCATTGATGAGCTTATAACGTAGCATTTCACCATATGTGTATGCATCCGTTCTAAAGGACCATCACGCACCCAAGCTGCAACATGACATTTCTTTTCCGCCTCGGCTTCAAAACTATATCCTCAACAAAGCATGGCATTTATAATGCTAATGTCGAGTATTCTTAATCGCTTGACGACTATTGTTGATTTTGTGTGAAGCGTTATTCACCTTTCTTGTGAATTACAATTCGGTGGTATGGGCCTAATGGGTTAAAGAAAAAGGTTAAAAAGTAAATGTCCAAATGGGTCAAAGTGTAATTGCTATGCGCCATGGCTTTTGGATTATTTTTCAAGAATATTTTCCAAATCATGTTTACAATGTGAATTATAAGATATCTAAAGAAAGACAAAAGATGTTTAGTGGTCAACCCGCTCACACGCATTTAGTACGCTTCGAGTTGCCCCTAATGGCGGCATGGCCTCAGCCTATTACCTCCATTTATGAATCAAAGCAAACGTGAACATTTCTAGTCCGATTGACACTGCACTTTTGAACACCGTCACTCCTCTTTAATATAATATTCCGAGGGTTGTATTTTCACGTTGTGTCAAGTGCATTCTAATGTTGGACATTGCATTTACGAAGGCGGCTATGCATCTCAAACACACCACGATAAAAAATGTGTTGTGCTTTTATGACGTAAATCGCACTATCTATTGTGTAATTGCTCTTTAGACTAATATTGTGCTTGCTGTTGGTAGCCATGATGTCCATCCAGTAAGCTCTCTTTTCATCTATTTTCATTATCCGTGATAGGCGGGTTAATCCCCTAGCTCTAAGTTTTGCGACTACGATTTTTCGTAACCGCCTTCTTTTGACTATCCACCCATATGCACACGCCTTACATTTGACAGAATCATCAAGCAATGCAAAAGCCCGCTAGCGTTTGCTCAAACGCGCTGCGTCATCACCATACTTGTCAGCACGGCTATTACGCGCCGAACTTTTGCGTGTTGCGGTAAAATTTAGTACTAAATGTTGAGCTTCTTATTATTTGGTAGCTGATGTCCCTCCATCATTTGTTCCTTTCTTTTCATTATCCACGTAAGTATTTACCCCTATTATAATCCTCCATTCATTTGCATGTCTGATAGAGCAAATACTGCGTGGATCACCAATGTTGATGGACCTTATATATCTGGAACCCACTATATTATCGCCTCATTCTCGAGAGGGAAATGACGACGCAGCTATGAACAATTAAACTTTGGCTACACCCTTGCCAGCAGGCGCCGGTAATTTGTTATACAACTTCAATTCTATAATATCTACTAAAATATCCCCGAAATGTATCCATATTAAAGATGTATGAACCTTATGTCAATCGATCAGTGGACAAACCATTAAACACTATTTACGATTTATTTGATATGTTAAAATAATTATCTTTTTAAATGGTTGCTGTAATATATGAATAATGATCTATAAATTCAAATATGAAATGATTTCGAGGTTTTATGCACTTAATCGGTTCTATCGACCTTAATTGACATTACTCGATATGCTTCACGCGATTCACCCAACAACATTAACGGTTTATATGAAATGGGTCAAAAGTCACCTAAAGTGAATGGGCTTTATTGTAGTTAATTTGCTAGTTAGTTCATATTGACTTGCATTATCTATACCAACAAAAATAGAGCTAAGTTTGTCAATAGAACACACCATATATTTTTATTTTGCCCATTTGCAGTTATTGATGGAAGATTATGAACCTCATCATTGACAACTGTGAGAAGTGAATGGTGAAGAGAAAATTGGTGTGGTCTGCGGTACCAAGACTAAATAATAGATGGGTTGTAGCGGGGCAAATGTGTTCAGTTGAGACAAGTCGAAGTCGGGTTAGCCTTTTCATCCGCAACACTTCATGCTTGTTAAAAGATGGAGGTTCTAATGAGTGTTACCTTCTCTCTTTTTTGGTTTGTACAGTCCCCGTTGATGGTTCCATTGGTTTTGATTCAAATGTTTTGATGATAGATTAACCGATAATTTATGATATACCCGCAACCGCAAAGTCTTCTAATCCAGAGGTCATTCATGAAGTCTACATTCAATGATTTAGGTGGCTAGATTCTAATGTTTCTTCAGATAAGGATAAGCTTCTTTATGGTCCAAAATGAATTAGCTAAGTCTATATAGAATGTTTAGTGACATTTGTCATATTAATGCTAAATTCTTAACAAAAAATAAATGTCACCTCTAATCGATGTGCTATACATCAAAGTTTAGCAATTGTTAATGGTAGATTATAGCCCGGTTTTTACAAAACGTAAAAAGAAAGAAGTGTACATTTAACATGAGATATTGTATTCGGTGTTTACCTCTTGTCCGGTTGTTACTATGTTTGCGAGATATTAACGGCGTCTGGCTTTGTGACATCGGGTTAATTAGAAGCTACGAAAAATTTGTGGAGGTAGATTTGACCCATTTACTATTTAATGAGTTTTAGAGAAACAATTTAGTTAATAGGAAACAAGTCAAAATACAAGAGAAATGCTTCTTATGCAATATGATTTTGAGGATTTCACCGTGTAGTGAATAGGAAATCATAAACCCGCCAAAATACATAGGCGGTTGGCAGAGGCCGAAATCAATGTTGTTGATTGCAAAGAACTTTACATCGACAAAATTGCATCACATTTGCAAAAGGAAGGAAGGATGCCCATTTTGAGGTTATCGATCAAGAAATTGTTCTTTAAGTATTTGCTTTTAGGAACTAGCTAGCTTATGTGACTCTATGCTAATGGTGATTTGTTGTTCATGCTCCATAACTTCACTTATCATTCATTGTAGGTTTTATTGATATGACATCATCTCTATTGTATATCTTATTGAATATGCTAAAGTAATATTACAAAAATGATAATGCTTATGAGAATTCTTAAGGTCCTCCATGTATCTATTTAATTCCATAATGTGTTCGTCTTATCATCGGGATTCTTTTAAATCTTCACACATATGGTGTAGAATTGCATAATTTTACACTTGATAAGTAGATGCAAGTCACCTCTATATATAAGTAAATGGGTGATAACCGCCACCTCTAAAATTTAACTTATTGTGATATGAAAATTGGTGCAAGTCTCTTCATGGATCTTAAAACTTGATCTTGGAAACTTAAATTGATGCAATCAGGAGAACTCAATTAAGTCACCAGCCAGTTTGGTCGCCAAAATGAAATTCGCCTTCGAAATCGGGGCTCGACTGCGCAAATCTTGATAGTGCAGCCAGTAAGGCATACCTTACTGCTTTATGATTGTTTTTCTTCCTTATATATTTTTGTAATATTACTATCGAGTTAACCAATAAGACTTTTCATTATTGTTAGTTATTTATCTGGTGTACATTCTCGAGGAAGCGATGATGATTCTTGTCCCCGAGGCATACAAGAATCATCCAACACCACTCAATCAAATATCCCGAGGTATGTATGTAAAACATGTAATGTGAATAGATAACAAGAGAAGTAATCAATGACACAAAATGGACGTATGTAAATTGATACCCACATTCAAAGAAACAAACTATATTTTAAGTAGTTTCTTCACTTACAAAGGAGTTTAATGTAGGAAGCACTCGGTGTCAAGTAAAAATTCAAAAATATGCACGAAATGCTCAATATTGTTTTCCTAAAATAGCACTAGGTTGGTCGAAATCCTTCATTTTACGCCATTTACATTGAAAATGAAAGGACATTTCATACTTACTATAATTGAGCCGCTCCTATGAAATTTTGTCTAATAGGTAGGGAGTGTTTATATTGTAGAACATTAAGCATTGTATAGTGATATCTCTCACCTTTAAGAATTTATATTACGACAAAGATGCCATAATACCTATCATGTCTTTAGGATCATTGCGAGTTCGACTTAGGCCACTTTGTTCACTATTCCACGGTGATGGTACTAATCTTTCTCTTTTTAGGTTGTTGATTTCTATAACTATTACAAGGGTCAAATGGAGGTTGGGATCGACACAACGTTAGTCCTCTTTAGATACTAGCTCCTTTATCTAATCATATGACTAGTTTAAAGCTTCACGCCCATTTAGTGCACCCAACAGATGGATGTCGTAGCCAAGGAAGCTCAGGTGATTTGTTTTTGAGTTACTTCACTGAGAGTTTCATATTAACATCACATCTAAATTACATCTTGTTCCTCGGTGAGAGGTTTGAGGTTGCAAAAGCCGTAACATTACTTGTTATTTTCTTCAATCATATAGTTGGATTTGAAATTGGTGGCCCATTAATTTTGAAGGATCGACTAGGACAATGTTTAATCTCTAAAGAGTAATTATTTAGAAATGGTAAAGTTACATAAACCTAAGTATATCCCTAGAGTTATTTATCTTAACAATCCATTTTCTTACAACAATTTCTCATACTCTGAGAAAATAATGATGATAATCATAACTATT